>OU343223.1:230131514-230356514 GCA_910596185.1 Chrysanthemum makinoi | reverse complement strand
AGTATATTTTCCAAAATGTTCGACCGTTTGTTTAGCGGAGTTGTAACGAAATAAATACGGTCACTTAAACTTTGCCGGAAACCACCCTTAAACAATATTTTGGACACAAGTACCATACTTTACCTATATTTGTCTCCATGATCGAGACCTCTAGGATGAAAACTTAAATGCTAAAACTTTGAGATAATGTTACAAGCTTCCCAAAACCGTAGAGTTTGTTTCCTGACACTCGACGTGCACCATTTTACGACTAGCTTTTCGAGGCCGTTTAGTCACTTTCATGAAACTGTCAAGTAACATTATTTTGCGACGAAAAGTTATAATTTCACAATAAATCACTAAACGATTATCATAGGATATTGATTCAACGTATATACTTGTAAAGTATTTTATAAACATGACGAGATGTCATAAACATATATTTCGACGATAAATTCTATTTTCAAAATCGTACAAGTGGTATAGATTACATATGGATTTGCATGCACAACATTGTTTCATGACTTATATTAGAGCACATCATTCATTTTAGGTCATGGATAGTTTCCGAGCCTCATTTTCGTGCACTTCATTTTGTTAGCATATCAATCATATCAGGTGAGTTCATACCCGCTTTTACTCGTTTAAATTCTTACAAACTCTTTGGGGAGATACATGCTTAAATACTTGTTTTTACTCTTGTGAATACTCAAACCATTTATACAATTGTGTTACACTATACTTCTTATACTCTTTGGACATTATGTGTGGTTTATTGCAATATGTGCCTTAATGTGCTAAACTTGTTTTCAATTATGCTTCAACATACATGCATTAGCAACTTGTTAACTCTGCGGAGCCGGCGGAAGGTATTGATAGTACTATCGGTGGCGACGCCACCCTGGTCCTTGATGACGTGACACAGGGTGAATATAATCTGTTAGTCAATGAAACACAACAAACAATTTAGACTTGTCAAGAGGTTCAGTTGGCTGTGATTCTTTGCATTAAGTACATGTATATATCGTATCCATATATGTCCTACTTACAAACAAGATTGAAAATTCTATTTTAGGCAATGGGTTGTGAACACGTAGGTTGCGAGTTTTGTATGGGCGAATTCGGGCTGAATGGATTTACAATGCCTTTGCTGCATCAACATTCTTTAAAGACTATTTCAAATCATTTTCAACAAACTTATGAACTCACCAACCTTTGTGTTGACACTTTTTAGCATGTTTATCTCAGGTTGTAAGGCGATAGCATTTCATGGAGCTTTTCGGTCACATGGCATACATTGGAGTCTTGTGTTTTTATCTATTACCATTCGACATGTTTTGTAACCCTTTATGTATTATCAAACTTTGGGATCTCATGTTTTGTAAACTTTAACTCTAGTTAATCGAATGGTAAACCTTTCAAAACATCTCATTTTAGAGGTCGTTTTCTGTATCCATACTTTGTGCTATGAAGTCATACCCCAAAGACACTATCATTCCATTGCGATATTTTGGGGTGTGATGATTGAGTATCGAGACTTGGTTATAGAGAACTAGGTTGCATTTTAGTTCCTAGACTATAACCGCTTTCATGTCGATCCTTACTTTTCCTATCGCCTTACACACTTTTCATGCGCATGTGTTTTCTTAAAAATTTCTTCTAGACTCACCTCTTTGGATAATGTAGTTTCCTTGTACCGATAGGGGAGTCCCAAAATCTAGTCAAGTCATCAAAATATGGAGCTCAGTAATGAGCACTTATCTAACTTGATCTCGTGGCAGTTCTTGTTTGATGAGACACGAGATCGAGCTAAATAAGTGTTACTATATAGTTGTATAGATTTGATGATTTTGCCCGAGGATGGGAGTTCTCTTGAGGATACTTTGGGAACTGCTGGCGACTAAACCTCATAGCGACTTTAGCACCTAGAGGAATTTTCTATACACCAAGTGCGACTCTCCCTAGATACCTACCCTAAATCCCTCCTCCACCGTTTAGAATCGATGATAGAATGGCTACCTATTTCAGTAACAACAATCAAGAGACATATATGCTTGGTGGTATGTACACGTGTGAAATGAGGCAATTATAATTATGGTGGCCAACATAATCATAAATGCGTCACAACCCACGTGGACATATGCGACCATCGCGATAATGAGATGTGTGACACCTTAGGAACCAATTTGTGGCGTGGTATTATGTTTGAGGGCGTTAAGTATAGACATTGGGAACTCAACTGTCCTTTCCTTGCAGAGATCATGGCACCAAAGAGGGTAACACGCAGCACTAACCGAGGTGGTGCGCGCAAAGGGTGGAAGGACGGTGAGCATGGAGGTAGAGAAGGCGGTCGCGACATGGGTAACAATGACAACAACGCTGGCGGAAACCTTGATTTTGCCGCCATCATCGCTCAACAACTTCAAATCTTGCTTCCCACTATTGTCACACAAGTTGGAAACCATATGAATAACTCGAAACCACGGAACGGAATGTCGACACCAACAATGTAGTTGGCAGTGGCAACAAGAACAACACCAACAACAACAACAACAACGAGAATTGGATGCACGATAAGGAATTTTCAAGATGCAAACCCGTGGAGTGTGATGGTATAGGAGGTGCTTTGGCGTATACTCGATGGGTAGAGAAGACAGAGTCGTGATCGACATCAACAATTGTGCCGCACATCAGAGGGTGAAGTATGCCGCTTGCTTGCTATCGGGGAAGGCATTGACATGGTGGAACACACGGCTACAAGCTAGGCGGCAGAAAGCAACTATAGGTATGACATGGGACGAATTTAAGGCGTTATTGCAAGAAGAGTACTTGCCTCGACAATGAAATGCGAAACTGGAACATGAACATTATCATCACTCTATGATAGGAGCTGGTCACGCAGCCTACACGGATCGATTCCATGAATTAGCCAGACTAGTTCCTCATATGGTTACCCCTGAATCCAAGAGAATCGCGAGGTACATATATGGTCTTGTGCCGGAAATCCGTGGAACTGTGAAAACGACTGAGCCGTCTACAATACAAAGTGCAATCGAGGGCAGGAACCCCGGACAGAGATGGTTAGAAATGGTACTTTAAAGAGCAGTGACAAGAGGAAGGAAGCGAGTGGGTCGAATAGGCAGATGGACGTGGTAGCAGACAACAAAAGGGCAAGAGTATTTGTGGCAACTGGTACTGAACAAAGAGAGTATGCGGGTACACATCCCAAATGTGCTAAGTGTGCTTATCATCATCCGAAGACCAAGCCCCGCCGCTTGTGTACAAATTGCAATCGATACGGCCATTTTAAAGAGCAGTGTAAAGCACAGGTAACACCAGCTAATGTGGACAACATGAGGAATAACCAAAGGACTTGCTTTGAATGTAACAGCCTGAATCACTTCCGGAATAATTGTCCTAAATTGAATGGAACGCTGAGGCAACCACAGGGTAACCAACACCTAGCTTTAGCAATTGACGAAAACAATCCAAACCCTGTACTCAATATCAGTCCACCCCGAGGTCGAGCATTCTATGTAGGGACCGAGGCAGCCCGCAATGCGTAACTGGTATGTTTTCCCTAGACCATTAAGTGATCCACTGTATTATTCAGATTCAATGAGCCTCATTAGATAAGAAACCTAGACGTGTAGGTTTTGACATAAGCGCTTTTGACCATACACCCTGATTTCGCGAAACCTAAGGGTAGACCTATAGTTATCATTAATTGAATCACGAGGACGTGATTCTTCTGACATGGGAAGAATGTCACAATTCTCAATTTTTGGTCATTTCTCAAACTCAACATTCATCATACTAGTTCATGCATGGTTTTGCATTTTTCATTAAACGCATTATTTCTTATTAAATAAACGCAATCGCGTAATTAATTATTTTGAACATTTGATCCGATACTTTCAAAAATTATTCCGATATATTTTTATACTCATATTAAAGATTAAAAAAATAATATTATGAGCTTACCCAATGTTTTAAATTTATTTCGTATATAAATCGTTATGTTTATATAAATTACGACATTTTTCGTAAATTCAACCCGACAAATATTTATTCATTCAAATCTTTCAAGAAATATATTTTTATAATTTTTATAACCTCAATATATTTTACCTTGGACCGTTAAAATTTATTTTTAGCTAACGCTACCCTAAATAATCAAATGTGTCTACAAGTGATCACTTATCTTCAAGTAACTTTACAAAAGTTTACATAATACATAATAAAAAAAAATTATAAACACTAACTCATAAACCCCCTTGTCGACACAAGGGGGAATGAGTCACTTAACTTTTACATAATATCTAAATTATTCATACACATATACTATATTATACATTAAACACATACAAGTGATAGATCAAGTGTGAAAAAAAAAAAAAAAAAAAAACATCCTCTCTTTCTCTTGCACAAAAACCGGCCACCATAGAAGCTCCAAGAGGATCACCAAAATATTTTCAAGACAAGTATTTTACACTCTAGACACACTCTTGATTAAGGTTTTGGAATAAAAACCTTGGGTGATTAGGATTAAACCTTTGTTCACTAACCTCATCAAGTTAACTAGTAAGCATCTCATACTCATCATCATCTTTCATATTTATTTTATGTTCATTACATCATATTGGAGAACAACATGCAAGTCTCATGAGGTTTATACCACCTTTTCTTTGTTATTAAGTGTTATATATATATATTTCATCCTATATTTACTCCTTGAAACATATCACTTTTGGTGATGCCTAGGAACCCATGACACCCTAAGAAGGTGTATGGTAGGATTAGAATAGCTTCGGAGTTGTTTTGAATGGGTTAGAATAGGTTTGGCGGGAGAAAAACTCATTTCGACAAGTTTTAAAAATGGTCTGTCCATATTTTTAAAATATGGAAAATTCGACAGTAAGTAAAAATTTTTGGCCTAGATAATTAGAAAATACACTTTAAAACGAAAACGTGGTCGCTTGAACGGATTAAAACGGAGCTATAACGAAGAAGTTATGAATTTTTCAAGTTGGCGACGAAAACTATAATTTTCTGGAAATTTCAGCATGTTGTATTTATTTTGTACGAGGCAAAAATGAAACTTAGGCGTTATAAATTATGTCGACTTATCAAAAATATATTAGTATACTTTGATACAAAGCTAAGGACCTATAAAACGTAGAAAACGGATTTGTAATGGTCAAATTATACACGTTTACAAAAGTTGTCGTAACTTTATTATATAAGGAAAAACTATTATATTTCTAATAGGCAAGTATTACGGCAACAAGTTGGAGGACGTTTTTAACAATGATGTAGAACTTTTTATAAAGTACTGTCTTCTAGTAAAAGTGAGTTTACTAAGTATATTTTCCAAAATGTTCGACCGTTTGTTTAGCGGAGTTGTAACGAAATAAATACGGTCACTTAAACTTTGCCGGAAACCGCCCTTAAACAATATTTTGGACACAAGTACCATACTTTACCTATATTTTTCTCCATGATCGAGACCTCTAGGATGAAAACTTAAATGCTAAAACTTTGAGATAATGTTACAAGCTTCCCAAAACCGTTGAGTTTGTTTCCTGACACTCGACGTGCACCATTTTACGACTAGCTTTTCGAGGCCGTTTAGTCACTTTCATGAAATTGTCAAGTAACATTATTTTGCGACGAAAAGTTATAATTTCACAATAAATCACTAAACGATTATCATAGGATGTTGATTCAACGTATATACTTGTAAAGTATTTTATAAACATGACGAGATGTCATAAACATATATTTCGACGATAAATTCTATTTTCAAAATCGTACAAGTGGTATAGATTACATATGGATTTGCATGCACAACATTGTTTCATGACTTATATTAGAGCACATCATTCATTTTAGGTCGCGGATAGTTTCCGAGCCTCATTTCCGTGCACTTCATTTTGTTAGCATATCAATCATATCAGGTGAGTTCATACCCGCTTTTACTCGTTTAAATTCTTACAAACTCTTTGGGGGAGATACATGCTTAAATACTTGTTTTACTCTTGCGAATACTCAAACCATTTATACAATTGTGTTACACTATACTTCTTATACTCTTTGGACATTATGTGTGGTTTATTGCGATATGTGCCTTAATGTGCTAAACTTGTTTTCAATTATGCTTCAACATACATACATTAGCAACTGGTTAACTCCTGCGGGAGCCGGCGGAGAGGTATTGATAGTACTATCGGGCTGACGCCCCCACCCTTGGGTCCTTGATGACGTGACCTGGGTGAATATAATCTGTTATTCAATGAAACACAACAAACAATTTAGACTTGTCAAGAGGTTCAGTTGGCTGTGATTCTTTGCATTAAGTACATGTATGTATCGTATGCACATATGTCCTACTTACAAACAAGATTGACAATTCTATTTTAGGCAATGGGTTGTGAACACATAGGTTGCGAGTTTTGTATGGGCGGAATTCGGAACTGAATGGATTTACAATGCCTTTGCTGCATCAACATTCTTTAAAGACTATTTCAAATCATTTTCAACAAACTTATGAACTCACCAACCTTTGTGTTGACACTTTTTAGCATGTTTATCTCAGGTTGTAAGGCGATAGCATTTCATGGAGCTGTTGGGTCACATGGCATACATTGGAGTCTTGTGTTTTTATCTATTACCATTCGACATGTTTTGTAACCCTTTAAGTATTATCAAACTTTGGGATCTCATGTTTTGTAAACTTTAACTCTAGTTAATCGAATGGTAAACCTTTCAAAACGTCTCATTTTAGAGGTCGTTTTCTGTATCCATACTTTGTGCTATGAAGTCATACCCCAAAGACACTATCGTTCCGCTGCGATATTTTGGGGGTGTGACAGTTTTGAGCCTGAGAGACTGGCACGATTGCGTAGATTAAATAAAACTTAATAAGACAACAGACACATACATACACAGATAGAAAACAGATGGCAAATAAGAGGTCTGGCCGATAGATAAGTAGATTGTCACTTCATTTATTTGCTAGTTATATAGGATGAGTACTAAAATCTATATTTATTGCTGGTTACTTAACACAGGCATGCAAACACTTACGATTACTAAGTTTATGTATTATTTATCTTGTTAGGGCTTACATCAACTATCCTAAGATGTTAATGAAGTAATTGTGGGAGGCGTATGGCAGTGCAAACAAACCACGATAAACTCAGTATGTAATCAAAGCACATGCACTAATAAACCAAATAAACATCTAATATACTTTAATCGGTGGGAAAGCAGATTAAATGCGAGTCATAATGCGATGACAAGGCACGCAGTCCTGATGGATTAAAGAGTATTGTGGATGATATCATTTTGGATCTACCCACAAAAGGTATTCAAACGCTTTTTCAAAACTGATAAAAACAAATTTTGAAATGTCAATGATGGGTGAACTTACATTCTTCTTAGGACTACAAGTTCATCAATCACCCCGTGGTATTTTCCTCAATCAGTCCAAATATGCTCTTGAAATTTTAAATAAACATGGAATGCAAAGTTTTTGGGCAAGACAAGAAAGGAACTCGCCCTTTGACACCAAGGGATAAGAGCGGATTGCTGGCATGATGGTTTCTCACATCTATAGACAAGGCAACTCAATTGTAGACAGACTGGCCTGCAGGCAAGGCATAAGAGCCGTAACCTATGGCCTGTGTGGTCTTCTGCGGAATTACCCAATGAATGTCACCTAACGCCGCGACGGGGACCGGTAGAAGCAAACATAAACTGACTCACTACATGAACAGCATAAGCAATATCTGGACGAATAACAGTAATATATAAGACCCTTATTACCTCCGTAGAAGTCACATTCTTGGAAGGCTCGACTTCTACCCAAGGCGGAAGGTGGAGAAGGCTGGGCCGTAGCTACTATACTAGGATAAAAGTATGACCTCTTTAAGATCTGGGATAGATCTTTTCGATGATATCCATGGCCCACCCTCGAAATGGCTAAGGCTTTATCTAAAAAGTGGGGGACGTTCAGCACGGCCCCCTTATCCATGCTCCTCAGAAATAAGAGGTCAATAGTGGTCACCTTCTCAGGTGACTGACCCCTCGTAAAGAATAAAAAAGTGATGATTTAAAAAAAAATATAGTTTATTGTTTATTGTAAAGCGCAATGTTATAAGCACTATGATAGGAGCTCATCAAAGATTAACCATCGAGGAGACCACCTCGGTCACATTTGAAGAATTGAGTTGACGATTATTACGCCAACAGTTGGAGAACAGGTAATGTGCCCATCATGACGTCCGCTAATGGCACATCTACTTGTTATATCATGATCCGGTTTCTTCACCTTAAAGCTTGAACTTTGGATGAACGATAGGCGGTGACAACTTGGTTATAGGTTAAGACTATTTGTTTTGTTATTTTTATTTTGCAACAATTATTTCCCATGTCTTATCCTACGTTTTAGTCACGAAGCGTGTCTAGGTGATGAAGCGAGCAATCTTTGGTGTCTTGGCCATGGATTTGGTCATGTATCATTGATTTTGTCCACTTTTCCGTGACACGTTAGTAATGACATTTCACCCTTAACCCATGTTGTGTCCACCCATATTGCCTTCAAGAATTGTTTATTCCTTAACTCTAGTGGTGGAGATTTGTGTAACCGCCAAGCTTATGATAGAATACATGCTATGATTGTGCTTTGAGTGATCACCCCAAAATTGACACTTAGACTAGATGAGAGAATTTGAGTGTTTGTTCCCATTTCGTGAGGTGTTCGGCTTTGTTTTATTCTAGCATAAGGGATTTTTAAACTCATATCTTCCAGGTAATGGGGGATATCTTTTTAGAAATTTTTCTAATAAGGTCTACTTGAGGGCAAGTAGAGTTCAAGTGGGGGATATTTAATAACATCAAATAGTCCTGACTTTTAAGTGTCAATTTCCTCGATAATGCTCATATTTTATGTCATTTATATGGATTTACGCTTGTATTCCTTTATATTTCACTTTCAGGTAAATTATGAGCATTGGAGATTAAGAGAAGCGGACTTGGAGATTTTCCTAACAGTTTATGATAGTATGCTATTCATGAAGAAGCTACGGCGTAACTTATTCTCTCACATCACGCCGTAGCTAGTGTTTTATCTTGGATTTCCTACTCAACAGCAATTACGGCGTAACTCCCAACTAAGGTTATGCCGTAATCATCTAGGTCAAGAAATATTTTGCGCCTCCATCAACTACGCCGTAACTCCTCAACAAGCATTACGCCGTAGTCCACTTAAAAGAGTTCTGTATTGAAGATACGGCGTAACCTTTCCCAAGTGTTATGCCGTAGCCTATATAACGAGAGTATTATTTCAAGGATAATTAAAGTTACGGCGTAACTCTCAACTCAAGTTACACCGTAACTAGGTTCGTGCCTATAAATACAAGCCCTAATTTCTGCATTTCACATCATTCACTCATAACTCAAAGTCATAGAACGTGAAGAGGGTTTTAAAGGCATATCATTCGGAGTATACGGAGCCATCTCCAGGGGAGGAATCACTCCATATCGATAAGCATTAGCGATCATTTCTATCTTTTACTTTTAAATAATGTATTTCATTATGTTAAACATCGAATTCATTGTTTCTTTTAATATGATCGGCTAAGCACCTTTGGTGCTAGCCTAGTTATGATTCCTTGAATGTATTGTTTATGTTTTCATGCTTCCGTATAATTGTTTCTAGTGTATGCATTCATAGTTCGTTGGTAGTTACTCTAGCTTTGGTAGTTTTGAAATGCGGTCGTATCTAGTTGCTTAGGAGAATTGAGCAACTGACCCTAAGTAGTTAGATAGAGTTGGGAAGGGTAAGAATTGACCAATTGTCGCCCCTTCCTCTCTTGTACAAACTGACCAAATGATCACCGGTCGTCCGGATGAACTTAATATTTTATGAAATGGTATCGAAGATCGATGTGCTTTGACTTTGAGTGTTGAACTGTGTTGCACGAGATCGCAATAGCACTTCTGTTGTCACATTACATCGAAATCTTGTCGAATACATAACCATAATCTTTGAGTTGTGTTCTCATCCAGATGACTTGAGCACAACACGCAGACATGGCTACATATTCTGCTTCTGTTGATGACAACGATGTACAGTCTTGTTTCTTCAATTGCCATGACACCAATTTGTCACCAAGGAATTGTAAACCTCCAGAAGTACTTTTACGTGTATCTAAGCATCATGCATGGTCAGCATCTCATTATTTTGAATCTTGCATGTAGGGTACTTAATGACTTGGTTTAGGTGACTTCATGTCCTCGGCTCCCCAAGGGGTAAACCTTTGACGTCGGTAGGAGCCTTTGTTGATAGGTTAAGACGAATTGACCAAATGTTGTCCTAGCAACTTAAACCACCACTTGAATCAATTGGAAGTAATAAAACATAGACATTACATGATACAGTCGAGGATAAGCTTAGGTTATTGAGAGGTAGTATTGATGGGCAGAGGGATGTTATTCAGGGTATCGCCGCTGAGCAGGTCAGGTTAGGTTGATGGTTCGTCGATAGGATGATGATGGTCTTATGTCACTTCAATTCAAAGTCAACGAACTTGACTTCAATATTCCCCTCTTTCAATTCGCTCAAGTGCTAGGAATTCCTTGTGTTGGAACATGTCTCTACTCGGATAAGTGGTAACTCACAATTCTTGACTCAATTCATGACTGTTCCCCTCCTTATCAAACTCCCTTGGTCGACAAAGATGTCATCCGTGAACACCTTTTCTTTGATAGGGTAGCCAAAACTCGTGTCACTAGAACCGGGAAAGAAATCAACCGAGATCAATATGGAATGGAGCTCAATGAGCTTAAGCCTCACTTCAAGAAATGGGAAGAACTTCTTAGAGCCAATGTCATAAGCACCATAGGAACCATGACCATATCAATGCTTGAATTTGCTACATGCTCTATAGCTTGTCCACCCGTCAACCATTCAACTTGGCATACTACATTGCTAGGAGGATGGCCGACATTCCCACTCAAGGAACCAATCCTCTTCCCTATAATGCTTCTTACCCGTCTCTTTAGAGCCTTTTCATGCATTCCGCCAAATCCTAGAGGGGTAACACTTGACTATCCTCTTATCCCTCACATCTTTCCACCAAATTATGATTGTTTCGGTAGCTTGTAAACTTTAGAACTTGGCCTTTGCATCATTTCGAGACCATAGACGAGGTATGTTGAGTTCGCTTAATGTATATGGATAATCAGTTTGAGAAGGCAATATTTTTATGATTATCAACCAAATAGCCTATCCTTGTGTATCTATCGATTAGTCACCTCGACTTTTCGACCCCTTTGTTAAACCCTTTTGTTACACTTACCTTTAGTGCAAGATACCCCTAAATACACCCGTCTGAGCCATTCCGTTCATTTTGTTTACCCAACATATATTGTTTCGTTACACCCATTCACCTTAGCCTAACGTGTAGTCTTAATTTGTGATCGGGAAGTCATTTGTTTGCCAAAGTTCAAGGTTCAAGTATAGAGGTTCGGAAATCACGCTTTCGTCAAAGACTTATATTTGAAGATCATTGAAGACCCCCATATTCTCATTGTATGTTCATCTCAAGTAGGGGGATGTTATGTTTTTAGTTATGATGTTGGAAAGCTCAAGGCCAAAGTTGATATTGGATTCTTCGTTGGATACTGTGAAAACTCAAAAGGATACCGGATCTGGAATAGTCGTACAAAGGAAATTATGGAAACTATTCATGCTAATTTTGATGAGCTCAAAGAAATGGCTTCTGAGCAAAACAGCTTGCAACCCGGACATAACCATCTTAACTTCCCTCAATCATCAGCTGACCAAACCTTTCAACTCACTCGTCGTCAGATGGAAACGTTGTTTGCTTCTCTGTTCAATGAAGACTTTGATCAACGTGCTCTAGATGTATCAATTGTTTTCGCTGCTCAACCTGATAATATTCCAATACCTGATACACCTGAAACAACAACAATTGTTGCTGATGCACCCCCTGTTGAGTCTCCAAAAACTGCTGAACAAATCGCTTCTAATGACACTGACCCAGCTGATGATCCTCTAAACCACAATGTACCTGCACCTGCAGATAATGATGGAAATGCGTTTTTCAACCCTTTCTCATCAGAAATAGCAAATCCACATGTCGCTGAATCTTCTACCAGCCATCTGAATCCACCTAATCTGCACAATGTATATCAGCACCAACCTTCCACACATCGATGGACCAAAGATCATCCTCTTGTTAACATTATTGGCAACCCAAACCAACCAGACAATGACTTCAGACTAACGGAGAACACTGCATTTATGCACTCGCTGTCAGTCAAACCGAACCCAAAAACATTAAGGATGCAATGACTCATGACAACTGGATTGAATCCATGCAAGAAGAGCGATGAAAGGGTAGCCAAGACTAAGACCAAAGGAAAACGGCCACAACCTTCTACTCTTTCAACTTCATCATCTAATAGCTAGGAAGATGGACTCTCGAACTCTAGTCTTCAACCTCACAAGTACTACGCGGCACTTCCATAGATTGAGAACCCCTTGGAGGAATTCAAGCAAACTAAGGGTATGTTCAAGTGTCTTGGTAGGATTCTTTCCAAGATCAACAAAAAGTTGGACAAGAATGGAGGTTTTTAAGGAGTCTTTGGTATAAGGACAAAAACAATGATGTATAATGTATTTTATGTATTTTCGCTGTCTAAGATGATAACTAAACTTAAAAGAATCATGTGAACTAACTTTGCCGTGTAGGTGGATAACATTTTGATGTTATCAAATTTTCACCGTTTTCACTATTTAGTGAAAATCACTAGCCCCTACTTGAAATACATGCTCCCATGTGTTTATATATGTGTTATTTCTTGTTCCTAACTAGAAATAATTATCTCCATATGTTTTAAGAAAAATTACAGGATTCGGAAAAGTTTACGAGCGTTAAAAAACGCCTCTAAGAACAAAACTGATCACCACGGATTCGACGGACCTAAAAATTTGGTTCCGTCCTTGCAAAAAATTGGTGCCGCCAAATATACTTTGCCGGATCAAACGGAACCAAAAACTGGGTTCCGCCTTTGAAAAAATTTGGTTCCGTGGGTGACTGCAGGTAAGTTTCTGAATTTTGCTTAATCCCGCACTCAAATTTACCATATTCTGTTACTAGGATAGTTTTTACTGCTTTTATTCATATTAGGACTAGTTTAACTTACTTGGACCAATAAGATATCCATTTCCCACCAAAATTCAAAAATTCTCAAAATCCACCCAAAGAACCCTTTTCTATAAAGGAAGGAACCCTTATTTTGGTTTCTTGGAATCCGTGGGTGCCTGATCTTCAGGATTTTGCAATGATTGAAGTCCATTTATTGCATATCTTGCTCAATTTACTCAACAATTCATGTATGGATTGACTTAGGGAGGTTTTACATGCATTTAAACCTTCCAAATCATTAGGAACCACTTCACTTGTATGTCTTAACATCAAATCAAACACATATTTCCATAATTCCATGATCCTATAAATTATGACATCCAGGATGGTCATTTTCACACCTCAACCAATTTTTACTTATTCTCTTAGAGCAAACTTGATCACAATGACAAAGTCATCAACATCATCACCTTCAACCGAACCTCTCAAGAAAACCGCAAGAATAAGTGTAATACCTTGTTGCTTTGTCAACCTAAGTTCCTCTTCAGACTCATCACCACTTAACATTTCATCTCCTATTAGAGATGAAAACTTCCTCACCCTGAGTACTCTAACTCCACCACCAAAATCAACCATTATCATCACAACGCCACCACCTACTGATGAGTGTGTAAATACTCATCATTTTTGGTTAAATCTGAACTGCAAAACGTTTAAAAATGCTCAGAAATGCATCAAAATACTGAAAATATTCCAAAATTGCATTTTATATGTTTCAGATGCAAAATGTTTAAAATCGGATGAAAAATGAGCTAAGTTTGCATAATTGGCAGTTTCAGTCCCCCAAGTTTCAAAAATTGTCAGAAATAGTCCCTGAGCACTTAATTTCAAAAGAAAAATCACCAAAGGTCCTTTTAAAATCATAAGTTGTCAAAATTAGCCCTTTGGTGAAAAATATCAAAAGTTTTGAGAAATTACAAAATTGGTCCTTCAAGTTTCAAATTTGGCAAAAATGGCCCTTGGAAAATTGAAAATGTCAAGTTTGGTCCTTGCATTATGGAAGCTTGTCACTTTTGGTCCTTTAGAGCAACTTTGCAAATTGGCAGCATTGGTCCTCCAATTTTCAGAAATGACAAACAAGTCCTTGTCAATTAAACCTTTAAACCCTTTGGACCCTTGTCACAACTGCCTTTGGATCCCCTGTCATTAACCCATTTGGACCCCCCTGCCTTTTGCAAAAATTTGATTCGTTCCAAACCGTCAAGTTTTCTCACACAAACCGGCCACTTGTGAATGGCCGACCGTAAGAAACTTAAAACGGCTCAGACACGAATGCAATGAAGATCAGGAGAGTATAGTGTTTCCCCGGGTCGTTATGTCCCAGCGAGCTATGCGAAAAATCACCAAACGAATAGTGATCGAGAAATTTGAACAGAAAAAAGGGATTGTGATTATTATAACTAAAGAAAAAGCAAAAAAATTACAGAGGCTTAAATGCAAATTAAAGGAAATTTAAAAAGATAAAAAATATTAAATAAACGCTATCACTATTTGCAAAATGATGTTTTTGATTTTATGTTTTTATAAAACTGAATTAAAAACTACGTAACGTACAAATGAAAATGTGAAACTTACACAATATTAATCCTGAAAATGATATTTTTACAAACCTAATGATAAAATAAAATTTATAGAAAAACAAAATTATTTTTATTACTAATTATCTAATTATTATTAATTAAAAACTATTTTTAACTATTTAATAATAACCTAAAATACAAGAAAATATGAAATAAAGCTAGAAAAATAAAATTATGACTTGGAAAAATCTAAAATAACAAAAGAGAATTTTCAAAACTATTTTTGTATTTTTCTGATTATTTTTGTATTTTTTTATGAATTTTAAACTATTTAAAATTAATTAAATTACTTAAAAATACAAATTTAACTAAGAAAAATCTGGAAAAATATTTTTTTGTCTTTTTATATTTATCTTAACTTAAGAAAAATGAAAAATTATTTTTTTGAAACTTTTCTTAATTAATTGTATTAAATGCTAATTAAAAAGTACTAAAAATTGATTAAATTGCAGAAAAAATACTAAACTGACTTGGAAAAATCTGAAAAATTCAAGATAAGTCTACAATAATATTCTAAAGCTGAGAAAAATATAAAAACAGGTGCTTGTGTACAAGAATATGGAACTGCTATGATAAGTGCTTATAAATAAGCACTTATTTTAAACAAATAAGCACCAAAAGCCACCAACTTGAAACAGAAGCTATAAAATACTAAAAGTAACCAAATGCAACTATTTACAACTGATTTTAACCACTGAATTGCAAAATGACAAGATTTGATGGTTTGAGCTAAATGTGAACAAAACAGATTTAGGTGAGCTACTTTAAGCTTAAAAATAAGACACCTAATAAGCTAGAAAATAGAAAACAAAAGTGGGAACCTCAAGAGGACCTGGCTAGCTATATCTAAACCAAAATCCAGACCTAAGCAAGCTTTTGAGGGCTCTGTGCAAGCATGCACAAAACCTGTGCAAAGTCAGTATAAACTGACTCAGTTGCACAGGGGAACTGAGGCCTATTTGACAAGCTCAAATGGAGCTTATAAAAAATTCACAAAAATCTGTAAAAATGGTGATAAGGAAATAGACCAAGAGAAGTTTTTAAACCCACAATTTTTTTTAATTTGGCTCATAATTGAAGCCAAGAAAAATCAACTTAGTTTGGCTTAAAACCACTTTTTCAGTTTTGACTTTTGAAACACTTTGGACATTTTGACTTTTATGAACTTTGAATCCAATGTAAGGACTGATCTTGGTGTTATATGATGAAATGACACTAAAGCAAGCTATGTCTATGGATTTTGAACACAAAACAAGTGATTGGTTTTCACAAATCACAACAGATAAGGAAATTGAGACAGTTAGATGTAATGTTGACTTTGGTGGTTCACAGGCACCATTTAAGGACTGCAATGAATCAAATGAAGCTAAACAAGCATGAACCAACAGATCTCAACTCATGAGCACACCTCTAGTATAGTTTAAGCAGCAATTCCAAACACCTTTTTAACAACTGATTTGCAATTTATATGACACAAACTACTTAACTAGCTAATGACTTAGATCAAACTGACTTTAACTACTCTCAATGCAACTTAATAAACAGATTTGCACAGTTTATAACTACAAAAACAGATAATGCAATGAAACTTGCAAATAACTTACAAATTGTCCTTAGCCACAATGGCTTGCAACTGAACTACAATGAACCTCTATCCTATTTTAACCACCCCATTAGATTCTAAACCAACCCAAATCCAGCACTGCTTCACCCATTATCCATTTCCTTTTCAATTCTTGCCCAGTTTGACTTTCTTTGACCAAGAACAAATTTTGCTTGAAACTACAATGTAAGCTTATAAAAAGCTCTAAGTAGCTTATAGAAGCTTATTAGAACTTAGAACTGAGCTTTTTGAAGCTTAAATGTTGGAAACTTAAACTGAAATATTCAACAGTGAACTCAAAAGTATGAATTTGAGATAAACTTTGAAACTGAAGCTTAAAGTAGATTAAATTGATAATTTAACTTGAGTTTGATACAAGACAACAAAATATTACATCTATTACACTTAATTAAAACCTTAGTATTAAAAACGACATAAGTGAAAATTAAAAACTACAAGACTCTTCTCTCTTCTCATCCTTTTGCTTTCTTTTATAATCCAAGCTTCTTCTCTCTCATCTCTGACTAGTTCTCACTTATATTCTTGACCATTGGATGTCTTAGAGTGATCATGGCCGTTTGATTGGTTTTGGCGCCAATTTGAGATTATCAACTGGGAGGTTGAGTGAGGGGATAAGAGGTGCATTTAATGCTCCTTGGAAGGTAGTTGAGGTGGGGGGAACAAGGTGGAGTGATAGTGAGGAGGGGGGATGGGTGTTGAGTGTAGCAGAGCGAGTTGTTGGGGAAGACAGGATTTTGGCGGGTTTTGTTTGTTTGACCAAAGCTTAATATAATAAAGGGGAGGTCAAAAGGCAGGGGGGTCCAAATGGGTTAATGACAGGGGGTCCAAAGGCAGTTGTGACAAGGGTCCAAAGGGTTTAAAGGTTTAATTGACAAGGACTTGTTTGTCATTTCTGAAAATTGGAGGACCAATGCTGCCAATTTGCAATGTTACTCTAAAGGACCAAAAGTGACAAGCTTCCATAATGCAAGGACCAAACTTGACATTTTCAATTTTCCAAGGGCCATTTTTGCCAAATTTGAAACTTGAAGGACCAATTTTGTAATTTCTCAAAACTTTTGATATTTTTCACCAAAGGGCTAATTTTGACAACTTATGGTTTTAAAAGGACCTTTGGTGATTTTTCTTTTGAAATTAAGTGCTCAGGGACTATTTCTGACAATTTTTTGAAACTTGGGGGACTGAAACTGCCAATTATGCAAACTTAGCTCATTTTTCATCTGATTTTAAACATTTTGCATCAAAAACATATAAAATGCAATTTTGGAATATTTTCAGTATTTTGATGCATTGAGCATTTTTAAACTTTTTGCAGTTCAGATTTAACCAAAAATGATGAGTATTTACACACTCATCAATCCCCCACACTAAACTATTGCTAGTCCCTAGCAATCTTTTGAGAAAAACATAATGGATTTGAATCTCTTTACCAAAAGCCATTACTTCCGGAGTAGCCAAATGTTTTAGTTCAAGTAAGAACCATGGTACACCGATAACCATGTGATTTTAAGCAAACCACCAGCTTCCAACGGATTTGATTTGTCTTTACCAGAAGCCGTTTGCTCTGGACTAGACAACTCTTAGATAAATTATCAATATTATCTTTGGTGAGTCGATTACCAATTATGGTTTTTCCACTGCCTTTACCACAAGCCATAAACTTGCGGGCTAGCCAACTCTTCACTTTTTAGGATATGGTGAGCTGAATACCATACAATTTTGGGCAAATTGCAAGCCGTCAACGGATTTGAGATATCTTTACCAAGAGCCGTTTTCTCCTGGATTAGCCAATCCTTTTGTTTATTAGACAAGGCGGACTGATAACCGATTGAGTAAGTGCAAAACACTTACTCCAAAAAAAAAAATTTTGCCAAAAATGGGGGAATTAGGCGGTATAATTACATGATAAAATTCGTGAGAATTCCCCACCACACTTAGAAATGAATATTGCCCTCAATATTCAAAGTACCGGCGGTTATGCCGAAACGAGAACGTAAAAGGGAAATACTACGGCCATTATTTTGAATTTTTTTTTTTTTTTTTATTAGATACTTGCATATATACACAACATGTGGGGCAACCCCCCCACACTAGGGTGGTAGAAAGTAGAAAGAAGTCAGAAATATGGGTGAAAACCCATATGGCATGCTACTGTTTTTGATTCCCGAGTCGCTAGCTTGACTCGACCCCGGATTCATTTGTTCATGGGGAAAGTAACGTGGAAAACCAATCTCGATCGGACTTTCGTTCAAAATGTTAATAAACATATGAACATCAGAAAGTTCCACACCGATGAGATATAACCGCGGTATTGTTAATAGTAGAAACTATAAGGGATGATACCGGGGTCAAAGATGGTGTCCTCATTCCCGAAAGAGAAAAGGGAAAGAGCAACCACACCATCTGTGAAGAATGGAATAAAGACGTGCATGAGAATGCATGTCCATTCCTCATCAGAGAGAAGCAAATCACCAGTTTTGACATTTTTAAGCTTAAACTTGAAGCTTATATGGCGATTGTCAGTAAGATGTCCGGGAGGGAGGGTGGGAAATGGTTCTTCAATCAACAGATTTTCTAGAAAAAGGATGTCCCCTTCCGAATCAAAGTAAGTATTATCAATTCCTGTTGGAATTGACTCATCACTAAGAAATGCATCGACTTCATTCCAAAAGTTGTCATCTTCCTCATCAGAAGGGATGGAAGAGTCGGGAATAATAAGACTAGAAGATGATGGATCATTTTTGAGCAATTCATCAATGGAAAGAATGTCTCCCATTGGATCACAAACATCATCATCCAATTCAGATGAAACTGAGGAGAGTTTGGTTTCATCCACAGAGTTAACAAACTCGATACGACAAACTGATTCCGGAGGTGGGACAAGTGGTGTGCTCTTAGAGCTAGCAATTTCCACCACTTCCGATGAAATCTCCGATTCTAGATCATTATCATCATCAAGAATACTCTTGACTTCCTTGGTACAGCTTTCAAACCATTTGTTTGAACCAGGGTTGATTTTCAAAGCTTTTAGCTCAGCACGTTTTTGATGACTCCTCTTAACCGTGAAATTTGAGAGTGTTGCATTGAATCTTTCTGATTTTTTATCAATTGTGGCAACACTCTGTTTGGACAGAGGTTTGGAGTTCTGGTTGATATTTAACGTGAGCTCTTCGTTGTCAACCCGTATGGTCAACTCTTCAACAAACACATCAATCAGAGCACGACTCGTTCTCAAGAAAGCTCTCCCTAAGATGAGGGGAACTCTAGGATATGCATCGAAGTCTACTACAACAAAGTCAGTAGGAAAGTGAAACTTTCCCACTTTCATCACGACATCCTCGGCTATCCCAAGAGGACGAGTTATGGTACGGTCCGCTAGCTCGAGTGTCATGCAAGTGGATGAAAGTTTAGGAAGAGACAGTTTCTTCCATACTGAGAGTGGCATGAGGTTAATGCTAGCGCCAAGATCGCGCCAAGGCGAAGCATTGAACCATCCCCAAGAAATCACACGGGATTAGAAATCTGCCAGGGTCTTCAAGTTTTTTGGGAAGCTTCTTGAGAAGGACCGCTGAGCATTGCTCATTGAGAGGAGTTTTAGCCATCTCAGATAGCTTATCTTTGTTGGTCAGTAAGCCTTTAAGCGTGGATGCAAATTTAGGCATTAGAACGAGAGCATCAACGAAGCTTATATCAAAGTGTAGCTCATTGAAGATTTGGAAAAAATTTTCCATTTGCTCTTTGTTTTTGTCTTTGAGCTTCTCATCATTCATTCTTGATGGGTAAGGAAGCTGACTAGACTTTTGAGCCGGGATGGAAGTCTTTTCTGGCTCAGGATTTTTCTTCGGAACTTCGGGTTCCGGACTTAAAGCTTGGACTACCGAAGGTGGGACGTGCGGTACTGATACCGTGGGCTTGAGAATTTCACCTTGTCCGTTGTTTCCTTGGTAACTTGACTCAATGCTACAGGAGGAGGGGCATTGGAGTCGATGGTCCATTGTGCGTCTTACCACTACGAGTGGTGACGGCTTTCAACTCGGCATTGGGATTAGGAATAGTATTGCTTGGGAGTCCTCCAGAAGATGACGAAGCTTTGTTCATATTCATGTTCATGAAACTGCTCATCATATTCTTCAACTCATTTGTCTGTCGAGACAATGTGGTATCAATTTCCTTTCTTAGCTCAACTCTCATGTTATTGATCTGAGTTTGCATTGAACGTATGTTTGACTCAGTAATTTTCATGAAGTCATTTGGCATGGGAGCTTGAGAGGTTGTTGATAACTTTGATGATTAGGAGCTTGATAAGGTTGGTTGAAATTGTTCCGGTTTGGATTGAAATTTTGAGAGTTATTGAAGTTGTGTCCTTGATTCGGAACAAAGCGATTTTGATTGCCATGGTTTTGCACAGGAGGAAAACGAGGTGGTGTCATACCGCTAGGTGCACGGTAGTGAGGATCATCTTGTGGTCGGTATTGATTGTGGTTTACCGAAGCTATGGGAGCTTGGTAAAAAGAAGCATCGGTTGCTTGACAATCATAATACGCATGTGGACCACTACAAGTTTCACACACCTTGTTTACGGCTTTGATTGGTTCTGGCTTATGAATTTCTCTTTTGATTTCCTTTACATCCTTAATCATACAACGGATGGCATCCGTTAGAGCGGCTATCGGAGCAGCTAACTCAGAAGAGTTATTAGATGAAGAAGCAGGAATGTTAGGAGTATTGACTTTGTTGCGAGAAATAGGAACTTTTGATTTTTGCTCGCAAATTTCAATCACATCTTTAGGCTTACGATTCAAGATATTGCCACCGGCGGCTGCATTCAAAGAATCTTGATCGTTACCATTCAACCCATTATAAAAGATATTAACTTGTTGAAGCTCCGTGAATTCATGATGGGGGCATTTCCTGAGGAGATCTTTGAATCTCTCCCATGCCTCTCCAAAGTTTTCATCGAAATTTTGACAAAATCCAGAAATTTCATTTTTAAGATTAGTCGTCTTTGATGGAGGAAAGAAATAATTGACAAACTTTTGAACAAGATCCTCCCAAGTTTCGATGGATCGAGGGGGTTCTTTTTCCCAGAAATCAACGGCTGTCCCCTCAAGTGAGAATGGAAATAGCATCAACTTGATCACTTTTTGTGGCACATATTTGAAATTGATCGTTGCGGTCAACTTGTTAAACCAACGGATGTGTGCATACGGGTCTTCTCGATCAAACCCGCGGAATTGATTCGTAGACACAAGTTGGATTAAATGTGTCTTCAATTCAAAGTGATCGAAATTGATAACGGTAAAACGATGGCATTTCCATAACCCTCGGTGGGTGCCTGGAGCATTTCCGCCATAGTTCGTTCGTCGGCCATATTGTTGTTTGGAATAGTACGAATCTCGGGTTCGACTATTTGGGCGTGCACGTCTACCGAGAACGTCTTCTATGAATTTCTGCTAGATCACGCAAAGGACTCAATGATCTAGAAGAACGAGTGCGCATGCACTAGAGTTAACTCTAAGGGATCTCAGAGTTAAGGAAGGGAATTATGAAAATGGGGAAAATGGGGTAAGAAGAATCTTTTTGGGTTTTATGTTTTTGACAAGTAGATATCACAACAAATCCAAGTAAAACAAAATCGAGGCAAAACAACAGTGAACTTAAACCAATAATCACAAGATGAATGGCTTCTTTGAAAAAGGTACACCAATCACAAGGACACAAAGGCAAGTTTTAAATCTTTAGTTCGGGAACTTATTATGGTCGTACCCCCAGTTAGGTAGTACACTGCCTTGGTTTGCGGTGGTAATCTTTTATGTTGTTATTTATTAAAGAAAACGACAAATCTTTTTGTATTTTTATTTTTGATATATATATATATAAACAAAAGGAGAATATTTTTGTGTTTTATACGTTTTTGGATGTTTTTGGGTTTTTGGATTTTTTATAAGAGAATATGGATATATATATATATATATAGATGGATGGTATGAACAAAGAGTGAATATTCAAACTACTAATCTGCTAAACGGAAGATAATCGCACACTCCCGGCAGCTAAAAATTTGATTCGCTCCCGAACGTCAAGTTTTCTCACATAAACCGGCCACTTGTGAATGGCCGACCGTAAGAAACTTAAAACGGCTCAGACACGAATGCAATGAAGATCAGGAGAGTATAGTGTTTCCCCGGGTCGTTATGTCCCAGCGAGCTATGCGAAGAATCACCAAACGAATAGCGATCGAGAAATTTGAACAGAAAAAAGGGATTGTGATTATTATAACTAAAGAAAAAGCAAACAAATTACAGAGGCTTAAATGCAAATTAAAGGAAATTTAAAAAAGATAAAAAATATTAAATAAACGCTATCACTATTTGCAAAATGATGTTTTTGATTTTATGTTTTTATAAAACTGAATTAAAAACTACGTAACGTACAAATGAAAATGTGAAACTTACACAATATTAATCCTGAAAATGATATTTTTACAAACCTAATGATAAAAGAAAATTTATAGAAAAATAAAATTATTTTTATTACTAATTATCTAATTATTATTAATTAAAAACTATTTTTAACTATTTAATAATAACCTAAAATACAAGAAAATATGAAATAAAGCTAGAAAAATAAAATTATGACTTGGAAAAATCTAAAATCACAAAATAGAATTTTCAAAACTATTTTTGTATTTTTATGATTATTTTTGTATTTTTTTATGAATTTTAAACTATTTAAAACTAATTAAATTACTTAAAAATACAAATTTAACTAAGAAAAATCTGGAAAAATATTTTTTTGTCTTTTTATATTTATCTTAACTTAAGAAAAATGAAAAATTATTTTTTTTGAAACTTTTCTTAATTAATTGTATTAAATGCTAATTAAAAAGTACTAAAAATTGATTAAATTGCAGAAAAATACTAAACTGACTTGGAAAAATCTAAAAAATTCAAGATAAGTCTACAATAATATTCTAAAGCTGAGAAAAATATAAAAACAGGTGCTTGTATACAAGAATATGGAACTGCTATGATAAGTGCTTATAAATAAGCACTTATTTTAAACAAATAAGCACCAAAAGCCACCAACTTGAAACAGAAGCTATAAAATACTAAAAGTAACCAAATTCAACCATTTACAACTGATTTTAACCACTGAATTGCAAAATGACAAGATTTGATGGTTTGAGCTAAATGTGAGCAAAACAGATTTAGGTGAGCTACTTTAAGCTTAAAAATAAGACACCTAATAAGCTAGAAAATAGAAAACAAAAGTGGGAACCTCAAGAGGACCTGGCTAGCTATATCTAAACCAAAATCCAGACCTAAGCAAGCTTTTGAGGGCTCTGTGCAAGCATGCACAAAACACTGTGCAAAGTCAGATAAATGACTCAGTTGCCAGGGGAACTGAGGCCTATTTGACAAGCTCAAATGGAGCTTATAAAAAATTCACAAAAATCTGTAAAAATGGTGATAAGGAAATAGACCAAGAGAAGTTTTTAAACCCACAATGTTTTTTAATTTGGCTCAGAATTGAAGCCAAGAAAAATCAACTCAGTTTGGCTTAAAACCACTTTTTCAGTTTTGACTTTTGAAACACTTTGGACATTTTGACTTTTATGAACTTTGAATCCAATGTAAGGACTGATCTTGGTGTTATATGATGAAATGACACTAAAGCAAGCTATGTCTATGGATTTTGAACACAAAACAAGTGATTGGTTTTCACAAATCACAACAGATAAGGAAATTAAGACAGTTAGATGTAATGTTGACTTTGGTGGTTCACAGGCACCATTTAAGGACTGCAATGAATCAAATGAAGCTAAACAAGCATGAACCAACAGATCTCAACTCATGAGCACACCTCTAGTATAGTTTAAGCAGCAATTCCAAACACCTTTTTAACAACTGATTTGCAATTTATATGACACAAACTACTTAACTAGCTAATGACTTAGATCAAACTGACTTTAACTACTCTCAATGCAACTTAATAAACAATTTACTGCTTTATAACTACAAAAACAGATAATGCAATGAAACTTGCAAATAACTTACAAATTGTCCTTAGCCACAATGGCTTGCAACTGAACTACAATGAACCTCTATCCTATTTTAACCACCCCATTAGATTCTAAACCAACCCAAATCCAGCACTGCTTCACCCATTATCCATTTCCTTTTCAATTCTTGCCCAGTTTGACTTTCTTTGACCAAGAACAAATTTTGCTTGAAACTACAATGTAAGCTTATAAAAAGCTCTAAGTAGCTTATAGAAGCTTATTAGAACTTAGAACTGAGCTTTTTGAAGCTTAAATGTTGGAAACTTAAACTGAAATATTCAACAGTGAACTCAAAAGTATGAATTTGAGATAAACTTTGAAACTGAAGCTTAAAGTAGATTATATTGATAATTTAACTTGAGTTTGATACAAGACAACAAAATATTACATCTATTACACTTAATTAAAACCTTAGTATTAAAAACGACATTAGTAAAAAATTAAAAACTACAAGACTCCCTTTCTTATCATCCTTTTGCTTTCTTTTATAATCCAAGCTTCTTCTCTCTCATCTCTGACTAGTTCCCACTTATATTCTTGACCATTGGATGTCTTAGAGTGATCATGGCCGTTTGATTGGTTTTGGCGCCAATTTGAGATTATCAACTGGGAGGTTGAGTGAGGGGATAAGAGGTGCATTTAATGCTCCTTGGAAGGTAGTTGAGGTGGGGGGAACAAGGTGGAGTGATAGTGAGGAGGGGGGATGGGTGTTGAGTGTAGCAGAGCGAGTTGTTGGGGAAGACAGGATTTTGGCGGGTTTTGTTTGTTTGACCAGAGCTTAATATAATAAAGGGGAGGTCACCTACCAAAACACCAATTGTCACCTCTCATCCACCACCTCCAATACAAACATCAAAAACACCATCACCACCGAAATCTACAAAGCTTATACCCCTAGAATTCTTTTCAACCCCACCAACATCTCCAAATCCATTCTTGGATGACTTGGAAGACTTACCTCCTAGGCCCACAAATCCACCACCTCTTCCATCATTCGACACCATTGAGCGTATCGCTCATGAACCACCAAGAGCATCATTAGAACCAAACGCCCTTTTGCAAAATGAACCTAGACCACTTCTCTTCCACCCAATACACAATGATATCCATGGGCCATTATATGGAGATCATGATCTACCACCTACATCCTTTTCACAACATATTGAATACATTGGTGAGTCAATTTCGGAAGACCACCCACAATCTCAAGTAGAGATACAAGCTCATCTAGATAACTTCCATTCTTTTTCAAACATGGTGGATTCTCATCTCAATGAGGCATTGCAAATGCAAAATGCTTTGCTTTCTTCCCTCATTGCTCCATCAAATATCAACAATCCTTCCACTAATGTTCCACCACCAAACAATGATCTTACTCTCCCACCAAACCAACCTCGACATGGTTGCTCCCATTGTGAGCGAACCGCTCATCTTAGTGAAAGGACTCGCATCATGGTCCATGAACTACAAGATGAAATGAGGTTCATCCTCAATCATATCCTTGAGCGTATTAACACTATATCTCATCCTCCACCTCAATAGAAGGGTTATATTTTTTTCTTTTTCTAGGATAATTTCTTTTTTTCTAAGTTATTTTTTATTTTTCTAGGTTTTTTATTCTTCAAGTTATTTTTCTATTTTTTTATAGGTCTCAACATCTCTATTATGTTCCATTTTATGACTTTTAAGTCATAAAAAAATTAACTAATGAATGATGTTTATTATAATGTTGTTGGCTATTATAAGTGATTACTTGTTGGTTGGAATTATTATATTTTTTTATGCTTGTCATGATGAATGTTACTAATCTTTCTTTTGTAGCTTTTCATAATCCATGTATCTTTCTTTTAGCACCCAATTAAGGGGGAGCATTTGGCTCTGGCTCATTTCACTTTCCGCCTCGCCTCCTCTTTTTGTTTCGACAAAAGGGGGAGAATATTATTGAACTTGAACATTGACTTTCAAAAAGTCAACAACATGCTTTGACTTTCAAAACTCAAAATTAAAGTAGACCAAATTTGACAAACAAAAGTGTAACTAGTTTTAAGATAAAATAACTTTTTAATTGTTAAATTTATTTAACTAACTAGTTCTCTCAAGTTCAAATTAATTTCATATTTTTAAAAATTCTTGTACATCTTCACATCTTTGGTGAAAATAAAATTTATGTTTTGTCATAAAAAAAGGGAGATTGTTAATACAAATATCGTCCAAAAACGTTATTTATATTTGATGATCTTTACCTTGTTTTGTTAACGACAAAAGTAAATTTCATTTTTACAAAGTATAAAGCTTGTCAAGATTGTTACACACTAGTACAAGCTTTTCTTGAATAAGTCTTCAAACATTTAAGCATTTGCATCTTATCACCTTTTGATTAGCTACATATCAATTCACATTATTAACCTTCTAAACTATAATGTGCCTCAACATTTTTAGATCAAATATGTTTAGTTTCTTAAACAAAACATTACATATGTATTTACTTATATATCATGTTTATTCTAAAAATGGAAAACTACATATTACATCATGGCTTGCATCACATTGGAAATCTTTAGAAGATTTTATAGAATAATTTTTTTAGATATTCACTCATCATATATTTCATAATCCTAGAGAGATTTGGATGATCTTTGTAAGATTTTTTGTGATCTTCACTGTCAGACTGGCGGAACCCTTTTTTGGTTCCGTCCAGTCCGTGATCTGATGATCATTTGGCCTATAAATAGCAAGCCAACCCAAGCTGTTTTCTCATCCCTCATTAGCATAAAACACATACATTCTCTCATTCTTTTACATCTAACTCAGTTTCATTTCATTTTAGTGATCATCTTTGGTAGCAAAGAAGATCAAGGCATAATCAAGCTTCAACGAATAGTTGGAAGTCGTGTTTGTTTTGTTGTTGTGTGAATCATTATTGTTCATACATCATTGTTGTACCAAACCATCTTTAACCTCTGAGTGTGAGTGGTTAGTGTTTTAGTCCTTAAAATACATAGTGTGTTAGGAGTGGTTGTACCCTTGTAAAAGAACTCGACATTTAGCTTTGTGTCGGAAATATTGTGTAAGCGACGTGTAAAGGTTTTCTCCGCTGGTTAAAGGCGCTTGTTGATTAGTGAAGATAACTCTCGATTTGGAGACTCGGAGAGTAGAGTAGGACAAGGAAAAAGAGTCCTTGTAGACCGAACCACTATAAACAACCTTTCTGTGGTTTGATTCTTTCTTTCCTTACTTACATATTATCTATTGTTGCCATATTATTCATTCTTTACTTACACATCATTTATCTATATTGATTGATCTCACAAAAAGTTTTCAAAACAATTAAGTTTTTAAAAGGTAAAACTATTCAACCCTCCTTCTAGTTTTCCACAAAACGCATTGAATAGGTGATCTGGTCTAACTGGTGGCAGAGGTGGTGATGCTGGTGTTGATATATCAGGAGAAGAAGGTGGTGAAGCTCCGAATAAATCCAAAGGAGAGGTGGGTGATGATGGTGCAACAAGGACTCGGGGTGCTCGCATGATTCTGCGAGGAGTATGTATCCTAACAGGACCATTTGGATGTCTCCTAAATGGCCTCATAAACGGTTCAGATTCATAGGGCTGGAGGACCCTGACTTGAGGACCTCGAAAGACCTGGGGTGGTGGTGGAGAGGTTCCTACTCTTGGTGCGGGATTCCATTCCCAAGTTTGGGCAATCCGATCATCAGAAGATGGGAACTGGGGTTGCCAGTTGATACTATGGGTGATATTAGGGGTCTAGGGAGAGTTTCTACGCTAGGTACGGGTAACCACTGTTGGGATTCTAGGTACTGATCGCGTGTCAACGGGGATGAGATATGTGCCTGCCTAGCTTGCACATATGGGTCGTTTGGTGAGGGTGTATATGTTGGTACTGCGAATGATACTGCAAGAGTAGGAGCTACTTCACCCTCCTCGAAGGGTTCTGTTTCACTAGAACAAACTCTTGATATCATAGGGTTTAATGTGGTGTGAGGCATCGGGGCCATGGTAGAGGATAGGATGTCTTCTATATCTGCCTCTGATGAGGAGGAGGTGTGATGTGGGGAAGACATAGTACTATAATAACCCAGTTATTAGTAAGTATAAACTTATATAATCACGTAAACTTTGCTGAAAGATAATCCGAGGGTGTGGTGTATGCAACATCCTAAACAAGGTGTTGTAAATACGTAGGCACGGAGGGCTCATGGAGTGCGTTGTAAACTGGTCCGTTTTGAAAAACGTAATTGTAGTCCAGTGTTAAAATACACTTGGTTCTCTATAATTCTGGCTCTGATGCCAATCTGTAACACCCCCAAAATTTCATAATCACAGCGGAAGATTAATTGGGGTATTACGGGGAGGATCACAGTCATAATCATAGAAAACGACTCAAAAGAGATGTTTTTAAAAATCATTAATTATTTAATTCAAAATGCAAAAGCGTTTCCAATGTTTAGCAAAATAAAAATGACAATAGTGTTTGTGATGACTGATAAATTTGTTTACACCAATGACTCTTGGTCAAAATGCCCACTCCGTGCCTTCATTTCCTGCTTCAATTACCTGAGATAAACATGCTAAAAGTCAACAAAGTTATTGAGTGAATCCATAGTGTTTGTATTTAAATATCGTTTGAACACAAGGTGTAATCATTCAAATAAATCAATGTGTATATTGCCATAAGTCTCATGAACTCAAACATTAACGTGTGTGTTAATATAAGGGTGCCTTCGGTGTAGGAGCTTGCCATTCTCCTAGTATAAGTCAAATAATGTGCATTTTGCTATCAATCTGGCTAACACAAGGTTATCTATCCAGATAGCTCAAATGGGTTGTCAATTCCCAATAGATCTATTCACAGTATTCGTGTTCACTCGCAAGTGACTAAGGTTCATGATTAGAGGGACTTTAAAAAGGGGCAACAGTGTGTCTTATGCAATAACATTCAGGATAGCATACATAAAAATACTTGTGTTCTATTTGTAGCATTTATCTCCCCACGGGTTTGTAAAACATATAAAATGTGGGACTATGAACTCACCTTGATTGGGGGTAAGTGTAGATAAGCAAACGATATCAAGTGCAATTCGAATAGTGAATAGCTCAGACTTTTGGTGGGTTTGGTGGTTTTGAAATGTTTGTAATGCTTGAAGCTTAAAAACCATATTACGTGAAATTTACATTCTTGACCCTTACGGGAAATATTTACATTTTTAGTCCCTGTACTTTGGTATATTTACACTTTTGCCCCAAGTAATCATATGTGTTCACTTTCGTAAATGATTTCTAATTATATGCCATTTTTATCCTCAAGTTATCAAAATGACAGTCTTGATATACGTTTATGAAATATTACACTTTTAGTCCTTTAACTATCAAAAATGACATTTTATCACCCTTGGTTGTTAAATATTTCATTTCCATCCTTAAATTACTATTTTGGCAGTTTGACACCCATTTAGGAATATATACAAAATTAGTCTATTAACTTTATAAGTTTACACTTTTAGTCCTTGTATATCAAAGTTATTCATTTTAGTACTTGTTATATCCCAATAATCATTTTAAACCCTTAGTTTAGTAAAAACACTGTTTTGACACTGTTTTTATGGTGTTGACAGTTTTAGTCCTTGTAGGTATAAAGTTTTGCAAAAATAGTCAAAAGTTATATATATTTACATTTCAAGTCATATTTCTTCCAAAATGACATGTTGTACCCAAAAGTACTTTTATAAATAGTTTATAACCTTAGTTTACCCATTTGATAGTTTATATCCTTAATTTCCAAAAATGACAGTTTAGTCCTTGTTTTTGTATATTTTGCAAAACTAGTCCTTTTTCCATTTTAAATGTACATTTCAAGTCCATGCACTTCCAAATTTAAAATTTTGACTCAAAAACATCCATACATTCTGTTTGTACCCTTAGTTTCCTGATTTGGCAGTTTTAACCCTCTAGTTCCAAAATTTACACTTTCGACCCCTCAACTTTACAAAATTTGCATTTTTGGTCCAAATTCAATGTTTAGCGTATGTGATCATTTCTTTTAGCTTATCTTACTATCAAAAGCTTTTTGAGCTTTTAGAATAGCGTATTTGGGGGCGTTATGAGCTTATTTCTTCTGTTGGGCCTTAACGAACAAAACAAAGGCCTAATAGTGTTTTTGGGGGCCCAATGGACTTGGAGCTTTGGGGTTTGTTTTACGAGATTATTATGGACTAATTCCAATTTGAACATCAGCTTATATAGTGCTTAATCACAATTGCTTAATTTGAATTCACTGGGCCTTAGGCCCGTTAAGCTTATTAGTAGTTTTTAGAAATGTTGCGAGTGAGCTTAACTTTGAGCTTGTGAAAGCTATCAAATGAGCTTGTTAGAGTCATGTAAGTGCACCTCTCGTTTGTCTAGTGTATATAGAAATGAGTTATGTAATTTATGTGGTATGGTGTACGTGTGGATAAGGTTTTACAAGACCAATCCTTAGTGACAAAATCAGTTTGTTATGTGTTATATACTAAGACAATGTTCATTTGTCGTTCAAGTGGCATAAGGAATGTGTGATTTTGAGTTTTCATAGATTAAGGTGAGTGTGAAACAAGTGTACAACTCCATTTTTAGGTATGTTAGGAAACAAGTGAGCGTGTTTATATGGTTTGAGCTTAACGAGAGCTTAGGAAATAAAATAGAAAGCTTGTGTGTTTGTACACATAATATATCAACTCTATTATCAAGAAAATGACTAAGTGTTTGAGAGGACTTACTACACCTATAAAAGGTGGTCGAAACATGGTGATGAGACTTGGTGAGGGTATGAGAACTTCGTGACTCGATTGTTAGCACACCAAAGCGTTAGGGAAATCTCTTGGATGTCTTGGGCACGCCTGGGATCACCTAGTACTTGACCACTTCCTTCAAGGCTTGGGATAGAAATGGTATGACTTGGAGAGTTTTGTATATGTGTTTTGAGAGTGTGTACGTGAGGAGTGTTACATGGGGGGATATATTAAGATGAGATAGGGACAACTTGGTGAGACAAGAGAAATATGGAAGAGATAAATGAGTAGGGGAGTAGCTAGGGGGTAAAGGTTCTTGAGTATTAGGCAAGTTGGATATACAAGTGTATGTATGTGAACTAGTTTGTGAGTTTCGGTTTTGGGTGAGTAAGCACAAGGGTCTAGAAAATCAACTTAGGTGGTTTGTGTTGAGGTGCTTGGATGCTAGGATTTATAATATACATGTTACATGAGCTTAGTTGGGTGTTTGAAGCATTAGAAAAGGGGTTGTGGGTGTGTCAGGTTCAAGGGTGCCCAAAGGGTCCAACGACTTGTTGTAACGTGTGATATTGAGTTCTAGGGATACCAGGGTGTCGGGTGTGAGTTGTGAGATCATTTAACATCAATATAAAGTCATTACATGTGTTAGAAACTACTTAGGAACAAGTTGAAATCATTTAGATTTATTTGTACAAAATTTGTAAATCGTGTGATGTCCATTTACTTTGGCCTTCGTTTACTATTCATATGATCTCATATTTTGTACATTTTTTTTGATCTCAATTCTTTGGAATGTGGGGAATTGAGTGGTGTAATTTGTTATATAAGTTGCATTTTGGTTAATCCCAATTGTGGGTTATTTGGGTCCATTTAGTGTTGTTTGGGCTTAGCATTGGGCTAGGTGTGTTATTTGAACCCAATTGGTGTTAATGGGCTTAAGTGGGTGTTTTAGGCCCAATAAGGAAATGTGGGACCCAAAGGGGGGGGGGGTTGTGAGTGTGTTGTGTCGTTGTGGTGATCAAAACGATATTCAAGTTTGATTTGTACATAATTTACAATATCACGGTATGTGTGTGAGCTCGTTCCAAGGAAAATGTGAATCATATAACATATACTGATTCGTTGTTGCACAGTGTAAGCAAAAGTTTTAAATTTTACCTAAAAATGGGTGTGTGAATAGTAATACGTAATTGATCCTTGATTAACGTTTATTAATAACTGGTGATTTTTACAGGATGTTACAGCGGTGTTTGACTCTAGAAGACCTGAAAATTTTACTCAAACATTCTTAACAATGTCAAACACCAAAACAAATTTTGATGTAAATATATCTTTCCAAAAACCAAATACAAAAATATAAAATCTATAAAATTCAAAAATATTTTTCACTTATCATTAAAAAAAATAAAAAAAAATAAATAAAACATGCACCTAAAGCCTCATAACTTGAATCCTAGGTATGCTCTAAGTAGAAAGAATTTCGCATGGAAAAATCATTAGTTCTAGGCAATAGAGTTGTTATTTGAGTTTTCTGGGCAATGGGTGATGGTTAGAAAGTATTTTGGATACTTAAGAATGCATATTTGGTTTAATATTTCTAGTAAATTGATGTGTTTCGTTGTGTATAAGAAAATTATTATTATCATGTTTTACATTTATATTTAGCCGACTTATCCTATAACAAACACTAACAAGCATTATACCCGATCATTGTAGCTTAGTTGGTAAGTAGAGTGTCAATCACTAAGAGTGGAACATTAACACTTAAATATCTATCAGTATTTTAATCCTAAGGTTAGTCTATTTAAGCCTAATCTAACGCAAGGGGGGGTTTTCAGCCTGAGAAACTGGCACGATGATTAGATTAAATAAAATAAAATAAAAGGTAACAGACTATAGATACACACGTACACAGATAGGAAAATATGAAAAATAAGAGGCCTGTCCGATAGATAAGTAGATTGTCACTTTGTTTAATTTCTAGTTATATAGGATGAGTACTAAAATCTATTCTCTCTCGTTGGTTGCTTAACACAGGCGTGTAAATACTTAATGATTTTTAAGTTTAAATTATTTATCCCGTTAGGGCTTACACCAACTATCTTAAGATATTAATGAAGTAATTGTGGGAGGTATATGGCAGCGCAAACAAGCCACGATAAAATCAATATGTAATCAAATCACATGCATTAATAAACCAAATAAAAATCAAATATACTTTAACCGATGGGAAAGCATATTAAATGCGAGTCATACGGCGGTGACAAGTCACGCAATCATGATGGATTAAAGAGTACTAATACAAATAAATGAATCTACTTATGAATTAAAGTACTATCAGGACCTACTTATGCCTCTGAACCTTCTTCTGGTTGTGTCTAGTGTGGTCTGGTCGTCGCCTTCTCTATGGAATTCGCTATTTTTCTGTGTTCTTCTATGTGTAAGTATATGTTATTTCGAATGAGGCAGCTTGTCCCAGTATTTATACTTTCTGGAAACGGCATCGATACGGCGTATCAGTTTACTCGATACACCGTATCCAGGTAACTTTGCGTGGGGTCCAAGATTATTTTATTCTGGAATATTCGTACACCACCTTAAGATACGACGGATCTTCAGTTATGATATGGCGCATGTGTCTTCTAATCTTGGTATTTCTTGGTGAAATCTTCAGGTTGATACGAAGCATGTAGAAGTAGTTATGCGGTGTATCTTGAGTAGATAAGTCAGATCCCTGTGTTGACCAAGGTTTCATATACAGCGAATGGAAGAATTCCATACGGCGTATTCTTCAAAGTCAGGCTATGGTCTTCACATTCGTCTAAGTATTGATGTGCGGCGTATCTATATAGGATGATACGGCGCATCTTCCTTCATTTAGTAGACTTTACAAATTTGATCCGTTTTGCTCCATTTCACGTCCAAAATAGCTAACTTTCACCAAATGTTTGTTTTCAACTGAGAAATACAAAATTAAGCGATTAAGTATCAATTCTCATATAAAATAATACAAACCAAGCAATATATACAGGATAAATGATGCCAATAAACTGTTGTTATTTGATATCATCAAATATCCCCCCGCTTAAACTTTACTTGTCCTCAAGTAAACTCTAGATTTAAACTTATGAAAATGTATCCTAAACAATTGTTAAGGATGTTTTTATAACTAAGCATTCATTCGTTTAATCTCAATCGCACAACCAAACACCTCACGAAATAGGAAAATGAAATCACTCAAATCACTCAACTAATCTATGTGGTAACATGTAAGTAATTCGCTCAATTGCTCAGTCGTGACAAGTATTTTATTATAAGATTGGAAAGGATACACATCTCCCCCACTAAAGCTAAGGAGTAACAAGTCTAAATCGGTAAATTGGGTTGAATGTGATAAGGTTATGCTTAGGTTTTATTCAAACATCTCCTACATGAACTCAATAGATCGCTGGCACAAAGCCTTGGATGGTCACTAGTGTGTATCTTGGATCGCTGGCGCGTTATTTTCATAACGGATGGTCACCAAAACACACACCAGATCGTTGGCGCGTCTTTTAATTCCTCAAAAACTCGGATGGTCACTACCTTATTCATGTACTTGACATTCTCACTAAGCTAAAGGGTAAGGATAAGGGAAACATATAATTGTTGTTAACATAAAATCACAAAACAAATAGATTAAGTCCATACAAATGAAACAATATGGTTACTCGACCTTCCCTTGAAAAAGACACAAATCATAGACTAACTCATGCTTTAACACGGAAACTCACGCTTTAATAGGTAGAAATGAATTAGACTCAATAATGACTCAATCAAAGAACAAATCTTAGTTGGTGTTTCCATAACAACCAACTCCTTTGCAATCCATAATATAGTACAACAAATAGCGGCGATATCTCCACTAATATAGAACTCTACATCGTTGATTTGTACCAACAAATAATCGATCATCGCATAATATAACTCCGGTTAATCTTTTACAAACCGATTATCTCACTTTCCATTTTTTTTAACATCAAATAAAACTAATGCTATAAAATTTCACCATATCACCATCATAATTCATCTGGATAATTTTTCCATACTTTTCAATACATCAGATATGAAAATAATAATGATAGTAGCAAACACACAAAAATCAAAAACTACTACTATCACATTCTCATTGCATTGTGCAATTCCCGACCAATACTTAGACAAGACACACACCCATTGCGATGTGCAATTCCCGACCTAACCATGATAACAAACATACACGAAAACACAAGAAATACATACTTTACAAAAAGTAACTAACCACGAAATTAATCTACAGGGTAGGCTAGGGTGTATAGGTGTAACGAAAGATATAATTGGGTGTAAGAAACGAAAGGAATGGCTTTGAGAGTTTTTCTAGGGGTACCTTACTCTAAAAATGAGAGTAACAAAAAGGATTTATACGGGGGTTAACTAACCAATGTAGTTAGTTAATAAACATGACATATAAAGGCTTTTTCGGTGTAATCCTATACATTTACCTGTATAGACAAGTTACTCCAATTAAATTAATAATACTCATTATGGTGTTCTCGAATAATATCCAAGCCAAGTTCTAAAGTTTACAAATCACCGGCACACTCATATTTTTGAGAAATTTGGATAAAATATTAGGAAATGGATAAGGGTAAATCCTTACATTATGAAATTAAGGGTTATGTGTAGAGTCATGCAACTTTTATTTCACAAAAACATGCTAGAAAAATTTGAAATTTAGCACATATTAAGATCATATTAAGCGTATTTTTGAAAAATAAGGACAAGTAACGTGTTCTAATTCTCCATCCCCCCACTTAAGACAAAAAATGTCCTCGTTGTATAAAATAAAATTTAAAAACGGGAAATAGGAAGAACTAGAACGGGAAACTCCCTTGAGATTTGCTCGGTATGATCCTCCGTGATGCGTATGTGAACAACTTTTTATTTTTTGTGTTTTAAGGGTGTTTAAGCCTCCATGAATGGTGCAGACAGAAAATATAGGGTAGTTTGTACACCTCAGTTTCCTTCGTATAAATATCACTTAACCTGTATGAATGCATAAGAAATCACAGCTAGTGATTTTATGGTTAATTCATGGTTAGCTAAAAAATAAAAAATAAAATAAAAACTGTAAATTCATCAGGTCAGTCGATACGCCGTACCTTATTAACTAAGATACGCTGTATCAAGCTTGAGATAAAATTTAAAACAAATAACGAGTCAGATGTGATACGTCGTGTCCCAAAGCAGGATGCGCCGTATCAAAAACCATCTGACATAAAGTTTAAAGTTCAAAATTAAAATAAACGTGCAGAAAAATGAAAGATAGATATGACCAGCACGATCGATAAGCCGCACCCTTTATAGGAGATGCGTTGTATCGACGTGCAGGTCTGATGGACTCGAAACTGAAATAGTAAATAAAATCTTCAGGTTGTCTCCCGGTAAGCACTTCTCTTTATTCCAGAGTCTTCAAGTTAGACTCACGTTCAGCTCATACTTTGTATCATAATATGGTACATGATTATTTATGTGAGCAGAAACAAATTCGTCATTAGAAAAGGTTTGATAAAGTATAACCATAGAAAACTAGGAACGAAAACGAAATAAGAAAAATAAAAGCTGCTGATATCTGCAGAAGATACGCCGTATCCAATTTCCTGGATACGCCGTATACTCAACAATAAAAATATAATCGGGCATTCAGATAGAACTATACGCCGTACTGACAAGAACCAGTGCGCCGTATATTTTAATTTTCTAAAATCTTGAAAATAGATACGTCGTATCGAAGTTAATCGATACGTCGTACTTTGTTATTTAAAAATTCGGATATGTTTCTGAAAAGTAAATAATACGTCGTACAAGAAAAAGCTTATGTGTATAACTTTTTAGGGTTTTAATTAATTCTGATTAAAAATAGAATACGCCGTATCTATGATAATAGACGCGTCGTACCCGAATATTAAATAAGATATGTTGTATGAATAATAAAAACGCGCTACGCCATATCTATGAGATTAGATACGCTGTATCGTTCAGATCAGCAAATGACAGCATATAGCAAATATGCAGAAAACAGAAATATAAAAAATAATAAAAATGTAGAAATCAAATAAAATTAAAAACAAGAAAAAATAAAAATGCAGAAAAACAAAAATACAAGTAATACAAAAATACAACAAAGTTAGTAAAAAAACAAAATTAAACTAAGGTTAAAAATCAAAACACTAACAAATATGCAAGTATTAAATAATTCACTCCCCGGCAACGGCGCCAAAAACTTGATGTGTTTCGTTGTGTGTAGGAAAATTATTATTATCAAGTTTTACATTTATATTTAGCCAACTTATCCTATAACAAATACTAACGAGCAGTCTACCCGATCAATGTAGCTTAGTTGGTAAGTAGAGTGTCGATCACTAAGAGTGGAACGTTAACACTTAAATATCTATCAGTATTTTAATCCTAAGGTTAGTCTATTTAAACCTAATCTAACGCAAGGGGGTTTTCAGCCAGAGAGACTAGCACGATGATTAGATTAAATAAATTAAAATAAAAGGTAATAGGCGATAGACACACACGTACACAGATAGGAAATAGATGACAAATAAGAGCCATGTCCGATAGATAAATAGATTTTCACTTCGTTTAATTGCTAGTTATATAGAATGAGTACTAAAATCTATTCTCTCTCGTTGGTTTCTTAACACAGGCATGTAAACACTTAATGATTACTAAGTTTAAATTATTTATCCTGTTAGGGCTTACACCAACTATCCTAAGATATTAATGAAGTAATTGTGGGAGGCGTATGGTAGCGCAAACAAGCCCCGATAAACTCAATATGTAATCAAAGTACATGCATTAATAAACCAAATAAACATCAAATATACTTTAACCGATGGGAAAACAGATTAAATGCGAGTCATATGACGGTGACAAGGCACGCAATCCTAACGGATTAAAAAGTACTAATACAAATAAATGAATATACTTATGAATTAAAGTACTAGAAGGACCTACTTATGCCTCTGAACCTTTTTCTGGTTGTGTATAGTGTGGTCTGGTCGTCGACTTCTCTGTGGAATTCTCTATTTTTCTGTGTTCTCTATGTGTAAGTATATGTTATTTCAAATGAGGCAGCTTGTCACGGTATTTATACTTTATAGAATCGACGTTGATACGGCGTATCAGTTTACTCGGTACCTCGTATCTAGATAACTTCGCGTGGGGTCCAGTATTATTTTATTCTGGAATATTAATACACCGCCTTAAGATACAGCAGATCTTCAATTATGATACGATGCATTTGTCTTCTAATCTTTGTATTTCTTGGTGAAGTATTTAGGTTGATATGGTGCATGTAGAAGTAGTTATGCGGCATATCTGGAGCAGATAAGTCAGATCCCTGTGTTGACCAAGGTTTCATATACGGCGCATGGAAGAATTCCATATGGCGTATTTTTCAAAGTCAGGCAATGGTCTTCAAATTATTCTAAGTTTTTATGTGCGGCGTATCTATCTAGAATGATACGGCGCATCTTCTTTCAGTTTAGTAGACTTTAGAAGTATGATCCTTTTTGCTCCATTTTACGTCTAAAATGGCTAACTTTCACCAAATGCTTGTTTTCAACTAAGAAATACAAAAGTAAGTGATTAAGTGTCAATTCTCATATAAAATAATACAAAACAAGCAATATATATAGGATAAATGATCCAATAAACTGTTGTTATTTGATATCATCATAAATCAAGTTTTCAAAGTTTATGAATTTCTTCGAGTTAGGATATATACATGAATTTCTTCGAGTTACACAATGAATATCTTCGACTTAGGAATTCTTTGTATAAATTTCTCTGAGTAAGAAAATTTCTTCGACTTAGACACTTTTTTACTCATATCTCCGAGTTATATGCATTGTTTTCCAGTGAGGAATTTGATACTCATTTTCTCTGAGTTTGGAGTATATCAAATGATTTCCGAGTAAGGAAATGGTAATCTCCGAGTAAGAGATACTTTTTTCAATTAATCTTCAAAATCCTTCGAGTAAGCCACTTTTCCAAAATTTTCTGCGAGTAACAAATTTTTCTTGGAGTAAGAAAAACTTTCCAGACTTGTGAATTTTATAAGACTTTGAAATTTTTCAAAATGTGATACCTTGCTACACATTGACTTGTTCTTAACTGATCATGCATTACTATGGGCTTGTTGGTCTAACACTAACATGTAAATGCAATCTCCTCTGTATTTGTTGGTGTTGGTACATTTCAGGACTCAAAATGTCTCAAGGTTCACTCACAAGGAAAGAAATGATTCCAGAAGAAGGCGAAAGAAATATTGGAGAAACTAACTACTGGATAGATTTGTATTCACTCCTATGCCATTCTACTTGTTAAGTCATTGTGGAAATTCTCAAAAGACACTTCTACAGACACATTCTGATTCATTCTCATGAGTGTTTCTAAAATCTACATCAATCAGTTCTGGCATTATCTCATAATCAGCAGAGACACAAAAACTATGACCATTAAACTTGACAGAAAAACAATCAATTTTGATGTACATTTCCTATGCACTATTCTTGGTCTTTCACAAGAAGTATTTGGGAAAAATAAAAGATTTGCACCACCTCCCTCTTTCACCACAATAGTCAAGTCTCTCAAACATCTAGCATATGATAACTCCACAAAACCTATCACCACTCACTCCAAAGTGGACAGAAGATATCTTCCTCAACCATGGTTGACTTTGTACACCAGACTCAGTCACTGTGTCATAGGAAACGAAATTGGACACGAGCATCCAAGACTTCAGCACGTACAGATTTTATGGGGTGTGATGAACTCTATGCACCTGTACTTTGCAAAGTTAATATGTTATGACATGGTCTACCAGGCACGTCAGTTTGTTGCTAAGAAAGGTGTTAGGAATTATAGTTGAGTTGATAAGACAAAACGTGTGAAAGATGAAGGACTAAAGAAGACAAAGAAAGAATTCTTCAAATGATGAAGAATGAAACACAAAGGACTTACTTGATAAATAAGAATTTATTATTTAGTCCTTTGTAGTCATTTGTAACCCTAATCCTCTAGTATATAAAGCGGACATGGGACTTAGGTTTAATGTGTGTCAAGATGTGAACACCAAAGTGTGTGTACATGTACAGGCATTAAGGGAAAACTCCTAAGGTATGGTTATTAGTTTTGTTCAGCCTCAAGATCAAATCCTTGATCCATGTTACATGTGGTAACATGTTCTATTGTGATCGAATGGAAGTTGGGGTTGTTAGTGTTTGTAGTAGTGTTAGAGATGATGACGAAGAAACATTAATAATAAGAATGATAGTTTGATTATTCCGTTGTGTTCTTTATATGTTTATCAATGTTATTCATACTTATTGTTTATCCTAGATCAAGGTCTAAACAACCTAGAGTCCAAAACGGTCCTAAGAACTTATAGAAGATGGCGTGCATAAGTTCTATCAGGTGGTATCAGAGGGGGGGCTCTCGAGCTAGGGATCTACAAGGTTTTTCGAAGAACAAGGTAAAAATTCGAATCTGAAAACAATTTTCATATCTTCCTGCAAGGCTGTTTTCAAACAGTGATATCTCATTCGTTAACCGTTGGATCGGTACGAAATAATTGGTGGAGCTTCTCTGTACATCTAGCTAACTTTTCGCTGGAGGGATCTTCCATCTGAGGTCTAGATCGTAAGTTATTTGCTGTTGAAAACTGCTGCAGAGGGAGGTAAAATTTTTCAAATTTTTAGGGTTTCTTGGATTTTTAGGGTTTGGTTAAGTTTTTTGATTTGTGATTCAGTAGTACATGTACAAACCCTTAATCCTCATGATGGAATTTTTGTTTAAAGATCTGATGCTACTGTTTATTGATGATTCGTTGAAGGATTTGTTACAGTTTTGTAATCGCTACAGTAAACCCTAGTTTTTAATCTAAGGTTTAATTGTTTGGTATTTGATAATTTGATGTTTATGTGAAGTCGAATAAGAATGAGGACAAAGGATGTAAACGTGGTAGATGTATTTCTATAAGTGAATTGTTTTTACTGATCATGGATACTTCTGATTTCATGGACATTAGTTTGTAGTTGATGCTGTTATACAATAATGATTGGTAATGAATCGCTTGTTAGGGTTTTTCTACTATTGGTTTCTGTGTACATGAAGTATATTGGAGCATTGATGCTACTGATCAGTTTGTATTGCTGCTACTGCTCAGTTTGTACTGCCTTTGTAATATGTGTACTGCTCACACATCAGGTTACTACTGCTTATGGTTTTATGTTTATACTGCTCGTGCCTAATGGAAGGTACTGCTAGCTCATTTTGGTCCCAAATTAGTACTGTTCGCCATATTTTTATACTACTTGCATTATACGAAACTTAGTACTGTTTGCTAATGTTTGTTGCACTCACTACTACTCGAGCAAAGGTTTATAGTGGTGATCGTGAGGTTATTATGTGATGAAAAGGTTTTTGAAGTGTGAATTGTCATCTTGTGCATGCTAACTCAGTAACTCCCATGATTTCTTGTTTATTAATACCACGTACCATTATCTAGGTGACGTTTAAATGATGGGTCGGTGGTCTTTGTATTCCCAATATTGATACAAGGTCACATGGGACGGTGGCAATATTTTTTATCAATTGATTGGTCTCTCAAGTTACTATCTCTTATTTCTATCGTGACTCCCATAGATGATTGGTTGGAGAACAGATCATGGGTTGGTGTATATATTTGAGTAATATTGGTTTGCATATACATTTTGTACACACACAGTTGTTATAAACTCATGCCGTGTTTATAACTTTCTTAAGGGCTTTTGTTTGTCAAAGATTAAGGGGAAGAAGCCTCAAGATTACATGTGGTTAAAGGTGATTCGACATAGGTTTGATTGGTTGATCTGAGATTTTTGTTTGTACTGCTAGGCTTGTCCGAGAAAACTTCTTTGTACTGTTAGTTTCAGGCGATATCGGACAACACTGATTTGGTACCTCAGACAGTAGAGAGTTTTATAACTCGGATGTGACACACAAATTTTTCAAGATTTGGTATTTTTGATTTATTTGTTCTTAACAAATTATAATGGCTCGTTCTTATTTGCTTAAGAACGGTTTATTACGAAGAAAGGTTTTTATCACCTATTTGACGATGAAGTGGAACTACTTGGATGTGTGTTTTATCATACCTTTTAGCAGGAAGTAACTTGTTCGTGCATTCATATTGTGACGAAGAATTGACAAACACTTGAAGGAGTTACGTTATTGTGCTCAGTGTCTCATTAAAGATGAGGATTATTGTCAAGAGATTGTGGTCTCCCTATACATTAGGTTTGAGTATACGTTTGGAGTCACGTGGTTAGTACAAGACATAGGACGCAAGTTTGGTTGTTCTACTTCAGCATCAAGTTGGTAATCCTTAGTTTTCTTCATAAGTGATCATTACATGGAGCCTAAGATTTGAAGAATCAAGAAGATGGTTAACATATGGGTTTCAGGGGAAGCTTATTGTTAAATGTTTAACCATCTACATGCATCATTCGAGGGGAAGATTTTTACTATTGTAATTCCTTATTATTACTTTTGGTTTAAGTATCTAGTGTCTTAAGTTCATTTTTAGTTGCGGAAAACTTCATGGAGGGCAATTTGAGACATTGGATGGCTGGATTGGAAGTGTGGTATTGATTTGTGATGGTCAATATCAAAGTTGCTTATATTCGTGGTTCTCCTAGTAGATTATGACCAAAAGGGGAAGAAAGGCGACAAAGAAGCTGCAACTTGAAGATCCTTGGTGATATTGCATGTTTAAGGGGAAGTTCGCTTATCTTTCATGACATATTAACTTCAGGGGAAGTTCGTGCTTATTGGTTTTGTCATTATCAACTAGGGGAAGATTGTTGGGAATTATAATTGAGTTGATAAGACAAAACGTGTGAAAGATGAAGGACTAAAGAAGACAAAGAAATAATTCTTCAAATGATGAAGAATGAAACACAAGAGACTTACTTGTTAAAGAAGTATTTATTGTTTAGTCCTTTGTAGTCATTTGTAACCCTAATCCTCTAGTATATAAAGAGGACATGGGACTTAGGTTTAATGTGTGTCACGATGTGAACACCAAAGTGTGTGTGTGTGTGTGTGTACATGCGTTAGGGGAAAATTCCTAGGGTATGGTTATTAGTTTAATTCATCCTCAAGATCAAATCCTTGATCCCTGTTACAGGTGGTAACACGTTCTATTGTGATTGAATAGAAGTTGGGGCTGTTAGTGTTTGTAGTAGTGTTAGAGATGATGACGAAGAACCATTAATAATAACAACAATAGTTTGATTATTCTGTTGTGTTCTTTATATGTTTATGTTAGGAATTAGAAATTCCATAGTGAAGAGTCGGTCGCCCCAAATATAATCTAGCATAAGTTAGCTCGTAGACATATCGTTATTTACTAGTTATTAGTTAGTTATTTAGTTATTAGTTTAGCTTAGTGCAACACCGTGGAGGAAGGACGGGTCTTTACCCACTGTATGCCTGATCCACAGTCCGAAGGAAGACGTGTAGTTTGTAACTATAAATACCCTCTACCTCCCAAGGTAGAGGGTTGGACCTTTCATTCTAATCTAACCTTTTCTCTTTTGTTTATTTTCTCTCTCTAGAAAGGCTCCCATTCTACTTTCTCTCTCTAAAACCTATAAACTATACACCCCTTATTGTGATTATGTATGTGTTTGTGAAATCCAATATGTTACAAATGGTATCAAAAGCCATGGTTTGATCATCTCTCTTACATATCCTTGGATTTCTAGTGGTTTTAGATGGTTTTTGAGTTTGAAAAAGTTTAGTGGTTTTTGCATCATTTGGATCATTTCTTGTGTTAAACTTTGAATTTTGAGTGTACTTTTGTGTTTAGAATCATTGTAAGTGCTTGGGTTTTGATTTGGAAAGCTTGAATCACTGTGGTTGGGCTTGTTTTTTATTGAAAAGTGTGTTTTTGAATTTTTTCAAGGTAGCGACTTGAGTCTCGTTGTGAATTTCTTCGTAGCGACTTGCTTCAGTATTTTCTAGCGAGTTGTAGTGTTAGTCGTAGCGACTTGATCTTAGCGACTTGTCCATTGAGATAAGCCGACAAACAGTACAAGTTGGTGGATTCTCCACTACGGCTAGCGACTTGGTTGACGTAGCGACTTGTCTCTATTATTTCTAGCGACTTGTCTTTGTGGTTACTAGTGAGTTGTTATTTAGCGACTTGTCAGCTTAGCGATTTGCTGCTTTAGCGACTTGTGTTTAGCGACTTGGTTCATAGCGACTTGTGTCTAGCGACTTGATCCACAGCGACTTGAGCCTTTAGCGAGTTGTTACTTAGCGACTTGGTGACTCTAGCGACTTGTCTTACTAGCGACTTGTTGACTTTTCCCGAAAAAACTTCAAACAGCCTTAACTTTTGAACCGTAACTCCGTTTTTAGCGTTCTACCATCAAAACGATCGTGAGAACGAGGAGAATGGCATGCCAAATAAACTAAACGGGTCAACCCTCGAGGCCTAAATCCGCTCAGAACAGAAGTTATTGAGGTTTTTAAGTTTTTAGACCTAAATTTCTCCGTAAAATCGTGCAACAACCAACCCAAATCACAACCAAACAACATCTCTGCTAATCCTACAAACAATCATAAGACCTAACACACAATTTTCTATCACTGTGTCGATCCATCAGTTATTTAAACACGTTCTATTGGTCACTATATCACTGTTTCTTCTTGGTTTTAGTAAAATCCCGCGAAAGATTCTATTTCTCGGTTTAAATCATAGATTTGTAAAATCCCGTGTACACGGCAACATCATGTCTTACACTCCTGATTCAGTGATTTCGGAAGTACTTAAATTGTATGATGTTGCAGACAACCATGAGAATATTAGCTATACTGAACGGTTACAGATGATGGATTCAATCAATGATGATTTCAGTTCTTCATGCTCTGAGTCCAATGAGAAAGACTTGCACCTGCTCATGCTACCGAATGCCATGCAAAAGGAATGTTGCATTGTGCCCTTTCAGCAACTTCACTCACACCTTATGTTACTCACATCAATAGGAATGGAACGAACATGCAATGCCCTTTTCCGTCAAGATTTATCCACATTAACGGGAACATTACTATTGAACTTAGAACAATTGGAACAACAACTTGATAAAGAAAAGGTTCAAAAGGATACTTCCAGTGCTGCACTTCAAGTGATCCACAACCAATTTCAGTCATTCTTCAAGAGGTAATTTACATCGATTATGATCAAGACATGACTGAAATGTCTTTCAAGAGACACACTAGAGTGGAAATTAGCGTGTTCATAGAGACACTTATCCATCTTATGAATAATGTGGAGAAGTATATTGAGGAAGTTACTCAGAAAGATGAAAAAGTGGATGAGAGTCTGGTGCAGTTGAGAGAAAGTTGTGATGAGTTGGGTAATGTATCAGTTGAAGAATCAGGTATTGCTAAATGCAGAATATCAGAGACAACAAAGAATGATGTAACCAGCTGCTCAGTAACTCCTAGCACATAAGAAGTGGATGCTGTGATCAGAAAGGTGAAGGAATGTCGGGTACAATCAATAAATCGTAGTGTTGAGACCAGTAAGGCATCGGATGATGGATCAGTTGAAACTGAATACAGAGGCTCAGAAATTGATAAGCTTGACACAGTCAGCGGTTCAGTGACTCTTGTTACACATGATGTGGATGCATATATCATACCAGAAATGGAACAGGTGTCATGTAATGAGGTACCCTTTACTGTTCAATATAGTGCATTTGCTAAAGTACTTAAACAAACTGATCATGATGCTGAACATGACTCTGATAAATGTCTTGTAACTGAGGCCGAGTCTGATATTAAGTGTTTCAAAACAAACAATATGGTTGATAAAAAGGTTTTTGATGAACTTTCAAACAAATTCTCAAATCTTGAAAAACATTGCATTTCACTTGAAATTGCGATACAAAGTAAAGAAGAAAGTTTCCAAATTAACAAACCATGTAAAAATCTGGAACTTCCTGAATTCAGGGAACTTTTTGAAATGAACACTTAGAAAGCTCAGCTTCAAGACAAAGACTCAACCATCAACAATTTGAAGAAACATATTTCTGGTATGCATGTGAAAAGTAATTTGGTTACAAGTAATTATGATGTTAATGCTATTGATGATATTCAAATGACAATTAATGATGAATTAGCGGTTTGTGTGGCCAAATTACTAAAGGAAATTGAGTCTTTGAGAAAGCATCACATAGAACTAAGTGACTCTGTCAAAGAAGCTAGAACTACATCAATGGAACAAACAAACTCTTTGATAGCAAAAATTGATGAACTCAAAGCTCAACTTCAAGAAAAGAGTTTCACTATTGTTGCCCTAAAAATGAGCTTAGGAAAACTGTTGGGAAAAGTGTGAACACTAAGTTTAAAAAACCATCAACCTTGGGGAAACCAGTTTCTCATCCCATTAGAAACCGGTCCGTTGTTAGGCAGCCTACTGCATTTATATCCGAAAGGCCAAAATTTTCAAAAACACAGTTTGCCTCCCAAGTTGATGAGAAACAAGTTTTGTCAAAACCAGTCACTTCACCTGAGTTTCCTAAGAATTAAGCTTCTAGTTCCTCTAAACCTTAACAAGCAGCTACTTCTACTCCCATCACCTCTAGGATTGGTTCAAAAAATGTGTCAAAGCCAAGCATTAAAATTCAGAATTCATATGATATGAATGACTTGTGGAAGAGCTATTATCTAGAAGAAGCTAGGAAAAAGGCACAAATTCGAAAAGATGGAATTTTAGGTTCAAGACCTAGGGTGATGAATTATACGAGGTTTCAAGGCACTGCTAGTAGTTTTAAACCATTACCTAGGAACACTCAACTAAAGACTAGGGATTGGCTTATATCTAAGAGTAGTTGCATTTCGAATAAAGCTATCCCCATAGCAGATCACTCTAAGAACTCTAGATCATTTTCTGAATCCAAACAAGCTGTTTGCTCAAATTGTCTGAAATGCATCTTTAAGGCAAATCATGATAATTGTTTTTCGAAATCCCTAAAGAAAGTAAATGCTCATACAAAGGTTCAACCTGTTAAGTCTAGGATTTTCACTAAGTCATCTACTGTGCATACCAAGCAAAACAAACCAAAATCTTCGCCTAGATGGATACCAACTGTTAAATCTGTGGAAACTAGGAATAAGGATAAGTCTTCCACTATGCATAAGAAGCCTAACAATCCCAAACCTTGCCATAAGTGGATACCGTCTGGTAGAATATTTAAGGATGCTGGACTTAGGTGGATACCTACCGGAAAGCTGTTTACCGATGACAAAATCAAGGTTGACTGTGAAACCCCAAAGGGTTTGTATACTAATGTCACTAACCAAAATATATGCAATCAAGTTTGTAATATTAGTGCAGGTAGTCCTTACTCAGTTGCAGATACTTCGATCCTTCACTACATGGACTGGCTTAAAGTATGGATGACAAATGGATTGATATCTCATAACTCACGGGTTCAAGTAACTCAATCTTGATATTCATTCGGCAATGACGTCTGTTCACATCAGTTCAGGCCTCGTACTTCATCATTATGGCATCTTCAGATAACACTTCAGGCCCCGTTCCTCAAAGAAAAGAAAAGAAAAGTGCACGACCTCAGTGCGCTTTATCTTCAGAAGAAGAGAAATCTTCTTTTTTATGACCATTCTCATTGACATTCTTCATCAACAAGCTTCATGTTATTCCATGATCACTCAATCCTCAAGTGGATATATGTTCATTGGTGTATATTCTTATTCACTGGTTAAATCAAAAATGGCAACTTCGGATGCAATTTTTTAGGGGGAGAAGAGTGAATATACTAAATGATGATGGATGTTTGAATAATGATCATATGACTTAATGTTTGATGTCTCTCCTCCAACGCCAAATGTTTCACTTACTAAGGATAAATGGGAGTTATTGTTTGGGATTCATTGTTTCAAGATATGTTTGATGAGTATTTTCAACCGCTAGCGAATGTTGATCATCTAAGAAGTACAACTCAGACTACTCAAGAAGCCCAATCTCTAGTTATTCCTCAAGGCATTGATAATGACTATCATAATATTGCAGTTGCACTCATAAATAATGATCCGCTCTTTGGTATTCCTTTGCCAAATCTTCATGGATTATTGTTCCTCTCAACGTGCACGCTATAAAACAACCACATGAACATTAAGGAAAATGACTACCTAATCCGCTCGAAGAAATTATTGGTGAATCTTCCAGATCAGTCTCTACATGTATACCTTTAGGAAGAATGCATTGATGTTGAGGAATCATTTGTTGCGGTTCATTCAGTGGGTCAATGTACATCCGATTGTATGTTGTTTTCACGTGTTGGGCATTTGATACAAGCTGATGACTTCAGAGTTAATCATTTATCACTTATTTGAGATTGAAGTTGACTTTCAACAAAGGCGTGTTCTTATTTGATAACTTGCTCGGGGCTTAAGATTTTGAGTTGAAGACTTGGTTTATCTAGTTACCAGCAATCGGGGTGGATGGTTGAAGAACTGGTTAACTATCACTATTAGGAGTTACGTTATTTTACTCAGTGTCACACGTAGATGACGGTGTGGATAATCGCAAGAGGTGTTAATGTCACATACTTTGTTTGAGTAGTGAGTACTTAGAGATTTGCTTGAAGCATAAATTCTCGACACCGTTCTTCCATCATCAAGTGCAAGCTTAAGATACAAATGTGGGGAATTCGGCTTCAGTTTCAAGTTTGGTATATCGAGTTTTTCTTCTTTTAGTGGTCACTTCAAGTTGTCTACATATGGGTTGATAAAGATAGTCAGAGAGAGTTTATGTAGCAGTTGATTCTTACAGGATTCAGTTGAGCTAATTGTTTGTTCTTCTCTATTTCAAGAATTTTTGGTATGTATAATGTGTTGCTGATTCTGAGGTATCAAAACCAGCAAGGGGGAAGGAGACATACAACTAAACACACAACGAGTACACGTGATGAACTTAATACTTCTTCTCTATTGAAGTAATCCAAATAGATCGCAACCATCAGGGGAGAGATATGTGTATATCAGGGACGCATAACATGTTCACATGATCGAGCTTAATCAGTTATTCCAGAGTTGATATCCGCAGAGAAGATCAGTGATTCAACCAGTTACTGTGATGTCGTTGTCTCTACTCTGGTTAGGTACTTGTGTACATTATGGGCTGATTGGTTATATGGAAGATAACTGGAATGCACTTGGTAAAATGAAGATGTTGATATATTGTTCCCCTGAATAAACAACTGGTCAATCTCGAAGAGTAATGTGTACATCAGGGACGCACAACAGGTTCATGTGATCGGACTTAATCAGTTATTCCGGATTTGTCGACCACTGAGACGATCAATGGTTCAACTTGTTACTTCGTTGTTCTCGTGATTCTTCGGGGTGCTGAGCTTCATTCAATGAGACCGTTTTTATTCATTTCTACTTCTTGGGGAAATGGTCTTTATAATTTGTCGGTTTGGGGGGAAGCTACCAAAGTCTCACTTTCAGAAGGCTCAAGTTCTGACGACGATTCAAGAACCTCGAAAGCTTTGGTGGTGAAAGTTTAAGAGATGATGACTTCTTTCTTCTACAACATGTTGTACGATATCCTTATCTCGGTACTCATTTCATCATTCTCTTAAACTAAATTATCCTTTTTGTATATATTTATCAAAAAGCAAAATAAAAAAATATAAAATCAACAAAAATCCATAAAAATCAGAAAATTTGAAAAATTCCAAAAAAAAAATGCTTTTTTTCTAAAGACATGTCTTCTGGTATCGATAACATCTACGGTCTAAGAAATGTCATTCAATAATGGCACGGGAATTTAGATGAAGTTCGAGCAGGAGGTGTAAATATTTCTTTCTAAACATGTCTCAAAATATGGCTTACAATTATTTCAGACTGTAACCCGTGCTTAAACTATGGCTTGCTATTATTTCAGATAGCAACCCGTTCTTCAAGGAAGGAAAGTGCTACGCTAAACCAATTTTCAAATATTTCGTGCACTTATCCTAAAACAAAATGAGGAAAGCATGTCGAAGGACTGCTATTCCTACTCAAATATTTTTCTTTCTAAAATTCTTTAGAAAAATATTTGTTTTAACAAAATGGTGGAAAATGAGTTGCTTTAAAAACAATCTGATTCACTGTTTTTATAAAATTGAAAACTCAATCAATGACTTCAGCGCTTTTAACCTTTTCAGAAAAATAAGTCATTGATTGAGGGGGAGAATGTTTTCAAATTTATATCATCCAACGGACTTTCTTAATTATCCTACGTGCTTAATTAAAAATGATATTTGCCTATGTCGAAGGACTAGGAATTTAGGATATGATTGTTAGGATTAGATGATTAGAGTTTGATGAACACATTATTCCCATGCCTTATATGATCTGATTAATATGTTGAATTGACTTGTATTAGTCGATTGTTGTTTGGGTGATGTCGACCACCATATATTTGTATGTTTGTTCACTAACATATGTAGGTATATTGGTATATAAGAATGTTCCCGATCTGGATCCCACAAATGAAGATGATTGGATGCCGAAAGGAAAGGGTAACTATATCTTGGGTTGACAAATGAAGAAACAGAGCTTAATTGGACTTCTATGGAGAGTTGGCATGGAAAAGTGCAACGTAAGAGGTCTCACTGCATCAGCAGATGGTTTTCTTCATCAGTAAATGAAGAAACGGAGCTTAATTTGACCTCAGTTGGCATTTATATGCAACGAAAGAAGTCTCACTGCATCTGCAGACGGTTTTTCTTCCAAGCCCTATAGCATCAACAGAAGCTTCTCAACCACCTAACGTATCTTTGTGCAGGATACCATTTTTAAACAATTTTGAAAAATATTGTTTTGAAAATGGAAAAATATTGGTTTGAAAATAAATCGGATTCAAAGTTTTGAAATCAACCGGACTTTATTTTGTCAAACCTTCAGTGATTTCAAATTAAATATTTTCAAACGATATTTCATCAAAAAGTCCGTTTGTACGTTATAATGTGGTGATCTAAAGATTTAATGTTATGTCATGGTATGATTTTCTTTAAAACTCAAAGTTCTTTCAAAATGAAATTTTTTCTGTTCTTGTTTGATTGTGAAATTGTTTTATTTTACCTTAAGATCTCTTAAAATAATCATAGCTCACACTAACAATCTTTAATGTCTAAATCTGTTCCTTATCTGTCATTTTTCATAATTAAATCTTGCCATGTCTTTCCCCAAAATTCTCTAAATGATTTAAATCTTTTGGGATCACAAATCTCAAATGGTTTGAAATTTTTGATCGGGGGAGAGATCGTGATTTAAATCTCTAATCTGTTTTAATGGAATTGGTTTTAATCCTTCAAAGGCACTCCTGCCTCCAAGTGCCAAATGATGTCAAATATAAAATGCACATGTTGAGGAGGAGCATTTATCCAAAAACTCTAAAAACTATATGAGTTTTTAAATCAGGCACATTTTTCCCATGTTTTATAAACCTTATTAAATCACTTGGGATCCAAAATCTCAAAGGGTTTGATATTTTTGATTGGGGAAGAATTTTTGATTTAATATGAAATCTGATGAATAATGATCGTTTTGATTCAAAGTGCAAGTTCTCTCTAATATGTGCCAAACTCTTTCGTATATCGATGCACATATTGAGGGGGAGCGAATGGTTTCTATTGGCTATCGTGAAAAGTACTTTAAAGAACTCTTGCCTCTATGTGATAAAATGATTAAATGATTTCAAATATTCTACGCACATATTGAGGGGGAGAATTTACCAAAGAAAATCAAATGGCTTTTTCTACGGAAATTGTGATCAAGAAATTATTTCAAAGAACTCTTGCCTCCATGTGCTAAACAATTTCAAGATCATATGCACATGTTGAGGGGGAGCATTTCTAAATGATCAAAAACAATTAAGGTACAAAATTTTTTGATTTTATATCACAAGTACCTTGATTGGTTTTTCCAAATGATTTTTCAATTGGTTTCGAGAAGGAATGAACTATACCAAAAGACAGACCATTTTACTGTATGTATGGAGTTATAAGGATGGTGAGGTTAGGTATTCGTTCCCACGATCCGCCAGAACCAGAGGGATCTACCCAGGGACAATCCACTAGATAGTGTAGAGTCCTTAGGTATGATGAAAAAAAGAGAAAAATGAGAATATGGGAAGAGTGTGGCCTGAGATAGAGTTAGAACTGGAATAAACCCAACAAGGTTCTAGTAATGAAGTCTCGGTAAGCACTGAAGGGGTTGAAGAATGAAAAATGATTTGTGGAAAACTATAAGGGGGGGTTGAATAGTTTTTCCAATTAAAACTTCCTTTTAATCTATTTAGATTGACTTATGAGAATCTATTTGGATGTGTGTGTTAGATGTTGATAAACAAGCATATAAAGATAAGTAATGAAAAGATAAGAGTAAGAAGCACAAAACCACAACACGAGTATGTATAGTGGTTCGGCTACAAGGACACCTTCCTTGCCCTACTCCACTCTCCGAGTCACCTACTCGAGATTTCGTAATCACTACACCAATCTCCTTATGGCGGAGAAGCCTTCACAACATCGCCTACCCTTTTTCCGGTGCTAGGCTAACCACCGGGTTCTTTCACTCCAAGGTGAACCACACCTACACAACGTCGCCTACCCTTTATAAGGTACTAGGCTAAGTACCTAGTTCTTTCACTCCAAGGTGAACTACACCTTCACAACGTCGCCTACCCTTTATTAGGTACTAGGCTAAGCACCAAGTTCCATTGCAATGGAGGAACTACTACCACACTACACCAACGACTAATCCCAAAGGATATCTACTCCTTTACAACATCATCAAGGATATCAATATCCTTGGATCTAATAATAGTCTATCTTGTACATCGAAACACACCATATCGAATGTACATCTAAGGCACCTTTCACTAATGCCTTTGACTAGATCTACAAGACACCTTTCACTAATGTCTTGTGTCTTCACTTCTAAGCACCTTTCACTAATGCTTCTTTGTCTTGACTTCTAAGCACCTACCACACGTGCTTATGCTATAGACGATAGATACCCTTCACTAATATCTTCATCTTGACACTTGAGACATCTTTCACTGATGTCTTCAACACTACACTTCTTTGAGGAAAGAAAGGAATCATCAACAGGAAGACTTCAGTAGTCTTGATGATGAGGAAGCATGGCAACTCATGGACTTGAGCTTGCTTGACTTCAAAGGTAGTGATCTTGCCTTTAAGAGGAACCTAAAAGATCATACAAAAACAAAACTACAAACATAGATCTCTTGGATCTAAGGTTAGTGAGATTTAACTCAGGGGGAAAGTGTGTTAGAAAGGGATGATGAATAAAGAAGAAATGGCTCACTATTTATAGAGGAAAAATCCTACTGTTCCCCGGATCCCACGGATGCCTTCCACTTGGGATCCAGCTAGCATAAAGCTAGGGATCCGTGGAACACTCCTCTTTACCCATGGGTATTTTGGTTATGGTTCATGGGTCATGGGTCATGGGTTGAACCATGGATCTTTGGCTAGATACAATGTATCTTAGAGTGCAATGCACTTAGTCACTTGGGTATGGGTTGATCCATGGGTTAAGGGTATTATCCATATGTGATATAAGCATGATGTCATGTAATGGGTTATGGGTCAAGATCCATGGGTTATAGGCTTTGGGTTGTACCCAACTACATTCAATGTATTTGCCCAATGGGTTGTGATACTTAAGTTTCTACCCATTTATATTACCCAATATACTACATACTAGTTATGTGTATATTTTATCCAAATATGTAAATATTAGTTGTTGTACATATGTATTACTAAATCATAAAATCACTTATACTTGTTTTAGTGTTTTATGTGAAAATGTGAATATGTTAGAAACTATTAGTTCAAACCATTTACGTATTTTATTTGTTTCGTTAATATGATTTTACGTTTGTTATCGACAAAACATTAGAAGTTCGTAAAATATAAATAAACGCTTTTACGGCTTATTTGTATTAACAATCTCCCCCTTTTTGTTGATGACAAAACATAAAATTATTTTAAGGAAAAGCTAAAATTTGTAAAAGTTTGAATTTGTAGTTTTACTTTTTCTCCCCTTTTGTCGCAACAAAAAGTGTTTGAAGGAAGGCAACACATCGTTTTTAAGAAAAACACGTGAAAGAATTAAAAGTAAAAAGAAATAGAGAGCAAATAACGGGAAAGGATCTCGTGTTTTACTCCCCCTTGACGAGTCCATCCCTATGTAAGGGCGTCAAGTAAGTGATACTAATCTAGTTTGTTTGCAAATAAGTTTGCAAAAGATATCGTCTAAGAGACGAATGTGCTCCCCCTTGAAGATTGCAAGTTTGCAAGGAGATGTCACGAAATGAAAACCTAGTATTGCAAGTGATTTGCAATGTATTGCTTTGACATAAAGCTCCCCCTAGCTTTGGGATGTCAAAGTCTTCATATGTAAATTGAATAACTACAAAACAAAGGTTAGAAAGCAAGTATAATTCACAATTTCCTGCAAATGTGATTCAAGTTAGTAGAAAGAAAGCTTTCTGTCTTATGGATCCCATGGTTCCCTCCTAGTAGGGATCCATCTAGGCAATTAGGATCCGTATAGTGTTTAATTACAGCCAAGGCGATATAACAAGTAATGTTATCATAAAAATAAGATATGAATACAAAGTAATCATATGCTTAACAAAATAACAAGTAGCATGTAATTCCATTTAATAAAACTAGAGTTATGATATACATGACTCTAAAAACTAAGAAAATAAGAAAATACATGACTAGGAATTACTAAACCAACTATCGCTTGATGCTAGGACACCACTAAAATATTCTAGCTCAAGTTTTGTTTAGGTTTGATCTCGTCAAAACATTCGAGGAGATGATAGAACATGAATGTGACAACTCGTAATTTCAGGTCATTTCTTAAAACAATTCATGCTTCACTATTTCAACATTTATCGTAAACTAGGTTTACGTATTCCAAATTCGCGTAACCTTTACGGTTTAGCGGCGAATTCATGATCATATCATCACGAACATTTCATATGGACTAAGTTTAGTCTACATTTCATTAACATCATTTGCATCATGTTTGTTCATTCATGATTTTTCATTTCACCTTAAACGCGTAAGTTATTATTTTGAAAATATAACCCGATGCTTCCAAAAATGATCCCGACATATTTTTATACTTACATTTAGTTTATAAAAACTATATTTTAAGTTTACCTGGTGTTCTAAATTTATTTTGTATACAAATCGTTAAATTTATATTATTACGACGTTTTTCCTAAAAACTACACGATAATTATTATATCACTCAAATTTTACAAGAAATGTATTTTTACAATTTTTATGATCTCATTATACTTCACTTTGATCCATTAAAACTTATTTTTAGTCCATACTACTCAAAGTTCACAAATATATACAAGTTTCAACATCTTTCACTTAACTACATTTTTCTTACAAATAATTACTTACACAATTTTTTACAATATATAAAAGAAAAAAAAAATATATGCATTGTGAATACATCCCCTTTGGCGTCCAAATGAGGGTAGCAATTAATGATTGTTGAAATTTTCTTTGATAGTATAGACTTTTACTCCAACTCTTTCATTTTTCAATTCATTCATTTCATTATTGCAAGTATTAGTCAAGAAAAGTTTTTCTTCTCTTTGTTTTCCTCTCAAGACCGGCCTTCACAAGGAGTTAGCAAGATATCACAATTTTTTTTCAAGCTCAAGTTAAAAACACTCTAGATTACACTCTTATTAAGGTTTTGAAATAAAAACCTAGGGTGTTTAGGTTAATCCTTGTTCTAATCACCTCATCAAAGTAACTAGTAAGCATATCACTTCATTTTACATCTTTCATTTTCATTTCATAAGTATTTCTTCATTTTTGAGCAAACATGCAAGACTTAATGTTGTTTATACCATTTTTACATTGATTTTAAGTGTTTGATATATATAAAGTCATCCTATAATTATTCCCTTGTTATATATTGGTCTTGATGATGTTTAGGAACCCATGACACCCTAAGAAGGTGTATGGTAGGATTAGAATAGCTTTGGAGTTGATTTGAAGGGATTGGAATAGGTTTAGTACGAGAAAAACTATTTTCGATAAGTATAAAAAGTGATCTGTTCTTATTTTGTTTTTCTGGAAAATCCGACAGTAGGCACGAATTTTTGGCCTAGATATTTAGAAAATATACTTTAAAACGAATCCGTGGCCGCTTGAACGGATTAAAACGGAGTTATAACGAAGAAGTTATGAATTTTTCAAGTTTGACGACGAAATATATAATTTCTGAAAATTTCAGCAAAGTGTTTTTGTTTTGTACGAGTCAAAAACGAGTCCTAAGCTTTACAAATTATTTCGACTTATCAAAAATATATTAGTATACTTTGATACGAAGCTAAGGATGTATAATACGTAGAAAACGGATTTGTAACGACTAAAATATACACGTTTTTACAAAATTGCCGTAACTTTATTATTTACGAAAAACTATATTATTTTTATTTGACAAGTGTTACGGTAAACAAAACGACCATATTGAAGGCCATTTTAGTCACTTTCATGGAATTTCCAACGACATTATTTTACGACGAAAAGTTATAATTTCGCAATAAATCATTAAGAAACTATTGTAGGATGACATTTTGACGTAAATACTTGTAAAGTGATTTAAGAATGGTCAAGACGCCAAAAGGGTATTTTTTTGACGATAAGTATTATTTTCAAAACTCGCAAATGGTATAAATAACATACGAAATGCATGCATAACATTACATCATAACTCATTACATATCATATCATTCGTAATAGGTCCAGATTAAAGTTTCACATTATACCTCGTGTACCCACTTTGTCATCATAATCATTGCAACAGGTGAGTTCATAGCCCCACTTTTACTCTTTTAACTGCTTTACAAACTCTTGGGGGAGATACATGCTACATTTTTAATCGAACACAAATGCTTTGAACTGTATGCTATAACCGAATGTTTTATTGTCACTAAGTATTTGCCATGTTCGAAGTCCCTACATCATGAACCATTAGTCACTCATGAAAGTGAGCGCGTAATATTGTGAATAGGCCTATTGAATTAACACTCCCGCTCTTATTGACCCGCTTAGGGAAATCGAGCGCATTATATTTGAACCAGTAAGGTAAATTGGCAAGTTTACCTATTAGGGCGGCGATGAAACGATGATTACCAATTTTTATTGGTGCGATGTTTACGCTTTGGTGTCATGAACTTAGTGAAATAAATACGATTTTGTTTTCAACGATGAGTGTGAACCATTTAACTCACACTACGATGATTGTGTTCAAACGAATTAATTAAACCTATGGATTTCACTCAACCTTTGTGTTGACCTTTTTAAGCATGTTTTATCTCGGTATCTAAGGCATACTCATCATGGCATGGTTAAGGAACCCCTTTTGAGTCGCGGCGTCTACTTACATCATTGTACATTATGGCACTTTCTTTCAAAACCATCGTTTGGACTTGTAATATATTTATATTTCAAACTTTATAAACCTTTGGGACCTATACTTTGTAAACTCTGATTATTTTATTAAATCAAACGATGTTCTTTTCACACGACACTTTAGGTCGTTCAATATAACTGTGATTGTGATGCTATGACAACAATCCCCAGAATTCCATTCACGCAAAACAAAATTGGGGGTGTGACAGATGGTATGAGCTTCGGTTATAGAGAACTAGGTTGCATCATTGACCCTAGACTATAACTACATTATCATATCATCTCATCATTTCATCATAAGTGCATACTCATTGTACATGCGGGTTTATGACTTAATACCAAACATCATATGAGTCGATTAGTCCAAGCATTGCATAGTTACTCCTAAATTATACATAGCCTGATCACCTATGTCTAATTCAAGAAGAATCATGCAATGAAGGGAGTAGTAGGCTTATATGTGTAAGCAATTCTATGACCGAGAAATTTTCAAAGACCTTACTCAAACCGATTTAGCCTAATCTCATGACAGTTTTTGTTTGATGAGTTGTGAGATTAAGTAAAATCGGTTACCTAAAAGTCTTTTGAGGGTTTTGCTCGAGAATGGGAAAGTTTGCCACATCAAACCTAAACCGGAGAGACCAACGAACCGAATTCGTGGATGAATTCCTTTTTGATGGGCTTAATGTGACAACTCGTAATTTCGTGTCATTTCTTAAAACAATTCATGCTTCACTATTTCAACATTTATCGTAAACTAGGTTTACGTGTTCCAAATTAGTAACCTTTACGGTTTAGCGGCTTAATTCATGATCATATCTTCACGGACATTTCATATGGACTAAGTTTAGTCTACATTTCATTAACATCATTTGCATCATGTTTGTTCATTCATGATTTTTCATTTCACCTTAAACGCGTAAGTTATTATTTTGAAAATATAACCCGATGCTTCCAAAAATGATCCCGACATATTTTTATACTTATATTTAGTTTATAAAAACTATATTTTAAGTTTACCTGGTGTTCTAAATTTATTTTGTATACAAATCGTTAAATTTATATTATTACGACGTTTTTCCTAAAAACTACACGATAATTATTATATCACTCAAATTTTACAAGAAATGTATTTTTACAATTTTTATGATCTCATTATACTTCACTTTGATCCATTAAAACTTATTTTTAGTCCATACTACTCAAAGTTCACAAATATATACAAGTTTCAACATCTTTCACTTAACTACATTTTTCTTACAAATAATTACTTACACAATTTTTACAATATATAAAAAGAAAAAAAATATATGCATTGTGAATACATCCCCTTTGGCGTCCAAATGAGGGTAGCAATTAATGATTGTTGAAATTTTCTTTGATAGTATAGACTTTTACTCCAACTCTTTCATTTTTCAATTCATTCATTTCATTATTGCAAGTATTAGTCAAGAAAAGTTTTTCTTCTCTTTGTTTTCCTCTCAAGACCGGCCTTCACAAGGAGTTAGCAAGATATCACAATTTTTTTTCAAGCTCAAGTTAAAAACACTCTAGATTACACTCTTATTAAGGTTTTGAAATAAAAACCTAGGGTGTTTAGGTTAATCCTTGTTCTAATCACCTCATCAAAGTAACTAGTAAGCATATCACTTCATTTTACATCTTTCATTTTCATTTCATAAGTATTTCTTCATTTTTGAGCAAACATGCAAGACTTAATGTTGTTTATACCATTTTTACATTGATTTTAAGTGTTTGATATATATAAAGTCATCCTATAATTATTCCCTTGTTATATATTGGTCTTGATGATGTTTAGGAACCCATGACACCCTAAGAAGGTGTATGGTAGGATTAGAATAGCTTTGGAGTTGATTTGAAGGGATTGGAATAGGTTTAGTACGAGAAAAACTATTTTCGATAAGTATAAAAAGTGATCTGTTCTTATTTTGTTTTTCTGGAAAATCCGACAGTAGGCACGAATTTTTGGCCTAGATATTTAGAAAATATACTTTAAAACGAATCCGTGGCGGCTTGAACGGATTAAAACGGAGTTATAACGAAGAAGTTATGAATTTTTCAAGTTTGACTAATCTACGAATATATAATTTCTGAAAATTTCAGCAAAGTGTTTTTGTTTTGTACGAGTCAAAAACGAGTCCTAAGCTTTACAAATTATTTCGACTTATCAAAAATATATTAGTATACTTTGATACGAAGCTAAGGATGTATAATACGTAGAAAACGGATTTGAAACGACTAAGATATACACGCTTTTACAAAATTGCCGTAACTTTATTATTTACTTAAAAACTGTATTATTTTTATTTGACAAGTGTTACGGTAAACAAAACGACCATATTGAAGGCCATTTTAGTCACTTTCATGGAATTTCCAACGACATTATTTTACGACGAAAAGTTATAATTTCGCAATAAATCATTAAGAAACTATTGTAGGATGACATTTTGACGTAAATACTTGTAAAGTGATTTAAGAATGGTCAAGACGCCAAAAGAGTATTTTTCGACGAAGAGTATTATTTTCAAAACTCACAAATGGTATAAATAACATACGAAATGCATGCATAACATTACATCATAACTCATTACATATCATATCATTCGTAATAGGTCCAGATTAAAGTTTCACATTATACCTCGGTGTACCCACTTTTGTCATCATAATCATTGCAATGGTGAGTTCATAGCCCCACTTTTACTCTTTTAACTGTTTTACAAACTCTTGGGGAGATACATGCTACATTTTTATCGAACACAAATGCTTTGAACTGTATGCTATAACCGAATGTTTTATTGTCACTAAGTATTTGCCATGTTCGAAGTCCCTACATCATGAACCATTAGTCACTTGCGAGTGAGCGAGAATATTGTGAATAGGCCTATTGGAATTAACACTCCCGCTCTTATTGACCCAGTTAGGGAAATCGAAGCACTATATTTGAACCAGTAAGGTAAATTGGCAAGTTTACCTATTAGGGCGGCGATGAAACGATGATTACCAATTTTTATTGGTGCGATGTTTACGCTTTGGTGTCATGAACTTAGTGAAATAAATACGATTTTGTTTTCAACGATGAGTGTGAACCATTTAACTCACACTACGATGATTGTGTTCAAACGAATTAATTAAACCTATGGATTTCACTCAACCTTTGTGTTGACCTTTTAAGCATGTTTTATCTCAGGTATCTAAGGCATACTCATCATGGCATGGTTAAGGAACCCCTTTTGAGTCGCGGCGTCGACTTACATCATTGTACATTATGGCACTTTCTTTCAAAACCATCGTTTGGACTTGTAATATATTTATATTTCCGCAAACTTTATAAACCTTTGGGACCTATACTTTGTAAACTCTGATTATTTTATTAAATCAAACGATGTTCTTTTCACACGACACTTTAGGTCGTTCAATATAACTGTGATTGTGATGCTATGACAGTCCAATCCCGTGAATTCCATTCCGCTGCAAAACAAAATGGGGGTGTGACAGAATGGCATCAGAGCTTCGGTTATAGAGAACTAGGTTGCATCATTGACCCTAGACTATAACTACATTATCATATCATCTCATCATTTCATCATAAGTGCATACTCATTGTACATGCGGGTTTATGACTTAATACCAAACATCATATGAGTCGATTAGTCCAAGCATTGCATAGTTACTCCTAAATTATACATAGCCCGATCACCTATGTCTAATTCAGAAAGAATCATGCAATGAAGGGAGTAGTAGGCTTATATGTGTAAGCAATTCTATGACCGAGCTAAATTTTCAAAAGACCCGTTACTCAAACCGATTTAGCCTAATCTCATGACAGTTCTTGTTTGATGAGTTGTGAGATTAAGTAAAAATCGGTTACCTAAGAAGTCTTTTGAGGGTTTTGCTCGAGAATGGGAAAGTTTGCCACATCAAACCTAAACCGTAGAGACCAACACGAACCTCAATTCAGGGACCAATTCTTTTGATGGGCGAATGTGACAACTCGTAATTTCAGGTCATTTCTTAAAACAATTCATGCTTCACTATTTCAACATTTATCGTAAACTAGGTTTACGTGTTCCAAATTCGCGTAACCTTTACGGTTTAGCGGCGAATTCATGATCATATCATCACGAACATTTCATATGGACTAAGTTTAGTCTACATTTCATTAACATCATTTGCATCATGTTTGTTCATTCATGATTTTTCATTTCACCTTAAACGCGTAAGTTATTATTTTGAAAATATAACCCGATGCTTCCAAAAATGATCCCGACATATTTTTATACTTACATTTAGTTTATAAAAACTATATTTTAAGTTTACCTGGTGTTCTAAATTTATTTTGTATACAAATCGTTAAATTTATATTATTACGACGTTTTTCCTAAAAACTACACGATAATTATTATATCACTCAAATTTTACAAGAAATGTATTTTTACAATTTTTATGATCTCATTATACTTCACTTTGATCCATTAAAACTTATTTTTAGTCCATACTACTCAAAGTTCACAAATATATACAAGTTTCAACATCTTTCACTTAACTACATTTTTCTTACAAATAATTACTTACACAATTTTTTACAATATATAAAAGAAAAAAAAAATATATGCATTGTGAATACATCCCCTTTGGCGTCCAAATGAGGGTAGCAATTAATGATTGTTGAAATTTTCTTTGATAGTATAGACTTTTACTCCAACTCTTTCATTTTTCAATTCATTCATTTCATTATTGCAAGTATTAGTCAAGAAAAGTTTTTCTTCTCTTTGTTTTCCTCTCAAGACCGGCCTTCACAAGGAGTTAGCAAGATATCACAATTTTTTTTCAAGCTCAAGTTAAAAACACTCTAGATTACACTCTTATTAAGGTTTTGAAATAAAAACCTAGGGTGTTTAGGTTAATCCTTGTTCTAATCACCTCATCAAAGTAACTAGTAAGCATATCACTTCATTTTACATCTTTCATTTTCATTTCATAAGTATTTCTTCATTTTTGAGCAAACATGCAAGACTTAATGTTGTTTATACCATTTTTACATTGATTTTAAGTGTTTGATATATATAAAGTCATCCTATAATTATTCCCTTGTTATATATTGGTCTTGATGATGTTTAGGAACCCATGACACCCTAAGAAGGTGTATGGTAGGATTAGAATAGCTTTGGAGTTGATTTGAAGGGATTGGAATAGGTTTAGTACGAGAAAACCTATTTTCGATAAGTATAAAAAGTGATCTGTTCTTATTTTGTTTTTCTGGAAAATCCGACAGTAGGCACGAATTTTTGGCCTAGATATTTAGAAAATATACTTTAAAACGAATCCGTGGCCGCTTGAACGGATTAAAACGGAGTTATAACGAAGAAGTTATGAATTTTTCAAGTTTGACATTTAAATATATAATTTCTGAAAAATTTCAGCAAAGTGTTTTTGTTTTGTACGAGTCAAAAACGAGTCCTAAGCTTTACAAATTATTTCGACTTATCAAAAATATATTAGTATACTTTGATACGAAGCAAAGGATGTATAATACGTAGAAAACGGATTTGTAACGACTAAAATATACACGTTTTTACAAAATTGCCGTAACTTTATTATTTACTTAAAAACTATATTATTTTATTTGACAAGTGTTACGGTAAACAAAACGACCATATTGAAGGCCATTTTAGTCACTTTCATGGAATTTCCGACGACTTTATTTTACGACGAAAAGTGAAATTTCACAATAAATCATTACGAAACTATTGTAGGATGACATTTTGACGTAAATACTTGTAAAGTGATTTAAGAATGGTCAAGACGTCAAAAGGGTATTTTTTTTGACGATAAGTATTATTTTCAAAACTCGCAAATGGTATAAATAACATACGAAATGCATGCATAACATTACATCATAACTCATTACATATCATATCATTCGTAATAGGTCCAGATTAAAGTTTCACATTATACCTCGGTGTACCCACTTTTGTCATCATAATCATTGCAACAGGTGAGTTCATAGCCCCACTTTTACTCTTTTAACTGTTTTACAAACTCTTGGGGGAGATACATGCTACATTTTTAATCGAACACAAATGCTTTGAACTGTATGCTATAACCAAATGTTTTATTGTCACTAAGTATTTGCCATGTTCGAAGTCCCTACATCATGAACCATTAGTCACTTGCGAGTGAGCGAGAATATTGTGAATAGGCCTATTGGAATTAACACTCCCGCTCTTATTGACCCAGCTTAGGGGAAATCGAAATGCGCACTATATTTGAACCAAGAAGGTAAATTGGCAAATTTACCTATTAGGGCGGCGATGAAACGATGATTACCAATTTTTATTGGTGCGATGTTTACGCTTTGGTGTCATGAACTTAGTGAAATAAATACGATTTTGTTTTCAACGATGAGTGTGAACCATTTAACTCACACTACGATGATTGTGTTCAAACGAATTAATTAAACCTATGGATTTCACTCAACCTTTGTGTTGACCTTTTTAAGCATGTTTTATCTCAGGTATCTAAGGCATACTCATCATGGCATGGTTAAGGAACCCCTTTTGAGTCGCGGCGTCGACTTACATCATTGTACATTATGGCACTTTCTTTCAAAACCATCGTTTGGACTTGTAATATATTTATATTTCCGCAAACTTTATAAACCTTTGGGACCTATACTTTGTAAACGCTGATTATTTTATTAAATCAAACGATGTTCTTTTCACACGACACTTTAGGTCGTTCAATATAACTGTGATTGTGATGCTATGACAGTCAATCCCCAGGAATTCCATTCCGCTGCAAAACAGGTAAATTGGGGGTGTGACAGATTGGTATCAGAGCTTCGGTTATAGAGAACTAGGTTGCATCATTGACCCTAGACTATAACTACATTATCATATCATCTCATCATTTCATCATAAGTGCATACTCATTGTACATGCGGGTTTATGACTTAATACCAAACATCATATGAGTCGATTAGTCCAAGCATTGCATAGTTACTCCTAAATTATACATAGCCTGATCACCTATGTCTAATTCAGAAAGAATCATGCAATGAAGGGAGTAGTAGGCTTATATGTGTAAGCAATTCTATGACCGAGCCAAATTTTCAAAAGACCCGTTACTCAAACCGATTTAGCCTAATCTCATGACAGTTCTTGTTTGATGAGTTGTGAGATTAAGTAAAATCGGTTACCTAAAAGTCTTTTGAGGGTTTTGCTCGAGAATGGGAAAGTTTGCCACATCAAACCTAAACCGGAGAGACCAACACGAACTGAATTCGTGGATGAATTCCTTTTTGGATGGGCGAATGTGACAACTCGTAATTTCAGGTCATTTCTTAAAACAATTCATGCTTCACTATTTCAACATTTATCGTAAACTAGGTTTACGTGTTCCAAATTCGCGTAACCTTTACGGTTTAGCGGCGAATTCATGATCATATCATCACGAACATTTCATATGGACTAAGTTTAGTCTACATTTCATTAACATCATTTGCATCATGTTTGTTCATTCATGATTTTTCATTTCACCTTAAACGCGTAAGTTATTATTTTGAAAATATAACCCGATGCTTCCAAAAATGATCCCGACATATTTTTATACTTATATTTAGTTTATAAAAACTATATTTTAAGTTTACCTGGTGTTCTAAATTTATTTTGTATACAAATCGTTAAATTTATATTATTACGACGTTTTTCCTAAAAACTACACGATAATTATTATATCACTCAAATTTTACAAGAAATGTATTTTTACAATTTTTATGATCTCATTATACTTCACTTTGATCCATTAAAACTTATTTTTAGTCCATACTACTCAAAGTTCACAAATATATACAAGTTTCAACATCTTTCACTTAACTACATTTTTCTTACAAATAATTACTTACACAATTTTTACAATATATAAAAAGAAAAAAAATATATGCATTGTGAATACATCCCCTTTGGCGTCCAAATGAGGGTAGCAATTAATGATTGTTGAAATTTTCTTTGATAGTATAGACTTTTACTCCAACTCTTTCATTTTTCAATTCATTCATTTCATTATTGCAAGTATTAGTCAAGAAAAGTTTTTCTTCTCTTTGTTTTCCTCTCAAGACCGGCCTTCACAAGGAGTTAGCAAGATATCACAATTTTTTTTCAAGCTCAAGTTAAAAACACTCTAGATTACACTCTTATTAAGGTTTTGAAATAAAAACCTAGGGTGTTTAGGTTAATCCTTGTTCTAATCACCTCATCAAAGTAACTAGTAAGCATATCACTTCATTTTACATCTTTCATTTTCATTTCATAAGTATTTCTTCATTTTTGAGCAAACATGCAAGACTTAATGTTGTTTATACCATTTTTACATTGATTTTAAGTGTTTGATATATATAAAGTCATCCTATAATTATTCCCTTGTTATATATTGGTCTTGATGATGTTTAGGAACCCATGACACCCTAAGAAGGTGTATGGTAGGATTAGAATAGCTTTGGAGTTGATTTGAAGGGATTGGAATAGGTTTAGTACGAGAAAACCTATTTTCGATAAGTATAAAAAGTGATCTGTTCTTATTTTGTTTTTCTGGAAAATCCGACAGTAGGCACGAATTTTTGGCCTAGATATTTAGAAAATATACTTTAAAACGAATCCGTGGCGGCTTGAACGGATTAAAACGGAGTTATAACGAAGAAGTTATGAATTTTTCAAGTTTGACGATGAAATATATAATTTCTGAAAATTTCAGCAAAGTGTTTTTGTTTTGTCAGTCAAAACGAGTCCTAAGATTTACAAATTATTTCGACTTATCAAAAATATATTAGTATACTTTGATACGAAGCAAAGGATGTATAATACGTAGAAAACGGATTTGTAACGACTAAAATATACACGTTTTTACAAAATTGCCGTAACTTTATTATTTACGAAAAACTATATTATTTTTATTTGACAAGTGTTACGGTAAACAAAACGACCATATTGAAGGCCATTTTAGTCACTTTCATGGAATTTCCAACGACATTATTTTACGACGAAAAGTTATAATTTCGCAATAAATCATTAAGAAACTATTGTAGGATGACATTTTGACGTAAATACTTGTAAAGTGATTTAAGAATGGTCAAGACGTCAAAAGGGTATTTTTTTTTTTGACGATAAGTATTATTTTCAAAACTCGCAAATGGTATAAATAACATACGAAATGCATGCATAACATTACATCATAACTCATTACATATCATATCATTCGTAATAGGTCCAGATTAAAGTTTCACATTATACCTCGGTGTACCACTTTGTCATCATAATCATTGCAATGTGAGTTCATAGTCCCACTTTTACTCTTTTAACTGTTTTACAAACTCTTGGGGGAGATACATGCTACATTTTTAATCGAACACAAATGCTTTGAACTGTATGCTATAACCGAATGTTTTATTGTCACTAAGTATTTGCCATGTTCGAAGTCCCTACATCATGAACCATTAGTCACTTGCGAGTGAGCACGAATATTGTGAATAGGCCTATTGAATTAACACTCCCGCTCTTATTGACCCATAGGGAAATAGAGCGCACTATATTTGAATCAGTAAGGTAAATTGGCAAGTTTACCTATTAGGGCGGCGATGAAACGATGATTACCAATTTTATTGGTGCGATGTTTACGCTTTGGTGTCATGAACTTAGTGAAATAAATACGATTTTTTTTCAACGATGAGTGTGAACCATTTAACTCACACTACGATGATTGTGTTCAAACGAATTAATTAAACCTATGGATTTCACTCAACCTTTGTGTTGACCTTTTAAGCATGTTTTATCTCAGGTATCTAAGGCATACTCATCATGGCATGGTTAAGGAACCCCTTTTGAGTCGCGGCGTCGACTTACATCATTGTACATTATGGCACTTTCTTTCAAAACCATCGTTTGGACTTGTAATATATTTATATTTCCGCAAACTTTATAAACCTTTGGGACCTATACTTTGTAAACTCTGATTATTTTATTAAATCAAACGATGTTCTTTTCACACGACACTTTAGGTCGTTCAATATAACTGTGATTGTGATGCTATGACAGTCAATCCCCAGGAATTCCATTCCGCTGCAAAACAGGTAAATTGGGGGTGTGACAATGAAACGTTGGTCTTCTCGTACTTCATGTATCAAACTTTCAACATGTTGACAATGATAGCAATCTTTGTCATGGCTAGGTAGTGGTGGTGGAAGAAGTGAAATGGCTTGATGCGAAGGATCAAGCGAAGCGGCTTGTGGAGCATCAAACGATGGAGGGATTGGTGGAGGTGCATTTGAGAATGACTCGACCAAAAATGATGGTGGTGGTAGAGAAGTGTCAACTTCCATATGGTCGGGTGGTTGACTTTGATGATTTCTCATAATCCAAATGGGATTATATGATGGAAACGAGAAAGAAAAGCAAGTGTTGACTCAGCACCTTGATTTTGAACCATTATTCCTCCTAATGAGGAGAATGTTGTCGGCAGAAGCGGATGAGATGGCCTAGGAGGCAAGTCCTCTAAATTGTAGAGGTGTGGTGATTATAGTGGGGATGTAAATGAAATAGCTCTAGGAACCAATGGTGATGGTTTAGTGGAGATGATATTGTTTGGCCTAGGAGGTATGGTGGTGTTTGGCATAGGTAGTTTTGTGGGTACTATCCTTTTAGGAATTGGTTTGATTGGATGATGAAGGATTCTATCATTTGTTGGCTTGACGGGAGATGATTCGGTTGAAGAAATTTCGTGTATAACACGAGCCCTTTTCATGGGTGGTTCTTTGGTGGATAAGTTACTACTTGGGGTTTTCCTCATGATGAGATGATTTCAAGAGGTTGCAAGAGCTGAAAGTTAGGATGAGAGTGATGATTGTGGAGGTCCTAACAAGGTGGTTTAAAAACTAAGAGATTTGGCAAGTGCATTTAAGCCTTAAGCCACTAGGATTCATTGGAATGTGATGATTGACATGCACAAGAGTCAACTTCGAGGTTGCCCTTGATCTAGGAACTCATTTAAGATGATATGGAGTGTTTGAGTTAGGAAGATGAGTTGAAATGATTGTTTTAGCAAGATTTGACATAAACTGTCATCCGGATCCCACGGTTCCTTCCTCAGAGGGATCCATCTAGGCTAATCCTGGGGATCCGGCTTTCAACAGTAATGAAAGGGTGGAAATGATGTTTCTAATATCTAAGACCTATATCATCTTGAGTGTTTCATTCCTCCTAAGTGTTTTAAATGAAGGGGTTCTTGAGTACTTGAAGGTAATGAATGATGTAGCTAATGATTGTCATTTATGGAAGGATTTGGAACTTTCAAGAGTACCAATGGATGAGCAAGGATGACACTAAAGATTTAGAGTGTCAATTGAAGCTAAATGATTCTAGAGATCAGGTTGTGTTTTAGGATAGTGTTTTGGAAAATATCCTAGGAGTTTTGAGATGGGAAAACTAGATTTTGATCAATTTTGAGGTGAGGATGATTAATGATTAATTTTGCCATAATCGAAAGATCTCTAAGGCTAGATGGGAGAGATCAAGTAAAAAAATGAAGTGTGAGTTTCAGAGCGGAAGAGTAATGGATTAAGAACGAAACGGTAGATCTACAATCGTCTTAGAGTGTGATCTAGGTGAGTTATGTATGAATAGGAAAGATCAACCTATCTTGATAAGGACTTAATTTTGCCTTAAGACACTATGTTTAGCTTAGTGTGTGAGGTGTTCTAAGGATATGTTTGAAATATAATGCTTGCAATTGCATTTTCTGTTTGTCGGATCCCACGGTTCCCTAAGAGTAGGGATCCGTCTAGTACAATCTGTGGGATCCGCCGATCTGCTCAGCAGGACCTTTACTAAAGGTATGCAATGATCTTGACAATGCATTATATCTCAAGGATAGTCTAAAGAAAGAGTTCTAATACTAAGATATCAAATGTAAAATGTTTTATTTCATGAAGGAAATTGGATTACATTGATAAAGCACGAGTACAAGAGATTTGATCCTATTTTGGAATACTATTAGTTTCCTTGAGTGTTTTCGCTAGGAGGATTATTATGTGATTGATGAGTGTTGGTGGAATCAAGAATGAAGAAAGTCGTCATGAGAGATATTTTTAGCGGTTCCATCATCTTGTTCACAAGTACGTACAACGGACTTTGAAATTGAGGATGGAAGTGCATAACATTATGATAGAGGCGTGTTAAGAACATTCCATAAGGGATGAGTTTATTCTTGGAGCCTTGAAGATTTGAAATTCGCCTTGCGAAGAAGTATGCGATATTGTATGGTTGTTGTGTTTGCAAACAGTACAACATGTGAGCACTACAAGCGGGAAGAATTTCTTGATTTCCTCTAAGACTCCAAACATTTTCACGTAGGATGAGTGCAAGAGGCTTGTACTCTTCTCGGATATCCCTTGTAAAGATAATGTTTGGATCGGAGTAATATGGTCGAGGTTTGCATATTATGCGATTTAAATCTTCCGGGAGGGTATGTGTGAACAATATGGACTATTTTCTTCACGAAAGTTGAAGAGAGAATCAAGAGACCAATCTTCGGTGAAGGCACATTGTCCATGATTTGGAATCCGGAGGATGTGAGCAAAATGCCCAAGGGTTAGAGTGAACTTTTGGTTTTGATATAAAACCAAAGAGATAGAGAGCGATCCTCGTTACGAACGAGTTCGACTTGACGGAAGAATTCCATTATGAACCTTGGACATATCTTCTCGTTGATTTCAAGAAGGCATTCTAGTCCTATGGCTCGAAAGGAGGTATTGATGCCTTCTTCGAATTGTACAGAGGTGTCTACAATATGTCCTTCGTGGAAGTGACGGTTTTCGAGATTATTGAACCCACGGACATGATTGCCAGGTGTGTTGGGTTCGAGAGAGATGTTCGGAGTGTAGACGCTAGTGAGTGAAAAATCAAACTCATATTCATGCGGCATAGTTGAACCCATAAAAATGATAAGTTAATAAAAAGATATGTTTGTGGTCAACCTATTATAATCTAATGTTTTTACTAGATTTTTATTAACAATAGTATTTAACACTTTAACAAACTCAAGGTTTTGACTTTCTAGTGGATTATTACATTTAGAAAGATATTGGTTTTTAATCTTGCATGAAGATCAGTTTTCCAGAGGGACGGATCCCACGTTTCTTTTTACAAAAGGGATCCGGCTAGTATATCTTCCGGGATCCATGGATCTGTAGTAACAGAAACATATTTGATAAAAAAAACATAGATTTTACAGTTTTTATACCACGAAATATGTGTTATCCTACATTTTCTTTTAGCATGCATACATGACTTCTAATGTATCATGAAAGAATATAAAATAGATAAACTAGATTATTAATAATATTGCATTTCAATACTAAGGATGATACAAAGGATTAGGTATATGATCCCAATGTAGATTAACAACACAAAGTAAATGTCTCCATATGTGAACTTCATCATAGGGAACACAAGTGCGATGAGTGTTAGGGCGATGAGCACGAGTGCGATGTAAACCATGTTGATGATGGATCTTCTTGGTTTCAGTTGAGATGAAATGAGGAGGAAGATGAAGTTTTTGAATAAGAGAAAATTTAGAAATTGGAGGATTTGAAAAAAGTGAGGGTTTGGTAGAGTGGTCGTGTTTTGTTTTATTATAGGATTTGAAAGAGACAAAACATAAGTTTTATATACCATGACTTTAGACGAGAAGTAAAACACGTATGTGAGAAAAAGGCTTCCTAATGAAGCTTCATGTAAAATATGTATACGCACAAAAGATAATCATATAAATACCTTAATAGTCATACTTAATTATCAAGCAAAATAATAAGAAAATCATACCTCTAGCGCACTTAGGAATGTCTTTACAAATGACACAACAAATGTCACTTAGACGATTCTCGCTCCTTTGCGATTAAGATACCTTCTTAAGGAAGGTATTCTTGTTACCAAGCGACTCCTAAAGCTTGGTGGGTATGAGCTTTGACTAATCAACATGACAAAGAAGATTAGTGCAATTAAATGAAAAAGTAAATAAGAAAAATGTTGTTTATTAAATCAACATCTAAACATATAGTTTTAAAAGACATGGTGTTTGTTTTTATGAAAAACCTTCTTTGTAGTTTTCAATTAACCATGGATCGTATCAAGTTTTTAAAGTACAATATACTTCAAGAAACTTGGTAACGAAGCTCTTATGCCAATTGTGGAAAACTAGAAGGGGGGTTGAATAGTTTTGCCAATTAAAACTTCCTTTTAATCTATTTAGATTGACTTATGACAATCTATTTGGATGTGTGTGTTGGATGTTAATAAACAAACATATAAAGGTAAGTAATGAAAAGATAAGAGTAAGAAGCACAAAACCACAACACGAGTATTTATAGTGGTTCGGCTACAAGGACACCTTCCTTGCCCTACTCCACTCTCCGAGTCACCTACTCGAGAGTTCGTAATCACTACACCAATCTCCTTATGGCGGAGAAGCCTTCACAACATCGCCTACCCTTTTTCCGGTGCTAGGCTAACCATCGGGTTCTTTCACTCCAAGGTGAACCACACCTACACAACGTCGCCTACCCTTTATAAGGTACTAGGCTAAGTACCTAGTTCTTTCACTCCAAGGTGAACTACACCTTCACAACGTCGCCTACCCTTTATTAGGTACTAGGCTAAGCACCTAGTACCATTGCAATGGAGGAACTACTACCACACTAAACCAACGACTAATCCCAAAGGATATCTACTCCTTTACAACATCATCAAGGATATCAATATCCTTGGATCTAATACTAGTCTATCTTGTACATCGAAACACACCATATCGAATGTACATCTAAGGCACCTTTCACTAATGCCTTTGACTAGATCTACAAGACACCTTTCACTAATGTCTTGTGTCTTCACTTCTAAGCACCTTTCACTAATGCTTCTTTGTCTTGACTTCTAAGCACCTACCACACGTGCTTATGCTATAGATGATAGATACCCTTCACTAATATCTTCATCTTGACACTTGAGACATCTTTCACTAATGTCTTCAACACTACACTTCTTTGAGGAAAGAAAGGAATCATCAACAAGAAGACTTCAGTAGTCTTGATGATGAGGAAGCATGGCAACTCATGGACTTGAGCTTGCTTGACTTCAAAGGTGGTGATCTTGCCTTTAAGAGGAACCTAAAAGATCACACAAAATCAAAACTACAAACATAGATCTCTTGGATCTAAGGTTAGTGAGATTTAACTCAGGGGGGAAAGTGTGTTAGAAAGGGATGATGAATAAAGAAGAAATGGCTCACTATTTATAGAGGAAAAATCCTACTGTTCCCCGGATCCCACGGATCCCTTCCACTTGGGATCCGACTAGCACAAAGCTAGGGATCCGTGGAACGCTCCTCTTTACCCATGGGTATTTTGGTTATGGGTCATGGGTCATGGGTTGAACCATGGATATTTGGCTAGATACAATGTATCTTTGAGTGCAATGCACTTAGTCACTTGGGTATGGGTTGATCCATGGGTTAAGGGTATTATCCATATGTGATATAAGCATGATGTCATGCAATGGGTTATGGGTCAAGATCCATGGGTTATGGGCTTTGGGTTGTACCCAACTACATTCAATGTATTTGCCCAATGGGTTGTGATACTTAAGTTTCTACCAATTTATATTACCCAATATACTACATACTAGTTATGTGTATATTTTATCCAAATATGTAAACACTAGTTGTTGTACATATGTATTACTAAATCATAAAATCACTTATACTTGTTTTAGTGTTTTATGTGAAAATGTGAATATGTTAGAAACTATTAGTTCAAACCATTTACGTATTTTATTTGTTTCGTTAATATGATTTTATGTTTGTTATCGACAAAACATTAGAAGATCGTAAAATATAAATAAACGTTTTTACGTCTTATTTGTATCAACATAATTGAATGTGAAAAAGGGTGAAAAGAAATAGCCCTCCAATAATTCAACCTTAGGGCAGAAAACCGGGTTCAATACATATGTTACTGGTTGTTACCAAGGTAACACTAGTATTGAAGACAAGACGTTATGGACCCAGTGACGCACTACACTAAACTTCCCAAGCTACTCAAGTTCCTCTTAAAAGGGCTTGTTTCATTCTTATGGGGAACCTACATAATATCTCGACTTTCTCTTAGAGATTGTTGATATTGAAGAAGGAGACTCTCTCCCTAGTCTCCGGCATAGGTACCAAATGTGCACAATTGAGTCTAGAGCCAAGAGATCATCCACAATATCTCATTAGGACACAAAATTAATGAAGACTTGTTGTTTCACACAATGTAGAAAGTAAGAATATATTGAGAGTCCTACGCATTATCCTTGTGGTATTGCCAGAACATCCGAGTTATATGTATAAGTACTCATGATGAAGATGGAAATCCTTCTAGAGCCAACATCAAACAAGCTCTTGGTGGGTGACATGTGAGATCTTTTATAAAGATCAAGCTTGTGACAACTGGATAGAAACGATGGGGCGATTCATTCGTGAATCAACCTTGGTCCAGGAAATGAATTGACGAATGCTTTTGGAAAAACCGTTCGATGTGCAAATCTTCTTTTATCTAGCACATCGAATGTGTATTCATTTTCAAACACAAAAAGTATCTCTGATTGAAAAATACTTTGGAAAAACCGTTCGATGTGTAAATCTCTTCTTTTCTCTAGCACATCGAATCTGTACTATTTTCAAATACAAAAAGTATTTATGATTGAAAATTGATCTTTCTCGAAAACTTCGTCAGTATTGCAAAACTCTTTCTTCTAAGCATACGCGATTGTTTTCGAATCAAGTTTTCTTCAATCGAAGCTCACTCGATTGGTTCACTCACTCCGTGTTGTCTTATTTAATACACTCCGTTTGAGAACGGTTAGAACAATTTAAAACCTGTCAAGGAGATTCTTCGAATCATACCGATCACAGATTTGTAATCGATCAACGGGGAACCGTGGGCCGTGTACCTCAATTCAACGAAAGTGATCAAAGACACTTTGTGTGCTTTATTTTCTAACCGTTGTTTGCAGGTACATTTGGTACGGTTGCGGTACCGAGAATTGAGGAGTCAATCTAAAGCCGCATGCTCACAACATCCACACTTAATTGAAGAAATCATGACTTGTGCATATCTACGTAACCCGGCTCGATATTTTTATACTATGTTTCTACTACGCGGCTGCAAATATCATGAGCCAGTGTAGCTTCCGCTACTCTGATGGAAAGATGTCATGAACCAAAAGGTGTGAGCATGTCGGTCCGAAAGTCACAACATCACATGAAGGCAACACTACAAAGGGTGATCCAGAGATTTACTGTGGCTGATGATCTCAATGAAAGCTCGAAGATCATCAAAGATGTGGATCAGTTAAAGGCCTCCACTAAAAGTACAAAGCAGTCGGACATTGAAGAATCACTGCTAAAGCACAAAGAATGCGAAAGTTGAAGATATGAAGTCTACGAGCTCAAAACTAAAGATTTAATAGATTGCTAGGATTCGAAATGTAAAACATAGGGTGACCTACCTTCGGGGGAGATTGTTAGGAATTAGAAATTCCATAGTGAAGAGTCGGTCACCCCAAATATAATCTAGCATAAGTTAGCTCGTAGACATATCGTTATTTACTAGTTATTAGTTAGTTATTTAGTTATTAGTTTAGCTTAGTGCAACACCGTGGAGGAAGGACGGGTCTTTACCCACTGTATGCCTTATCCACAGTCCGAAGGAGGACGTGTAGTTTGTAACTATAAATACCCTCTACCTCCCAAGGTAGAGGGTTGGACCTTTCATTCTAATCTAACCTTTTCTCTTTTGTTTATTTTCTCTCTCTAGAAAGGCTCCCATTCTACTTTCTCTCTCTAAAACCTCTAAACTATACGCCCCTTATTGTGATTATGTATGTGTTTGTGAAATCCAATATGTTACAGTTTATCATTGTTATTCATGCTTATTGCTTATCCTAGATCAAGGTCTAAACAACCTAGAGTCCAAAACGGTCCTAAGAACTTATAGAAGATGACGTGCATAAGTTCTATCAAAAGGCTATAAGATCTCATTTGTATGATACACCAAACTTCTCATAGCCCACTTCATGAAACAGGACCTAGAGATTGACAGAAGACTGGATGGTGACAAATACCATTCTGAGAAGATGGATCACATAATTTCTAGAGTGAGAATTCACAACACAAACACTGTTAGGAATTAGAAAATTCAGTCATTAAAAGTGTCGGTCACCTCAAGTATATGTAATCATTAGAAAGCTCGTAGTCATAGTTATTTAATGTTAGTAAGAAGTTAGTTAAGTAAAACCGTGGAGGACGGGGTCTTTACCCATCGTGTGCCCCGATCCACGCCAAGGAGGCTTATTGTAAGACACTATAAATATGCTCTACCTCAAGGTAGAGGTTGGAGCTTCAATACCATTTTCTTTGTTTCACATAGTTCCCAACTCTTCTCTCTCTCTAGAACTTTCACTCTCTAAACATTTTGTATACGCCTCAAGTGATTATGGTTTGATGTGTTTGTGAAATCCTATATATTACAATTGGTATCAAGAGGCATGGTTTGATCACTCATCTTTCATTCTCTTTGTTTTGGTGGATTTCATAAGGTTTTTGGGGTTATAAGTGTTTAGAAGAGTTTGAATCATTTGGTTAATCTCTAGTGTTAAAGTTTGAATTTTGATTGTATTTTTGTGTTTAGGATCATCATATGTGTTTAGGTTTTGAATTTGAAGGCTTAAATCATTGTGGTTTGGTTGTTTTTTATTGATAAAGTGGTTGTTTTTTAAAAGTGTACTAAGCGAGTTGAGCTACGGTGTTGAATTTCTTGGAAGCGAGTTGGTTTAAGCGACTTGGCTATTGTTTAGTTGTATTAGCAGCGAAGTTGGTATATGTGACTTGGCTATTGCGAGTTGTTTCTTTAAAGCGACTTGTGTTTTGTACTACCGACTTGGCTATTAAGCGAGTTGTATTGTTAGCGAGTTGGTTTAAGTGACTTGGTGGTTGCGAAGTTGTCTCAAGATGCGACTTGGCTATTTAGCGAGTTGATTCTTTAAGCAACTTGTCTTTAAGTGAGTTGATTTGTTTAGAAGTTGATACCAAAGCGAGTTGACTGTTTAGCTACTTGTCTATAGAGACTTGTCACTTCTTCGCTAAAATTTTACTGCTTCTTTTGGTTTAGTAAAATCCCGTGAAAGAATCAATTTTCCGGTTTAATCAAAGAATTGTAAAATCCCGCAGAACTTGTAATCATGTCTAACAACATGCCTACTATCGCTTTCTCAGAAGCCGAGGACGCTTCAAGCAGCGAACAGCAGATCGATACTCGCCCACCTATGCTTGACGAATGATTACGACTCATGGGCTCAACGAATCAGGTTGTATTGTTTGGGAAAGGAAAATGGGGTCAACATTCTCAAATTAATTGATGAAGGACCTTATCGATTGAGACTACAGAGACATAATTGATAATGGCTCAGATAGAACAATGATCTTTGGATTAGACGACACACTCAAAGACATAAGATGAGCTCAGTGATAAGAGAAAAGATTCGATGCGTCTACATCGTGGCTTCAAACATTATACTTCGTGGTCTTCCAAAAGATATCTACAAGCTTATCAATCACAAAACTAAAGCCAAGGCGGTTTGGGATAATGTCAAGATGATTCTCTCGGGTTCTGAATTAACTAAGGAAGACAGAGAATCACAGCTGTATTGTTAGATATAAGATTTCACAAACACACTAAACCAAAACCATATGGGGCGTTAACTAAGTTTAGAGAGAGAAAGTTCTAGTGAGAGAAAGGAAGAGAGTTGGGAACTATGTGAAACAAAGAAAAATGGTATTGAAGCTCCAACCCTCTACCTTGGAAGGTGGAGGGTATTTATAGTTTCTTACAAACAAACTCCACCTACGGGCTGTGGATCAGGCATACAGTGGGTAAAGACCGGTCCGTCCTCCACGGTATTACTTAACTAAATACTACTTAACATAAAATAACTACGACTATGAGCTTTCTAACGATTACATATACTTGAGGTGACCGACTCTTTAATTCATGGAATTTCTAATTCCTAACACTCTCCCCCTAAGGGAGGTCACCTCAAACACACATTAAAATTACATTGAATATAAACAGATAATACATTGAGATTGTTCTTGGATTCTTGTCCATGTTCTTTGTTCTGTAGCTCGTAGTCTTTGATTCTTCATAAATGCATGTTTGGATAATCTGAGTGGAGGTCTTTAAGGATCCACGATTTGTTAATACATTAAATCTTTGTCTCAACCTTGTGGTGTTGGTATTATGATGTTGTGACATTTGGACCGACATGCTCATTTTATTGGATCTGAGAGTAGCGAAGCTTTCGTTGATTCATGATATTGGCAAGCTGTAGTAGTTAGCAAAGCTGTGAAAAATATCGAGTCATTGATGCACCAATCATGATATCTTTAGATATGAATGTGTTGGTGAGCAAGCTGGCTATGGATTGACACTCCATTCTGATCAGCCGCGAACGTCGTGTACCTCGCATAAGACAGTTAGCATAGAGCGCACTCTAAAGTGTCTTTGATCACTTTCGATGAATTGAGGTACACGCCCACGGTTCCCGCTGATCAAGACAAGTACCGCTCGTCGTATAATTCAAGAATTTCCTTGATGGTTTCGCAACTCGCTCTAGCGTTTCAAACCGAGCGCCTCAAAGAAGACAACACGAGTGAGTGAACCAATAATAGAGATTCACGATTGATGAAAAGAGGTTCGAAAACAATCGTATCGCTCAATAGAAATTGTTTTTGCAATACAACGAAGTTTTAGTTAAAAATCATTTATCAATCATAAACACCTTTTGATTTGAAATATTGTACCATCGATGTGCTAGAGAAAAAGAGTTTTTAAGCACAACGACCAGTTTTTCAAAGGTATCCGTCAATCCATTTTCTTGGACCTGGATTGATTCAATTTTGAATCGCTCCACTGATGAGGTCCATATGACACAATCAAGTCTTGGCAATACCACAAGAATAATGCGAAGGACTTATAAGATATAATCTCACATTCCACATTGTGTGAAATAGTGAGTCTTCAAGAAATAAGTGTCCTAAAGAGATTAATTGATGATCTCGTGGCTCTAGACTCAATTAGTGCATATTTAGTTACTATATATCGAGACTAGGAGAGGGTCTCCTTCTTCAATATCAACAATCTCTAAGAGACAATCGATAGATTATGTAGGTTCCCCGTGAGAATGAAACAAGCCCTTTTAAGAGGAACTTGAGTAGCTTGGGAAGTTTAGTGCAAGCCACTGGTCAATGACGCCTTGTCTTCAATACCAGAGTTACCTTGGTAACTACCAAGAGCATATGAATTGAACCAGGCCCTAAGGTTGAATTTTTGGAGGGCTATTTCTTTTCACCCTTTTCTCATTCAATTCTTTTTCATTCTTCAACCCCTTCGGTGCTTACCGAGACTTCATGACTAGAACCTTGTTGGGTTTATTCCAAATTAGCTTCAGTCTCAGTCCACTCTTCCCATATTCTCAAATTTCTCCTTTTTTCATCATACCTAAGGACTTCTACACTATCTAGTGGATTGTCCCTGGGTAGATCCCTCTGGTTCTGGCGGATCATGGGAACACAACCTAACCTTATCATCCTTATATCACCATACATAAAGTAAAGTTGGTCGGTCTTTTTGGTATTGTTCATCTGCCATTGGAACCAATTGAAAACCATTTGAAAATCAATCAAGATACTTGTGATATAGAATCAAAGCATTTTGTACCTTAATTGTTTTGATATTTTAGAAATGCTCCCCCTCAACATATGCATAAAATCGTTAATTGTTTAGCACATGGAGGCAAGAGATCTTTGAAATCGTTAGATTGAGAATGAACGGTCCAATCTTTTGATTAACATTTTCTAAAATGATCATCATCACTTCCCAATCAATTTGAGTAAATAAAACATTTTGAAGAAGGATGAGGTTTTCAAAAGTTTGCTCCCCCTCAATATGTGGCTCGAATTTTGAAAGAATTTTGCACATATTAGAGGAATCAGACTTAGAGACAATTCGGTCACGCTTCAATAATTTGAGGTTTAAAATAGTTGCTCCCCTCAACGTGCATGGAAAATTTGAAATCGCTTTGTCACTTGGGGAGGCAAACATGTTGATCACTTATGAAACCATCTATCGAATTATCAGTTTAAATCCAATTTAAATCGCAAATTCTCCCCCGATCACATTTATCAAAACATTTGAGATTTGTGATCTCAGTAGATTTAAATCGTTTTTGAAAGCTTTTTAAGGAGAATTGTGAAAATGTTTTAACTGATAAGGATCGAATTTTGAAACTTTAGACTCCAAAGATTTAAACATGCTTGAATATCTTTTGAAAGCAAACCATTTTTTTGAAAAAATACACTTTATAATTAAAAATCATTCTCCCCCTCAATCAATGACATACGTTGTTGATTGGGAGATAGATAGTTTTAACAACCGTTTAGTACAGATGATTTTCAAGAATTGAGCCCGAGTAATTTTTTCAAATCAATTCGTTTTCATTGGATAGTGAGAATTTTGTATAGAATCAGAGCATGAGATTCAAAAAACAAGATAAAGTATGGCTCGTTTTTCTTTTTCAACACGGGTTACCGCAAATGACAATAAACCACCATTTTTCTTCGCCTTTTTTTGAAAAACTATGTACATTCGATGAACATCTAAAGACCCGTAACATTCTTTGAATATCAACACAAAGCCCGTAGATGATATCGAATCGAGAAAATCATGACAAAATGACAATATTTTTTGAGGATTTTTCGAATTTTTCACATTTTTATGGATTTTGAAAGTTTTATAATTTTCTATTTGATTTTTGAAGGTTTTGTAATTTTGGTATTTTGCTTTTTGAAAAAAAAATATACACAAAGAGATAGATGAAGATAGACCTTTACTCCTCGTCTTCCTCCTGAAGACGTTTGAGAGTTTCTAGTTGAAGGCTTTTCAAGCCAAGTCGTGGAAGAATAAACTCAAAACGCTCTCTTGGAAGAGCTTTGGTGAAGATGTCCGCTAACTGGTATTCAGTCCTCACAAAATAGAGTTCCACCACACCTCGCTCCACTTGTTCCATGATGAAATGATGTCGAATGTCGATATGCTTTGCTCTTGAGTGTTGAACGTTGTTGCATGAGAGAGCAATATCACTTTTATTATCACAGTACAGAGGGATTTTGTTGAATACAAAGCCATAGTCAGTTCCATAGGATTTGAGCACAACAAGATGACATGGCTATGTATTCAAAATGCTGAGAAGAAATAGAAGTACTCATTTGCTTCTTTGATGACCGACTCACAATCTTATCACCCAAAATCGAGCACCTCCGTGCATTCTGACGAGTATCTTGACACCATGATATGCATCCGCATATGTCGTTAGTGACATACCGGTGTCCTTCGGGTACCAAAGTCCCATGTTGATGGTTCCTTGGAGTTACCGAAAGACCCGTTTAACCGCTTCAAGGTGCTTTTTGGTAGGCTTAGCCCGGTATCTAGCACATGCATACATAACGAATATCAGTCCCGGCAGTGAGGTACATCGGGGATCCGATCATGTCGATATTTTGTTTGGTCTACCATGATACCTGAGTGGTCCTCATCCAGTTTAGTACGCTCAATCATGGGAGTGTCAACAGGGTCACTAGAATCAAATCCAAATTTCTTTAAAATCTCATTTGCATATTTAGATTGATTTATGAAAATGCCTCGGGACTTTGTGAAATTTGTAATCCCAAGAAAAATGACATTTGTCCCATCATTGACATTTGAAATTTGGAACCCATTTCTTTTGAAAACCGATCACATTCATTGGGGTCAGTCGAGGCAAAGATAATATCATCAACATAAATTTGAACGTGAATTAAATGTTTGCCGACTTCGGTGAACAATGTTGGATCAATCGCTCCTTTGTCAAGCGGTAGACGAAGAAACTTTGATAGCGTATCATACCATGCCCTTGGAGCTTGCTTTAAACCATTAAGAGCCTTCTTCAAACGATAGCGTGAGTAGGATGCTCTGATTCACAAAGCCTTCGGTGACGACTTCTTTAAGATCTCCGCTCGAAACGCCGCCTTTACATCCATCTGATAGACTACCATATTCTTACTTGCAGCATTAGCCAAGAATATTCTGATTGCCTCGATTCGAACGCAACAAAGAGCAAAAGATTCTTTCTTTGATGGTATCCTTTAGCAACCAATCGAGCCTTGTTCTTTAACACATCACCATGATCATCAAGTTTCACTTTGAAGATCCATTTTAGAGCAATGATCATAGCACAACTGAGCAGTACTAATTCCCATACATCTAATCGATCAAACTCATGAATTTCTTCTTGCATGGCATTGAACCATCTGTCTTCATTCATGGCGGATTTAACATCTTTTGGTTCGATCTTAGAGAGTACGGAGTTGAAGAAGCACCATAAGGCATCTGCTGCAAGTTGTTTCCGTGGATACCGGACGAGAGGATTTCCAATGATGTTGTCTAGTGGATGATCATGAGTCCATTTTCTGAGGTATTCATGTGGTACTTGTTGAGGGACCGGTAGCAGAATTGATGTCTCCGAAGTAAGATGGTTCGATGATGATTCGAGAGCAAATATGTTTTCAAATGGAGCATCTTCGGAGTAGCAAGGGATTGACTTCATCCTGAATCAAGCATTACCATGATGTACACTTGATGATTGAAGATTTGTTGATGAATCAGATTGGTTAGCAGCAGGCGCTTCTTGACTTAATGACATAGAAGTTGAAGGGTTAATATCATCGACAGGGATAGAAGCGTACCGCTGGTTGAATTGTCATATCATTGTTACTCGGCTCAAATTGTTCATCAAACATTGGATCAAACAGTTTCTTTAAATCATCTTCGAGGGAGGTACATACGGAGTCAGTCTGGATGAGGAGTTTGGTACAAGAGATGAACCAATGGGACGCTTTGAAGTGCGGGTCCTAAACTCGATTTTCCAGAGCCATTTGACCGGCTCACCATCAAACGTGACATGAATTATTTCCATGATATTTCGGGTTCTCTTGTTGTAGATTCGGTAACCTTTACTATTAGGTGCATAGCCTACAAAAATTCCAATGTCCGCTTTAGCTCTCGGTTTTCCTAAATCTTGACCATCATTAGTTGGATAACATAAAGCACCAAACACACGAAGGAATGAAAGATCAGGTTTTCTGTTGTGGACAAATTCATATGGAGTTTTTCCATGAGCAATCGAGGATCGATTTTGTGTGTAGCATGCAATGGCGATAGCTTCACCCCAGAGAAACATTGGAACTTTTGAGTAAATCAACATAGTCCTTGCGGCTTCCACAAGAGTTCGATTTCGTCTTTCAACTACACCGCTCGCTGAGGAGTTCGAGGAGTACTTCTTTGATGACTGATTCCCATACTTTCATAAAACTCACCAAGTTGTTTGTTAACAAACTCGCCCATTATCTGCTGGATGATTCAATCGCTTTTGTTAAGATCGAACTCCTGCAGCTTGTTTGATGAGTTTGATGATGATATCCGAGTTTCATCCTTAGTCTTTAAGAATTTTACCTAGGTGAATCTAGAGAAATCATCAACCACAACTAACACATATTTCTTCCCAAAGATATTCTGCACTTTCATGGGTCCACATAAGTCCATGTGAATAGTATGGAGAACTTCTGTGATTGAGTTTGTAGGTTTTGGTTTATGGGCATACTTCTTGCTTTTTCCCAACCGGCATGTGAACAAAGATGATCCTTTTCATATTTAAGTCTAGGGAGACCTATAACTAAGTCCTTTCTGGAGAGATCATTGATGGTGCCGAAGTTCAAGTGATTGAGACGACGATGCCATAACCATGACTTTGTTTTAGAAGCCTTTGACAACAAGCAAATTGGAGAAGACTTCATCATATCTTCGATAGAGATGGTGTATAGATTTGAGCCACGTGAACCTCTTAAAAGTTCCTTACCATCAAGTTCTCTAACGAAACAAGTATGTTTTCTAAAGGCTACTTCTAGATCAGAATCGCAGAATTGACCAACAGAGAACATGTTATGACCAAGACCTTCCACATAATATACCTTGGAGATAACACTTTTTCCAACAACATAATCTCCATAACCCTTAATTGCACCGAAATGATCATTCCAATCTAAGCGTCCGATGATTTTGCTCACGAAGTTCATGAGCCGCCATGACCGGTCTCCAGCCATCATATGCCGAGTCCAGTACCACGTAACGATTTGAACGATCTGCAGCATTGAACACGCATAAGAATGGATAATCGATAATTGGGATCCCCATGCAAGAATGGGTTCCACATGGTTAGTAAAAATGATATTGGAACACCCACATCAAAAATAAAAGCATCCATATCAGAAGTAGAAGCAATGGAATCATTGGGAATAGATGCCGGTATGGTGTCCAGATTTGACCTATTCAAAGTATGTTCACTTCTTAAGGGAATAGTTCTACCAAGAGGCATCCATTTTCTCGTGGGCATAATCTTAGCAGTTTGAGAACAAAACTGATTATTCTTATGGCCAAAAGGTATCCAATAATAACCTATCTTAATAAATGTTCTTCCTGTGGGTTTCCATTGTTTCTAACAATCTTACGCCTTTGCCTTTTAGCCTTCTTTGCACTAATATTAGCATTAACAATTTTAATCGGGCATTTGACATCATTAGACAAAGCATTCACACCACTTTCATGATTAGCAATAGAATTCAAGGCATATCATTACAAGGTTTGCAAATAGTATGTAATTAATTAATTACAGTACGCCTATGGCTAATACTAGAATCAACACGATTCGTTTTATTCGACACAAACTTAAAGTTCCTAGAATGGTCTTCTACTCTCTTCCAATGCACATTCTTAGCTTGCAAGGTCCTATCATTCCTTGTATTGTCTTGAGACTTTGACCCGCTCGCTTTAATGTCATTGATTACTTCAGAGAGGGAATGGGAACATTAGTTGGTTGATCTAATTTTGCATTCCGAACTTGATGTGCAAGGATCCAAGTACTATAAGGCACATTAGTGTTTACTTTCTTAAAACAATGATTTGAGCTATTTGCAGGCACACTAAAATTCACTTTCTTAGCACTAACATATATGGAATCTGAACTACTTGAAGGAACCCTAAGGTTGACATTCATTACATTGGGCATAGAACGGATTTCATGCTTGGCACTAGGCATAGAACAAGGCATCACGGCTTTGCCTTTTGCACCTAAGGATTTTGGACATGTTGTAATTACACATTCAAGCAGCTCTTGAGATCGTTTGGCCTGGAGGCAAGCAAACCTAATTTCTCTATCAAGAGGTTTATTAATGAAATCCTCTTCAACAATCTCACGGAGACATTCTAGACTATCCTTAAGGTGAGCACTATAGTCATGAAACGCAGATTCATTATTCCTAAGATGAGGAGGAATATATTTAACCGTCACAGTGTATTTGCAGTCTAAGGATGACTTTGAAACAACATTCTTATTAAAACAAGTGGCGCTTTCCCATTTTCCTCCGACTTCTCGATTCTCAATTTCCTTTTGTAAAGACGTTATTTTTCGTTGTTTTGGTCACGAGTGACTTTCATTGAATCATATAACTCTTTAAAGTGTCGTTTAACTTTTTCATTTTCTTCTAGAAAACTCTCGCTTTCCTTTTGTAAGGCATTAACCAAGTTTTGAAGATGAAAAGTTTGAGAGTACTGAGAATCTAAAGGAGGAGGCATTTGGGATCCAAACACATTGTTCTTTTCACCCTTTAATTGAGAGATTTGGACTTTCAAATTTTTGATCGTGTTACAATGAGCTCGAATCGTTCATCACGCTTTGCTAATTTCAAAGCGTGATCAAATTCAGGAGCATGCAAGGAAGTCTTGATATTTGAGGTTTTAACATTTTCTTTTAGATGTTGATATTTTAGTTGTAAATCAAAATGTTCAACTTCTAGTTTAGAAACATGCTTTACCAAATTATCGTGATCATCCTGATTAAGTTTCGAATTAATCTTTTCAAGCTCAATGACACGATCATGGGAGACTTTCAGAGCAACAGATAATTCATGAAATTGAGAAGCATTAATGGAGCAATTCGTAGAGCAGTAAAACAAATCTTGAGAAATACATTCAGAAATAAGATTCTCATTCAAGGTATGCAAGTTCTTCCTCTCAATCTCATTATATTTTAATGCTTGCTCATAGTCACTAACCTCAACTACCATTGCATCAAATTCCTTTTCCATTCCTTTAATATCTGAACTTATCCCCTTTTAAGACTCTCAAAATGATCTTTTAGTAGTTTGAAGAAAGGCATGACCTCGCTAGATAGCATTCTTTGTTTGTTCAAAACCCTTCCCCTTCGCTTATCCCAGGTGGGTGTGATCCTTTAATTACAAGTTTTCTCAAAATCGACAAATAGTTGAAGAATAACATATTGGCTGATTAAGGTCTTGCTCTTAGTGGCAATAGTTCTAGGAACTAAATGCATCGGTGTATTTGGAGGATACACGCTTGCTAGCATTTTCCTAAGGGAAGGGTTTGTTTCAACAAGATTTTCAGCTTTTAGTATCTCTAAATCCTTTTTCCAACACTTGTTCGGTGTTAACAACGTCTAAGGATTAAATTTGTTTAAGGAAATCCAATTCTCCTTCTTGTAATCATGGGGTGTGATAATTATTTTATTCTCTTTACATTTAGGATCATCTAACTTCTTGTTCATCCTTTCCCTAGTGACTTCATCATATTTATTATCTTCCTCATGCACTCAACAGAACTAGGTTTCTTTCTAAGTTTAAGGTTTTAATTGCCATCATAGAGTACCTTATGAGCATTTCTAGCCTTTTTAATGACCTCTGATTTGGTTCCTCAACCAGGGGAATGCTATGCTTATCGCATAAGACTCTATGCTTAGTGATCATGTGGGCACCAATGGTGTTCCCTTGTCCGTACAACTTATTTTCAAGCTTGTTCTTCAAAGTTTTTAGATTAGAAAAATCATTCAAAAGTTTTGATTCCTTGGCATGAAATTCTTGCTTAAGCACTTTAACATTTTCTTGAAGTTCTTGTTTTTGCTTATCGCTTTTGAAAGCTTTTCTTGTAAGGAATTTAACTCTTGTTTTAACACTACTTCTCTAAAATTACTTTTTCTAATAATTGTACGCATTTGGTTATCCAACTCCTGCCCACGAGTAGTTAGCTCAAACTTAGCACGTTGTTCATAAATGGTAACTCGTTCTTTATAGGCATTAAGTTCAGAGATAACAATCATCAGGGACGATGTAGTGTATTCATCACATAATCATCATCATTGATCTAGAGATACATCACTTGATATAGTCACACTTTCACTTTGTTTCACATATTGATCATATGGGACAACATTGATATTACCCATATTTTCAATATTGACTCAATGATTTCAATTTATTGTATTTCATTATGTATCTTTTGCACATCAACTTCATCATATAATTTTAATACCTCTGAGATGATTTTGTCTTTGGATGGTCCAGCTTGTGGTGAAGTAGAGACCTTAGGAGAGACCATTGGAGAAATGCTAGCCATGAAAATTGTTTGTGCGATGGGTCCATCATCAACATCGAGTCGTATGCATCGGTCAGCGACTTGAAAGGCATTACGATGATTGTGACCAATCTCCGAATAGGTACGCTCATCCACATCGCATCATATGTCTTAGCATTCCCTTTAGCAAGAAACAACATGACTCTTCTTCATCCAAGGTTGCTCCATTGTCATGAGCTTGCACTAGCAACATCTTATCCCTGAAGTATTGACGATGCGAGGATGTTTTGGAGATGTGCAATTAAAGTGCAATGTGTCCCTCTCCACCACAGTTGTAACACTTAACTGTCTTGACTTGTCCTTGATTTCCATTCCTTCCCCGATTCTAATTTCCTCCATAGCCTCCACCGCTCCACCCCTTCTCGATCGTCTTGCCTTTCTTGGACTGGCGCACCATAACCTTCCCATCTCCGACATGTAGCTTGATTGTGTGGATTGGATGTCGCCTCGAGGTTGTTGTTAGTGTGTGGGAGAGTGTTCATGTTTTGACTGATCATGAGAGCTAGTTGACTAATGAAGTTTCCTACGATGCATCAGCATCGCCTTGTTTGAACATTGTATCGGGAATGAGTTTGTGAGTTCCATCACCCATGGGTATAACTTGTGAAGCTTTAGTGGTAATCCCAATGTTTGAGTAGAAGGCGGTTGAATCATTTGATGAGCTTGTCTCTCCTGGATTTGTTTTGAATTGTTCAAGAATCCTCTTTTCAAACATGGCATGTCTCTCATTCTGAAGAAGGAAGGCATCAGTTGCTCATAATTCGTATTCTTCAATCCTTTAGTGAGCTTCACAAAAGTTACAAACTTGTGCCATTCGGGATTCATGTTGTTTACAAACTTTGAGTTCAGCTGAATGTTAGGCATGGTCATTCTGATGTTCCTCATGTCATTAACAAGCTTGTGGAATCTCACGTAATACTCATAGACACTCTCATCTGGTTTCATATTGAAGTGCTCAAATTCTTCATAGAGTTGTGATTCTCTGTCTTCCATGGTTAATTCAGAAGCAGAAAGAAGCATCTTGACATTATCCCATACAGCCTTTGCTTCAGTGTTGTGATTGATAAGCTTATAGATGTCTTTTGGAAGACCTTGTAGTATGATGTTAGAAGCCCTGATATCTGCATCGAATCTCTTCTTCTCCTTATCATTGAGCTCATCATACGTCTTTGTTCTGTCTATTCCATAGATCATCGTTCCATCTTCAGCTGTATCAATTATGTCCCTAGTAGTCTCAACTAGATACGGTCCTTCATCAATCGATTTGAGAATGTTGACCCCATTTTCCTTTCCAAGACAAGATAATCTGATTCCTTGAGCCTAAGAGTCGTAGTCAGTTCTGTCAAGCATAGGTGGACGAGTATCGACCACTGCTGCTTGAACATCCTGACAACAGTGGAGATGATAGTAGGAATGTTGGTAGACATGTTTCAAGCTCTACGGGATTTTACTATTCTTTGATTAAACCGGAAAATTGATTCTTTCACGGATTTTACTAAACCAAAAGAACAACCGTTAGAATGTATCACGAAGAAGTAACAAGCCTAAATGAACAAGTAGCTAACCACACAACTCGCTTAATTACCAACTCGCTTAATCAATCAACTCGCTAAATAGCCAAGTCGCATTGGCATCAACTCGCAACACTTGTCACAACACGCTTAATTAATCAAGTCGCTAAATAGCCAACTCGCTTTAGTATCAACTCGCAACACAATCAACACGCTTGAACACCAAGTCGCTTAATTTAACTCGCTAGCTTTACAACTTCGCTAAGCAATAGCTAAGTCGCTTTAGATTTCAAGTCGCTTAAAGAAACAACTCGCTTAGAACCAAAGTCGCATAAAAATCAACTCGCTAAACAGCTAAGTCGCATGTACCAACTCGCATCCAATAACAAAGCAACTCGTTTTGAAGAAAAAGCTATCCGAGACACAACTCGCTTCATACAAACTTGAAAAATAATCACTTTATCAATCAAAAACAACCAAACCACAATGATTTAAGCCTTCCAATTCAAAACATAAACACATATGATGATCCTAAACACAAAAGTACAAGCAAAATTCAAACTTTAACACTAGAATTTGTCCAAATGAATCAAACTCTCCTAAACCTTTAATACCCCAAAACCTTATGAAATCCACCAAAACAAAAAGCATGAAAGATGAGTGATCAAACCATGGCTCTTGATACCAATTGTTAGATATAAGATTTCACAAACACACTAAACCAAAACCATATGGGGCGTTAACTAAGTTTAGAGAGAGAAAGTTCTAGTAAGAGAAAGGAAGAGAGTTGGGAACTATATGAAACAAAGAAAAATGGTATTGAAGCTCCAACCCTCTACCTTGGAAGGTGGAGGGTATTTATAGTTTCTTACAAACAAACGCCACCTACGGGCTGTGGATCAGGCATACAGTGGGTAAAGACCCGTCCGTCCTCCATGGTATTACTTAACTAAATACTACTTAACATAAAATAACTACGACTACGAGCTTTCTAACGATTACATATACTTGACGTAACCGACTCTTTAATACCTGGAATTTCTAATTCCTAACATGTATGATGAATTTGAGCACTTTAAGATGAAACCAGAAGAAAGTGTCTATGAATATTACGTGAGATTCCACAAGCTTGTGAATGATATGAGGAATATCAAAATGACCATGCCAAATATTCACCTGAATTCAAAGTTTGTGAACAACATGAATCCCGAATGGCACAAATTTGTTACCTTTGTGAAGCTAACCAAAGGATTGAAGAACACCAACTATGAGCAATTGTATGCTGTCTTCTAATGAGAGACATGCTATGTTTAACGCATTCTTGAACAATTCAAAACTAAACAGGAGAAACAAGTTCTTCAAATGATTCAATGCTTTTACACAAATGTTGGAATTACCACCAAAGCTTTCAAAGTCATACCTACGGGTAACGGTAACTACAAGCTCATTCTGATCCAAAGATATAAACCTCCAGACTCAAACACAATCATGGAAAACTTCATCAATCAACTGTCTCTCATGGTTAGTCAAAATCTGAATACCACTCCTCACACCAACAATAACCTCGAACGACATCCAACCCACACAATTAAGCTACTGTCAGAGATGGAAAGGTTATGGTGCAACCAGTTCAAGGTAGGCAGTATGAACAGGGAAGAGGTGGAGTAGGTGGAGGGTATGTGACCAATCAGAATCGTGGGATAAAAGCTAATCAGGGACAAGTGAAGCTAGTCAAGTGCTACAACTGTGGTGGTGATGGACACATTGCAAGGTGCACACATCTCCAAAACGCCCTCAAAATGCAGAATAATTCAGAGACAAGATGTTGCTTGTGCAAGCTCAGGACAATGGTGTTGTTTTGGATGAAGAAGAGTTGTTATTTCTTGCAGAGGGGAATGCTAAGACATATGATGCAGATGTGGATGAGCAGCCAATTCCAAAAATGGGTCACAATCATCAAAATGCCTTTCAAGTTGCCGATTGTGATGCATATGACTCTGATGTCGATGATAAACCTACGCCAGACAATCTTCATGGCTAGCATTTCTCCAATGGTCTCTCCAAAGTTCTCATCATCTAAGCAAGCTGGTCCATCCAAAGAATCAATCATCTCAGAGGTATTAAAATTATACGATGAAGTTGATGAGCAAAAGATACATGATAAAGTGCAATCACATGAAACTTGGAAACAGCGGATATTGTTATTATGAGTAATAGTAATATTGTCCCATATGATCAATATGTGATCCAAAGTGAAAGTGTGATTGAACCAAGTGATGCATCTTCTGCAGTCAATGATGACTATGTTTTTGATGAATTCACTCCATGGCCTTGATGATTCTATTATCTCTGAACTTAATGCCTATAAAGAACAAGTTTCAATTTATGAACAACGCGCTAAGTTTGAGTTAACCACTCGTGAGCAGAAAATGGATGACCAAATGCGTTCAATTATTAGAAAAAGTTTCTTTAGGGAAGAAATACTAAAACAAGACCTAGATTCCTTAAAAGAAAAGCTTAATAAAACGGCTAATCAAAAACAAGAACTTCAAGAAAATGTGAAAGTGCTTAAGCAGGAGTTTAATGCTAAGGAATCAAAACTTTTAAATGAATTTTCCAACCTAAAAACTTTGAAAAACAAACTTGAAAACAAATTGTACGTACAAGGAAACACCATTCAGACTGCTCACATGATCACTAAGCATAGAGTTCTAAGTGACAAACATAGTGTTGCATTAGTTGATGAACCAAACCCTGAGGCTTGTAAGAAAGCTAGAGAAGCACAGAAGGTAATTTATGATGGCTATGAAATCCTTAAGCCTAGATAGAAATCTAGTTGCGCTGAAAACACTGAGGAAGATATGCAGTTAGAAGAAGTCACTAGAAAGAAATTGGATGAAAAACTTAAGAGCCCTTTATGCATAGAAAAGAAAATCGGTTATAAAACACCCAACTATGCTAAGGATAATTGGATTGCATTTAACAAGTTTAGACCTCAAACACAGCTGACCCCTGAATAAGTGTTCTGGAAAAAGGATATGGACATGAAAAAAGCTGATGAGTTTGTTGAACAGAATCCCCCATGTAGGAGAATGCTTCGTGCCACTGTATATCCCCTCAATACACCAATGCATTTAGTTCCTAGATCTATTCCCACTAAAAGCAAGACCTTAATCAATCAGTATGTCATCTGTCAATTATTTGTTGATTTTGAGAAGACATGTAAGAAAAGGATCACACCTACTGGGATAACTGAAGGGGATAGGGGTTTTGAGCAAACTAAAGAATGCTATTTAACTGAGGTCATGCCATTCTTTAAACAATTAAAAGGTCAATTTGAGAGTCTTAAAAAGGGGATGGATTCAGATATTAAAGAAATGGAAAAGGAATTTGATGCGATGATAGTTGAGGTCAATGACTATGAGCGATAATTAAAATATAATGAGATTGATAGGAAAAACTTGCATACCTTAAATGAGAATCTGATTTACGAATGTATCACTCAAGATGTGTTTTACTGCCTAATTGTTCAATTAATGCATCCCAATTTCATGAATTATCTGTTGCTCTGAAAGTCTCCCTGGATCGTGTCATTGAGCTTGAGAAAACTAACTCTAAATTGCATGAAAATTTTGAACGGGATGATCATGATAACATGGTGAAACAGTTTTCTAAATTAGAAGTTGAGCATCTTGCTTTGCAATTAAAATATCAACATCTAAAAGAAAATGTTCAAACCTCAAATATCAAGACATCCTTGGATGCTCCTGAATTTGATGCAGTTTTTGAAATCAGCAAACGTGATGAACAGATTCGAGCTCATTGTAACACGATCAGAAAAATGAGAACCCAAATTTCACAATTAAATGGTGAAAAGAACAATGTGACAGGATCCCAAATGCCTCCTCCTTTAGATTCTCAGAGTTCTCAGACTTTTCATCTTCAAAACTTGGTTAATATTCTACAAAAGGAAAATCAGAGTTTTCTAGAAGAAAATGAAAAGGTGAAACAACACTTTAAAGAGTTATATGATTCAATGAAAGTCACTCGTGACAAAAACAACGAAATAATAACATCTTTACAAAAGGAAATTGAGAATCTGAGGAGTCAGGTAAAAGGGAAAATGCCACTTGTCTTTAATGAGAATGTTGCATCAAAGTCATCTACAGACTCTAAATATGCAGTGACTGTTAAATACATTCTTCCTCATCTTAGAAATAACGAACTTGGGTTTTATAACTATTTCGCTTACCTTAAGAATAGTCTAGAATGTCTCCGAGATATTGTAGAAGAGGATTTCATAAATAAGCCACTAGATAGAGAAATTAGGTTTGCTTGCATTCAGGCCAAACGATCTCAAGAGCTGTTAGAATATTTAAGAGCAACCTGCCCCAAATCTTTTTTTGAGAAAGGTAAAGTTGTGATGCCTTGTTCTATGCCTAGCATTAAGAAAGTGAATTTTAATGTGCCTTCAACTAGCTCGATCGGCACTTCTAAACCTGTGTGCACAAGGTAGCCCAACCAATAATGTTCCCAAAATTCCTCTACAGGAGTAATCAAGGACACAAAAGGCAGGTCAAAGCCTCCAGGCAATACAAAGCATGATAGGACCTCGCAAGCTAAGAATGTGCAATGGAAGAAAGTTGAAGACTACCCTAGGAACATTAAGTTTGAGTTGAATAAAACGAATCGTGTTGATTCTAGTATTAGCTATAAGCGTACTGTAATTAATTTGAATTCTGCTACTTCTGGCAAAACATGTAATGATGATTGTTTGGTTTCTGTTACTAATCATGAATGTGGTGTGAATGAGTTGATTAATGCTGTTAAATGCCCTGTTAAGATAGTGAATACAAAAAATAAAGCTAAGAAGGCAAGAAAGCAATGGCGGAAGAAGGTTAGAAAACATTGGAAACCCACAGGAAGGAAATTTAGTAACATAGGTTATCATTGGATACCTACTGGCCGCAAATTCAATCATAATGAGATGTGCCCTAAATTATCTAGATCAATGCCCATTAGAAAATGGATGCCTATTGGTAGAACTATTCCTTTAAGAAGTGAACATACTTTGAGTAGGTCAAATACGGACACTAGCATTGAATCTATCCCTGATGATTCCATTGTTTCTACTTCTGATGTGGGTGTTCCAATCAATGTTACTAACCAAATGGAACCCATTCTTGCATGGGGATCCCAATTATCCAGTTATCCATTCTTGCTGTGTTCAATTGCAGATCGTTCAAATCGTTCGTGGTACTTGGACTCAGCCGCTTTCCAAGCATATGATAGGAGCCGGTCACGGCTCATGAACTTCGTGAGTAAATTCATCGGGACTGTTAGATTCGGGAACTATCATTTCGGTGCAATTATGGGTTATGGAGATTATGTTGTTGGTAAAAGTGTAATCTCTAGGGTATATTATGTTGAAGGTCTTGGTCATAACTTATTTTCTATCGGTCAATTCTGTGATTCTGATCTTGAAGTAGCCTTCAGAAAACATACGTGTTTCGTTAGAGAACTTGATGGTGTGGAACTTTTAAGAGGAACACGAGGTTCAAACCTATACACCATCTCTATCGAAGAGATGATGAAGTCTTCTCCAATTTGCTTGTTATCAAAGGCTTCAAAAACAAAGTCATGGTTATGGCATCGTCGTCTCAATCACTTGAACTTCGGCACCATAAATGATCTCTCCAAAAAGGACTTAGTAATAGGCTTACCTAGACTAAAGTATGAAAAGGATCATCTTTGTTCACCATGCCAATTGGGAAAAAGCAAGAAGTATGCCAACAAACCCAAACCTACGAACTCAGTTATGGAAGTTCTACATACCATTCACATGGATTTATGTGGACCCATGAGAGTGCAGAATATTTTAGGGAAGAAATATGTGTTAGTTGTGGTTGATGATTACTCTCGATTTACTTGGGTTAAGTTCTTGAGGACAAAGGATGAAACTTCAGATATCATCATCAAACTTATCAAATAGCTGCAAGTTCGACTTAACAAAACTGTCAGAATCATCCGAACAGACAATGGAACTGAGTTTGTTAACAAAGAACTTAGTGAGTTTTATGAAAGTGTTGGAATCAGTCATCAAAGAAGTGTTCCACGAACTCCTCAACAGAACGGTGTATTTGAAAGACCAAATCGAACTCTTGTGGAAGCCTCTAGAACAATGTTGATTTACTCAAAGGTTCCGATGTTTCTCTGGGTTGAAGCCATTGCCACTGCATGCTACACTCAAAATCGATCCTTTATTCACACTTCTCATGGAAAAACTCCATATGAACTTGACCACAATCGAAAACCTAATCTTTCATTCCTTCGTGTGTTTGGTGCATTGTGTTATCCAACTAATGAGGGGCAAGACTTAGGCAAACTTAAAGCTAAAGCGGACATTGGAGTGTTTGTAGGATATGCACCAAGCAGAAAAGAATACCGAATCTACAACAAAAGAACCAGAAATATCATGGAAACAATTCACGTTACGTTCGATGAGCTGACCGGTCAAATGGCTCCAGGACAACCCAGTTCTGGACCCGCATCATCAAGTAGTCCCATCAGTTATACTCTTGTATACGATTCTTCGCCAGCAACTCATTATGTACCTCCTTCAGAAGATGACTTGAAGAAACTGTTTGATCTAATGTTTGATGAATACTATGAGCCAATTGCTAATGATCTTCCAATTCCATCAACAGAGGCTGCTCCTATCCCTGTCAATGAAGTTAACCCTTCAGTTTCTATGTCGTTAAGTCAAGAAGCGCCTGCTGCTGATCACTCTGTCTCATCAACAAATCATCAATCATCGGATGTACATCATGGAATTGCTTCTGCACCTTGATGGAGAGAATCCTTTGCTACTTCGAAGATGCCCCATTTGAAAACATATTTGCTCATGAATCACCATGAGAACCATCTTCATCGAGAAATCGACTCTGCTACTTTAGTTCCTCAACAACAACCACAAGACCACCTTAGAAAATGGACACATGATCATCCATTGGACAACATCATTGGAAATCCCTCTCGTCCAGTATCAACTGCAAAACAACTTGCAGCTGATGCCTTATGGTGCTTTTTCAACTCCATACTATCCAAGGTCGAACCAAAAGATGTTAAAACTGCCATGAATGAAGATAGTTGGTTCAATGCCATGCAAGAAGAAATTCATGAGTTTGATCGACTAGATGTATGGGAATTAGTACCTTCTCCTGACTGTGCTATGATCATTGCTCTAAAGTGGATCTTCAAAGTAAACTTGATGAGCATGGTGATGTATTAAAGAACAAGGCTCGATTGGTTGCAAAAGGATACCGTCGAGAGGAGGGTATTGACTTTGAAGAATCATTTTCTCCAGTTGCTCGTATCGAGGCAATCGAAATCTTCTTGGCTAATGCTGCAAGTAAGAACATGGTAGTCTATCAGATGGATGTAAAGACGGCTTTCCTTAACGAAGATCTTAAAGAAGTTGTATCGTCCCCAACTGAAGGTTTTGTGAATCCGTGAGCATCCTACTCATGTCTATAGCTTGAAGAAGGCTCTTTACGGTTTGAAGCAAGCTCCAAGGGCATGGTATGATACGCTATCAAATTTTCTTCTATCTACTAGATTCAGCAAAGGAGCAGTTGATCGACATTGTTCACCGTAAAGTCAGGCAAACATTTAATTAACGTTCAAATTTATGTTGATGATATTATCTTTGCCTCGACTGACCCCAACGAATGAGACCGTTTTTCTAAGGAGATGGGCTCCAAATTTCAAATGTCAATGATGGGACAAATGTCATTTTTCTTGGGATTGCAAATTTCACAAAGTCCTGGAGGCATTTTTATTAATCAATCTAAATATGCAAATGAAATTTTAAAGAAATTTGGATTTGACACTTGTGACACCGTTGACACTCCCATGGTAGAGCGTACAAATCGGATGAGGACCACTCAGGGATCATGGTAGATCAAACGAAATATCAAAGTATGATAGGATCCCGATGTACCTCCGCCGGTAGACCGATATTCGTTCGTTGTATGCATGTGTTCTAGATACCAGGCTAAGCCTACCAAAAAGCACCTTGAAGCGGTTAAACGGGTCTTTCGGTATCTCAAGGAACCATCAACATGGGTCTTTGGTACGAAGGACACCGGCATGTCACTAACGCATATATGCACGAGACCATGCGGGGTGTCAAGATACACGTCGAAGCGTCCGGAGGTGCTCAGATTTTGGGTGATAAGCTTGTGAGCTGGTCTTCAAAGAAACAAATGAGTACTTCTATATCCTCTGCAGAGGCTGAATACATAGCCATGTCATCTTGTTGTGCTCAAATCCTATGGATGAGATCCCAATTATCCGACTATGGCTTTGAATTCAACAAAATCCTCTCAGATTGTGATAAAAAGTGCCATTGCTTTCTCTTGCAACAACGTTCAACATTCAAGAGCAAAGCACATCGACATTCGACATCATTTCATTCGGGAACAAGTGGAAAAAGGTGTGGTAGAACTCTATTTTGTGAGGTCTGAATACTAGTTAGCAGACATCTTCACCAAAGCTTTTCCTAGAGAACGTTTTGAGTTTATCCTTCCACGACTTGGACTAAAGAGCCTACAACCGGAAACACTCAAACGTATCCAAGAGGAAGACGAGGAGTAAAAATGGTTTGTATTATTCATCTATCTCTTGTACATATTTATTCAAAAAGCAAAATACAAAACTTCAAAACCCACAAAAGAAAATATAAAATTATAAAAAATTTCAAAAAAAAAATCCATACAAATTAGAAAATCTTAAAAATTACCAAAAAAATATTGTTATTTTGTCATGTTGTTTATTATTTTTTATTATTATTCGATATCATCTACGGACTTTGTGTTGACATTCAAAGAATGTCACGGGTTTTTAGATGTTCTTTGAATGTACATAAATTGTTTAAAAAAAATTTAAAAAAAATAAAAAAATTGAAATTTTTTTGTAAACTAATGAAAACAAAATTGCTTTGAAAATACCTCGGACTCCATTTTTGAAAATCATCTGGGCTTATCTTTGTCAAAATCTCTAACACTCAATCAACAACTCATGTCATTGATTGAGGGGGAGAATGATTTCAATTCAATCAAAAAGGTTATTTTTCTAACAATTGGCACGTAAAAGAGCAAGGTCTACTTTTGGATAATTAAAATGAACAATGTTTTATATAAGTGGTTCAAGACCTTGGCTATTGTTATGTTTTCAAAAGATATTTATGCATGAGTGGTCAATGGAGTTTAAAGTCTCAAAATCTAATCCTTATCAGTTAAAATGTCTTTCAAAAGTAAGTCACTATTCTCCTCAAAAGCTCTCAAAATTTAATTTAAATCAATAGAGATCACAACTCTCAAAGGATTTGAAAATTGTGATCGGGGAGAATTTGTGATTTAAATTGGATTTAAACTAATAAATTTGATAAATGGTTTCATACGTGATTAACAAGCTCTCCTCCCTGTATGTGCCAAACGATTTCAAATTTTCCATGCACATGTTAAGGGGGAGCATTTATATCAAACCAAAATGGATTAAAACGTGAATGATTTGTCTCTAAGTGTAGATTTTCCTAATATGTGCTAAACAATTTCAAAATCAGATGCACATATTGAGGGGGAGCAAATTTTGAAAACCACATTCTTTCCCGAAAATATCTTCAACTGTATTGAAACACTGATTTTGATCGGGAAAGTAATGTTGAGATTTTTAGAAAATATTTGTCAAAGAAGTGAATTCTTCCTCTTACCTCCATGTGCTAAAATGATTTCAAACATATGATGCACATGTTGAGGGGAGTCTAAAATATCAAAACGATTCAGTACAAAATGTTTTGATCATGTATCACAAGTACCTGGATTGATTTTCAAATGGTTTTCAATTGGTTCCAATGGCTGATGAACAATACCAAAAGGACCGACCAAATTTACTTTATGTATGGGGATATAAGGATGGTTAGGTTAGGTATTCGTTCCCACGATCCCGCCAGAGCCGGAGGGATCTACCCAGGGACAATCCACTAGATAGTGTAGAAGTCCTTAGGTATGATGAAAAAAAGAAGAAAAGTGAGATATGGGAAGAGTGCAGACTGAGATAGAGCTAGAACTGGAATAAACACAACAAGGTTCTAGTAATGAAGTCTTGGTAAGCACTGAAGGGGTTGAAGAATGAAAAAGAACTGAATGTGAAAAGGGTGAAAAGAAATAGCCCTCCAATAATTCAACCTTAGGGCAGAAACCGGGTTCAATTCATATGCTACTGGTTGTTACTAAGGTAACATCGGTATTGAAGACAAGACGTCATGGACCCAATGACGCACTACACTAAACTTTCCAAGCTACTCAAGTTCCTCTTAAAAGGACTTGTTTCATTCTCACGGGGAACCTACATAATCTATCGACTTTCTCTTAGAGATTGTTGATATTGAAGAAGGAGACCCTCTCCCTAGTCTCCGGCATAGGAACCAAATGTGCACAATTGAGTCTAGAGCCACGAGATCATCAATAAATCTCATTAAGGACACAATCAATGAAGACTCTCTGTTTCATACAATGTGGAAAGAGAGAACATACTTTTAGAGTCCTACGCATTATCCTTGTGGTATTGCTAGAACATCTGAGTGATATGCAAACATATTCACAATGAAGATGGAAAGCCTTCTAGAGCCAACATCAAACAAGCTCTTGGTAGGTGGCATGAGAGATCTATCCAATAGATCAACCATGTGACAACTGAACAGAAACAATGGGGCGATTCAAATTTTTGAATCAATCCTGGTTCAGGTTATGGATTGACGGATATCTTTGAAAAACCGGTCGTTGTGCTTAAAAATCTTTTCTCTAACACATCGATTGTGTATTAATATTTCAAAAATAAAAGGTGTTTATGATTGATTATTGATTTTCGTTAAAACCTTCGTTGTATTGCAAAAACACTTTATTTTGAGCAATACACGATTGTTTTTCAAATCTCTTTATCAATCGGTGAATCTCAAATTCATCTGGTTCACTCATCTCCGTGTTGTCTTCTTTGAGACGCTCCGATTTGAGAACACTAGAGCAATACTGCGAAACCCTATCAAGAAGATTCTTCGAATTATACTGATCACAAAGCGCACTTATACGATCAACGGGAACCGTGGGCCGTGTACCTCAATTCAATGAAAGTGATCAAAGACACTTCGTGCACTTTATTACTAAATTGTTGTGTGTGCGTACACCCGACGCTTGCCAAATTGATCGAAATGGAGAGGTCAATCCATAGCCGCATGCTCACACAACACATTCATTTCAAAAGATATCATGATTAGTGCATCAATAACTCTGATATTCTCACTCCATGCTTCGCTACGCCGCAAATATCATGTAGCAACTAAAGCTTCCGCTACTCTGATAAGAAGAAATCATGATCCAGAATGTGAGCATGTCGGTCCACTGTCACAACGTCACATAATGTCAACACCACAATGGAAGGGTCAGAGATTTACGCAAGCTGATGATCTCAAAGCTGGCTCAAAACTCATCATCACGTGGATCAGTTAAAGACCTCCACTTGAATTATTCAAACATGGATAACATGAAGAATCAATGACTACGACCTACTGAGCAAATAACTTAAACAAGAATTCAAGAACAATCTTAATGTAATATATGTTTGTATTCTGTGTAAATTGAGGTGACCTCCCTTAGGGGGAGATTGTTAGGAATTAGAAAATTCAGTCATTAAAAGTGTCGGTCACCTCAAGTATATGTAATCATTAGAAAGCTCGTAGTCGTAGTTATTTAATGTTAGTAAGAAGTTAGTTAAATAAAACGGTGGAGGACGGACGGATCTTTACCCACTGTATGCCTGATCCACAGCCCGTAGGAGGCGTTTATTGTAAGACACTATAAATACCCTCTACCTCCCAATGTAGAGGGTTGGAGCTTCAATACCATTTTTCTTTGTTTCACATAGTTCCCAACTCTCTTCCCTTTCTCTCTCTAGAACTTTCTCTCTCTAAACATTTTGTATACGCCTCAAGTGATTATGGTTTGATGTGTTTGTGAAATCCTATATATTACAAACACCACCACAGAGGTTTGAGAATTCCAGACTTCCTATTAACTGAGAAAGTCAAAACACCAAAGCTTATCTAGCTTATGATGAAGCTGAGAAAGTTGGGATGGTTGGAATTACTGAAAAGAAAGGCACAAGTTTTGTAAGAGGAAGAGATCGAGGTAAGAAGAAAAGTGCTCCAAGGAAAGTCACGTGAGCCTCAAAGAAGAAAACTTTGTTGCAAGATGAAGAGTTGATAGAAGAAGAAGAAGATGAAGATAATCTTAGGGCTGAAAGACAAAGACTGATTCAAGTCAAGAAGGAGAAAGAAAGTGGACACAAAGGAAAAGATGTCATTGTTCAAGATCCACCTCTAGAGCCTCCAACGACTAAGAAAGAATAAATATCAAACCTGAGAAAAGCTATGCTGGAGAACAAAAGGAAATATATGTATGACTTGGTTAAGCTCAGCAAGAAAGGTGAAGGGTGTGGGGCAAAGAATGATGATGAAATCATCCACGATGTACGATTTGATGAAGAAGAACAAATTGATGATGAACCATATCATTATGAACCTGAACATGACACATCCGTCACACTATCAACCACCAAAGAAGAATTAGAAGAATCTGATGAATTCATCCACACTGACTCTGGCAGTGAAGAAGAATCTGAAAGACATGATGACAAAGATGAACATGATGAGATAAAAGATTATGAGTATGATAAAAGGAAGGATGACAACACCAATGATGATTAAGATGATGATGATCGAGATGAATGTCATCAACAACACTCGGGAGGAGATAACCGCACTCCCACACCTCCACCATCATAAGATCAACATTCGAAGATGAAGGCCCCTCCAACAACAAAGTTCACAATCAAACTCCCCTCTAGAAAAACTTTCAAAGTCGCTAAAAAGGATCAACTACAATCCATTCAGGAATAAATCAGCTAATTACAAGCTCAAGTTCAGACACAACAGAAGGACATCAATGCTCTCAAAGACTTCCTAGTTTCAGATGCTATGGAAGAATTATTTAAACAAAATCTACCTGCTGAAGTCAGGAAATACTTTAGTGAAGCACTTCTAGCTGCAATGAAATCATATGTCAAGAACAAGCTTGATGGTATCGTTGCACATCACTTCCAAACTACACCCATCACTATTCAGACCAAGCCATCGAAACCTTCTGTAGAAGACCTCAAAAGTCAGCTACTTATTCTAATAATTGATGATGAAGAAGAGCAAGATCTTCGCAAAGGCTTGATTAGCTCAATGAAAAAGACTGAGAAGAAAGATGAAACATACAAGATGCATAAGTCTCACAAACGTCATCAAGATGACTCTGACAAGGATGAAGATGCACAATCGAGAGAAAAGCATTCAAAGAAAACTGGATCGTCATCTTCTGGATTCCACAATGAAACATTCGACACACCTCAAGACGATGAAATTCATCATCAATCAAACGAACAACCACAAGATGAGGATAAACCTAAAGAAACTTAAGACATACCCGAGCCACCATCTGATATACCACAAAATCCAGCTCTATAATGGGTTGACCCATCATCCAAGAAGTTTGATTGGTTTGAAGAGATTGCCGATGCACATTCAGATGCTCCAGAAGATGAGATCCCTAACGAAGGTTCGGTTGTAAACTTCACAAATACTCTGAAGAAAGTCATGAAGATTCAGAAACTGCAGTTATCCGACATTGTTAACATCAGGAAATCATGTTTCACTCCATTCAAGACTTATCTCACATCGAAAATACGTGATAAGAAATATGTTGTGTCAATGCAAATGAATCTTTGTGCTATAGACTTAACCCATGAATTGACGAGATCTTAACTGTTAGTAACTCGAAAAGACTTTTGTCCTGACGGGTAATAATTTCAAGCTAGTTCGCTAGTGATGTAAACGTGTCTCGCAAAGGACTTGTCTGAGTAGAATGTACCATTCGAGAAACTCTTGGTATACATGAATTTCGATGGGTTTGACAACCTTTCGAGGATTGTCTACACCTTCAAGGTAGTTTTATTAGAGTTTCCAGCTTGTCACCTAAAACTCGACAATGCAACTTCTTTAACTATGCTTAATCAAGTGTCTCAAGTGGGGAATGTCTATCTTGAGTGAATCAATTCAAAATGTGCTTTTCCTCATTGGTGCATTTTAACCGCTAAAACTCTTAAGCACATGTGGAGGGGGAGTATTTATGAAAAATCTTATCTCAACAGTGGTACTAAAATGTTTTTCATTCACAAACACTTTGAGAGATTTTTCACAACAGTGGTTTTTATGGCAACATAGGCTAGTCTGTAAGGTTAGTTGAAAATCGTCGGAATGAGATGTGGATGGCGCATTTTGAACATTCTGAGCCTTGCCGGATTCAGATGTTGGCGTAGATATGAGATCGGAGATAAATATGGTTTGTTCGGTGTACTGAGACAGCTTCATCGTCATACACCGGTCCAGTCACTCATGTAACTCATGCATATTAGCCATAAACATAATACCAGCTTGCATTGGCCGCAAGTCCTCCATATCATCATCTGAGTCAAGCTGATTTGCCATAAAGCTCGTTCTTTGTCTGCCGTGAGAGTTCCACCGCCTTTATCCTTAAGAGCCAAAGAAGAGCCTCTTTGAAATAAGCACCGCCCCCTAGTCCTTGGTTTTGGGCATGCATTAGCCAGTGTCCCTTCTCATTGCAGCTTGTAGCATCAAGACCATTCAACCCATTCGAAGCATTTCCCTCGCTCCACCACTAGAGCTCGATTTTTATTCCTACCCACAAAGATTAAACCCTTGACCACCATCCTGACGACCATAACCACGATGTATTCTGAACTTCAACTCGTCCATTGTTCACAACAGCTGCTGATTCCTTGTATTAGATGAGAAACCAATACGCTTGTTGGATTTGTTGGTATAACGGCTAAAGGCATTAGCAATCATAGCAAATCCTTGTTGTAGTGCTTCTAACGGATCGTGATTCCTCATTAGCTTAAGCTTGAGCATTGTTGTTGTTGTATGGAACCAATTGAGTTTGTTGAGATGGAGGTTGTGAAGGATCATGTGGTGGGATTGTAGCAGTTGGTTGAGTTGCTGGTTGAGGAGAATAACTGCTTTGAGCATATAAGGCAAGTTGTTGATTTTCCGGATGTGGTGGAGCAATTTGAGCACGGAGAATCCTTTCCCTATCAACTTCCTTTTCATGAGGCTTCAAGTAATCGCATTAATAATCCATATGTAGATTGATGCATGTTTTTCGCTTGGGACGAGAAAAATGACATACTTTCCCATTCAGACCAAGACTACTCTCGTGAACTTAGTATTCACAACAATTCTTGGCATGATGATGTTGTGTTTATCCAAATCATTGATGATGTCCGAAAATCGGTGATGATAGGACTCTAGTGTCTCTCCATGTTCAATCATGAAGTGTTCATAAGCCAAGTAAATTTTGGATTCCAAGTCTTCCTGATTGAGTACAGATCCTTCCATAAGAAGATCTAATATGATCCCACATATTCTGTGCAGTCTTTTGAGCATCAACACTACGAAGAATTGGGTTTGGTAATCCTAAGAGGATATATTCCATTGCAAGCTCATCCGCTTCATAGTGTAGAAGTTCTTGAGGATTCAAGTCTCGCACAAAGAGCAATGTTCGCTTGTTCATCTCTTGGTGGAATGGCATTTGGATCTCCTAGTACAATGACCGTAGGCATCTCAAATGGACCTTCCAAGATAACCTGCTTTAAGAACTTTCCATGTGACTTCTTTACATCACAAAACCTAAAGAACCTTATCACCCATTGATCATAGTTTCCTCGGAGTGAGCATTGAGGTCTATCAAGTGTTCCAGCCTCATGAATTGATTGTTGGCTGCTTAAAGCTTCAAACATCTTTGCAAAACAAGTGGGTTCCTTCATAATGGTCCTTGATGGATGTTGATTGAAGTCATTTGTGTACGGTTGAACTTGAAGACTTGGTGGTGGTTGAACCATTTGAGGTTGTGGATTTGCAGCAAGTTGTGGAGTATGTTGTTGGTTAACTTGTTGTTGATAAATTGCTTGTTGTTGATTCCATTGTTGATGTTGTGGAGTTAGTTGTTGTTGACGTTGAGGATGAGGATAAGTGTAAGGGAAATAGTTAGAGTATGGTGGTTGTGACATGTTGGTAAACTTGTGTTGGTAAAAATGGATCTTTGTAGTCGAATGAAACTTTGTTGATGAAGTATCCTTAGGCGTAGAAATCACAATAGACAAGTAGCACTTATGCGTAAAAACACCAAAGTTACGCCGCAACAATTGAGAGGTTACGCGTAGAGAATTTAGCTTACGCCAAGTAAGTAAGGAAAAGACACTAAAGTTATGCGTAGACAAAAGTTAGGCGTAGAAAGTTAGGTGTAGGATTATCTTATGCGTAAGACTAGGCTTAGGCGTAAGATAAATCTTAAGCGAGGATTTCTACGCCAGATACTTTTATGCTTATGCGTAATTTTAGGTTTTATCAAGTGATCTTTTACACTTCACAAAGGCAAAAGATATCCAAAGTCGACGTATTTTACTTATCCAAGTAAGAAAACACTTAATAAACCACCACCTAAAATGAAGATCAAACCAAGGAAATACTTACGCAGTAGTTTTAGGGTTTTACTACGCCAGAGGTTTACTCGTAAATTTGATTTTGCTCAAAGTTGTTTCTAAACCAGTTTTGTGTGATGAAATAGCTTCAATAACACCAAAAGACACAAAAGTGTGAAACTTGATGAACCAAAACTCTTAAAACAGCTTACGCCGTGAGAACAATACCCATCTAAAAAACTAGCTCAAAAACAATGATCCAAGCATAAAGTTTGAAACTTTTTGCCAAAAACAAGTATTTTAACACCTTAAAACGCTGAAAGTACAAGAATCTTGGATTCAAAAGTGTAAAAATATCGCTTTTAAGCTTAACCAAAGTGTCACCCACTTTTACGCCAAGACCAAGAAAAAACCTTCAAAAACAAACTTGTTCACCAAACTATTTGGCGATTGATACCACTGTTAGGTCACAAGGTTTACCACACAAGCTTATATGAAAGATAGAGAGGCGATTGAACAAGAAACCAAACACACACACATAATTTATATAAGTAAGACCGGTTATGCGTAGAGTATGTAGAGAAAGGAATAACTTGAACAACCAACCCTCAAGTGAGGGTTATTACAAAGTATTTATAGGCAAGGAGCTAGGGCAACACTCCTACTCCTTCCCTTTCTCCTATGGGCTTGGGCCTAAGCTCATGGGCCTTCTACATAAGCTTAAGGCTAATAACAAACATAAAGGCCATAATAAGCTAACTATTACATATGAGTAACTAACACTTGAATAAGGTTTAGGAGTGATTCCAACATTATCTCACATCGAAGCTAAAATTTGAATAAAATCTCGAGGAAGTTTCACGAGCTTTATCTGAAGACGTCACTTGGGATGCATCATTGTCTTCACATGCACCAAAAACATTCAAGTATCGCGACTACTCCAAACCATTTCCACTCATGGGCCATGATCACAATCCCAATTTACCAACACCATACTTTTTCAATCACGATTTACAATACTTGATATACGGAAACACATATCCTGAGAAGGGGTATGCCACATCATTGTCCAATTTTCCAGCTGATGTTTACGCACAAGAAGGTATGGAGGAAGAAATCGACGAACTGTTCAACTCTTCAGTTGCAAAGTATAACGATGAAGCAGCTCTAGGAATCTTCCACTGGCCTGATATGCGAAAATGGTTTTGCAAATGGAAACTCACATTCCCCTCACAACCCAAAGTATTCTGCAAACAAAGGATTCTATCCATCGTGAGTGTAGAAATAGAATCAAAGTACGGGTATAACTTTCTGACGGAGATCAAGGTACGACGAGATGACGACAAAGATTACATGTTCATTGAGGCTGATTACCAGAACTTGAACCTCGATGATATTGAAGACATGTATCTCCACAAAGTTTAAGGAAAACTCATGCATCTCCTTTAAAGCTTACAATATGACATCATCAACTCTCCTCCTCTACATCAGAAACCTAGTAATCAAATCAAGAGGCGAAGATGTTCATCTAGGTGTTGAAAACTACCAGAAATGCCTGAATATCATCAAACTAGACCTCAAACCACCTGGAATCACAGAAAGGAAACCGTACACCTTATTCCGCATACAATTTGGATTAGTATATGTCAGAAACAAAGTCAACAAATTCATGGGATATGAATACATTCACAAGTTCAACAATGAATTACTGATGAAAGTCAAGATTGAGCTTGAGAATATTCTTTGTGATCACAAAGCAGGTTGTCAACAAGGATGGTTGCGTCATATGAAGTGGAAAAGAAACAACGTGAAGCAAGCTAAAATGTTCGCCAACCGAATTTACTCACGACTCAAATTCAGAGTGCAAATGCGATGACTTGAAGACTATATTGGAGGAAGAGCAAGGGATCCTAATATTCTTACGTTTCGTCGTCCTGAATGAGTATTGAAGTTAGATTTTTTGATACATTACTAGAACATTTAAGCATTGTCTGTAATAACTCTAACTCTTTAGATTCATTATATATAGCAATTGATTATGTTTTCTTAAAACCTTGAGCAGAATTATATCATGAATTTTCAAAAGTATTTTCTAATACATATCAAAATTCGGATCAAGTAGACTATCTCTCGAATGCATTTCTGTATTTGAGGAGGAGTAACTTTGTCAAAAGAAAACAAATCTTGTTCAAAGAAAGGACCCTATTGTACGCTTCAGTGCAATAATCCTGAATCAAGGAGCGAAAGCTTCTTAAATGTTTGGAAAACAAAATCTTTGTTCAAAATCAAATGTTCTTGAAATCCATTTCTCCCCAAATGAATTCTAACACCTCAAAAAGCACATTTTAATCAACATGTTTTCTAAAACAACATTCATATGCTATTTTTGAGCGGGAGAAATGTGATTAAAAATTGTTGATCAGAAAGATATGGAATCTCATTACGAGCTAGACTCAGAAATTACAAACGAATTGACGAAACATAAACTATTAGTAATCGAAAAGACTTGTCTGGGATGGGATAATTTCAAGTTGGTTTCACCAATGATATAAATGTTTCTCGCAAAGAACTTGTCCTAGTAGAATGTATCGTTTCAAGAATCTCTTGGTATACATGAACTTTGATGGGTCTAGCCTTCTCACTCGAGGAGTGCTTACACCTTCAAGTTAGTTTCTAGGGCTAGTTATCACCTAAAAGCTGAAAATAGATCCCTTTAACTAAACAACGTAAACATGTCTCGCGGGGAATTGTCCATTAAGAGCCAATCAATTCAAAAGTGCGATTTCCTCCCTCAATGTGCAAATTTAAGTTAAAACAATATAAGCACATTTGGAGGAGGAGTAATTATGAAAATCAAAAACTCTCAAGGTGTTGACAAAATATGTTTTATAATCATAAACACTTTGAGATATTTTCAAGAAAAGGATTTATGGCAACATAGGATAGTCATGGAGTTATAAGGTGACTAAGGATAGGAAATTCGTCCTATGATCCACTAGAGCCGGAGGGATCTACCCAAGGACAACACCAATAGCTAGAACTGGAAAGTCCTTAGGTATGATTGAAAAAAGGAGTAATGTGAGAAAGGAGAAAGAAGGGGTTGAAAAGTTAAAAAGAAAAGTTAAGAAAAGGGTGAAAAGAAATAGCCCTCCATAATCAACATTAGCGTAGAAACCGGGTTCAATTCATATGCTACTGGTTTTCACAAAGATGATGCCGGTATTGAAGACAAGTCATCATGGATCCAGTGAAGCAATGCACCTAATCTTCTAGCCACTCAAGTCCTCTTACAAGGTTTTGTTATATTCTCACGGGGGACCCTGCATAATCTATCGACCTCTCACTCTGAGATGTGTTGATATTAAAACAGGAGACACCACTCCAGTCTCTGACTACTAAAACAAAACGTACAAAGCGAGTCTAGAGCCACGAGATTTATCAAAATATCCCTTAGGAACACTTAATATTTCTACACTCTTTGTTCAACATTAAGAACACGAGATGTAAATCTTAGAATCCTATGCAGATCTCAGCAATCTGCCAGAATATTTATGAGAGGATACACACACGTATTCCTTAGTGATTGAATGGAAATTCCTGCCTGGGTCAACATCAAATAGCCTTGATAGCAGGTCATTTCGGTAATCCTTTACGGAGTTACGCTTAGTGTTCACGGTGGTTTCAAATGGTCTACAGTCGTGGAGTGATACCTTGGTGTACTCCAGCGACTCACAATGATAGTGTGAAAATATTAAGTACGGGGACATGCTAGTGACCATCCGGTCTGAGAATCGTCAAAGAACGTGCCAACGATCTAGGATGTACCTATACAAAATATCAAAACACTTACGTCGGGAACTTTATTGCTAACTATTTTCATGCAGGTACTTATGAAGGCCAGGAGTTCCATCAAAGACCATTACCACAATCATTACCATCAACATCTCATTTCCACATGCTCATATACACATCATAAAGACACTCTCATCAGAGATCTAAGCAAGGAAAAGTTCAGAAAGATTCTACTTCAAAGTCAAAGAATCTGCAAAGTCACAAGACAAAGATCAAAGCTAAAGAATGAGAGCTTCACATGTATGAATCACAAACTTCACAAGAAGTATGAGCATGTTGGAAAAGACGTAAAATCGCCAATAACAAAGATGTTGGTAAAGGGCAGACAACACCAATATCTAATCACAGCAACAAGAACAAAGAACAAAGAAGTAAAGATTCAAAGACTTCACAAGTATAGAACGCCAAAGAATTTCATGACGTCAAACAACCTAAGAGAAGACAACAAATGATGACCAACCCTTAGGGGGAGATTGTTGGAACACATTATTATTATGAAGTGTCAGTCATTATATTTGTAGTAGGTCGTTAGTTAATATGGTTTATAATTGTTTGTTATTAAATATTTGGCTCATGTAGTAAGCCCATGATCCGTGATGAAAGGTTCTTGTAGAACCTAGGGCAACACCCTCATTTGTATAAACACTATAAATACCCCTCCCTTCAAGGGAGAGGGTGTTGGTTCTTTGTAAAATAAACTTTCCTTATCATTCGTAAGTTCCTTCCACTCTCTCTCTCTTACTTTCTCTCTCTAAGATTTATGTTATTATGTGATAGAATGGTGGCCTAAAAAATACGTTGTATACGCTAAAGCCTATACGTAGTATGAACTATTAGGGTATTGAAAATATGGTTTTAAAACATAATGCGTCGCATGCAGAAAACTGAATACGATGTATCTGAATAAGTAAATACGATATGTATAATAAATAAAAACCACAATATGTCGTATTTTCAAGTACTGAATATGCTGTATCGGTTATCTCAGCAGACTACAGCAAACAGATAGAATGCAGAAAAATAAATAAAACAAAAACAAACAAAAACAGTCAAAACAGTCAAAACACATAAAAATACAAATATACAATAAAGTTAGTCAAGTAAAAACCTAAAAGTCAAACTAAGTAAAAACCTAAGTCAAAATACTAATAAATATAAGTATTAAACAATTCACTCCCCGGTAGATTGTAGGTTTGTTGGTAAGTAGGGTGTCGATCACTAAGATTGAAACGTTAACACTTAAATCTATCAGTATTTTAATTATCTAAGTTAGTCTAATTAAACCTAATTCAAATGCAACAAAGGATTTTCAGCTTGAGATACTGGCACGAGGTTTATATTTAATAAAACTATAAAAGAGACTAATAACACACATAAGCAGAAAAAAGACGATAAATAAGAGGTCAAGCTGATAGCAAGGAAAACGTATTAACCAAGTTAATCAAATAAATGTTAGATCTGTCTATGAGTTTTAGTGATTGTACTTCATTCGTTGGTGGTTTTCTAAAGTAAGCTAGGTGGTACTTCACCTTAAACTCGAGGTTTTAAAATCGATTAATCCTGTCACAATTAACCGAATCCGCATAAAGTCTCACCATTGATTATAATCTATCAGCTATACGATATTACTACCAATGCGAAAACCGAGTGCTTTATTACAAATTTATGCCCTAACCTTATACCTAATATCCTAATGGTCATAACACAATTGGTCTATTTATAAAGACAAGTAATACGTGACTCTCCCGAAATAATGATCATCATCTACTTTATGCTAACGCGGCCTAAGGACTATAAATGAATCAAGAATCAGTTGAATGAGAGATCTAACATATGCATAAACGTATATGAAGTGATAAACAAAATCAACATGAAACGAACAAGTAAACAATCCACAAAAACAAATAAAAACATCAAATAATCATAACTTGGCTAATACTTACAGGTATTAGCCCATAATCTCTGTAATCATACACAATATCATATTCAGAACGATTAAAGTATAAATCATAAAGGAAAAATACGCTAACCGAACGATTAGAGTGTAGTGTATCAATTACAAGAGTTCTCCTATGAAATTATAGCACTAGCAGGACCTTTTTGGTCATCTTTAGTCTTTTGGTTTCATACTTGGTGGTTAGAAGCTCTCCAAAAACCAGACTTTAGGTTTTCTATTTATAGGTTTTCAAATACGGTCGATACGGCGTATTGGGTTTACCAATACGGCTTATTAACCATTCTTGAACGAACTTCCCTAGACGAAGTAGAGAAATTGAGATCATGGATCTCACCATGAATGAAACAAGTATGTCTTCCTTTGTCTTCCCCTTAATCTATGCCATGCCACTCAAACATCTCTTCCCCTTTTTGTTATTATCCAAATAGGGAACGTATGCAAATAATGATCTTGACCACTACGAATCAATATCATACTTCCAATCTAAGACTTCTAATGCTTCAAATCGCCCACCATTACGCACCATAGGAAAAATGGATCCAAAACAGTAGAAAACTTCAACTAGTAGTAGTAATAATGATCAACAATAGTAAAAATCAAACACTTCCCCTTGAGTGATGCATGTAGATGGTTAAACTTTTAACAATAAGCTTCCCCTAAAAACCATATGTTAACCATCTTCTTAATTCTTCAAAATTTGTAGGCTCCTTGTAATGATTACTTGTGAAGAAAACCGAGTATAACAAATTTGATGAAGAAGTAAAATTTCCCAAACTTGTGTCTTAACTCTTTTACAATCCACGGAACTCCATACTTATACAAATCAACAAATATAAGTAGACCGCAATCCCTTGACAAGAATCCTCAACTAATATGAGACACTGAGCACTACAATGTAACTCCTTTAAGTGATAGCCAATGTGTGCATAGAGCATCATAAGTGTCACACCCCCAATTTACCTGCTTTGCAGCGGAATGGAATTCCTGGGGATTGACTGTCATAGCATCACAATCACAGTTATATTGAACGACCTAAAGTGTCGTTTGAAAAGAACATCGTTTGATTTAATAAAACAATCAGAGTTTACAAAGTAGGTCCCAAATGAAAATCAACTTGTGCGGAAATAAGTTTGTTACAATTCAAACGATGTTTAAAGTTCATAAAACCAAGTGAGACGCAGCCGTCACCACGACTCCATGAGGTGTCCAAATGCATGCCATGAAGTGTATGCCTTAGATACCGGAGATAAAACATGCTAAAAAGTGTCAACACAAAGGTTGAGTGAGTTCATAGAGTTTGAGTTGAAATGTAAAGCCTTTCAAAATCGCTTTATGCAAAGGCATTGTAAATCGCTTGAAATGTAAAGACTTTCAAAATCGCTATGTAGCAAAGGCATTGTAAATCCACTCAGTTCCCAAGTCCCCCATACAAAACTTGCAACCGTGTGTGTTCACAACCCACCTAATATGTAGAGTTAATGCTCAAGTGCATGATGTCAAATGAATTCACATAATAGTGCATGGCTCAATGTATCGAAATCGTTTATGCAGCAAAGGCATTGTAAATCCACCGCCCAAGTCCCGCCATACAAAACTTGCAACCGTGTGTTCACAAACCCATTGCCGAAATGTATATATAGTTTATATTCAACCACACATCGCCAAATGAATTCACAATAGTACCTAACTTCGAAAAACCATAGGTTTAAATAATTCGTTTGAACACAATCATCGTAGTGTGAGTTAAATTGTTTCACACTCATCGCTAAAAACAACATCGTATTTATTTCACTAAGTTCATGACACCAAAGCGTAAACATCGCACCAATAAAAATTGGTAATCATCGTTTCATCGCCGCCTTAATAGGTAATTTGCCAAATTACCTAATGGTTCAATATAGTACGCTCGATTTCCCTAACCGGGTCAATAGGAGCGAGTGTTAATTCCAATAGGCCTATTCACAATATTCGCCACCGCAAGTGACTAATGTTTCATGATGTAGGGACTTCGAACATGGCAAATACTTAGTGACAATAAAACATTCGGTTATAGCATACAGTTCAAAGCATTTGTGTTCGATTAAAAATGTAGCATGTATCTCCCCCAAGAGTTTGTAAAACAGTTAAAAGAGTAAAAGTGGGGCTATGAACTCACGGTTATTCATATAAGTTAAAGTACTTGTGAAAGTAAATGAAAACAGTTTGAGCATGTATCTCCCCCAAAACAGTTATGAAAACAAGTAAAAGTAGGGGCTATGAAAACTCACTTGGTCAATGATGCGAAGACAAAAGTGAGTACACCGAAATGTAGCGTGAATCTCGAAAATGACCTATTATGAATGATATGATATGTAATGAGTTGCAATGTAATGTTATGCATGCATTTCGTATGTTATTTATACCATTTGCGAGTTTTGAAAATATTACTTATCGTCGAAAAATACTCGTTTGACGTCTTGACCAATCAAAAATCACTTTACAAGTATTTACGTCAAAATGTCATCCTACAATGGTTTTATAATGATTTTTAGAGAAATTACCACTTTTCGTCGCAAAACAATGTCGTCGGAAAAATCATGAAATTAACAAAAATAGTTTTGGAAAACTAGTCGTAACGTGTGCGCCGATCGTTAGAGAACGAACTCGACGGTTTTGGAAAGTTTGTATCGATATCTAAAAGTTTCAGTTCAGGAGTTTTCGTCTAAAAGGTCTCGAACATAAAGATAATAAGGGTTAAAGATGGTGGTTTTGGCTAATTGTGTGCAGAAAATTAGTTACGGCAAGTTTATGAAAAAGTGCATATCTTTGTCGTTTCAAATCCGTTTTCTACGTATAATATGTCCTTAGCTTCGTATCGAAGTAAACTAATATATTTTTGATAAGTCGAAATAATTTGTGAAGCTTAAGGCTCATTTTTGACTCGGACAAAATAAATATAGTATGCTGAAATTTCAGAAAACTATAATTTTCGTCGTCAAACTTGTAAAATCCATAACTTCTTCGTTATAAGTCCGTTTTTATCCGTTCAAGCGGCCACGGATTCGTTTTAAAGTATATTTTCTAAATATCAAGGCCAAAGTTTCGTACCAACTGTAGGTTTTTCCAGAAAAATGAAACAAGGACAGAACCTTTTTATATACGTATTGAAAATAGTTTTCTCGGACAAAACCTATTCTAATCCCTTCAAATCAACTCCAAAGCTAATCTAATCCTACCATACACCTTCTTAGGGTGTCATGGGTTCCTAGACATCATCAAGACCAAAGAATACCAAGGGAATATTTATAGGATGACCATAGTATATAGATAACTCTAAAATCATGAAATAAAATGGTATAAATCACATATCATGCATACTTGCTCCAAAAATGAAAAGAAACATATGAAATGAAAAAGGAAACATGAAAATGAAAGAAATATACTTACTAATGAAAATGATGAGGTGCAAGTAACAAGGTAAATCCTAAACACTCTTGGTTTTTATTTCAAAACCTTATAAAGAGTGATAACTAGATTGTATTATAACTTGAGCTTGATAAAAAAAATGGTGATCCCTTGCACACCTTGATGTGAACCGGTTTTGAAGAAGAGGAAGACAAGAGAGAAAGTTTGCTAACTCTTGGTGAATAATTGGTGAATGAATGAGATAAAAAAAATCAAGTAAGACTTTTATGTTGTGTAAACTTTTAAACAATCAAAGAAACCATAACACATTTAATGAGTACCTCCCTTGGTCGGCGGGGAGGAATGTCAAGATATATTTTTTTTTATAAACTTGTATAAACTTTGTGTACTTGTGTAATTTTGACATAAAAGTATAAGTAATTGTGTAGAAAATGTACAAGTAAAGGTAAATGGGAATTTTTGGTACAAGTAAGTTTTTGATAGGTCAAAATAGATTGTAATGAGGTAATAAAAATTGTAAAAATACTTTCCTTGTGAAATTTGGGTGATAAAATAATTATCGAGTAGTTTTTAAGAAAAACATCGTAATAATTTAACTTTAACGATTTATGTACCAAATAAATTTGAAACACTAGGAAAACTAAAAATATAGTTTTTATAAACTAAATGTAAGTTTAAAAATACATCGGGATCATTTTTGAAAGTAACGGGTTAAATATTCAAAATAATAACTCACGCGATAAAGATTATTAAATATAAAAATTACGCGTTGAATGTGAAATGAAATGTCGTGAATGAATTAATGAGATGCAAATGATGTCAATGAAATGTAGACTAATCTTAGTCCATATGAAATGTACGTGATGTTATGATCATGAATTCGCCGCTAAACCTTTAAGGTTACGCGAATTTGAAACAAGTAAACCAAGTTTACTATAAATGTTGAAATAGTGAGGCATAAAATGTGTCGAGAAATGACTGAAGTACGGGTTGTCACATTCTCCCATCCAAAAAGGAATTCACCCTCAATTCATCGTTGGTCTCTCAAGTTTAGGGTTTGATGTGGCAAACTTTCCCATTCTCGAGCAAAATTTCCAAAAGACTTTTAGGTAACCGATTTTTACTTAATCCCACAACTCATCAAACAAGAACTGCCATACGATTAGGCTAAATCGGTTTAGGTAACAACTTGTTTCTAGCTCGATCTTTGCAACTCATCAAATAAGAACTGTCACGCGGATCAAACTGGAAACAAGTGGTTTGAAGAAAATCTTTTGAAAATTTGGCTCGATTACGGAATTGCTTACTCATATGAGACTACTACTCCCTTCATTGCATGATTCTTCCTGAATTAGACATAGGTGATCGGGCTATGTATAATTTAGGAGTAACTATGCAATGCTTGGACTAATCGACTCATATGTTGTTTGGTGTAGAGTCAACCGGTGTAAAAATTGTGATAGGGAATGACAGGGCATCCATGTGACAATCGTTATGAAATGAAAGTAAATAACTCAAAAATGTACGTATAAATCGTATGCAAAGTGAACATGCACTTATGATGAAATGATGAGATGCTATGATAATGTAGTTATAGTCTAGGGTCAATGATGCAACCTAGTTCTCTATAATCAAGCTCGATGCCAATCTGTCACACCCCCAATTTACCGCTTGAGCGAATGGAATTCTGGGATTGACTGTCATAACACCACAATCACAGTTATATTGAACGACCTAAAGTGTCGTTTGAAAAGAACATCGTTGGATTTAATAAAACAATCAGAGTTTACAAAGTAGGTCCCAAATGAAAATCAACTTGTGCGAAATAAGTTTGTACAATTCAAACGATGTTTTAAAGTTCATAAAACCCAAGTGAGACGCGTCGTCACCACGACTCCATGAGGTGTCCAAATGCATGCCATGAAGTGTATGCCTTAGATACCTGAGATAAAACATGCTAAAAAGTGTCAACACAAAGGTTGAGTGAGTTCATAGAGTTTGAGTTGAAATGTAAAGCCTTTCAAAATCGTTTATGCAGCAAAGGCATTGTAAATCGTTGAAATGTAAAGACTTTCAAAATCGTTTATGTATCAAAGGCATTGTAAATCCACTCAGTTCCAAGTCCCGCCCATACAAAACTTGCAACCTGTGTTCACAACCCACCTTAATATGTAGAGTTAATTTTCAAGTGCATGATGTCAAATGAATTCACATAATAGTGCATGGCTCAATGTATCGAAATCGTTTATGCAAAGAAAGGCATTGTAAATCCACTCCGCCCAAGTCCGCCCATACAAAACTTGCAACCCGTGTGTTCACAACCCATTGCCGAAATGTATATATAGTTTATATTCAACCACACATCGTCAAATGAATTCACAATAGTACCTAACTCGACGTAAAACCATAGGTTTAATTAATTCGTTTGAACACAATCATCGTAGTGTGAGTTAAATTGTTTCACACTCATCGTTAAAACAACATCGTATTTATTTCACTAAGTTCATGACACCAAAGCGTAAACATCGCACCAATAAAAATTGGTAATCATCGTTTCATCGCCCCCCTAATAGGTAATTTGCCAAATTACCTTACTGGTTCAATATAGTGCGCTCGATTTCCTAATGGTCAATAGGAGCGGAGTGTTAATTCAATAGGCCTATTCACAATATTCGCCACCGCAAGTGACTAATGGTTCATGATGTAAGGACTTCGAACATGGCAAATACTTAGTGACAATAAAACATTCGGTTATAGCATACAATTCAAAGCATTTGTGTTCGATTAAAAATGTAGCATGTATCTCCCCCAAGAGTTTGTAAAACGGTTAAAAGAGTAAAAGTGGGGCTATGAACTCACGGTTATTCATATAAGTTAAAGTACTTGTGAAAGTAAATGAAAATAGTTTGAGCATGTATCTCCCCAAAACAGTTATGAAAACAAGTAAAAGTAGGGCTATGAAAACTCACTTGGTCAATGATGCTAAGACAAAAGTGAGTACACAAATGTAGCGTGAATCTCGAAAATGACCTATTATGAATGATATGATATGTAATGAGTTGCAATGTAATGTTATGCATGCATTTAGTATGTTATTTATACCATTTGCGAGTTTTGAAAATATTACTTATCGTCGAAAAATACTGCTTGACGCCTTGACCAATCAAAAAATCACTTTACAAGTATTTACGTCAAAATGTCATCCTACAATGGTTTTATAATGATTTTTAGAGAAATTACCACTTTCGTATTAAGAAAACAATGTCGCGGAAAAATCATGAAATTAACAAAAATAGTTTTGGAAAACTAGTTAAAGCGGTGTACGCCGATCGTTAGAGAACTAAACTTCGACGGTTTTGGAAAGTTTGTATCGATATCTAAAAGTTTCAGTTCAGGAGTTTTCGTCTAAAAGGTCTCGAACATAAAGATAATAAGGGTTAAAGATGGTGGTTTTGGCTAATTGTGTGCAGAAAAATTAGTTACGGCAAGTTTATGAAAAAGTGCATATCTTTGTCGTTTCAAATCCGTTTTCTACGTATAATATGTCCTTAGCTTCGTATCGAAGTAAACTAATATATTTTTGATAAGTTGAAATAATTTGTGAAGCTTAAGGCTCATTTTTGACTCGGACAAAATAAATATAGTATGCTGAAATTTCAGAAAACTATAATTTTCGTCGTCAAACTTGTAAAATCCATAACTTCTTCGTTATAAGTCCGCTTTTATCCGCTCAAGCGCCACGGATTCGCTTTAAAGTATATTTTCTAAAAATCAAGGCCAAAGTTTCGTACCAACTGTAGGTTTTTCCAGAAAAATGAAACAAGGACAGAACCTTTTATATACGTATTGAAAATAGTTTTCTCGGACAAAACCTATTCTAATCCCTTCAAATCAACTCCAAAGCTAATCTAATCCTACCATACACCTTCTTAGGGTGTCATGGGTTCCTAGACATCATCAAGACCAAAGAATACCAAGGAAATATTTATAGGATGACCATAGTATATAGATAACTCTAAAATCATGAAATAAAATGGTATAAATCACATATCATGCATACTTGCTCCAAAAATGAAAAGAAACATATGAAATGAAAAGGAAACATGAAAATGAAAGAAATATACTTACTAATGAAAATGATGAGGTGCAAGTAACAAGGTAAATCCTAAACACTCTTGGTTTTATTTCAAACCTTATAAAGAGTGATAACTAGATTGTATTATAACTTGAGCTTGATAAAAAAAAATGGTGATCCCTTGCACACCTTGATGTGAACCGGTTTTGAAGAAGAGGAAGACAAGAGAGAAAGTTTGCTAACTCTTGGTGAATAATTGGTGAATGAATGAGATAAAAAAAATCAAGTAAGACTTTTATGTTGTGTAAACTTTTAAACAATCAAAGAAACCATAACACATTTAATGAGTACCCTCCCCCTTGGTCGGCCAAGGGGGGAGGAAAGTCAAGATATATATATATTTTTTTTATAAACTTGTATAAACTTTGTGTACTTGTGTAATTTTTGACAAAAGTATAAGTAATTGTGTAGAAAATGTACAAGTAAAGGTAAATGGGAATTTTTGGTACAAGTAAGTTTTTGATAGGTCAAAATAGATTGTAATGAGGTAATAAAAATTGTAAAAATACTTTCCTTGTGAAATTTGGGTGATAAAATAATTATCGAGTAGTTTTTAAGAAAAACATCGTAATAATTTAACTTTAACGATTTATGTACCAAATAAATTTGAAACACTAGGAAAACTAAAAATATAGTTTTTATAAACTAAATGTAAGTTTAAAAATACATCGGGATCATTTTTGAAAGTAACGGGTTAAATATTCAAAATAATAACTCACGCGATAAAGATTATTAAATATAAAAATTACGCGTTGAATGTGAAATGAAATGTCGTGAATGAATTAATGAGATGCAAATGATGTCAATGAAATGTAGACTAATCATAGTCCATATGAAATGTACGTGATGTTATGATCATGAATTCGCCGCTAAACCTTTAAGGTTACGCGAATTTGAAACAAGTAAACCAAGTTTACTATAAATGTTGAAATAGTGAGGCATAAAATGTGTCGAGAAATGACCTGAAAGTACGGGTTGTCACATTCGCCCATCCAAAAGGAATTCAGTCCACCTGAATTCATTCGTGTCTCTCGGTTTAGGGTTTGATGTGGCAAACTTTCCCATTCTCGAGCAAAATTTCCAAAAGACTTTTAGGTAACCGATTTTTACTTAATCCCACAACTCATCAAACAAGAACTGTCATACGATTAGGCTAAATCGGTTTAGGTAACAACTTGTTTCTAGCTCGATCTTTGCAACTCATCAAATAAGAACTGCCACGGATCAAACCGAAACAAGTGGTTTGAAGAAAATCTTTTGAAAATTTGCTCGATTCACGAATTGCTTACTCATATGAGACTACTACTCCCTTCATTGCATGATTCTTCCCGAATTAGACATAGGTGATCAGGCTATGTATAATTTAGGAGTAACTATGCAATGCTTGGACTAATCGACTCATATGTTGTTTGGTGTAGAGTCAACCGGTGTAAAATTGTGATAGGAATGACAGGCATCCATGTGACAATCGTTATGAAATGAAAGTAAATAACTCGAAAAATGTATATGATAAATCGCATGCAAAATGAACATGCACTTATGATGAAATGATGAGATGCTATGATAATGTAGTTATAGTCTAGGGTCAATGATGCAACCTAGTTCTCTATAACCGGCTCTGATGCCAACTGCCACACCCCCAATTTACCGCTTTGCGGCGAATGGAATTCCCGGGATTGACTTGTCATAGCATCACAATCACAGTTATATTGAACGACCTAAAGTGTCGCTTGAAAAGAACATCGTTTGATTTAATAAAACAATCAGAGTTTACAAAGTAGGTCCCAAATGAAAATCAACTTGTGCGGAAATAAGTTTGTTACAATTCAAACGATGTTTAAAGTTCATAAAACCCAAGTGAGACGCGTCGTCACCACGACTCCATGAGGTGTCCAAATGCATGCCATGAAGTGTATGCCTTAGATACCTGAGATAAAACATGCTAAAAAGTGTCAACACAAAGGTTGAGTGAGTTCATAGAGTTTGAGTTGAAATGTAAAGCCTTTCAAAATCGTTTATAAAGAAAGGCATTGTAAATCGTTGAAATGTAAAGACTTTCAAAATCCTTTATGTAGCAAAGGCATTGTAAATCCACTCAGTTCCAAGTCCCACCCATACAAAACTTGCAACCTGTGTGTTCACAACCCAACGCCGTAATATGTAGAGTTAATTTTCAAGTGCATGATGTCAAATGAATTCACATAATAGTGCATGGCTCAATGTATCGAAATCGTTTATGCAGCAAAGGCATTGTAAATCCACTCGGTTCCAAGTCCCGCCCATACAAAACTTGCAACCTGTGTGTTCACAACCCATTGCCGAAATGTATATATAGTTTATATTCAACCACACATCGTCAAATGAATTCACAATAGTACCTAACTCGACGTGAAACCATAGGTTTAATTAATTCGTTTGAACACAATCATCGTAGTGTGAGTTAAATTGCTTCACACTCATCGTTAAAAACAACATCGTATTTATTTCACTAAGTTCATGACACCAAAGCGTAAACATCGCACCAATAAAATTGGTAATCATCGTTTCATCGCCGCCCTAATAGGTAATTTGCCAAATTACTTAAGTTCAATATAGTGCCGATTTCCCTAACTGGGTCAATAGGAGCGGAGTGTTAATTCCAATAGGCCTATTCACAATATTCAAGCACACTGCAAGTGACTAATGGGTCATGATGTAGGGACTTCGAACATGGCAAATACTTAGTGACAATAAAACATTCGGTTATAGCATACTGCTTCAAAGCATTTGTGTTCGATTAAAATGTAGCATGTATCTCCCCAAGAGTTTGTAAAAAATTAAAGAGTAAAAGTGGGGCTATGAACTCACGGTTATTCATATAAGTTAAAGTACTTGTGAAAGTAAATGAAAACAGTTTGAGCATGTATCTCCCCAAAACAGATTATGAAAACAAGTAAAAGTAGGGGCTATGAAAACTCACTTGGTCAATGATGCGAAGACAAAAGTGAGTACACCGAAATGTAGCGTGAATCTCGAAAATGACCTATTATGAATGATATGATATGTAATGAGTTGCAATGTAATGTTATGCATGCATTTCGTATGTTATTTATACCATTTGCGAGTTTTGAAAATATTACTTATCGTCGAAAAATACTCGTTTGACGTCTTGACCAATCAAAAATCACTTTACAAGTATTTACGACAAAATGTCATCCTACAATGGTTTTATAATGAGTTTTAGAGAAATTACCACTTTTCGTCGCAAAACAATGTCGTCGGAAAAATCATGAAATTAACAAAAATAGTTTTGGAAAACTAGTCGTAAAACGGTGTACGTCGATCGTTAGAGAACGAACTCGACGGTTTTGGAAAGTTTGTATCGATATCTAAAAGTTTCAGCTTCAGAGTTTTCGCCTAAAAGGTCTCGAACATCAAGATAATAAGGGTTAAAGATGGTGGTTTTGGCTAATTGTGTGCAGAAAATTAGTTACGGCAAGTTTATGAAAAGTGCATATCTTTGTCGTTTCAAACCGTTTTCTCGTATAATATGTCCTTAGCTTCGATCAAGAAGTAAACTAATATATTTTTGAGAAGTCGAAATAATTTGTGAAGCTTAAGGCTCATTTTTGACTCGAACAAAATAAATATAGTATGCTGAAATTTAGAAACTATAATTTTCGTCGTCAAACTTGTAAAATCCATAACTTCTTCGTTATAAGTCCGTTTTTATCCGCTCAAGCGGCCACGGATTCGTTTTAAAGTATATTTTCTAAAAATCAAGGCCAAAGTTTCGTACCAACTGTAGGTTTTCCAGAAAATGAAACAAGGACAGAACCTTTTATATACGTTATTGAAAATAGTTTCTCTCGGACAAAACCTATTCTAATCCCTTCAAATCAACTCCAAAGCTAATCTAATCCTACCATACACCTTCTTAGGGTGTCATGGGTTCCTAGACATCATCAAGACCAAAGAATACCAAGGGAATATTTATAGGATGACCATAGTATATAGATAACTCTAAAATCATGAAATAAAATGGTATAAATCACATATCATGCATACTTGCTCCAAAAATGAAAAGAAACATATGAAATGAAAAGGAAACATGAAAATGAAAGAAATATACTTACTAATGAAAATGATGAGGTGCAAGTAACAAGGTAAATCCTAAACACTCTTGGTTTTTATTTCAAAACCTTATAAAGAGTGATAACTAGATTGTATTATAACTTGAGCTTGATAAAAAAAAATGGTGATCCCTTGCACACCTTGATGTGAACCGGTTTTGAAGAAGAGGAAGACAAGAGAGAAAGTTTGCTAACTCTTGGTGAATAATTGGTGAATGAATGAGATAAAAAAAATCAAGTAAGACTTTTATGTTGTGTAAACTTTTAAACAATCAAAGAAACCATAACACATTTAATGAGTACCCTCCCCCTTGGTCGGCCAAGGGGGGAGGAATGTCAAGATATATTTTTTTTTTTTTTTTTATAAACTTGTATAAACTTTGTGTACTTGTGTAATTTTTGACAAAAGTATAAGTAATTGTGTAGAAAATGTACAAGTAAAGGTAAATGGGAATTTTTGGTACAAGTAAGTTTTTGATAGGTCAAAATAGATTGTAATGAGGTAATAAAAATTGTAAAAATACTTTCCTTGTGAAATTTGGGTGATAAAATAATTATCGAGTAGTTTTTAAGAAAAACATCGTAATAATTTAACTTTAACGATTTATGTACCAAATAAATTTGAAACACTAGGAAAACTAAAAATATAGTTTTTATAAACTAAATGTAAGTTTAAAAATACATCGGATCATTTTGAAAGTAATGGATTAAATATTCAAAATAATAACTCACGCGATAAAGATTATTAAATATAAAAATTACGCGTTGAATGTGAAATGAAATGTCGTGAATGAATTAATGAGATGCAAATGATGTCAATGAAATGTAGACTAATCATAGTCCATATGAAATGTACGTGATGTTATGATCATGAATTCGCCGCTAAACCTTTAAGGTTACGCGAATTTGAAACAAGTAAACCAAGTTTACTATAAATGTTGAAATAGTGAGGCATAAAATGTGTCGAGAAATGACCTGAAAGTACGGGTTGTCACAATAAGAAAAATCACACATTACTAGATTCATCAAGCTATATGATAAGAACACAAACCAAGTAATTCCACTTCATCTTCAAACAGGTGATAAACGCCTTCCTTCGACAATAAAACCTTGTAGATCCCTATATCAAGAGCTCCCTGCTCTGATACCAATTGATAAGATCGTTTATAAGCTCAGCTAGGGATCAATAACAAAGATAATAAGCAGCGGAATAATCAAAACAATACTTTGTTATTGAACAAGGTTTTCATTCACTAACACTAACTAATCTTAGACGTTTATAAGAACACGTCTACTAACTAAACTAATAACCTAGGCGTTTACAAGACTATACGCCTAGGACACACACACACCTTTAAGTCGACTACATCTTGGAAGACCTGTATTAAACCTACATCTATGTCCTCTTTATATACTAGAGGATAAGGACTAATAAATAAAACTTCTTTTGCAAGCAAGTCCTTCCATCTTTTTGTAGGTTTCCTTCTTGTCATATTAAGTCCCTCTTGTTTCATTCTTTTTGTCTTATCAACTCAAACGTATAATTCCCAACAGGTAACTTTGCGTGCGGTCTAAGATTAATATATTCCAGAATATTCGTACACCGCATTTCTGATATGGCATATAAGGTTAATGAATATGGCATATCAGGTCTTCTTGTCTTGGAATCTGGTGAAGTCATCGTGCTAGATATGGCGTATCATCTGAAGTGAATACGACGCACCTGGACTAAAACAAGTCAGTTCTTCTCATTGACCAAAGTTTCATATACGACGTATACAATATTTGGATACGGCGTATTTTTCAAAGTCAGGAAATGGTGTTGTTAATCGTCCAAGTCTTGATATACATCGTATCTATCTAGAATGATATGGCGTATTCTTGTCAATTTAGTGGACTTTCTTGAACTTGATCCATTTTTCTCCAAAACACGTCCATCGTTGCTAACTTTCACCAATTGCTCGATAATAACTGAGATTTGCAAAAGTAAGCGATTAAGTATCAATTCTCATATAAAAGTATACAAAATGAGCAATATACATAGGATAAATGATGCTAATAATATAACCTTATTTGATGTCATCAGTTAGTCGCACCAACTGGGTAAACGGATGCATAACATTTGGATTATACTAAGTGTCTGGCAAAAGCTTATGTGGGGCATGTTGTTGCTTGTGCTTGATTGCATACATATTACGTTGAGCTTCGAGGTCATGAGCTTAGGGAAAATTGTATTACTTTTTGTATGATATTGTATTTGTTATAATGGCCATACATACTAAAATCTTATGTTCCGCACTTGACATCTACACTTAGATAAACCTATGAACTCACCAACATTATTGTTGACATTTTAGCATGTATTTCTTAGGTTGTTGACTTATCTAGCTCGGTATGCATTGGAGAAGCATTCATCAAGTCTCATCTTGTGGCATCTCATTATGAAGATGTTCTTATGTTGTCATACATTTGATGTGAACATTAAACCATTTTAATTTATGATGTATAACTTTAAAACTTGGTTTTGTTGAAACTTATTTTCTTAATCGAATGTATCTTTTCAAAATGACTCTTGTATAGGTCGTTCTTTATATTCTTGACTTTTTTCCATGAACGTCACTCCCTGGTTACTTTTCCGCTGCGACATTTTGGGGGTGTGACAAAAGGTGAAAGTTGGAAAGATCAAACCAAGAAAGTGAGATTTATAGTGTTTTGGTAACAAAACTCCTCTTCGACCTACTTCACTCTCTGAGTACCCAACTTGAGTGTTCTATACACTATGTCAACAAACTCCCTTCAAGCGGAGAACATCATACAACGTCCCTTATTACAATTTTTGATACTAAGTTAAATGTCGAGTTCTAATCTAGTTAGAACCAATATCATTCATGATCTACTCGATCTTTACACAAATCACACAAGCTAAAAAATCTATCCGATCTTCACACGATCTACCCGATCTACACTCGATCTACCCGATCTACACTCTATCAATACAAGTACACAAGATCTACACGATCAGACCGATACACACGATCTAACTAAGAATGATGACAAACAACTTGATGTATAACAATATACAAACAAGTACGTAACAAGTGTTACGCGTGCACTAAACTAATACTACAACACGTTGTATCTTCTCGATACAGTGTATTCTTCTCTTTCACTAGTATAGGAATGAAGTTTATCACTTGAATGGATGATTGGATCACTCTTAAACAAAAATAAACTAACTAAACAATCAAAGAAACAATATTGGATAAGATAGATTTGGATCAGAAAGTTCTGTATGAAAATTGGCAGTTTTGAAATGTAAAATGGTCCACTATTTATAAGGACTGAAAATTTGGTTGTTACACAGTGATGGTACCGTTAAAGTTCCCACAGTACCTTTAAATTTCACGGTACCGTCGGGTTTAATGGTATTGTGCCAAACAAACGCTCCAAATTTTGTCTTTTTATTGTGAAGGTTAATTTGGAGATGTTTGGAGCTGATTTTGGGGGTTAGGGGCGAGGGGGGGATAGCTGTTATGAATTTGAATTTATTAGCCATTAAAAGATTTTTTAATAAATCAAAAATAATTTGTAAAATCTATTGTTGAAAATATATTTTGTCACATTTATAAAAATGTGAAGTTTTGAAAAAAAAATTATCTCTTTGATCATTTGTCAAGTTGTAAATTTGTTTGTTTTACCTTGAGTGATTTACGTCAAAATGGAATATTACGACTAATAACTTGTTTATGTTAATTTTGATGTAAGACGTTTTTACAGTTTGTTATTATCGAAAAATAGAGGTGTCAAAAAATATAAATAACATTTTTAGACATTATTTGTATTAACAAAGTGGGTGTTGAGTAAACTTTTTCTTATTGTTTATCATTTTTCATGGTTTAATCAAATCTTTTGGACCAACAACAACCCTAACTACTGCTCACAAAACTATATGGGTGATTATGTTCGCTTTGCTATTTTCTAAAGCTTGTGTCTTACACGTGAATTCGACTAAATACGTAGATAGTTGCACCTGCATGAGCTATTAATGTACATGGGGAAAACTATAGATATGATGAGCCTATAAATACCCCTCATGACTCTCCAAGAGGTGTGTAGGAAAGTGCATGTATCATTCATTAGTTTCATCTAATATATTCATCTTTCTTTTCTCCACCATATCTCTACTTTCTTTCTCTAAAAACCAACATGGATTTCGAATACTTTACGCCTAGACCACTTGAATCATGAATAATATGGGACCCATCAATTGATATCAGAGCTATACGTAAACGTGAAGAGTTTGTTTTCGACAAACTTGATCAAATAAACATTTTATAAATTTTCCTGGCTTTTTGTCTCAAAACCAAATTTTTTTTCATGCTTATATGGTAAAGTTTGAAGCTTTAAGGTCTTAGTTCTAAAGTTTCAAACAAAAAGCGAAAATTGATCTAGTTTTATGTGTTTCTTATTTTTTAGGAAAATAGTCTGTTCATATTGATTTTCATGGTTTTGATTCGATGTTGATATAGTTTGGTGATAGTTATGGGTTTATATTTGATAAAGGTGAAATATTTTATTGTTTGGTGGAAAAAACCGTGCTAGACATGGGTTATTTGGATCGATTATGGATGAAAATATTATGATTTATTAGTTTGGTGCTTAAGAAAATTCTGAGAAATTTTGAAAATTCTCGAAACATAGAAATGTCTTGATACATCCCTAGTTTTTAAGAAACACCCACCAGGAAAATTTCGAGAAAAAGTACAGTTTTAAGAAAAAAAAATGGAGCAATATGACATGGCTTTCGAGAACTTTTAGTTGTAGTGGAGATTCCACTAAATATGCCATGTGGTTTCAAGAAAAAGTGAAATTTCAAAAAAAAAAGTACGATTTCGAGAAAAAGTAAAATTTTGAGAAAAAGTACAATCAATTTTGAGAAAAAGTGAAATTTTGAGAAAAAAAATAGACTTTCGAGAAATTTTATGTGTGCATCGGAAAAAAATTTCTCATACCTATACCTAAACCCAAACCGAAAACTTTCTTATACCAAAAAATTATTCGAAAACATCGCCTACACCAATAACTTATTCAATCAAGACCACAAATTATCTAAACCGAAACACCTCCAAACAAACATCTTCATACCCTACGGGAACGATCATTGTCAAGATTCAAGTTACATGAGACGGCTAAAGTTGGTATTTTTTGTGACTGCTTATATTTGGTTTTCTCATTATATGATTATTAATTTTAGTCGACGGATTGTTAAAGGGGTATGAGTAGAGATTGATTCGAGAGAGTAGCTATCGACATATACTCATAAGGTATATATACATTGCATCAAGATTGATTTTACGGGTTGTACACTACATTATGATAATTCTGATAACTTGCAACCATCGGGAGAGAGAAGTAGTGTACACGGGTATTATTGTTTTGTATTTCGTGAATTGGTTGATTGAAAGAACTGAGCTTAAATAAAGTGTACTCATAACTTGGATGCATTCAATCTGAGTTATGTTGATATGGGTTTCCCGAACAACAACCATGGTGCTACAGTCTACAGTCTACTTTCTCAGCTGCGTATTAGAAGACTTAAGAGATTTGATGAAAGAGTGTTGTTGATTCAGGAGGGAGAATCTTAAAGAAAAGGCTCACTAGTTAGCAGGGAGTGAAAACCTAACTAGATCATTACATCACATGAAGTTCAGAGCTACAAAGATAGGATCCGTCAGCGCCAAAGATCGATGTTGAAGTATTCGGAAGAAGGAACTTCAGAGATGATGCATAAGGAGTTCGGAGCTGAAAAAGATCAAAGCCGTCAGTGCCAAAGATCAAATCCGAGATCATTGGAAGAGGGAACTCCAAGTCATTATCAGTATCTAGACTATAGTGACATCCTCAGAGACTCTGCACTTCATCAACATTGTTAATAAAATTTGATGATTGTTATTTTAACTTTTATTATGTATTTATAGGTTTCATTGTAACCATTCATATGTGACGCCACTTTGGAGGGAGATTGTTAGCTTTGCTATTTTGTGAAGTTGGCGTCTTACACGTGAATTGGACTATATATGTAGATAGTTGCACCAGCAAGCACTATAATGTACACGGGGCAAACTATAGATATGGTGACCCTAGATGTAACAACCGGTAATTTTCTAAAACCTATTTTAATGACAAATTATATTTATTTATATATATTTTTTTTCATTTCGGATTTTTCTGAGCCAATTTGAACTCGAAAACGAAAATATATCTCGTAAAACGTGAAAACCGACACACAACGGATACCGGCACGACCGTAAACTTGTTGAACAATTTGATTTGATTATTACATTATTTACGGGAAAATAGTCATGTGAATACTCATTTGTATTGAAAAATTATTTCGGATGCAACTTAATTTTCGTGATTCAAATTGATCATAAACTAACGTAAATGGGTCCCACACTCTAATTTTCTAAAATATTACAAAAACCTCTGTTGCAAAAATCGGCCTAGGCGGCCGATTAATCCCTAGGCGGTGATTAGCCGTTCCAATTTTCATTAATCGGCCTTATTAATCGGTTACTGACAAAAATCGGATAAAAATCGGATTAATCGGTCTAGGCGGCCGATTAATCGTCCAAATCAGAAAAATCGATAAATCAAAAATCATTCACGGTAAAACTCGGAAAAATTGAAAAAATCAACCAAATCGAAAAAAAATCGGCTAGATCGGCCAAATCGGGCATATAGTTTCAAAATTTTATATATAAAAAATTCAATCCGATTAATCCCCGTCTAACTGATTAATCGCTAGGCACTACCCAGCCGCCCAGCTACCGCCAAGCGATTTTGGCAACCTTGACAAAAACTATGTTTTTGGTCCCTGTGGTAAAACTTACGCAGCCACCCCCTCCAGCTTTGAACAACTTTGCATTGGTTTTAAAACCTTTTGTATATAAAAAGAATGAGATTAAGGTTATCTCATTTTAACCTAATCTCACACATTCATCCCTCCTCCTCTCCCAACGCCGATCACCACCATGGCCACCACAGTCATCACCATAAACACCACAACCACCACCATTATTATCACGTTGTCATCTCACCACCACTCTCACGCTACCACAGCAATCACCACTGTCACCATCCACCGCCACCGTCACTTGTTGCAGTTTGATGCCGCCATCACAGGAGGATCAAGGGTGTGTTTTTTAAGGGTTAGTGCGATGGGTCGCGATTAGGGTTTGCTTTGGGTTATTTTTGTTCGTGATTGCAGCCGTGTAAAACTCTCTCTCGTCACTCCTTTCTTCCCTCTCGTTTATTTGTATGGTATGTCAAATGAAAAACTATCTTATCCATCTTGGTTAACTTTTTATTCAAACCATATACCAATCGTGGTAAGTAAGTTTTCGTGGCTAAAACTTGTTTTAAAAATACTTTTGAAAATGAATTTGTGGATTTAATAACCGGTTGAGGGTATGGGTCGTGACCCGTATAGGGTCACGGGTTACGTTCAGATTTGCTTACTGCCTTATTTTGGTCTTGGTAAAGATTTAAGTGTATATATTCATATGTTTTTGAAAGTTTGGTTGATTCATTTATTGTGCTCGCCAGTTAATAAGGTCAAATGTTTAAGTTGTTTGATTTTGATTGTTGTATACGAGTCTAGGCAAACAACAAGTGTGGTCGCGGTATATATGCGTATGTGTTTTCGTTTTCGTTATGTGATGTTATTGTTGATTTGCGTGATTGACGGTTTTGGTCCGACAAAGGGGCACCACAAGTGTGGTGGTCGTTTGCTCGGTTAGTGATACGACACCGCTAGGTGTCAAGTTGACATGTTTTTCAATTTTGACCTTAAATTATAGTCCCCATATGACTTTTTTAGTCTTTCTTTTTCAACTTTGACCTTAAATATTTTTGTTTATGTTATACAATAGTTGATGAAAATTATACCAAATGAAAATACATTAAAAACTCAATCCATTCATATATTTTGCATCAAGTATTATATAACACAAACAAAGATACCTAAGGTCAAAGTTATAAAAGAAAGATCAAAAAGTCAAAAGGAGACTATAATTTTGGGACGGAGGGAGTACAAAAGGCATGTTTGAGTCAATTTGCAGAACATGGATGTTTTCGTGTGGTTAAATTAGTGTCGTGCTTGTGGGTTGTATGTCTTGGCTCAAGACACCACAAGGTGTCGAGAGCTTGTTACTCGTCTCAAATTGAAGAAAAATCACGAAGGGTGCTTGATGTTGTTTTCATTTTATAAATAAAAGTGTGTCGTCATTGTATGTTTATTGGGTAGGTGTTAGATTTTACGTGCAAAAAAGTTAAGAGTGGTATTGTAAAAAACAAAAGAGTAAATTACATGGATGGTCCCTGTGGTATGTCAAAAGTAACAACTTTCGTCCCTGTAAGTTTGAAGTTGCACTGGTAGTCCCTAAGTTGGTAAACAAATAACACTACTTGTCCTTTGGTTTAAGTGGCGTTAAGTAAGTTCGTTATAATTTACACGTTAGCTCCTTTGGTTGAAGATCGTTGCATCGTCTATCCTTAATAGTAACGGTTGTTTATAACTTACAGTTTTCATACGTTTTTATCCGTTTTCGTCCATTTTTATACATTCTCGTCCGTTTTTCTTACGTTTAATACGTTTTCGCCCGTTTTTTACATCTTCATACGTTTTTCTCATTTTTTTTTACGTTTTCGCCCGTTTTATTTCATTTTTCATACATTTTTGTCCATTTTTTTATGTTTTCGCCCGTTTTCTTACACTTTCATACGTTTTTGTCAGTTTTTTTACGTTTTCACCCGTTTTCTTACATTTCCATACGTTTTTGTCCCCTTTTTTACATTACCGCCCGTTTTCTTTCTTTTTCATACGTTTTTGTATCTTTTCTTACTTTTTTATTACGTTTTCATTCGTTTTTATCCGTTTTATTACGTTTTTATCCAGCTTTATATGTTTTCGTTCGTTTTTATACGTATGCTTACGTTTTTATCCGTTTATATACGTTTTTATCCGTTTTTATGCGTTTTCTTACGTATTAATCCAACTTTATACGTTTTCGTCCATTTTTATACGTATTCTTACGTTTTTATCTGTTTTCTTCCGTTTTTATACGTCTTTATCCATCTTCATACGTTTTCGTCATTAACTGTACACGTTTTCATTTGGACGAAAATGAATAAAAACATAAGAAAACGTGAGAAAACAAAAAAAAAAGGCGAAAAAACGTATGAAAATGAAAGAAAGCGGGCGGAAACGTAAAAAACGGACAAAGACGTATGAAAATGTAAGAATACGGGCGAAAACGTAAAAAAACAGAAAAAAAAATGTATGAAAATAAAAGAAAACGGGCGAAAACGTAAAAAAACAGAAGAAAGTGTAAGAAAACGCGCGAAAACGTAAAAAAATGGACAATAACGTATGAAAATGAAAGAAAACGTGCGAAAACAAAAAAAAATTGACAAAAGCGTATGAAATTTTAAGAAAACAGGCGAAAACGTAAAAAAAAAGGACAAAAGCGTAAGAAAATGAAAGAAAACAAGCGAAAACTGATAAAAACGTATGAAAAAGCAAGAAAACAGTCGAAAACGTAAGAAAACGTAAGGCGAAACTGTAAAAAACAGACAAAACGTATGAAAATGAAAGAAAACGGGCGAAAATGTAAAAAGAGGGACAAAAACGTATGAGAATGTAAGAAAACGGGAGAAAACGTAAAAAAGGGACAAAAACGTATCATAATGTATGAAAACGGGCGAAAACGTATAAAACGTAAGAAAAACGGACAAAAATGTATAAGAATTGACGAAAACGTATAAAAACATATGAAAACTTTAAATTATAAACAGCCGTTATTATTAAGGATAGAAGATGCAACGATCTTTAACCAAAGGGGCTAACGTGTAAATTATAATGAACTTACTTAATGCCAATTAAACCAAAGGATCGGTGGTGTTATTTGTTTACCAACTTAGGGACTACCAGTGCAACTTCAAACTTTCAGGGACAAAAACGTATGAGAATGTAAGAAAACGGGAGAAAAGGGACAAAAACGTATCACAATGTATGAAAACGGTGAAACGATAAAACGTAAGAAAACGGAACGAAAATGTATAAGAATTGACGAAAACGGATAAAAACATATGAAAACTTTAAATTATAAACAGCCGTTATTATTAAGGATAGACGATGCAACGATCTTTAACCAAAGGGGCTAACGTGTAAATTATAACGAACTTACTTAACGCCAGTTAAACCAAAGGATCGGTGGTGTTATTTGTTTACCAACTTAGGGACTACCAGTGCAACTTGAAACTTTCAGGGACGAAAGTTGTTACTTTTGACATACCACAGGGACCATCCATGTAATTTACTCAAAAAAATTGTATTTGTGTGTGTGCGTTAGATGTAGCAGGCCAAGCCCACACTTATATTAAGGGTACGTTGGTATAAAATGGGCCGAAGCCCGCAAGCAAAATGTAAAAGTGTGTTTGGTTTTAATGTTATAAGAGGATACCATGTTATTTAGACAAAATCATGTTTAACTTGTAATAACATTTCGGATATTGAACATTTGACTAATGTGTTTCTGTTTATTACTTGTGATCATTGATGTATTTCTGTTTATTACTTGTGATCATTGTTTGTGTTTCGGATACATTGGGATGGTTACTTTGATACTAGAATGTTGGACATGGAAATGCTTATTATACCTTATGCTTGGATCAGACTTGACAATTGGATCGTTATCGGATTTACGATATTGGATTTTGGATTTATTGGACATTTTGGAATGTGAGACGGTATAATATATTAGACTCGAAATGAATTTAATATATTAAACACGGAACGGACACAAAATATTCAATAAATTCCAAAGTAATAATTATGCGAATGATAACGAACCATAAAACTTATAAACAATGTAATTAAAAATTTGATTCAATAAAAGTCACGATTGACTTGAGAACGTGATATAAATAGATGCATTATGTTGAAAATTTATAAAACATTTCCAAACTTATATTATTATTTTAAAACTACGTTATTTTATAAAACCCGACGTAAACTTATAAACCTTATTATGTTTTCTTATTAAACCTACTTAGTCTTTCTAAAACTTATAACTCTCTTCTAAACTAAAATGACTGTACCAACTATTTGGGATTACGGGATAAACACCGAAACTTATCATCGACTATTTTTTCCTCGTTCGTTTATGTATTTTCTTTTATTATTTTCTCGTTGTTCATTTGTTACCTTTCCAACTTCTTGTCGTTTTGGCGTGGGTTATGCTTTGAATCTATACTTTCTTACCACCACACGAAACGTTAATACCAAATCTTTCTGTACGTTAATACTAAACTTCATGCGACATTGAAACTAGACTTTTTACAAATAACATTGCGAGTATTCCGTGAAAATTAAAGCACCTTATCTTTTGAAAACCCATTTACTTTACGAGGCGTATTTTGAGATAACTATATACTTACTAGGTTGTGCCGAGCCTGTACCATTGTGCTTGCACTTCTTGATACCGTTGTGCTTACTACTTCTTGATGCCATTTGTGTTACTTGCGTTACTTCATTTTGAGGTGAGTTTATAGCCCCACTTTTACTCCTTTTGAACTTTATTTGTTTTGAACCACTTGGGGTGAGATACATGCTACTACTTTTGCTATGATCCCAATTGCTTGAAAACTGTATTCTGAACTGAAATGGTTATTGACACTAAGTACCACTATTGCAAATATAGGGATATAGGGACACTAACTACCACTATTGAAAGCTGTATTCGAGTGAGCGCGAATATAGGGATATAGGCCTATAGGATTTGACGAATCCCGTTTGTGTTGACGGGATACGCAAACAAACGTACTATATTTGAGTTTCGAGGGTATTCGGCAAAATACCTACCATGGCAACTTTCTCATATCAATAATTTGATACCCACTTGTGGAAAACTAGAAGGGGGGTTGAATAGTTTTACCGATTTTAATTTAAGTTTCAAAGATTCAGATTTGATCTTATTGAATTCGTGTGGATGGAAAAATAGTATAAATCAATAAGTAAACTAAGTAAAGAAAGCAAGTAAAGCAAAAGGACATAAAGTAGCGACACAAGTGATTTATAGTGGTTCGGCTACAAGGACACCTTCCTTGCCTTACTCCACTCTCCGAGTTCTCCAATCGAGAGTTTAAGCACTATGTCAACAAGCTCCTTCAACTTGGCGGAGTAGCCTCACAACGTCGCTTAAACTTTTTCCGGTACAAAGCTAAATACCGAGTTCTTCCACGAGGTAGAACCAAACCTTTACACAACCATTACACAACAACTATGTGAAATATGAATTACAAGATCTTGCTACAACAATCTTGTGGATAAACAAACCAATCAAGGACCCTTTGCTTGGATGACTTGTAGTATAGCGTGATCTCGCTTTTGTGAAGGACCTATATGAGAATCACAACAAAAGATAGAAGAACTACTAGAATGATCAAATGATAAGAGGTTAGGAGAGTGAGATAATATATGAGAGAGTTGTGATGCATGATTTCTGACCAGGTTTTAATATTTATAATTGTCTCATTTACCTATGGTCTACCTTATGCACTCACGGGCAGTGTACCCGGTCGTGTGTAGAGTAGTAATCGGTAAAACCGAGGTCGTCCCAAAAGCTATATGAGCGGATTCTAATTAAGTCTACGTGTCACTGGTTTTAACTGTTTTGAGGTAGAAATGATTAATTATGTAACACCCCAACCCGACAAGGGTAGAAGTATCACATTATGGTGGCATATCAGAACATACATAAATAAATGCAAGCGGAAGTCTTAAATAAATGCCAAAGAAAAACAAGTCAACACGACTTGAACGTTACATAGGTTCCAAAGATAAATATATGAAAGGAAACATAATAGTCTATGTCTCAACATGAAAGAAATAACGATGGCATCAAAGTCTAAGATGATTAGGGTAAACCCACACTCAGCTCCTACTATCAACCCCAAAAATAGCCTCAGCTCCTAGCTTAACAACCTGCCGCGGAGAAAAGAAAATGCGGTGAGCTTAAAAAGCTCAGTGAACAGATATATATAAACTAACTCCCGAAATATAAAGGACGTGTATTGCACACAACATCAATCACCAAAATAAATAAATCATGTCATATCATATCATATACAAATCAAATCTAGGATGCATCCATACGCCCCTGCAAAGATGTTAGTGGCCAAACATATATAATAAGTTTTAGCTCATAATATGTATAACGAAAAAGGGACGGGATGGTTCATCACTCGAGCACCCTGGAGTCATGCCATTGGTGCATCAATGACATGGCCATGTTACCTTCATGGCTAGGAAAATGGCTTGGGTATTAAACTGAAGGGTCAAAAGGCAAAGTCAGAGTTTGGAAAATGTCTAAGTCATCAGAATAGTATAATCAAAGGTTCATAGCAAAGGTTCATATAAAATAGTTCAGGGTTCATAATCAAAATAGCTAAAGATCAAAAGATGTGTAAGTGATCATGAGAAACCTTAAGAGAAAGGTTAGAATATCTGTATCTTATTCAAAGCAAGTAAACAGGAAAAGAAATGTCACAAGATGATCACTCCCGCTTCACGGAACCTATATAAATTAAATAACGTTTGTTACTATCAAATTACCCAATTTAGATGGTTTTCCATTTTTAGCAGGTTTCCCATTTTAAAACTTTCCATTTTTAGCAGGTTTCCTATTTTAGTAACTTTCTCGATTTAGCAAATTTCCAAAATTAATTCATAATTACTCAAATTAGGATTAAATATGACAACTCATCATAATTTATGGTTCTAAGTGTCATTTAACAAATTTTAGGGTTTAATATGTAATTATGTTATTATTTGCAAAACACGTAAACTTTACCCGTATTCGTAATTAATTAGGGTTTCATATACCAAAAATCATACAAAGGTCCAAATGTACATTAGAGGTCACCAATTATCATTTTAGTGGTTTATTAGTCGTTTACACAAGTTCATAAGGTTACATGCATCCCGGGTTAATTTTCAAACACTTATGTATACAAAATATTAAAACATGTATTAAAGTCATATTCAGATTTATTTACTACTCTAACAATTAAATAAAATAGCTAAGCATCAATTCAGGTCCCCCAATTCGACACATAACTACCTATATGTCTCTAGTATTTATGTGAATTTTTTCAGAATTTATAGACATGCCAAGTATTTTATAAAAATTCGTTTTCACAAACAGTTTCAGAATTCACAGCTTTTAACGCTTTACAAGTTTACATTTTTGAACCCTATTTAGACTATTCCAAAAATTCCTCAGAAATTCCAAAAATTATTTAAGACATTAATTAACATGATACATAAATTAGGGCTTCTCAGACCTCACCATTAATTTATGAAAAATCCCACAAGTTGGCTGAATTCCCAGATCCGAAAAATAGTTTTGGCATGTTAACTTCTAAAAATCAAACAGGTGTCTTCCCGACCACCAATGACCCCGAAACTCGACACACAAGTAGTACAGAGGTTAAACTAAATCCCAGAATCAAAAACCACCCAAATATGTGTCGTTAACAATTTATTATATAGTTTACAAATTGGACTAAAACTGAAACTGCACTGAACATAGAATAACAACCACACAACACCACGTTTATAATTTTAACGCAACCAAAACAATACCTAGGGTTTAACCAATCATCATGCACGTATATTAGGGTCTCCTAAACACTCTAAAATTGGTCTCACATGTTTTTATTAACTGATTATAAAATTAAAAATGTTTCCATTCAAGAAAACCCTAATCGACCCTTATAATGTACCACTAGTTTCAATAATTTTTAGAAATCGATCCGTGAACCATATTATCACCACAAATTTGTTTTTAGCATCATCATAGGTTAGCGTTTATATAAAAATTACCCACATAATTTTCTTATGAGCCGCATCAATCAAAATAAATTATGAAAACAAGATACCTGGTTGCGGTTAAATGGAATCCAGTTGCAAGAGACTTAAACGATTTTTCCCGACCTTGGCAGCCCTCTCCTTGATTCCACAGCCTCAAGATCGTGTGTGTGTGAGTGTGTTTCTATAGGTCGAATGGGAGAGGAGGGGAAAAATATAACCGGTTATAGGAGAAACCGTGTTTTTATTTTAGGGAATTAGTAAATACCGAATCATAATTTTTTGATAGGGGATTTGTATTTATCACATAGGTCGGTCATAGAGGGGGAAATGGGCCAAACATAGGGGTAGATAATTTAGGGATATTATATATCTTTGTATTTAAATTAGTTATAGGATTTATAATTAGTTTAGGTAATTATTTAATTGGATTTAATCTTATCACTAATTTATCAAATGTCACTAAATTAAAAGTATTATTTCAAATGTTTATTAAATATTTTAGATCAATTTCATAATTAGTACCTTGAGTTAATAAATTTTAAATTAAACGCAAATATAATTATGCGATTTTTTTCGGGTTTTACAACTTTTCCCTTCTAAAAAGAAAATTTCGTCCGCGAAATTGAAATGAAATGAATAAAAGAAGACGTACCAAATCACGAAAAGAGATTTGGATAACTAGTTCACATCGATTCCTCGGTTTCCCAGGTAGCTTCACGCTCTAGGTGATTCTTCCAAAGAATTTTCACAAACGAAATAACTTTGTTTCTCAAGACCCTATCTTGTCGATCTAAAATAGCTTCAGGTTCCTCAGAAAGAGACATATCAGGTTGAATCTGATCAAAAGGGTAAGATGCAACATGTAGCGGATGATAATTGTATCCTCTCAAAAGAGATACATGGAAGACGTCGTGAACATGCGATAACTGCGGAGGTAGAGCCAGATGGTAAGAAACCTCTCTAATACGCTCAAGAATCTCAAACGGTCCAATGAATCGTGGACTAAGCTTTCCTTTGATCCCAAAATGTTTCACCCCTCTGAACGACGACACATTAAGAAATACACGATCCCCAATACGAAACTCCAAGTCATGTCGTTGCTTATCAGCATAACTCTTCTGTCTAGTTCTAGCCTCTTTCAGCTTCTCCTTGGCAACAGCCACCTTCTCGTTGGTAATCTCAATAAGTTCCGGCCCCTCAATCAAACGTTCACCTACCTCGTTCCAACAGATAGTTCACGTCTTCCCATATAGAAGTTCATAAGGTGATGCCTTGATGCTAGCATGCCAACTATTGCTATAGGCAAACACCACGAAGCACAAGTACTCATCCCAACTTTCAGTCCACTCTAATGCACATGCCCTCAACATGTCTTCCAAAGTCTGAATGGTCCTCTCTGACTGACCATCTGTCTGTGGATGAAAAGTTGTACTAAACTTAAGGCGAGTACCCCTAAGCTTTATGTAGGCCTTTCCAAAAATGAGGAGTAAACCGCGGATCTCTATCTGACACGATAGCTGTCGGAGTACCATGAAGCCTAAAAATTTCGTGCTGAAAAATCTCCGCCAATTTACTAAGACGATAATCCATACGAATAGGTAAGAAATGAGCAGACTTAGTTAGCCGACCGACGACCATCCGAATTGCATCATGTCTTTTCCGAGTAAGAGGCAAACCAGTAACAAAGTCCATAGAAATCTCGTCCCACTTCCAAGTAGGAATATCCAATGGCTGAAGCAAACCACTAGCCCTCTGATGTTCGATTTTGACCTGCTGGCAAGTCATACATTTGGAAACATACAAAGCTACATCCTGTTTCATGCCACTCCACCAAAAATGTTGCTTGAGATCCCTGTACATCTTGGTAGAACCAGGATGGATAGTGAACGGGGAACTGTAGGCCTCAGAAAACACAGCCTCACGTAACACATGATCATTAGGAACACAAAGCCGATCTTTAAACCATACCACGCCAGAGTCATCCACTCTGAACTCTGACCGCTTACCCTCTTCAACATTCTGAACCACATACCAAAGCTCACCATCATCCTTTTGAGATACATTAATCCGTAATATAAGATTGGACTCTATCTTCATACTATCCCAATATCCACCATAACCTTGTACACAAAGTTCAACATCCAAAATCTCCAGGTCGTTAAGAATCCGAGGTTCGATCTCCAGACTTGCTATCATACCAGAATTCTGGCTAAGCGCGTCAGCGACAACATTTGCTTTGCCCGGATAGTATTGGATGTTCGTGTCATAGTCTTTGAGAAGTTCTAACCATCGTCTATGTCTCATGTTAAGTTCTTTCTGGGTGAAGATATATTTGAGACTCTTGTGGTCAGTGAAGATGCCACACGACTCGCAATATAAATAACGCCTCCAAATCTTCAATGCAAACACAACAGCAGCCAATTCCAGATCATGGGCCAGGTAATTCTCCTCGTAAGGTTTTAATTGTAGCTCTATGAGAAGCCAACCAATCCATGCCCAGGATCACATCAAAGTCAACCATATCAAGAGGAAGCAAATTCGCCGAACGAATGCGGTCATCAAAACGTAAGAGACAATTCACATATTCGTGATCGATGAGTACATGGTTTTCCATTGGTGTTGAGATGGATAAATGATTAGTTAATGGTGTTGGGATCATATTAATTTTCTTATCAAAATTAACGGATATGATAGAGTGTGTAGCACCAGTGTCAAATAATGCGAAAACAGTACGGTTGCCAATATAAAGAATGCCTGTAATAGTACCTGACGTGTTAGCCGCCTGATCACGAGTGACGGAATACACACGACCAGTGGTTGAAGGTGGTTTGGTATGGTTCCCTGGTGCAGAAGAATTATGCTTGGGACAATCCCTCACCCTGTGATTCGTAGACCCGCAATTAAAACAACCACCAGTCGCCCTATGACAAGGACCCAGATGCGCCCTCCCACATGTAGTACAAATGGGTGGGGGAGGCAATGTCTCGGTAGGTCTCCTCTGACTAGTAGACCCTGAAGTACGACCCTGCTGATTACCCTTCGCTGACTGATCTCTCTACTGCCTTTGGTTGTTGTCGTGAACCGGTCGGTCATTTCCATACCTAGCAGTGGACCTTTGGTCTTGACTCCTGTTGCCTCAGATCAAAATTCCTACCTGACTGACCCCTATGATCATAACCCTGGTCTGTCTGACCCCTCGACTCATAGCTCCTGCTTGTATGTCCCTTGTGATCGCCACCATGACCCCTTGGTTGAATACGATCACCATCATGGTTTCGTTTATTGTAACCACTCCCCTCATGAAAGATCTTAATATTACGAGTTGTGTCGTTAACTGCTGACACATCCTCATAGCCAGTGTTGAGAATACAGTCCAAAACCCACTTCTTCAACCCCCATTTGAAGTGCTTTGCCTTCCGGCTAGCATCCCCAGCAATCGGCCCCACAAAACTAGCCCACCTCAAAAATCGCTGCATATACTCCCTTGAGTTCTCATTCTCAAACTGGTAGATGGAGTTATACTCCCTCTCGAACCTCTGCTGCTCCGCTAAAGGAAAATACCGCTGGTAGAAAGTGTTGCGGAATTCATTCCAGGTACAAGTAGTAGCATAGTCTTCTCCTCCTTTGGCCTGTTTATGCGCCTTCCACCAGTTTTGCGCATCCCCCTCCAGTTTAAAAGTAGCCAATCTATTCTTAAATTCATCTCCACATCCCAATACCTCAAACAATTTTTCCATGTGAGTGATCCAGCCCTCTACCTCTTGAGGGGTTGCAACATAACTGAATGAAATGGGCTTTAGCTTACCAAACTGCTCGAGCCATGTATGAATACCGGTGGGGTGACCACCTCCACCCCCAGAAGAACCAGCCCCATTACGGATATCACTAATAATCCGTGTCATCGTCTCAGGCAGGTTAGGGACTTCCTCATCCCCATCAGGTCCGTTGCGGCGTGTGTTCACCATCTGAACGATTATCAAAAACGATTAGCAAGATCAAATAAGGATGAAGTACCAAAGGAAAAAGTTCAGAAGGAACCTAATGTCTACCCAATCCTCACAGGTCATAGCCTAGGTTTGACCTGTAGAGCTTAGGCTATGACCTGTGAGGATTGGGTAGACATTAGGTTCCTTCTGCACTTTTTCCTTTCGTACTTCATCCTTATTTGATCTTGCTAATCGTTTTTGATAATCGTTCAGACGGTGAACCCATGCCGCAACGGACCTGATGGGGATGAGGAAGTCCCTAACCTGGAGGCCATGGTTGCAACTGCTCTTGCTAACCTATTCTCAGGCCTTACTACTGCTGAGATGATGACACGGATTATAACTCCATCTACCAGTTTGAGAATGAGAACTCGGGGGAGTATATGCAACGATTTTTGAGGTTGGCTAGTATTGTGGGGCCGATTGCTGAGGATGCTAGCCAGCAGGCAAAGCAATTCAAATGGGGGTTGAAGAAGTAGGTTTAGAACCGTATTCTCAACACTGACTATGAGGATGTGTCAGAAGTTAATGACGCAGCTCGTAATATTGAGATCTTTCATGAGGGGAGTGGTTACAATAAAGGGAACCGTAATGGTGATCGTATTTAACCAAGGGGTCATGGTGGCAATCACAGGGGACAGGCAGGAAGGAGCTATGAGTCGAGGGGTCAGACAGACCGGGGTTATGATCAGAGGGGTCAGTCAGGTAGGGATTTTGATCAGAGGCGACATGAGTCAAGGAGTCAAGACCAAAGGTCCACTGCTAGGTATGGGAATGACCGACCGGTTCACGACAACAACAATCAGAGGCAGTGGAGAGATCAGTCAGCGAAGGGTAATCAGCAGGGTCGTACTTCAAGGTCTACTAGTCAGAGGAGACCTACCGAGACATTGCCTCCCCTGCCCATTTGTACTACATGTAGGAAGGCGCATTCGGGTCCTTGTCATAGGGCGACTGGTGGTTGTTTTAATTGCGGGTCTACGAATCACAGGGTGAGGGATTGTCCCAAGCATAATCCTTGTACGCCAACGAACCATACCAAACCACCTCCAACCACTGGTCGTGTGTATTCCGTCACTCGTGATCAGGCGGCTAACACGTCAGGTACTATTACAGGCATTCTTTATATTGGCGACCGTACTGTTTTCGCATTATTTGACACTGGTGCTACACACTCTATCATATCCGTTAATTTTGCTAAGAAACTTAATATGATCCCAACACCATTAACTAATCATTTATCCATCTCAACACCAATGAAAAACCATGTACTCATCGGTCACGAATATGTTAATTGTCTCTTACGTTTTGATGACCGCATTCGTTCGGCGAATTTGCTTCCTCTTGATATGGTTGACTTTGATGTGATCCTGGGCATGGATTGGTTGGCTTCTCATGGTACTCCGACAGCTATCGTGTCAGACAGAGATCCACGGTTTACTTCTCATTTTTGGAAAGGCCTACATAAAGCTTGGGGCAGTCGCCTCAAGTTTAGTACAGCTTTTCACCCTTAGACAGATGGTCAGTCAGAGAGGACCATTCAGACTTTGGAAGACATGTTGAGGGCATGTGCATTAGAGTGGACTGGAAGTTGGGACGAGTACTTGTGCTTGGTGGAGTTTTCCTACAACAATAGTTGGCATGCTAGCACCAAGGCAGCACCTTATGAACTCCTGTATGGGAAGAAGTGTAGAGCACCTATCTGTTGGAACGAGGTACGTAAACGTTTGATTGAGGGGCAAGAACTTATTGAGATTACCAACGAGAAGGTGGCTGTTGCCAAGGAAAAGCTGAAAGAGGCTAGAACTAGACAGAAGAGTTATGCTGATAAGCATCGACGTGACTTGGAGTTTCGTATTGGGGATCGTGTATTTCTTAAGGTGTCGCCGTTCAGATGGGTGAAACATTTTGGGATCAAAGGAAAGCTTAGTCCATGATTTATTAGACCGTTTGAGATTCTTGAGCGTATTTGAGAGGTTTCTTACCGTCTGGCTCTACCTCCGCAGTAATCGCATGTTCACGACGTCTTCCATGTATCTCTTTTGAGAGGATACAATTATCATCCGCTACATGTTGCATCTTACCCTTTTGATCAGATTCAACCTGATATGTCTCTTTCTGAGGAACCTGAAGCTATTTTAGATCGACAAGATAGGGTCATGAGAAACAAAGTTATTCTGTTTGTGAAAATTCTTTGGAAGAATCACCCAGAGCGTGAAGCTACCTGGGAAACGAGGAATCGATGCGAACTAGTTATCCAAATTTCTTTTCGTGATTTGATACGTCTTCTTTTATTCATTTCATTTCAATTTCGCGGATGAAAATTTCTTTTTAGAAGGGAAGAGTTGTAAAACCCGGAAAAAATCGCTTAATTATATGTATGTCTAATTTAAAATTTATTAACTCGAGGTACTAATTATGAAATTGATCTAAAATATTTAATAAACATTTGAAATAATACTTTTAATTTAGTGACATTTGATAAATTAGTGATAAGATTAAATTTAATTAAATGATTACCTAAACTAAGTATAAATTCTATAACTAATTTAAATACAAAACATGTAATATCCCTAAAATACCTACCCCTATATTCGACCCATGTCCCCCCCTATGACCGACATAATCGTGATAAACACAAATCCTCATATCAAATTATATTATTCGGTATTTATTAGTTCCCTAAAACAAAAACACGTATTCTCCTATAACCGGTTATCCTTTTTCCCCTCCTCTCCCATTCGACCCACAGAAAACACACACACACACACAATCTTGAGGCTGTAGAATCAAGGAGAGGGCTGCCAAGGACGGGAACAATTAGTTTCAATTCATTGTAATCGAATTTCTCTTAAACCGCAAACTAGGTATTTTGTATTCGTATTTTATTTAATTATTTCGGCTTGAAGAAAATTACGTGGTTAATTTTTCTGTAAACCCTAACATGTGAGGCTCCTAAAAACGAATTTGTAATGATTATATGGTGCTTGATCTGATTTATGTAAATTATTGAAGTCGGATGGTACATTATAGGGGTCGATTAGGGTTTTCTTGAATGAAAATATTCTTAATTTTATACTCAATTAATAAAAAAATGTGAGACCAATTTTAGAGTGTTTAGGAGACCCTAATATACGTGCATGATGATTGGTTAAACCTTAGGTATTGTTTTGGTTGCGTTAAAATTATAAACGTGGTGTTGTGTGGTTGTTATTCTATGTGCAGTGCAGTTTTAGTTTTAGTCCAATTTGTAAACTATATAATAAATTGTTAACGACACATATTTGGGTGGTTTTTGATTTTGGAATTTAGTTTAACCTATGTACTACTTGTGTGTCGAGTTTTGGGGTCATTGGTGGTCGGGAAGACAACCGTTTGATTTTTGAAAGTTAACATGCCAAAACTGTTTTTCGGGTCGTGAAAGTCAGTCAACTTGTGGGATTTTTTTAAATTAATGGTAAGGTCTGGGAAGCCCTAATTTATGTATGATGTTAATTAATGTCTTAACTAATTTATGGAATTTTTGGAATAGTCTAAATGGGGTTTAAAAATGTAAACTTGATAGGGGATTTGTATTTATCAATTAGGTCGGTCATTTGGGGGGGGGGAATGGGCCGAACATAGGGGTAGATAATTTAGGGATATTATATATTTTTGTATTTAAATTAGTTATAGGATTTATAATTAGTTTAGGTAATTATTTAATTAGATTTAATCTTATCACTAATTTATCAAAGGGAAAATGACGCAAATGCCCCCGGCGCCCTGAGGCTAATCACTTTCCGGACCACTTTTATTTTTTATTTCAAAATGGACCGAGGGCAACCGCTGCCATTGGGCAACTCATCGACATTGTGACAAGTGTCCCGTATGTGTAAGGTATTGTTTTTTGGGCAACGAAAATTCGTTGACCAACCATATATTTTAAAAAGGGTTGTTTCATCATTTTACATTACATAGAAAGTACACATTTGAATAGTGAAAGTACAGTACATTTCTATTCAAATTCCAATAGCCACTTACACAAAAACATCCATAGTTATCGTTTTTCTCTGTTTTTGCTTCTCGCACAAAAGCATTCGTACTTACTATTTTCACAAATCAAACAGTCTTCTTCGTCAGCCCCTCTCTTCCTTGTAACGTCAGTTATGTCACCATCTAGAAAGCTACAATGTTGATTGCAAACCACATTCGATTGATCAAGTTTTTTTTTTATAAATGTGGCCAAATATGGTACGTAAATATTCTTCTCGTTGTTTATTACATATGATTATTTCCAATTGGTTCTATGTTATAATAAATCATTGTTGTTATTCGATTAATACCTATGTTAGATAGGTGTTAATTCCATTTTATAATTCATTGCTCTTTTTTATGTCTGTCTGATTCGTAATTATGTAGGGTATAATACCTTAGATGTCGTTAGTTAACTATGTAACATTACTTGGTTCATTAAAAAAATTAGTGGCAGTTTGTAGACTAATAAGGAGTGGTTTATATGCATCATCTATGCAATTGTTTACAGCGTTGGTATAGATTCCTTCTATGGGCTGAATTATTTTTGGTTTTTGTTGACCTTTTTTAGGACTATGAAGCTAAGTTAATCATTACGAGTAAACTGAACTACTTTTCGTAATTATGTAGGGTAAAATACATCTGCTCCGTTTACCACTCTTCTACAGCTTGTTTAGAGGCTTTTTCCTGCTTTGCCCTTTCCTTTTCTTTAGCATTTACTTTCATATGTAATCTTTTAGCAAATTGTTCATCAAAAGCTATCTGCTCCTGTATACTTTCAAACACCAAAGTTGGCTCTGCAATCCCTTTACGCTTTCCAATAGCAGGTTCAGTAACTACATCTTTCTGCATAGGTTCACCAATGTTTAGACTCTTTGCAATAGGTCTAGGTGCAGGGATAGGGTGAGATTACTTTAGGTTGAGCAATTGTATGGCAATCTCATTCTCAGCCTCTTTTGGTTTTGGTGTTGGTGTTATTGCGGTGGTTATAATTGTAGCAGTGGTTGCCTCTGCAGTGGAAACGTCTGAACTGGCAGTGGGTAGAATAATAGCATCATTGGTTGCAGCAGTGGTTGCCTGCACCACTTCCTTCTCCTTTTCTTCAACTGAAGCCTTTAAAGAATCATCTATTACTGCTTCTTTACCTTCCATGTGAGCCACCAAATAACCTTCACCTTTGTCTCCACTATTCAAATCCTAATCTACCAATGCCTCTCCTGAATTTGTACTCTCACTCCTCCCCTGTTTGGATGCATCCTCCAAACTTTGATTCCCAGAGGAGCTTGCTTTCTTTCCCGTTTTCTTCACTTTCCTGAATGCAGTGACCCTTGGCCTTCTTAGTCTCTCCAAAACACTTACCCTGTGCTTCAACCTCCTGATTGTTTCAGCCTTAGTAGTTGTCAAATTTTGAAGACCAGTGATCTTTGACTCCATAGTTGTGCATCTATCCATCAATTCAAGAGTGAGTTTCATAGTATCCTCACCACTTAGACCTGTGTAACATGATCTGAGAGGTGGATCATTGGACATGTCATCATGTACAAAGTCATTGGATTGGACAACAATACCACATGATTTCTCTATTCGGTGGACGCCTTGCATCAAAGGTCAATCCAACCTTGTTTTCTCTTTCCAGCCAGCACCCAATGCATATCATTTCACAACCGGTTTCCTCAGCCATGGTGAAACTTGTTTAATGTTATAAAGAAAATAATAGCATTCACGGATTATATAAGAACGTCTACTAGCATAACTATCTGTATTTTTTCTCTTCATTTATTATACTTGAATGATGTGCCATACTAGTTGGTAGGAGAATTTAATTGAAGAGTAACACACTCTTTCTAACGTATTCAATTAACTTGTGAGTAGTCAAATAAAAGGTCAGCCAACATTTTAAATTTACCCGTTTGGCTTTCTTATTATAAAGGATAGCGGCATTAAATACCCACATTTACACACACACCTACCCAATTAATCAGCTTCGTTCACTACTGCCAGTATAACATGCCTATATTGTACACAGACAGTTGTAACGTTAAGCATCCATATATTTGTAATAGCAGCAGTAACCTTAGAAAACATGTAGTAACAACACGTTTATATTATTTGGCCTTCAGCACTAGCAGTACTAACATGTAATAGCTGTTTTTTAAGTATTTATTCTGAAACCTTAGACAACATATAGTAACAACACGTTTATATTATATGGTCTTCAGCACTAGCAGTCCTAACTTGTACAAGCAGTTTTTAGTCTATAGTGTGACAGTTGTAATATACAAGAGGGACCTAGAATGACAAACACATAAACCTTTTTACCACACAAACCACTTATCCTTTTATGGTCCCAACCACACATCAGTTATCCTTATCGTCCCAACAATCAACATCCTCACATTCCTTCTTATACCCTAGGTCACTTTCATCGAAGAATCCAAATAAAAAAATCGTTGTCCTTTTCTTCTTTTTTAGAAACAAATCCAGGTTTGTTGTACTCTCCCGTAGGTTGGGGATCTATTGCAAAGTGGGTAAAATTAAAAAGTGTAAAAAACCATTAATAGTGTGACACGTGTCCCCCACTCTAAATTATACATAAAATCCGTCCATGGGTAATATGGTCTTTTGACCCATTTTTTCTTTTCCACCTCAAATTTCAAACGCACATATCTCTTAAACCACAAACTTTTAGAAAAAACCTATTTCACCATAATTTTTAAAATTCGATTATCTTTAATTTGGTATAAATCTTTTTAATTATTTCGATTTTTTTTGACATATTCATTAGGTCATGATTTTCTTGATGTTTTTGATATTTTCGATCCTACTTTTTACCTTAAAAATTGCCGAATCATAAAATACTTAAAACACAAAAGTTTTAGATTTTGATTCACTCTTTACCCAGGAATTTGAATCACTCAAATCCGATATGATATGAGTGAGATATCGCACGTTAAAGATGACGTTTTAGTCATATTTGTTGCACACAAGGTGTTTGATGAAATGTCTAGCTAAGATTTTTAGTGTTAAAATTGAGCTAAATGAACTAATTTTTGTCCCACAACGCATCATTAATCATTTTATTAATGAAAAACTCAAAAAGTGATGTTTTTTAATAGTTAAAGTTTTTAACTATTAAAACTGATGAACCAAACTGAAGAACTGATGAACCAAACCAAACTGATGAACTGATGAACCAAACCAAAATTGAAACTATGATTAATGAACCAAACCAAAAACTGATGAACCAAACCAAAACTGATGAACTAAACCAAAACTGAAACTGTGATTGATGAACCAAAATAAACTGATTAACAAAACAAAACAAACACCAAAATGTTAAGCTGAAACTATGATTGATGAACCAAAATAAACTGATGAACTATGTTTGATTTGGTTCATCAGTTTTGGTTTTATGCTTTTTTAACAGTTTTGGTTTGGTTCATAAATCATAGTTTCAGTTTTGGTTAGGTTCATCGTTTTGGTTTTATGCTTTTTTTTAAACAGTTTGGCTTGGTTCATCAGTTTTGGTTTGGTTCATCAGTTCATCAGTTTGGTTTGGTTCATCAGTTTGGTTTGATTCATCAGTTTTAATAGTTAAAAACTTTAACTATTAAAAAACATCACTTTTTGAGTTTTTTATAAATAAAATATTTAATGATGCGTTGTGGGACAAAATTTAGTTCATTTAGCTAAATTTTAACACTAAAAATCTAAGCTAGACATTTCATCAAACACGTTGTGTGCAACAAATATGAGTAAAACACCATCTTTAACGTGTGATATCTTACCCATATGACATCGAATTTGAGTGATTTAAGTTTCTGGGTAAAGAGTGAACCAAAATCTATAACTTTCATGTTTTAAGTTTTTCACGATTCGACATTTATGAGGGTAAAAAATAGGGCCGAAAATGCCAAAAAAATCAAGAAAATCAAGAACTATTTGAAATGTAAAAAAAGAAGTTCGCAATATTTATCAAGATTTATACTAAATTAAAGAGAATCGAATTTTAAAAAATATGGTGAAATCGGTTTTTCGCAAAAGTTTGTCGTTTGAAAGTTATTTGCGTTTGAAATTTGGAGTGGAATATAAAAAACAGGTTAAAATGACAAAAATACCCCCTAACCGAATTTAATAAGAAAAAAAATGAGGGAGTGAATGTGGGACACTTGTCATATTATGAGTGGCTTTCTAGCCTTTTTAATTTTTCTTACTTTCTAAAGGATCGCATCTCCTCTTCCGTATGTATTTTGTTACCTTATTCGTTCATATATTTATAGAGTACATAAATATAAATAACTGTGCAGCTTTATATTTTATATTCTATTATTAAATATTTATTTAATTAAAAGTTATTGAAATTGTTATTAGGGTTTATGTTTTATAGGTATGGTCAGTATACCCCTTTAAGTCTAGTGCTTGATTCTAATTGTTATTAGGGTTTATGTTTTATAGGACATGGCGGAAACCAAAGAAGTCATATTTAAAGTGCACCATAACGGGAAATTTGAATTTCAGCCACTCCGCTATGTAGGCGGTCGCCTTGCTGATGTCTGGTGTTTTAGCTCCACCAGGGGTGCATTTACCCTTTATTAAATATTCATTTAATTAAAAGTTATTGAAATTGTTATTAGGGTTTATGTTTTATAGGTATGGTCAGTATACCCCTTTAAGTCTAGTGCTTGATTCTAATTGTTATTAGGGTTTATGTTTTACAGGACATGGCGGAAACCAAAGAAGTCATATTTAAAGTTCACCATAATGGGAAATTTGAATTTCAGCCACTCCGCTATGTAGGCGGTCGCCTTGCTGATGTCTGGTGTTTTAGCTCCACCAGGGGTGCATTTACTAGGGTGCTTGATCATGTTTTCAATGATATTGGAGGGGAAAATGGACTTTATTTTATTGTGCACCAAATAAGGCACTCGAAGATGGTTTAACATTGTTGCACACAGATAATGACGTTCGACGAATGTATTACCTTGCAGATGAGAATGGATAAATGGACGTCTACATTGTGAACAAGCAACAGGCTTTGTCACAATTTTATTTCAAAAACATGGTATGGCAGGAAGAGGACGCTGGTATGCGTTGCGGTAGTGCAACACCTTTCAAAAGAAGGAAGCTAACAAAGCGTGTTTCTATCACGAAAACTGAAAGAGGGTTCGAGATCAGAGAAAAAGAAGGTAGTGCACAAGGAAATGAAAGACTGTTGCAACAGGAAGGTGTGGAACTCCAAACTGGATATGCCGCCGAGAAGGGAAAAGAGAAACTCTTTTATTTAATCCATGAACCCTTCTATTAATAGTTCTATTTTAATTAATGTTTTACCCACTCTAGAAAATCACTCAGACATTTCTTTTAGCCAATAAGAATAAGCCAACAAATGCCTTACAACCAATCATATCGCAACACAACACAACACATGCCTTAGATGCATGGTTGCACCTGTTATGAATGTTTGTTGCCTTTAAAAAAATATGAGTTTATGGTGCCAACCATGAGATAGTGCTTCTATGCCCAACTTAGTGCTGTTAGGTTTATGTTGTTAAGTCTATCATTTATGATCATATGGTTAAGAATTATGGTTGCCCCGATTGTACAAGAAGTATTGCCCAATTATGGCATTTAGTTGCCCAGATTGCAAATTGGACGGTGGCCTGAGGTACAAACGAAATTGCCCAATAACATAAACTAGATTGTCAGAATTTTCGTGTCTAGATAATAGATGACGATAACGGTTGCGTTTGCTGATTAGAACAGCACAATTGGGGATAAATACGCCCAAAAATACTAACAACTGCTACAAGTGTTAAAACTGTTGCTTTGAAAGTACAAATTAATTTCGATTCAATTGGGGATAAAAAATAAAGAGTTACAACTGCTAGCGCAAAACATAGTTTAGACCCACACACAGCATAATTCGCAACCCCTAACAATATGTTGCAATCAATTTCGAAATAAACATCAATGGTGCCCAAGTCTTCTGCTGCAACTCACAACATGGTTGCGTTTTTGGAAAAACCAAAGGAGGCTACAGGGTTTGAACAAATTCTCAAGTATGTTCATATGTAAATACGCAACCACTGCTACAGTATACGCAACCACTGCTAGTGTCGCTGAAACCACCGCTAGTGTCGACGCAAATATCAACTTTGTTTGTGTTTTCCAAATCATTTATATTCAAAAAGTCCCTAAAGTACAAAATGGTTTTTGCGAATTAAAAGGTTGACTAGTTGCAGTTCAAATTTTAAAAGTGAAATTTAAAGCGCCGATATGAATGTTTGACTTCAGTTTGTCAAACGTGCATAAGCAACATTTCCAAAAGCAACAACAGATGTGGAAGCTACATTTCACCAAAAAAAAATATACAGACATAGCAAACTTTCTGTACAAAAACTTAATTGACATAGGGCATTCAACCCATACATAAAACGACAACCACTATGTTAATAAACCGATAAATTCAAAATATTCATAATTACGGATAAGGCTTATCCAAATACCAAAAAAGAGAGAAAATCTGCAAGTAAATATTGACGTTCCTTCCCTAGAAATTTTATGACAAATCTAGCAGAAAAAATAGATGCCCAGGGTAGGATCCTAGGCATGTGCCTACCCACAAAACAATAAATGAAAATTAATAATAACGCGTGCAACAACAGTAAAATCCTCGCTATAAATACGCGAGGTAAATAAAGGGGAAAGTACAGAAAAACAAAAAAAGAACCATTCCTCCACCAACAAAAATAGTTCGACCTGTACATCAGGCAACAAACAAATTTTAGAAACACCAAAGAGAAGTTGAAGATGTTATTCAGAAAAAGAACACGATGGTACACAATACAAAAAGAATACATCCGTCAGTCAACAATAATGCGTTGCCCACGCACGGTCGTTTCCAAAAAGCCCATACATAGCCTAAACCTTTACCCCCCAAAAGAAAAACATAAGCGCAAAGCAGATGCTGCGACAACTGAAACATGTTCTTAAATGACTACTAATAACAATTAGTCGTTCTAAAATAACGACTAATAAACCCTCTCCGCGACCATTCACAACATTCCTTCACCCAAAACCCGTGTCCTTTGAAGTTTGTGGAAGCCTGCCCAGACCATATGGCGTACCAAAGGTGGGAGTTTAAACCAATTAGACTCTCATTAGCCATTTGGGATCTTCAAAGTGCAGGCAGTTCCTTCTTAACCTCGCCGTTCCGGAGTGGAAGAAGGAAGTATATCATGGGAATTGGGTCGAAGGGAGTGATAGAATGTGCAAAGAGTTGGGTCCCTAGGGAAGGGCGACAAAGGAAGTTAGGGGCAGCGCAATACGTAAAGCAGCCCCTAATTAACAAGAAGCTTCCCTAAGAAGGGCAAACAACATGGCTGAAAACTATGGCATCAGTCCTCTGTTGATTGCAGCCCGGCCCGCAAGTAAGTGTACGTCTACCAATCCTGGCAGATCGGGTTGGATAGACTGGGTTAAAGGTAAAAATGACCAGCTTGCGGGCGCCGGGATAAAATAAAAGTTGCGCGGGTGGAAAAGCTACCTCACTAAAAGCCCTTCCAGTACCGCGCAGAGGGGCGGATTTAGACGGGAAACCCCTTGAAAGGCCTATCAAACTTCTCAGGGAATCCCATGGGGGGATACGACGGCCCCAAGAGGAAGCAAGCCCCAGGAAATCCTTCAAGAAAATGATAGCAAACAAGAAGAAGGATTCCGAACTCAGAAGAGAAAGGCAAAATACCCGCACCGGGAAAGCCAGCGGAAAATGACAATGTCAGCAAAAGACAAACCAGTGGTAGTAGAAGTCGCGTACCACTGCTAATGTAGTTTATCACTGCTAGTATGATTGTGTCAGTTTAATATGTAATATTCTAGAATTTCTTGGGTAGGATGTTTTGTATTAGATAAGTATGGTAAGTATATTTATCTTGTAGAGTACATACTGTATATTGTAAAGGACTCCTTAGCCTATAAAAGGAGGTCCTAGGTTAGAGTTAGATATAAGTTTTGGTCATATATAGAGTCGATACACTTCAAGGTTGTAAACGCTAATACTATTCAGAGTATTCATGTATTAATAATATATCCAGGTGTTTAGTCAGAATAACTGTTCGTTAATTATTATTCTTCTTAAGGTTAAGCACTAGATTCCGCATAGTGTTTAATAGCTTGTGTTCGTTTAGTCAGCTTCTATACTAGATCGTTTAGTCAGACTTAATGTACGAAACTATTTTATAGACCATCATTTATTCTAAAAACATCAACATCTTCACTTTGACGTAAGCACATAACGCTTCAGGTTATTAGATGTGTAGAGTTACATTCATTTGAGTTGATTATTTTAAGCTTTATGCGCCATTTCTAAACGTAAAAAAATGCTACACTGCTTTTATGCTCGATTACTTAAATTAAATATCTCAAATTATAAAATGAATTGGTTGTATACTTACAACTGCTAGTTATTTTTTACTACTGCTAGTTATTCTGACTGCTGCTAGTAAACTGAATAGGTTGTATACATACAACTGCTAGTAGTATACGCACAACTGCTAGTTATTCTAACAACTGCTAGTGATAGAAGACATCAACGAAATTATGCCAGTCGTTGATGCTGTTGTGTATGGCCATTTTTTTGCTGACCGTGTGTAGGTGGTGCTGTTACCATTATCGGCCCGAATAGGCCCATGCTGGTTTACAGCTGCTAGTAGTATACTCACAACTACTACTTAATTTTACTACTGCCAGTGATAGAAGACCTCAACGAAATGATGAAACAGTTGTTAGTGTTGTTGTGTATGGCCGTGTTTCTGGTGCCCTTGGGTAGGTGCTGCTATTACTATTCTGGGCCTGAATAGGCACATAGTCGTTTACTGCTGCTGGTAGTTAACTTACAACTCCTAGTTAAATTGTACTAGTGTTGAATGATAAAGCTGTTTTTTGTAAGTGTGAATAGTCACTAGTTGGTAGTTATTAGTAGATTGTAGAATACGACTTGTACGACTAGAAGGACTCCTTGGTTTATAAAAGTAGTCCAAAGGGAAAAGAAGTTGCCCTACGTACAACAGTTAGTTGCCAAATTCATTTTTGGAAACAACTGGTAGTTGCCCAGATGAAATAAAAATGGATAATGGGATTACACAACAGAGGAAATAGTAAATACGTTGACATACAACGTTTCATACAGACAACCTACTACATATTACGATTACTACATAATTATAAGTTTAATGGTTACATATTATATAACCACTTGATATACAGACACACCAAACTTTCTGTACAAAAATTTAATTGACACAGGGTATTCAACCCACGCATAAAACTACAACCACTAAAACAAGTCTACAACGGCTGTGATGGAAGATCGGGGGAGTTTCAACAGCTTCCTAGCGAACTCCCAATTCTTCTTGATATTATCATAACCATCGTCCACCAAATCGCTGGCCCTGATATACATTTTCTTTAGCGACGTGGAACAAGCAAGTATAAACTTTATTATGTGTAATTCATTCTCTGATCTAGGAAAGGATCGAAAAAGCACAGTCTCAATCTGCCCATGGCTGAATGTGGTTGTGTCTAAATCTAATGAAACTTGTTCCAAAGGTAAAACACTAAGCGTGTGTGCAGCCTGGAAAATTAAAATAGTATTGAGATACAAAAACATGCCAATTTACGGATGTTTATTTGGTACGTATGAAATAAAGTATTACACACTCTGGTTTCCAGCATTTTCAAGTTTGGAGATCCGCGAATCATTTAGACGATGAGTGACACGATAACAGTATCGCCAAAATCAACTCCTTTTAGATTCAGATTAACGAGGGATACAAACGGCAAAGGGACATTCATCCTGGAATTACCATCACGCATCAACTACAACAGTTTGACGTTTGGGTTAGTTTTAAAGATTAAATGTCGTTAGAGTTACACATATCTTTAACATTGTAAAATTAGAAGTGTAAAACTCAAAACGGTATTACCGTGCAATCGTCAAAATCCAATGTAAGGGTCTCAAGAGATGGAAGTCTTGTCAGGTGAAAGATATCGGATGCTATGATTGTCGTGACAGCATTCGAAATACCGAATGCCAAATGTAACTTCTTCAAATTCCTAAGACTTGCAAGATTTCATAGTCTCATCCCGTTTGTACTCTCAACATCCATTCTAAGAGACTCAATTAAGGGACAACCAGCAATTAAATCCCAAACTGTACCGGTTAGAAAATTGACTAAACACAATTCTAAGCTCAGTAAATTTGGAAAAGTAGTAAAAAACACCAAACTCGGAAAAGCACAACAATGAATTTCTAGATGTTTCAATTCCATACGAGAGTAAAGTTGGGATGGCAATGTAACTGGTTGTCATAAAATAGTTAAGGCGAAAACATAAGGGCAAAACCTATTACACGATCAATGTGTTGTGACGTGTCATGCCGGGTCGGGTCCAATTTAACACAAGTATGTTAATAAAACAATTCATTTTTATATCAACGTACGAAACTATTTTATAGACCATCACTTATTCTAAAAACATCAACGTCTTCACTTTGACGTAAGCACATAACGGCATCAGGTTATCAGATGTGTAGAGTTAAATTCATTTGAGTTGATTATTTTGAGCTATATGCCACATTTCTAAACGTAAAAAATGCTACACTGCTTTTAAGCTCGATTACTTAAATTAAATATCTCAAATTATAAAATGAATTGGTTGTATACTTACAACTGCTAGTTATTTTTACTACCGCTATTTATTTTTTCTACTGCTAGTAAAACTGAATTGGTTGTATACTTACAAGTTACAACTGCTAGTAATATGATTACAAGTTACAACTGCTAGCTATTTTAACTACTGCTAGTGATAGAAGACATCAACGAAATGATGCCACAGTCGTTAATGCTGTTGTGTATGGCCGTGTTTGTTATGCCCATGTGTAGGTGCTGCTGATACCATTCTGGCGCCCTTGTGTAGGTGTTGCTCTTACTATTCTGGACCTGAATAGGCACATAGTCATTTAGTGCTGCTAGTATTAAACGTACAACTTCTAGTTATATTGTACTAGTGTTGAATAGTAAATCTGTTTTTTGCAAGTGTGCATAGTCACTAGTTGGTAGTTATTAGTAGATTGTAGAATACGAATTGTAACAACTAGAAGGACTCCTTGGTTTATAAAAGTAGTCCATAGGGAAAAGAAGTTGCCCTACGTACAACAGTTAGTTGCCAAATTGATTTTTGGAAACAACTCGTAGTTGCCCAGATTAAACAAACATGTATAATGAGATTATAGAACAGAGGAAATAGTAAATATGTTGACATACAATGTTTCATACATACAACCTACTACATATTACGATTACTACATAATTATAAGTTTAATGGTTACATATTATATAACCACTTGATTTATAACATTCAGCGAGTACGCAGAAAAAGCTAACCACTCCATGCTTCCTTCCCATACAGACATCGTACTAAAACCACAAAGCTTCATTCCCATTAAGCATGATCCCTAACTTCTTCCGAACAAACCTATTGAACATGAATATAATGGTAAGTTAAAAATAAAACATGAATAGAATGGTAAGTTAAAAATAAAACATACTATACACAGCACGGTCTGGCTGCTTTAACAAAAGAAGAGATTCTTTGTATGGAGCGATGTAGAAAGATCCCGCGTCTCCTAACATTCCCATGCAGACAAATAATTCAAGTTATTTCTTGTACACAAATACCGAGTGACCCAAATGATTGCCGCTGTACGCTTCCACTATTGGAGCCTGATCCTTTGTAAACCCAAGCAAACGAACCGAAAATAGGGTAGGGATGGCGAATAGGCTTCTAAATGATCTTATGGAAGAACCATTCACGTCCAACAACCATCCGCAAAACAATGGAATATCTTCACCAATGATCATCCCAGAAATCACTAGAGAGGTTCCAAGATCGAAAACATTGAATGGAACTGGGAGTTCATTTTTTTAAATATGTGGTAGGTCTATAACTTTAAATTGGCTGGTAACCAAATCAAAAGAAATCAACATATAAATCTTGTAAATAACACCGTCCTCATTAGTTAACTTTTCACTCCCATTCCAATAGATAAAACGACCTACAACTGCATGACTTTTGCGTTTCAATTTGATAGATTCACGAGGGGGTGGAAATTTTCAAAACGTGTCCACCTTAACAAGTTCAAAGAAAAGACAGACACACACCAGAAACCACTTTGAAAAACAGGATAGGAGACCTTCACGATCGTCGGGTCAAGAGTGTCTGGACGGACGCCAAAACCAAAACAAATCCTTTGACATTCAATTTGATGCGTGTAAAGCGGGACAAATACTGCAAGTGATTTTTTGATTGTCGGGTTCCAAATAACAGACATTAGATTAGAACCATAGACAAAACATGAAAGACCATTAGAATTGCCAACTGCAATCATAGATGAAAGCATTAAATCTGTATGAAGTGGCATAGCGATTAGCTGTTCATCTAAAGCTAACATAAAACCTTGGTGACCCATATCGAAAGTTAGCGTAAAAAAACACTCATCATTACGACGAACACCGTAATTAAAGATGAAGCTTCCACAATCTATACTAGCCTTCCATAACTTGCAAACACTACGTACCTGGAGTATAGACTTAGGAGTTAGCCTACGGATGATATCTAGTTGAACATCCAGTGAGATATTGTCAGACATTTTTGTTAAACAAAAGCAGAAAGAATGGGATAAAGATATGAAGTGAATAGACCAAAAGAATAAAGAAAGATTTTGTTAAACAAAATAAGAAAGATTTGTATTGAAGAAAGAGATTGGGAACAAAAGACATTCAAGGACATGTACCGTGATGTACTTTTGGGCAACTAAATATTATATTCTGCTATATACCAAATATTAATAAAGTATACATAACCAATATAGAAGTGGTTTGCAAACCATAGGCCTTTTTGTGTATGTGCACGGGTATTTATAAAAAAAATGCCGTTGAGTTAAAAAAAATATGATAATCGACTAATATATAACACAAGTAAAAATACCTATAGTAAAAGTTGAAAGAAAAAGACTTCACAAGTGAACATTCGACAATAATTATAGGTCAAACGGACATTAAGGATCGTACCTTGAAAGACGGCTATCAATTTGGGTATTCAACCTTGTGCTTCCAGAAGTATTCAAGCATCCGTTCACGGTAAGCTAACGCTGTTTGAAAAGGGTCGTCTACTTCCAGAGTCTGGTTACGGAGAAATATATACAAAATAATGCACACCCATCCCATACTCCGCAATCGCCATATAAGTCTGATTGTTGTGGGACTTTTGGACACTGGTACGTGATTATATAATCCCTCGGTGATATGGCCTCACTATGCAGTATCCCAGCCTTTGTTAGGTACAATTTAAGCCGTGTTTGTAACTTTCTCTTCAAACCTCGCTACCACCGTGCACCTCTTCCGGCTGACCCGAGAGAGTCATAAAGTTAAACAACGCCAGTGCGGATATGGAGCACAGCGAGTACCCAGTGATTTCCAGTTTCATTCACGGGAAACTACACCTGATATATAAAACAAATGCAGAATATTATAAGCTGTTTATAACTGTAGTGTTGTACGGTAAGAGTCTGCCAAACTGACCTTTTCAACATCTCGACAAGCCACAGGGTATGTTGTGCCATCTGAATCTAGGATTTGAGTGCAGAAATTACACCCTGCCAAAGCCCAATCTGTATCGGCTAGTCTAAACAGCCACATCAAATCAACCCATACATCCAACTGCTGCGGACATATAAAAAGTACGTCCAAACGCCCCTTTTAGACTGAAAATAGTAGATATAAACTTCAACAGCTACTTGAAAAGCTTAAGATAAGATATAAAAGCTTAAAGGTTAGAAGTACTTGTATGCTAGGGAAAATCAATTCAAACAATACCTTAAAATATCATAGAAAAGAAGTCCTAACAAGCTATAGTTGCTCCATTTACAAATCAATGTCTCACATTCAGAACACCATTCCTCCTAAATATATCTAGAGTATAAAACAAGATATAATAATTTAGATACAATAATCAATACCGAGCCTGATTCACATATTTTTTAGCAGAACATAATTGCATCAAATTAAGAAATTTACAAAACCTGAATTTCGGTTTAGGGGTGATAACCCTAATTTTGACTTTCATCAAGGGAACAACCACAAATGCAAATTTAACTAAAATTACAGATTAAATCGAAGATAAAACACATTAAGTAGATAATAAAAAAAGATTGTGTTTGGATACGAGCAATTTTGAGAGGATTCATTTTTTGACACTTAAGTAGATAATAACAAAATATTTCTTTAGGTGATTTGAATTACCTGTAACAAGAACAGGCCAATGCACAAGAAGGTTCAATTGTGTGGTGGTGCCGCCGGATGGTGGTGGCGTGTGTGGTGGTGCCGCCGGATGGTGGTGGCGTCGGGTTGTTGGGTGGTTGTGGTGGTGTTAGTTGTGATGGTTTATGTGGAGGACAAGAGGTGTGTGAGTCTGTGTTTTGTGTGGGCGTTTGATTTTTTTTAATTTAAAATGTAAAATGACCAAAGTATCCTCGTGTATAAATACAAGTTGCCAAAAAATATAAAGATGCCAAAAAAACAATACAAGTTGCCCAAAAAACAATACCTTACAATACATGACATATACTTTCAAAATACGTACTTGTGTCATAAGTTGTCGGCCACGTGGCAACCCCTGGTTGGGTCCAAGAAAATCGGTGGGCAACCGGTCTAGTTTCAAATTAAAAAAAGGCGTGGTCCAGAAAATGATAAGCCTCAGGGCGCCTTGTCTATTTGCCTCATTTTCCCTTTATCAAATGTCACTAAATTAAAAGTATTATTTCAAATGTTTATTAAATATTTTAGATCAATTTCATAATTAGTACCTCGAGTTAATAAATTTTAAATTAGACGCAAATATAATTACGCTATTTTTTTTGGGTTTTACAAATTAACTAAGAAACAAGAAATAAATGCGTAAAATAAAATAGAGGTTGTGATCAATAGAGGTAAAGTGTGCTAACCTAGTTACTCATCCTATCGTGTAATGTCTATGCTTTATTACTTTCAATTGATTCAAGTGGGATTTTAAGTCGCTAGGACAACATTTGGTCAATTCGTCCTAATCTATCAACAAAGGCTCCTACCCGATGTCAAAGGTTTACCTTTAGGGAGTCGAGGGGTTTATAGTCACCTAAGCCAAGTTATTAAGTACCCTACATGCAAGATTTGAAATAATGTGTGCCCGGGCGCTAGCATCTTAGACACTTATTCCTAACTTCTTAAGTTCATCCGGACGACCGGTGATCATTTGGTCAGTTTGCACAAGTGAGGAAGGGTCGTCAGTTGGTCAATACTTACCCTTCCCAACTTTACCTAACTACTTAGCGTCAGTTGGTCAATTCTCCTAAGCAACTAGATACGACCGCATTTCAAAACTACCGAAGCTAGGGTAACTACCAACGAACTATGCATGCATACACTAGAAACTATTATACGGAAGCATGAAAACATAAACAATACATTCAAGGAATCATAATTAGGCTAGCACCAAAGGTGCTTAGCCGATCATATTAAAAGAAACAATGAATTTCATGTTTAACATAATGAAAGACATGAATTAAAAGTAAAAGATAGAAATGATCTCTAATGCTTATCGATATGGAGTGATTCCTCCCTTGGAGATGGCTCTGTATGCTCTGCCTTTGGAACCCTCTTCACATTCTCTGACTTTGAGTTGTGAGTGAATGATGTGAAACGCAGAAATTAGGGCTTGTATTTATAGGCACGATCCTAGTTACGGCGTAACTTGAGTTGAGAGTTACACCGTAACTTTAATTATCCTCAAAATAATACTCTCGTTAAATAGACTACGGCGTAACACTTGGTAAAGGTTACGCCGTATCTTCAATACAGAACTCTTTTAAGAGGACTACGACGTAATGCTTGTTGAGGAGTTACGGCGTAGTTGGTGGAAGCGCGAAATATTTCTTGACCTAGATGATTACGGCGTAACCTAAGTTGGGAGTTACGCCGTAATTGCTGTTAAGTAGGCAATCCAAGATAAAATATTGTCTACGGTGTAATGTGAGAGAATAAGTTACGCCGTAGCTTCTTCATGAGTAGCATACTATCATAAACCGTTAGGAAAATCTCCAAATCCGCTTCTCATAAGCTCCAATGCTCATAATTTACCTGAAAGTGAAATAAAAAGGAATACAAGCGTAAGTCCATATAAATAATATAAAATAAAAGCATTATCAGGGGAAATTGACACTTAAAAGTCAGGACTATTTGATGTTATCAAATATCCCCCACTTGAACTCTACTTGCCCTCAAGTAGACCTTATTAGAAAAATTTCTAAAAAGATATCCCCCATTACCTGGAAGACATGAGTTTAAAAATCTCTTATGCTAGAATAAATCAAAGCCGAACACCTCACGAAATGGGAACAAAACACTCAAATTCTCTCATCTAGTCTAAGTGTCAATTTCGGGGTGATCACTTAAAGCACAGTCATATCATGTATTCTATCATAAGCTTGGCGGTTACACAAATCTCCACCACTAGAGTTAAGGACTAAACAATTCTTGAAGGCAATATGGGTGGACACAACATGGGTTAAGGGTGAAATGTCATTACTTACGTGTCATGGCAAAGTGGACAAAATCAATGATACATGACCAAATCCATGGCCAAGACACCAAAGATTGCTCGCTTCATCACCTAGACACGCTTCATGACTAAAAGGTAGGATAAGACATGGGAAATAAATGGTGTAAATAAAAGTAACAAAACAAATAGTCTTAACCTATAACCAAGTTGTCACCGCCTACAGTTCATCCAAAGTCCAAGCTTTAAGGTGAAGAAACCGGATCATGATATAACAAGTAGATGTGCCATTAGCGAACGTCATGATGGGCACATTACCTATTCTCTAACTGTTGGTGTAATAATCACCAACTCAATTCTTCAAATGTGACCGAGGTGGCCTCCACGATGCTTAATCTTTGATGAGCTTCTATCATAGTGCTTATAACATTGCACTTTACAATAAACAATAAACTACAGTTGTTGTTTTTTTGAATCATCATTTATTTATTTTTGTTTTATACTACAACATAACATCCCCCACTTGAGATGAACATATAATGAGAATCTGGGGAGTCTTTAATGATCTTGAAATATAAGTCTTTGACGGAAGCGTGATTTCCGAACCTTTCTACTTAAACCTTAAACTTAGCAAAACAATGACTTCCCGATTACAAATTAAGACTACACGGTAGGCTAAGGCGAATGGGTGTAACGAAACAATATATATTAGGTGAAGAAAATGAAAGGAATGGCTTAGACGGGTGTATCTAGGGGTATCTTGCACTAAAGGTGAGTGCAACAAAAGGGTTTAACATTGGGTTATAAGCCATGGGTCATGGACTTTGGGTCATGGGTACCCAACAAGATACAATGTATCTAGACAATGGGTCATGGGTCATGGACATTGGGTCATGAGTCATGGATAATACCCAATATGATTACATGTATGATGTCATGCAATGGGTCATGGGTTATGGATTAGCTCCATGGGTATGGGTCATGGGTCTTGGATATTACCCATCATATTATATATTATATTACAACAATTTATTTATTACAACATTTTATGTAAATGATCAAATGTATATAATTTGCAAAACAACATGTATTCTTATAATTTTACTTATGATAAATTTATATTTGTTATCAACAAAACATAACGAGATTGCTAAATATAAACAAACGTTTTTACGATTTATTTGTATTAACACCACTGTTAACGCTTTGAGTTTTATGAGCTTAGTGCAATAATAACTACTTGGATTATGGGTGTATAGAAACATAGCCTTCTGTCTTTTAAACTTGGAATCTTATGATCAACTGTTTTAATACTAAACTTATGAATTCACTAAACCTTTGTGTTGACTTTTGAGCATGTTTTATCTCAGGTGTTTGATCTTTACTGCTACATAACTTACTTTTGGTGGCGCTTGGCAAATGGCATGACATGGTCATAGATTACTCTGATGTATATTTGGGACCGCTTTATTTTTACGGGTATTTATTTCCGCACTATTTTTGAATGATGTAAACTTAATACTTTTTATTACGAAATTTCTTCTAAACAGTTGAGGTAAAACCGTTCTTTGTACCTTGTGTTGTGATACCAATTGAGCAGCACCCCAGTGACATTATCTTTCGCTGCGATTCGATTTTGGGGGTGTTACACTATAAATATCCCTCATGACTCTCAATGAGGGTTGTGGTAAAGTGTGTGTATCATTCATAGTTATCAAGCTAATATATTCATCTATCTTTTCTCCACCCTCCTCTACTTTCTCTCTCTATAAACCAACATAGATTTCGAATACTTATCCACCCCTAGACCACTCGAATCTTGAATCATATGGAACCTATCAGGTTCGTCATCACCAACAAAATATAAACCAACCTACCTCTCCCATTGGTCACTTTTATCTTGAAGAAATGTACTCACATCAATTTTCAGAAACCATGACTCCCATTCATGAGGATTCTCCCGTCGAAGAAGCACCCTAGTTGTGACAAAGAAGGTGACAAGAAGACACCAAAAGAAGGTGGTTAAAAATGTCAATGAAGTAATAAGGGCTACTCCATGGGTTGCTGAAGAAGAAGCTACATTGTGCAAATCTTGGGTTCGTATATCCGTAGATAGCATTGTTGGTAATGCGAGAAAGGAAGCTGGATTTTGGAATGTTGTTCTAGAGTGCATGCATATAGATAGTCCTATTACCCAATGTCGGACCTACGATATGGTAAACGGGAAATAAAATACGGTGCGTCCAAAAGTTGCTGAATTTTGTGGTATGTACGGTAACGTCAACCGGATGAGTGAGCCGGAGATAGGGATTAACTCAAAGTCTCAAAGTAGCACTTTCGGAATATGAAGCTGAATATGGAACCCAGTTTACACTTATGCATTGTTGGGAGGTTTTGAGGGATTGTTCGAAATGGAAAGAGGTGGTACTTCCGAAATTTGAAGCGGCAAAAAAAGAAAAGAGCAAGAGATATAAGTCTTCGGGCTCTAGTTCAGGATTCAACACGTCAGCGTCTATGCAGGGTGGTTTTAGTTTGAAACAATAGCGTGAAAGAATAAAGGAAAATAAAAAATAGGATGAGAAAATGATAAGTCAATGATAAGTTTGAGTGTTTACCCCGTAATCTCAAATAGTTGGAAAGTCATGTTAAGTTTAGAAAAGTTTTTATAAAGAAACTTGAATCAAATAATAAAGCTTACAAGAATAAAATAATAGGTTTCGATTAATTTCGGGTTTTATAATAATAAATAGTTTTAAAATTATAAGTTTAGAAGGTTTTATAAATTTCGGCATTACGAGTCCGTTTATACAACATTCTCAAGTCATCATGACTTTAAGCAAAACTCAATTTTCGTAATCACAATATTTATAACTTTTTATGTTTCGTTATATTAAGTTCAAAGTGTCCAATAAGTCCAATGTCCAATAGGTCCAATGTTTGATAATATTAGTCCGGTATTTGTCCATTAATGTCAATGTCCAAAATATAATCCAAAGTCGAATTTCAAGAACGAGTATCAATTCCCAAAGTAATCCGAAATGTATCAATGATCACAAGACAAATAACTTAAGTTAGTTAAGTGCCCGATAAAATAATATGACATGTAAAATAATTTTATCGACAAAACAATAAAAAAATGACCACGATTATAATAAAACCAAACACGCTCTTTATTAATTAGTTGTGCTCATGGCCCATGTGTTAAACAAACACACCATTTATGTTTTACTTGGGCACGGCCCAAAATAACTTAAACACGCCATTGTTGATGGGTCGGGTAATAACCGAATAAACCGAAAACCAAACCCGAACCGAAAAAACCGAACCGAATTTGTCAAAACCGAACCGAACTAAAAATTCGGTTTTCGGTTTGGATATGGTTTTGGCTACCTGAACCGAAAACCGAAATTATATAAATATATATATATTTTTTATATATTTATTTATAAAAACACTTTATATATTGAATATATATATTTTTTTATATACTTATATACACAAAAAGACTATTAAAAATTTTTCTTAATATAAAAAAACACTTTTTATACTTTAAATAAATTTTTTCTTTGCCAAAATCTATTTAATTAAATTAGAAAATATATAAGTTCGGTTTTCGGTTTTGACCCATAACCGAACCAAACTTCGGTTCGGTTCTCGGTTCGTTTGGTTATAAATATTTTTGGTTCGGTTCGGTTTTCGGTTATGACCCAAAAAAATTAACCGAACAAACCGAACCGAATAAACCGATTACCTGAGAACCGAACTGATGAATCATAGATACTCCCAAACAATTTCAAACTTAAAATGCAAACACCCCTTTGGTACCTCGTTTTACCGTAGCCAACACAGCACCCTTACGGGGTTGTGTTCACCCATCGACCCTGAAGCATGACAAAGCATGACAACCCTATGTGGGTTTTGTTTCCTTTGAATCCAAAAACAAAGACTCACCCATGTGGTTTCGTTGAATAGCAGCAATAAGACGAAATCAAATGCAAGTCTCAAATATGAACACAATCACAAAATACAACTGCAATTTACCAACGCCCCTTGGTGGTTTGAGGTTTAGTATAGACAAGACAAAGCAAACGACGAACCTTACGTGGGTCGTGTTCGAACCGAGACGAGATCAAACAACTCAACACAAGCAAACACATCACACATTCACAGTTTTAAAAGTACCTTAACACAACTCGTACACATTCACAGTCACACACATATTCATAATTTACCATAAAAATCACTGACACCCCATGGTGTTATATTTGTGAACCGAGAATTAAACGAAATCAAAATGTTCTAAATCATTTTGAAAGAATAAGCAACACTAAGTACCATACAAACGAGCACCCTTCTAGGAGCCTCGTTAAACGGAACACCACATCCTAACGCACCCTAGTCGTGACCATAAACGTCACGTCTAAACCCGATTAGCCACGATCCATAACCTTCCGTAGCTGGACTCCATGCGGCTGTGGTGATGTTGGTGGAGTGGCGGCGGCGGTGACAGCTGCTGGCCGGAGCAGTGAGAGAGTAGTGAGAGATGGGGTGATGTTATTATGAGAGTTAGAAACCCTAATAGGTTTTAATATTAGTTCAAACATGTGCAGGGACCAAAAGTAACTAAAATTAAAGATTGAGGCCGGAGGTAGAAATTACACTACAGAGACTGGTTGTGTAATTTGTAATCTTTTATGAAAGTAGAGTGTGGGACCCGTTTAGGTTAGCAAATGTTCGATTCGATTCACGAAAATAACGCTGTTGCGTCCGAAATAATTTTTCTAATAAAAATGAGTATTCACACGACTATTTTCTCATAAACAATATAACAATTAAATCAAATATTTTAATGAGTTTATAGTTGTGCCAGTACGCGAAATCTGCAGTTTTCACGTTTTTTTCGAGATTACCTCTCGATTTCAAGTCCAAATTGGTTCAGAAAGTTCAAAATGAATATCAAGTAATAATAAATATAATTTACTATTAAAATACGTTTTATAAAATTACCAGTTATTACAGTAAAGGAGGGGTTGGAATTTTCCATTTTTTAGTTTAAGTTTTGTAAAATTGCATGAAAAGTCATCATACTTGGCACTTATTGTCATTGTATGTAGCGAACTATTTTTTTTATCATTGTGACACTAACTTTTTGGGAGCGTGCTATTGTGTGTATCGTGACTTTTTAACTTGTTGTAGCAGGTCATGTTAACGACCGTTAACTTTCTTATTGCACCGTTAGTCCTTTTTAGTAGTTTTTAACGACCGTTATTATATTATTGCACGTTAGTCATTTTTACGTCGTTTTACACGTACTTTTCGTCCGTTTTTTCACGGTTTCGTCCGTTTTTGCACATTTTCCGTTTTCACACGGTTACGTTTTTACACGTTTAACGTTTTCTTTCGTTTTTGTTTTTGGGCCCGTTTTACACGTTTTCTTCGTTTTACACGTTTCTTCCGTTTTACACGTTTTCGTCCGTTTTTCCGCGGTTTCGTCCGTTTTTACACTTTTTATTCCGTTTTACACGTTTTTCATCCGTTTTACACGTCTTCTTCCATTTTACATAACACGTTTTTTTTTCATCCGTTTTATACTTTTTACACACGTTCTTCCGTTATACCGTTTCGTCGCTTTTACGTTTTCATTTAAAGCCTTTTTACACTTTACGTTTTGCGTTTTAGCGTTTTCCGTTTTTACACGTTTTCGTACGTTACGTTTTTCGTCCCGGTTTTCATCCGTTTTACCGTTTTCATCCGTTTTACCGTGTTTTTTTTTTTTTTTCGTTTTTTTCCGTTTTCGTCCGTTTACACGTTTTTGTGTTTTTTCGTTTTACACGTCGTTTTCATTTGCGTCCGTTTTCACCGTTTTACCGTTGCACCGTTTCGTTCCTTTTACGCGTTTTCGTTTCATTTTTACACTTTCGTCCGTTTTTACACGTTTTCTTCCGTTTCTGTTTTACACGTTTTCATCGTTTTACCGCGTGTTCTTCGTTTTACTTTCCGTTTTTAGTTTTTATACGTTTTACGCGTTTTCTTCCGTTTTCGTCCCGTTTTGCGTTTCGCGTGTTCTTTCGTTTTACATTTTCGTACTGTTTACGTTTTTTTCACGCACGTTCGTTTTATTTTATTCGTTTTACGCACCGTTTTACCGCACGTTTTACGTTCCGTTTCATTTTTTCGTTTTTACGTGTAAAACGAAAAACATGTAAAACGAAAAAACGTGTAAAATGGACGAAACGTAAAACGAGCGAAAACGATGTAAAACTAAAAAAGAAAAAACGAAACGCACAACGTCAAAATGGACGCTAATGTAAAAAACGACGTGTAAAGCGTACAAAACGTGTAAAAACCAAGAACACCCGTAAAAACGTGTAAAACTTACCGCAAAAACCTTAACGGAAGAAACGTGTAAAGCGTAATAATACGCAAAAAACGAACTACATGTAAAAACGGATGAAAAGTGTAAAACCGAAGTGTAAAAACGTGTAAAACACGGAAAACGAAATGTAAAAAGAACGTGTAAATCAAAACGTGTGAAAACGGACGGGCAAAAGGACGTGCGTGAAAACGCGGAAAAAGCGTGTAAAACGAAGAAAACATGTAAAACGGTGAGCGATGTAAAACGGGCGAGGCTAAAAAAAAAAAACGGTGTAAAAAACGTGTAATAAAACGCAGGAAAACCTTCGGTAAAACGTGTAAAACGAAAACTAAAAGTAAAAACTTGTAAAACGGAAAACGTGTAAAACGTGTAAGCGGATGAAAACGTGTAAAACGGAAAGAAAAAGGTGTAAAAAGCGGGCGTGTAGCGGCGATTAAAAACGGGCAGCGAAAAACGTTTAAAACGGGAAGCGGCGTGTAAAAACAACGAAAACGTAAACCGAAAAAAGAAACCCGTGTAAAAGCGGGAAAACAAAACGTAAAAGCGTCGATAAAATTGGACAAAAAAAAATGCGAAAACGTGACGTGTAAAACTGAAAACGTTAAAAAGGACGAAAATGTAAAAGCGGAAAACGCGTGTAAAAGCGTGTAAAACTTGTAAAAAGCGAAGCAAAAGCGTGTGAAACCGGACGAAACGTGTAAAACGGACAGCGTGTAAAAAACGAGGCGAAAATGACTAACGGTGCAATAATATAATAACGGTCGTTAAAAACTGGCGAAAAGGACTAACGGTGCAATAAAAAAGTTAACGGTCGTTAACATGACCTGCTACAACAAGTTAAACAAGTCACCGATACACACAATAGCACGCTCCCAAAAAGTTAGTGTCACAATGATAAAAAAAATAGTTCGCTACATACAATGACAATAAGTGCCAAGTATGATGACTTTTCATGCAATTTTCCCTTTAAGTTTTGTATTATCTATGTAACGTTTATTTTTTTTTTGTACGTGTACGTTTTTAATTATGTAATTTTTTTATTAATTTATTGAATAAAAGTTTTAGTTTTTAATAAATAACAAAATAGATTGAAAGGTGAAGTGGTGTGAATGGTTGGGAGTAGGGGTGTCAGTAGGGTCGGGTTGACCCGACTCGAACCCGAACCTGATAAGGCTAATCGGGTCAGGTCTAATCGGGTCAAAAAATCTTGTCGGGCTTGTTAATACAAATAAGCCGTAAAAAAGTTTATTTATATTTTTACGATCTTCTAATGTTTTGTCGATAACAAACGTAAAATCATTTTAATGAAACAAATAAAATACGTAAATGGTTTGAGCCAATAGTTTACTAACACACTTACGTTTTCACAAAAAACACTAAACAAGTAATACTGCTTTCATGATTTAATAATGCATATGTACAACAACTAGTGTTTACATATTTGGTAGATATATACATACTTAGTATGTATTATAATGGGTAATAGAATGGGTAGAAGTTTAAGTATTTAACCCATTGACTTCATACATTGAATGTAGTTGGGTAAAACCCAAAGTCCATGACCCATACCCATGGAGCATAATCCATAACCCATAATCCATTGCATGACAGCATGCATAAGTCATAATGGGTATTATCCATGACCCATGGAGCTAAACCATAACCCATAGACTAGATACATTGCATCTCCTAGATACATTGTATCTACTTGGATACCCATGGTCCAAAGCCTAGGACCCATTGTAACACCCCCAAAAATGACTCAGCGGAAGCATACAAGTATTGGGGTGCTACTAAATTACTATCACAACATAAGCATAGAACAACGGATTTTCATAAATAAACTTTTATTCATTTCTTAAAAACAGTGTTTATATTTTTGGATTTGGTGCGGAAAATTGCCCATTATAAAAAAAAGTGGTCCCAATACATAAATCAGAGTCGTCTATGACCATGCCATGCCTTTTCCTTGCGCCTCCAAAGATAAGCTATCACCTCAAAACCTTAAGATACATGCTAAAGGGGTCAGCTTATTTGGTGAGTTCATAGGTTTATTAAAAAAAAGATTTCAGTACACTGTTTCAAATTTGGTTTTTGATGATCATTACGTCTTGCATAATGTCATAAAGTTTATGGTTTCAATTCATAAAAGGATTTCATAAAAGAGATTTCATTAGTGGACTATAAGTAGGGTATATGTACATTACAACGAATATAATGTCATATATTGAATCTATTACGCTAGCACTAAGTTCATGCAACCGAAGCTACGACAATTTATGTATGCACAAGGAAGTCATACAAATAAGGAGCCCATGGCGAGTGTTTATCCCAATACACTCGGTCCCGACATGCTATATGTTTCGCCTTGACCCAAGCGGGGTCAACCGAACAGGGGAGTCACCCCCAATAGATCTATTTATAACATTCGCGCTTCCCAGCAGGAATTGACGGTTCATGAAAAGGGCAAGTTAGGATCTAAAGTGTGACAACTCGTAAATTTCAGGTCATTTTGCAAACTTTGAAAAATTTACTATTTCATCATTTTTCGTAAACTAGGTTTACGAATATCAAATACGCGTAACCTGGAGGGTTAAGCTGCGTATTCATGGAATATCATCAAGGACATTTCATATAGACTAGACTTAGTCTACATATCATTAGCAACATCATCATCATATTAGTTCATGCATGGTTTTGCATTTTACATTAAACGCATAATTTCCTATTAAATAAACGCTATCGCGTAATCAATTATTTTGAACATTTGATCCGGTACTTCCAAAAATTATCCCGATATATTTTTATACTCATATTAAGATTAGAAAAATAACTTTATGAGTTTACCCGGTGTTTTAAATTTATTTTGTATATAAACTGTTATATTTAAATAATTACGACGGTTTTCTTAAATACTACACGACAATTATTATTTCACTCAAATTTTGCAAGAAATGTATTTTTATAATTTTTATGACTATAATATATTTTATTTTGATCCGTTAAAATTTATTTTTAGCTAACGCTACCTTAAATGCTTAAATAAATACACAAGTTACTAGTAATTCTTAACTAACTACACATTTACTCTACATTAATACAATTGATTAATACTTAATGCATCTAGTCTTTTATTTTCATATCATGGTCGACATACCAAGATAACTCATACCCAAAATTTGCAAAATATCTACTTACATACACTTATATTGTATTATACTCAAACATTTACACATACAAACTAAATATCCAAAGGTGAAAAATCAAAAGTATCATCTTCCTCTCTTCTCCCTTGAACCGGCCACCATAGAAAGACCAAGGAGGATCACCAAAACTTTTCAAGTCAAGTTAATTCACAATCTAGTCACACTCTTAGTTAAGGTTTTGAAATAAAAACCTAGGGTGATTAATCTTGTTCATTTAACCTCATCAAGTTACTAGTAAGCATTTCATGTTCATATTCATCTTTTATATTCATTTTATGTTCATTTCATCATATTTAAGAAAAACAAGCAAGTCATATTGATGTTTATACCACCTTTTATTGTTTTTAAATGTTATATATATATATAATTATCATCCTATAATTACTCCTTGAAACATATCACTTTTGGTGATGTCTAGGAACCCATGACACCCTAAGAAAGTGTATGGTAGGATTAGAATAGCTTCGGAGTTGGTTTGAATTGGTTAGAATAGGTTTTGCGCGAGAAAAACTCATTTCGACAACTTTATTTAAAGGTCTGATCATATTTTTGAATTCTGGAAATTTCGACAGTGGATAAAAATTTTTGGACTAGATATTTAGAAAATATACTTTAAAACGAAAACGTGGCCGCTTGAACGGGTTAAAACGGAGTTATAACGAAGAAGTTATGCTATTTTCAAGTTTTACGACGAAACTATTATTTCAGAAAATTCAGCATATTGTTTTAACTTTTTACGAGTCAAAAATGGGTCTTAAGCGCTATAAATTGTGTCGACTTATCAAAAATATATTCGTATACTTTAACACGAAGCTAAGGACATATAAAACGTAGAAAACGGACTTGTAACGATTAAATTACACGCGTTAAACAAAGTTGCCGTAACTATATTATATAAGCAAAACTAATATACTTCTATTTAGACAAACATTACGGCCACAAATGACCATGTTGAGGGTCGTTTTTAACATTGATGTATTAATTTTTATAACATGATGTCTTCTAGTAAAAGTAAGTTCGCCTAGCATATTTTCCAAAATGTCCAACCGTTCGTCAAACGGAGTTGTAACGAATAATATACGGTCACTTAAACTTTGCCGAAAACCATCCTTAAACAATATTTTGGACACAAGTACCATACTTTAACTATGTTTTTCTCCATGATCGAGACCTATATGATGAAAACTTAAATGCTAAAACTTTGAGATAATGATACAAGCTTCCCAAAACCGTTGAGTTTGTTTCCTAACGCTCAATGTGCACCATTTTACGACTAGCTTTTCAAGGCCGTTTAGTCACTTTCATGAAATTGTCAAATGACATTATTTTACGACGAAAAGTTGTAATTTCATAATAGATCATTAAATAACTATCGTAAGATGTCATTTCAACGTATCTACTTATAAAGTAATTTATAAATTGTCAAGACGTTATAAGATTATTTTTCGACGATAAGTGTTATTTTCAAAAATTCACAAGTGGTATAGATATCATACGAATTGCATGCATAACATTACATCGTAACTTATTATGTATCATATCATTCATAATAGGTCGCAGTTAGAGATTGCGCCTCATTTCAGTGTACTCACTTTTGTCATCACATCATTGTACCAAGTGAGTTTCATAGCCCCACTTTCTATTACTTATTTTTTTTACAAACTCTTGGGGGAGATACATGCTCAACAACTTTTATGACATTCATGATTATTTGAAACTACATGTTTATCTGAACTGAATGTTTAGTCATACGAAGTAACAATTTTGCCATATTTAGAATTTCTATATCATAAATCATTGGACTAGCTGTCTTGGTATAATCATTGGGCTAATTGTCTTGGTATACTCATTGAACTAATGGTCTTGGTATACTCATTGAACTAATGGTCTTGGTATATTCATTGAGCTAATGGTCTTGGAAATATCATGAACTAAAGGTCTTGGAACTAATTGAAACAACACTCATATGTGTTATATCAATTGAATATTGATACATTAAGTTATGTACTATTATGTGAATTCATTTGACATCATGTGCTTGAACATAAACTATACACATTTTGGCAGTGGGTTGTGAACACACAGGTTGCAAGTTTTGTATGGGCGGAACTTGGAACTGAGTGGATTTACAATGCCTTTGCTGCATAAACGATTTTTTTTAAAGGCTTTACATTGCAACACAAACTCTATGAACTCACTCAACCTTTGTGTTGACACTTTTAGCATGTTTTATCTCAGGTATCTAAGGCATACACTTCATGGCATGCATGTGGACTTATCATAGAGTCGTGGTGACGACGCGTCTCACATGGGATTTATACACTTTAAAAACATCGTTTGGCTTGTATCAAACTTATTTCCGCACACGTTGATTTTCATTTGGGACCTACACTTTGTAAACTTTGATTGTTTTAATAAATCAAACGATGTATTTTCCAAACGACACTTTAGGTCGTTCAATATAACTGTGATTGTGATGCTATGACAGTCAACCCCCAGGAATTCCATTCCGCTGCAAAACAGGTAATTTGGGGGTGTGACAGATTGGCATCAGAGCTTCGGTTATAGAGAACTAGGTTGCATCATTGACCCTAGACTATAACTACATCATCATAGCATCTCATCATTTCATCATAAGTGCATATTCACTATGCATACGGTTTCATATGTACATTTTGCGAGTTATTTACTTTTATTTCAAACCAATTGTCACATAGATGCCCTCAGATACCTATTTCATTATCCTTCCTTTAGACTCCAATGTGGAGAATGCCTTGTCATTTCCTATCATAATTTTAACATCAGTTGAGTTAACACCAAATATCATATGAGTCGATTAGTCCAAGCATTGCATAGTTACTCCTAAATTATACAAAGCCTGATCACCAATTTCTAATTCAGGAAGAATCATGCAATGAAGGGAGTAGTAGTCTCATATGTGTAAGCAATTCCGTAATCGAGCCAAATTTTCAAAAGACCTCCTTCAAATCGATTTAGCCTAATCTCATGACAGTTCTTTTTGATGATGAGTTGTGAGAATTAAGTAAAACGGTTACCTGAAAGTCTTTTTTGACGGTTTTGCTCGAGAATGGGAAAGTTTGCCACATCGAACCCTAAACCGGAGAGACCAACACGAACTGAATTCAGGGACTGAATTCCTTTTTGGGTGGGCGAATGTGACAACTCGTAAATTTCAGGTCATTTTGCAAACTTTGAAAAATTTACTATTTCATCATTTTTCGTAAACTAGGTTTACGAATATCAAATACGCGTAACCTGGAGGGTTAAGCTGCGTATTCATGGAATATCATCAAGGACATTTCATATAGACTAGACTTAGTCTACATATCATTAGCAACATCATCATCATATTAGTTCATGCATGGTTTGCATTTACATTAACGCATAATTTCCTATTAAATAAACGCTATCGCGTAATCAATTATTTTGAACATTTGATCCGGTACTTTCAAAAATTATCCCGATATATTTTTATACTCATATTAAGATTATAAAAATAACGTTATGAGTTTACCCGGTGTTTTAAATTTATTTTGTATATAAACTGTTATATTTAAATAATTACGACGGTTTTCTTAAATACTACACGACAATTATTATTTCACTCAAATTTTGCAAGAAATGTATTTTTATAATTTTTATGACTTCAATATATTTTATTTTGATCCGTTAAAATTTTTTTGAGCTAACGCTACCCTAAATGCTTAAATAAATACACAAGTTACTAGTAATTCTTAACTAACTACACATTTACTCTACATTAATACAATTGATTAATACTTAATGCATCTAGTCTTTTATTTTCATATCATGGTCGACATACCAAGATGACTCATACCCAAAATTTGCAAAATATCTACTTACATACACTTATATTGTATTATACTCAAACATTTACACATACAAACTACATATCCAAAGGTGAAAAATCAAAAGTATCCTCTTCCTCTCTTCCCTTGAACCGCCCACCATAGAAAGACCAAGGAGGATCACCAAAAATTTTCAAGTCAAGTTAATTCACAATCTAGTCACACTCTTAGTTAAGGTTTTGAAATAAAAACCTAGGGTGATTAACCTTGTTCATTTAACCTCATCAAGTTACTAGTAAGCATTTCATGTTCATATTCATCTTTCATATTCATTTTATGTTCATTTCATCATATTTAAGAAAAACATGCAAGTCATATTGATGTTTATACCACTTTTTATTGTTTTTAAGTGTTATATATATATAATTATCATCCTATAATTACTCCTTGAAACATATCACTTTTGGTGATGTTAAGGAACCCATGACACCCTAAGAAAGTGTATGGTAGGATTAGAATAGCTTCGGAGTTGGTTTGAATTGGTTAGAATAGGTTTTGGCGAGAAAAACTCATTTCGACAACTTTATTTAAAGGTCTGATCATATTTTTGAATTCTGGAAATTTCGACAGTGGATAAAAATTTTTGGACTAGATATTTAGAAAATATACTTTAAAACGAAAACGTGGCCTCTTGAACGGGTTAAAACGGAGTTATAACGAAGAAGTTATGCTATTTTCAAGTTTGACGACGAAACTATTATTTCAGAAAATTCAGCATGTTGTTTTAACTTTTTACGAGTCAAACATGGGTCTTAAGCGCTATAAATTGTGTCGACTTATCAAAAATATATTAGTATACTTTAACACGAAGCTAAGGACATATAAAACGTAGAAAACGGACTTGTAACGATTAAATTACACGCGTTAAACAAAGTTGCCGTAACTATATTATATAAGCAAAACTAATATACTTCTATTTAGACAAACATTACGGCCACAAATGACCATGTTGAGGGTCGTTTTTAACATTGATGTATTACTTTTTATAACATGATGTCTTCTAGTAAAAGTAAGTTCGCCTAGCATATTTTCCAAAATGTCCAACCGTTCGTCAAACGGAGTTGTAACGAATAATATACGGTCACTTAAACTTTGCCGAAAACCATCCTTAAACAATATTTTGGACACAAGTACCATACTTTAACTATGTTTTTCTCCATGATCGAGACCTATATGATGAAAACTTAAATGCTAAAACTTTGAGATAATGATACAAGCTTCCCAAAACCGTTGAGTTTGTTTCCTAACGCTCAATGTGCAACATTTTACGACTAGCTTTTCAAGGCCGTTTAGTCACTTTCATGAAATTGTCAAATGACATTATTTTACGACGAAAAGTTGTAATTTCATAATAAATCATTAAATAACTATCGTAGGATATCATTTCAACGTATATACTTATAAAGTAATTTATAAATTGTCAAGACGTTATAAGATTATTTTCCGACGATAAGTGTTATTTACAAAAATTCACAAGTGGTATAGATATCATACGAATTGCATGCATAACATTTCATCGTAACTTATTATGTATCATATCATTCATAATAGGTCGCAGTTAGAGATTGCGCCTCATTTCAGTGTACTCACTTTTGTCATCACATCATTGTACCAAGTGAGTTTCATAGCCCCACTTTCTATTACTTATTTTTTTTACAAACTCTTGGGGGAGATACATGCTCAACAACTTTTATGACATTCATGATTATTTGCAACTACATGTTTATCTGAACTGAATGTTTAGTCATACGAAGTAACAATTTTGCCATATTTAGAATTTCTATATCATAAATCATTGGACTAGCTGTCTTGGTATAATCATTGGGCTAATTGTCTTGGTATACTCATTGAACTAATGGTCTTGGTATACTCATTGAACTAATGGTCTTGGTATATTCATTGAGCTAATGGTCTTGGTAATATCATGAACTAAAGGTCTTTGAACTATTTGAAACAACACTAATATGTGTTATATCAATTGAATATTGATACATTAAGTTATGTACTATTATGTGAATTCATTTGACATCATGTGCTTGAACATAAACTATACACGTTTTGGCAGTGGGTTGTGTGAACACACAGGGTTGCAAGTTTTGTATGGGCGAAACTTAGAACTGAGTGGATTTACAATGCCTTTGCTGCATAAACGATTTTTTTTAAAGGCTTTACATTGCAACACAAACTCTATGAACTCACTTAACCTTTGTGTTGACACTTTTAGCATGTTTTATCTCAGGTATCTAAGGCATACACTTCATGGCATGCATGTGGACTTATCATAGAGTCGTGGTGACGACGCGTCTCACATGGGATTTATACACTTTAAAAACATCGTTTGGCTTGTATCAAACATATTTCCGCACACGTTGATTTTCATTTGGGACCTACACTTTGTAAACTCTGATTGTTTTAATAAATCAAACGATGTATTTTCCAAACGACACTTTAGGTCGTTCAATATAACTGTGATTGTGATGCTATGACAGTCAACCCCCAGGAATTCCATTCCGCTGCAAAACAGGTAATTTGGGGGTGTGACATAAAGTCTTAGGCTAAGCTGCGTAATATTCTAGGTCAAAGGTTTTGGAGTGGTCCTTAAAGCATCTAGGTATGATGTATCTTAAAACATATCAATCAAAGGTAGTATGCATAGAATGCAGAATTTTAGTAATTAAATCATTTAAGTAAGAATGAGCATGTATCTTCCCCAAAACAGTTATAAAACAAGTAAAAGTAGGGGCTATGAAACTCACCTTGGCAATGTGCAATATGAAGTCTACAGGGAACTTAAATCAAGGAGTGATAGTGCACGGCTCCGACACGCAACCTAATTAAGTACGGCATATTTAGTCTTTATGTTTAAGACTCGATAAAGTTTAACTAACTTTATAAATTTTAAATGTTTTTGTTGTTGTTGTTGTTGTTGTTGTTGTTGTTTGTGTGGCATTGTTTATCTTAAAACAATTTACAAAGACTTGGGTGGATCTCGGCTTAAGAAGGATGACATGGGAGGAATCTCAAGGAAAGAATTCCGACTTTGGTTCTATGATGACCAAAAGATAATACTTAGAAGGGTACATGCAGAAAAGATATCAAGGATAAACAAGACTTCGGTTTGATGATAATCGAATGATGATGTATGAAAAATAGTACGTATAATGTGAGATGTTGATGCGAACGAAAGAAATATATATATATTAAGTGTGTATATATATATTTTTAATATGTATTAAGTCTTAACTTGTATACCATTTGTATTAGCAACATACAATGTAGATAAATATATTTCATTAATAAATATGTTTTGAAAGGTTTTATATATTTAACTCGTCATTCATCACTAGAAAATTTACACTATATGTTTTCAAGAAGTATATTTCATTTACAAATCGTAAAATAGTAAGTATGCTTATAGAAAATTTGATATGACCCGAGTGTATAGTTTCTATTTATCCAGTTTGAATAATTGTCAAGAGTTGTAAAAATTGGATTTATAACTTGAGTTTTTATTAATTGAAAAGTTATGTTTTATTAACCTTTTATAAGCAAAACTGTGTCTCGGTCTTTTAAGTTGTTTCGATAGTTGATGGTTACCTGTTTTAATATTTATGTTTTGAAAATCGATAATTTATGTCATTTGTTATTTGTTGACAATAATAGATGTTAATTGGTTATCGAGTCGTTACGTTGAAATGGAGTTGGAGTGCGAGTCGTAAATGATTTAATTTCCTTACTGATGACTCGGCTACGCGGCTAATTGTTCTCACAAGGCTTGTGATTGCTAAGCGGACCCTCATGACAGATGGGCTTCGGCCCAACATTACACACTCATTATTTTTTTTATAGAAATTGGTCACTTGGGCTAACTTGGCACTTTAGCTAGGCCCATATTCATTCCTTAAGTCACGGGCCTTAAAGTCCAATAGAGTAACTCAAGATATTTAGGAAATACTGAAATACTAATGCTGTGACAATTTTTACGTGAGGCTAATAATCAAAACGCAAGCCTAAACAGAACACTGGTCATGGAGTTGAGGCACTAGTGTAAGGTTAACAAACATATAAATGAGGTGCCAAGTTTTGAGGTGGTCTTGTTGGCAGTGAGTGAGAAAGGTAAACATGAGACTAATTTCACTTATGTTGGTTTGACAAGGTAAATGACACACCCCCACTGATGGGGAGTTCGACACACACGAGCAACACCGATTGCTCCCTCATGTCGTGTACTTGAGGGTTCTTAGGCCAAGTAGGACAAATATCCATACGACTCATACGAGTCTTCTCGACTACTTCGTGGCCTTGGGGTAGTCGCGGTACCCTTAGAGGTGTTTTGTTGCGACTCGAAGTAAATCCAAACGAATTGACTCTTTTACGAGTTTACTAGTACACCTAAGATAGCCGCAAAAATCGACTTGGATAAATATTCAGATCCTACCACGACACTCTAACGAGAGCGACACAAGGAATTTTGTTTGAGTCTTGTTTCATGCCAACCGGGTACAACCCAAATTGAGCAAAAATGGACTCGATGCCATCATCCTTATGGGTCTCATGATGGTCCAAAGTGACGCTACTAGTGGGAACAAGCCTTAGTAAAAAGGGGTCTCGTTATAGACGTGTGCACAATATGAAAACAACCTTTCACAATCTATTCGTATAATTAGTTTGGAACATGGTGACGACCCCATGGGTTTCGACTTTAAAAATCGACAATCTGATTAGGCCATACCACCAGAGCACTTACCAATCACTTAAAGATTTCCCTCTAGGTTTATTCATTTTTATTTGCCACTTAAGAATGATCAACAACAACATCAAACAACATCACTTAAATTTTATTAACAACATTCGGTGTGAATCAAGAGAAAAAATTATAATTTGAATCTTGGACAAAATGAAATTATAACTCAACAGATTATAAAAGGGTAACAATTGAGTTTTCTTACATCAATTTTCGTGGGTTGAATAGATAAACACCGAAAGACCAAAAACTCAATTGGAGAGGACTCGGAGCGAATTAGAACAATTGACAACTTGGAACGGCTTCCTTATGTATCCCCTTACAAAACCCCTCTATCAATTTTCAAAAGCCCCTTGATTTGAGAAACCCTAATTTTTGGATTGGGTGGAAAGTGGGTGAAACTTGGTGAAATCTTGTTCCTTCTATAGATGTGAGAATGGTATATTGATAGTGATGCTTTGGTTCTTCAAGACTTGACTTTTACCCATTCTTGGCTCTGGTCTCCATCTGCTCGACCACGCATGGTATTCCTCATGATAGCTAGGGAGTAGCTTGGATGGAATTGGGGTGATGACAAAGTAGCCTTCTGATCTTGACATTCAAAAGATAGGGAAGCACCTATATTGGTGTTTGTTGAGTTTCTGCGAAGGAAGCAGAAAAGAAGAGGAAGACTAGGGGTGGGTAGGGTGGTTTTATATTTTGTTTTATTATCGTACACAGTATAGATCGTACCCCGTGTTTTGTCGAATTCTCGAGTAAACCTACCTTCCTGGTACCCGAAAAATATAAAGATTATGTTTTCGGAGACGATTTCTTAAGCGTAATAACATGATATGTTTATTACGTTGGATTTTGATTATAAATGTTTGTCGTTATTAATTTGGTGTCGGTATGCGTCTGCGTGTCGCGTGACTTTCTGAATTCACCAGATAACTTCTCGTTTTCTTTCGTAAATTATTAGTGATTGATAAAAAAAAATGTATTTTTCTCTTATCTCAGTATTTATTTATTGATTTATTATTTTTTTTTAGTTTTGTATGCTAATGCGCTGCAGTATGCGGAATAACTATTAGATTAAGCTAATGTGTGCTTAAATTTTAACCGGGATAATAATAAATTTCACATTTATTATACAGATAATTATTGGACAAGCGGTGTCTTATTTCTAAGGAAACGAGATGACCTCTCAGTTTTAGATTTTTGATATTGGCATTCTATCAGAAAATAATTGATTTAAAATTTTCTGACGTGTAAACATTATTATAATAATCCGAAATTTTACGAGTTGTTATACCCATGACCCATAACCTATGGATAAAGAGGAGCGTCTCACGGTTCCCCCAGTTTACACTGGACGGATCCCTCAAGCAAGGGATCCGTGGGATCCGTGGAACAGTAGTGATTTTTCCTCTATAAATAGTGAGCCATTTCTTCATTGTAGGTTGCCACTCCTACACATACTTTCTCCTAGTATTGTAAACTCTCTAACCTCAGATCAAAAGGATCTTTCTATGTAGTTTGTGTTTGTTTTTGTGTGATTCTCTAGGTTCCTCTTAAAGGCGAGATCACCACCTCTTGAAGTCGAGCAAGCTCAAGTCCATGAGTTGCCATGCTTCGTCATCATCAAGACTACTGAAGTTCTCTTGTTGATATTTCTTTCTTCCTCTCTAGAAGTGTCATGTCTAAGACATTAGTGAAAGGTGCCAAACATCCGTGTCAAAGGCATTAGTGAAGGATGCCAAAAGGGTCAAGTCGAAGGCATTAGTGAAAGGTGTTGAACGTCCGTGTCAAAGGCATTAGTGAAGGATGCCAAAAGGGTCAAGTCGAGGTATTAGTGAAGGTGCCAAAAGATCATGTCAAAGGCATTAGTGAAAGATGCCAAGGGTGTACAATCGATATGGTGCATCGATGTACAAATAGAGATAGGTTGTGTCCAAGGATATTGATATCCTTGATGATGTTATAATAAGGAGCGGGTCTCCTTTGGGATAGGTGTTGTGTAGTGTTGGGTAGTAGTTCCTCCTTTGTAATGGAACTCGGTATCTAGCCTTGTACCGAATAAAGTATAGGCGACGTTGTGATAGGTTTGGTTCTACCTCGTGGAAGAACACGGTGTCTAGCCTTGTATCGGAAAAAGAGTAGGCGGCGTTATGAAGGCTTCTCCGCCATAAGGAGTTGTGTCGTGTAGTGCTAATGAACTATCGAGTAGGTGACTCGGGGAGTAGAGTAGGGCAAGGAAGGTGTCCTTATAGCAGAACCACTATAAACACTCGTGTCGTGGTTTTGCGTTTCTTACTCTTTACATTTGCATTATATCTTTACATATATATCTATCAATATCCAACATACATATCTAAATAGACTGACATAAGTTGATCTAAATATTTTAAAACAAAATTTTAATCGGAAAAACTATTCAACCCCCCCCCTCTAGTTTTCCACAGGGTTGTTTTGACCCGAACCCGATAACCCAATAGTGTTATCGGGTCGGATTAGGGTTAAATAAATAATGCTATCGGGTTATCGGGTCAACCCGATAAGACCCGAAATAATCAAAGCAGAGTATCTTATGTTTTACATATTGTATTTAACATATTTTGTTTGATACTAGTAGAATGTGTGCAAGTGTGCTGCAATAGTTCAAGTCTGCTGCATTGGATATATACTCTTTATAGTTTAGAATTTGTAATGGAATCCCATTGAATAGACTGTATATGAATGACAATCACTTTATTAGCAAATAGAGAAACTTAGAATTTATAATACCTTTCAAGATAGAATGTTGACTTTTAGATAACTCATATATACTTGTTTCATTTTCAAATGCATATTATTAGATTTTTTTTTGGTCAATGAATAAATATATTTCAAATAATTGATGTTTTTTTACTTACTGTTACTTAATTTGGTCACCCGATAATCCGAATCACCCGACCCGACATAACCCGACCCAAATCCCACCCAAACCAGATAACCTGATTCTTAATCGGGTCGGGTTACGGGTCACTTTTTAAAAATTCAAAACCCGACTCAACCCGACCCAACAAACCCGATAACTCGACCCGTTAACACCTCTAGTTGGGAGTGAAAAGTGAGAGGGTGTGAAAGGAGAGAGAAAGCTGGTGTGACGTAGTAGAAGGTGAAGTAGTGCTATGGATGGGAGTAGCCTTATTTTAATTATTCTTCCCATTTGATCCTAACTCTTGGGTTTATAGAAGAAAGAATGAGAACCCGGTTTTTAATTATACAAATACGACATGGCACACTGATGCAGGTTTTACTGACCATGTTTTAATAGTTATAAAGTCTCGTTATACCTATGGTCTACCCTAATGCACTAACGGTCAGTGTACCTGGTCGTGTGTAATGTAGTATTCGGTAAAACCGAGGTCGTTCCAAGAGCTATGTGTGCGAATTTAAACTAAGTTTAGGTGTCACAGATTTTAATAGATTTTAAGGTTGAAATGATTAACTACTAAAACAAAAAAATAAAGAAAGCAAATAGAGGCGAGGGTTGTGATCAATAGGGAGAAGTGTGCTAACCTAGTTATTCATCCTATCAAGCTAAGTTCATGTTTAATTACTTCCAATTACTTCGGGGTAAGTCGCGCTAGGAAAGCATTTTGTCGGCTTTGTCCTAACCCATCAGGGTTCCACTAGAGATGTCGTGACCCGTCGAAAGTCCGCTCTTCTTAGTCCCTAAGCCAAGTCATTAAGCAAGCTACATGCGATTTGTAACAATGAGTGCCTGGGAGCTAGCATCTTAAACACTCATCCCCGACTTCTTAAGTTCATCCAAACGGTAGGTGATTAGTTGGTCAAATCAGCATGCTTAAGAAGGGTCGCTGGCTTCACTCGGCCTACCTACTTAGGGTGGTCATTGGTCATATCTCCTACGTAACTAGCCACTACCGCCATTCAAAACTACCGAAACAAGGGTAGCTACTAATAAACTATGCATGCATGCACTAGAAACAATTATACTGAAGCAATGTAAACATAAACAAAGCAATTAAGGAATCATAACTAGGCTAGCACCAGAGGTGCTTAGTCGCTCTTATTAACTAAAACAATCGATTCAATGTTTAACATTACGAAATGCTAATGCTTATCATAGAGGAGTTATTTCTCCCTTGGAGATGGCTCCGTAAGCTCCCTAAGATCTACCTTCAACCTTCTACTCACGTTCACTGATGTTGTGTGTGAAATGGATGATTAGAAATGCCAATTAAAACGTGGTATATATAGGCAGGATCCGGTTACTGCAACTTAAGTTGAGAGTTAACAACACCATTATTCGTGAATTTGCACTAAATGGTGGTTACGGCGTAACATCCGAAGGAGTTACGCCAGATCTTCAATAAATCCTTGTTACGTCAGAGTTGAGACAATAGTTACGACGAGTTGCAGCCAAGCATAACCTCATTTGACCTAGTTAGTTACGATAATCTTTGGGAGGAGCCCGTAATCTTCGCTGAGTTGTTTTCGAGCCACACCCTGTTACGTATGTGAGAGGAGTTACGCCGTAACATCTTCAAAATGAGCATACTATCATATATCTTCAATAAACTTCCAAATCCGCCTCTTTAGCTCCAATGCTCGTAATTTACCTGAAAGTTAAATATAGAGGAAAACAAGCGTAAATCCATATAAATGATATAAAATACGAGCATTATCGGGAGAAATTGACACTTAATATTCAGGACTATTTGATGTTATCACACACTACTTCATGTATTTTTTCCATGTCATAGATGCCATCATCATTAACAATACAGTTTATTATAAACATTTAGATAATGCAAAGTTGCATCTTATAGAATTTAATAAGAAAATGTTTGACTAAGGGTATCTTTGACAAAACTAGCTGTAAAATGTAAGCTGTAAAGCTGTTTAACATGAGCTATAAGATGTATTTTTTTTCAATAAAAGTGTTTGGTAAATTAGTTGTTAACTGTAATTATAAGATGTTAAATGACATATCTAAAATTGTAGACCAACGTAAAACAAAACAAATATATATATATATATATATATATATATATATATATATATATATATATATATATATATATATGAGTTAGGATCAAATAAGAAGATTACTTAAAATAAGAAGGAATAAGAAGAACTATAACCGCAACCGGTGATGCAATCATCTAAATTAGATGCATCCCTATAATATTAGATGATTATAACGCACCATAGTGTGTTTTCTAGCTTAATTAGATGCACGGCATATATTAGATGAATTTCATGATTTGTTTTTGTTCCTTCCTCAAGACGCACAAAATCATGAAAATCAATTTGCACAATCTATACATCAAATTAACTTTTGAAACTCAAGATGTTGCATCTATATAAATAGAAATTCATCTAATACAAGTCGTTGCATCTCAAATGCATGGTCTTGGTCACCTCATATATATATATATATATAGTAGGGATCCGGTGAGAAGTAAATTAAAATAAGAAGTGGTGAGAAGTGACCAAAACCATGCATTTGAGATGCAACGACTTGCATTAGATGAATTTCTATTCATATAGATGCAACACCTTGAGTTTCGAAAGTTAATTTGATGTATAGATGGTGCAAACTAATTTTCATAATTTCGGCACATGCAGAGGAACAAAAAATAAGAGAAATCATTAAATGCATCTAATATAATGATATGCATCCGCTTAAAAGCTATAAAACACACTATGATGCTAAAATGCATCTAAGATTATAAGGATGCATCTAATTTAGGCCGGTGCATCTCTGATTTAATATAGTTCTTCTTATTCCTTCTTATTTTAAGTAATCTTCTTATTTGATCCTAAGTCTATATATATATATATATATATATATATATATATATATATATATATATATATATATATATATATATATATATATATATATATATATATATATATATATATATATATATATATATATATATATATATATATATATATATATATATATATATTGATGACGATAGTATGTATTGCAGCCCATGCAGGTCCAATACACATTATACACATACTAGGCGCAGGCCCAATGATTACAAATCCTAGGCCTACAAGAAGCTCAATGGCTAGATTGGCTATGGTCCAGTTTTGGATGCGCGAAGGCATATAACGGGTGAACCTTCAACCGCTAGACCCCTTACGCCCAGATCCGCATTAACACGGAACTCTTGCCCGCCAAGGGTCCTGGCCCCGAACCAACCAACACTATATGCAGAATCTAGGAAGCCCCAAAGAAGAACCTCGCCTATAAAAGGGCTCTATTCCCCATACAAGGTACAACTTTCTCTCATAATAACACACATACTACTACTCTCAAGAATGTGTGCTTTCTCTCACGCCGAGTCTAATCGTGGGGTCCGGCCCTCACGGTAAGACTAACGGTTTACCTTTCTTGTGCAGGGATCCCATCCAAACTACTTGAATTAGTACAAGATTGATTCACCCAAAGCTTCCGGCCTAGTCCAGTAAGCTACGTGCAGGCTTTCTATAACCCATCGCACAAATTGTACTAACAAGTTGGCGCCATCCGTGGGACCCAAAGCACAACCGCTGCTCAAAAGAAAAATGCCTACCAAAAGAGCTCGCTCGACCTCTAATCCCGCCACGGCTTTTGCAGCGGAACAAGGAGGAAGAAGAACATGATAGATCCGAAGGATCCGATTGGTCCGCAACCAAGATACCATCAGAAGTACTGTGATAAGTACTACGACGCATCTTAACTTTTGTGACAGAGATAGTTCGGAAACAATAAGGAAGAATCAAGGCTAGAGAAACGGTGAAAGCCCGATTAGACTTTAGCAAAGCATCTCAGCAATCCGAGTCCGGAAAACAGGTGCGAAGGAAGCATCTGAGAAAGAAGATCGAATCTCGGAAGCGCCGAAACACAGGGGAGAACTCTGAGCCAAGACGCAGCCGACCCAGCTTCTCCAGAAGAAAACCCGAAGGAGGAAGTGTTCAGTGGAGTCGCGCAAAGCTGCCTCAAAAGGCCGAAGCGAGAAAAGAGTATCTCCACGCGTTCCGGGAGAACCGGGAGAACTAAACGTTGCAAATCCGAGGAAGACAGAGGTACTCACCACCATTCTTCGCAAAAGACAGAAACCTACTCCGGGGATACGAAGGCAGTTGAACATACTCTCAAAGGTCCGATCGGCACTCCAGAAGTGAAGACAACGGAGATGAACACTGGAGTTCCGGATCAAAGAGGCCAAAGTTGGATGTCGAGAATGATGATTTAGCTAGGCCATGGGTATGCAAGGAGACCGAACCGTTCACTCCGCGCATCCGCTATTTCGACATGCCTAAAAGGACATGAATGCCTACTAATGTGAAGACATATGATGGAAGCTTAAGATCCGTGAGACCACCTAAAATTTTTCAGCAGCAGAAAGGTAGAACGCTGGGCTATGCCAACATGGTGCCACATGTTAACCTCTACCCTCACCGGATCTGCTAGGGTGTGGTTCGACGATCTTTCTACGAGTCGGCTGACAGCATGACGTAATTAAAGGAAGTTTTCCTGTCAAACTTCCTTTAGCAAAAGAAGTGCATAAAAGATCCAAAGGAGCTACCATATCAAACAAAAGGAAGGAGAAACCACGTAAGAATTCATGAAAAGATTCAAGGTGGAGAGTAGGGATGTCAAAGGATCTCCTAAGTTATGAAGGTTTCCACCATGCATGGAATCACTAACCCCGAAAGTTAATCAAGAGGTCGCATGATAATATACCCAAATCGGTGGATCTAAATGATGAGGGTAATCGCATCTTTCCTCCCGGGAGAGGTAGTCACAACTGCAACCATGAAAAGAAGAGGACGCTACCCCATGTGCAATGGAAACCGCACGGTTCGACAAAAACAAGGCTTCAAGAGAGATACACAAACTCGCCCGAATGGATGAAGCGTGACAGTTCGCCCTCCTTTCCAAAACGCCCAAAGAAATATTGGCACTAGAAAAGGCAAAGTTTAAGACTCCTCCTCCAATGCTTACGCCGATTGAGAAAAGAAACGGCAACAAGTATTGCGAATTCCATGGAGAAGTAGGACACAATACATGACGCAGTGTATGCACCTAAAAAGACAAATAGAAGAATTGCGAGAACTGAAAGTCACAAACATAATAAAATAACTCAAGCAAAATAGTGGCAAGGATCAGTCCAAGGCACTAAAGAAAGGGGAGACGCCAGAAAGATAAGCCCCCGCAATCTTGATGGTGCAATCTCAGCAATGGGTGATCGTATTGAAGTTACGCGAAAGCTTCCGTGCCGTAACATCTCATTTCCACCACTCACGGGAGAAAAAAGGGAATGACGACCAATGGTAATCGGCAGAGATAGGAGGACATTTTATACACATAATGTATGTCGACGAGGCTCAAGGTCAAGTTCTATATGAACATTGCTTCAAAGGCTCCACGTAAATAAGAAAGCAAATGATACTCGCATACAACCCCTCATGGGATTCAAATGAGAGATAATTTGTCCAATTGGGCGATATTATTGCTAACTAAAATTGGAGACGCGAGCATTCAACGCCGCGATTAATGAATTTTGTGGTGGTTAGGTATCGCCACATAATGGGATCATAGGAAGGCCGGAATGCGGAAGTTACGTGTCGTCCTTCTACGACACGGATGATGAAAGTTCCGGTGAAGGCGGAGTGCTCACGCATCCGTAGTAGCGTAATGGTTTCGCTTAGAATGTACTATGGTTTCCGAACCAACACCGTGATCCCGTGAACGGAAAAGCAAAGTGAAAAAGGATACACGGAAATACATCCGTAATATCCCGAACAAACAATAGCCATTGATCAACCTTGTCACCGGCTAAAAAGTTATGTGAATCTGCTAAAGCAAAACCTAGATATATTCGCGATGTCCGCTCTAGCCTACATGACGGTGTTCAAAGGCAATATAGCGTAGCATAGCTTAAACATACGGGAAGGATATACCCAATAAGGCAAAAAAAAATAGGTCAAGCACCGAAAAGGAGTAAGGCGATACAAGAGGAAGTGGGAAAACTCGTGGACGCTAGGATCATGAGGGAAGTGCATTATCACAAATTGGCCACAACCCTGAATGGTAGCAAAGCACACGTAGAGCCGGAGAATGTGTGTTGACTTCAAGGACCTCAATAAAGCATGTCGAAAGATGGTTACCCTTACCAGAGATAGATTGAAGGTAGAATCGCCTCAAGGATATCCCTTCAAATGCTTCCTAGATCGCAGTAAAAAGTTGTTATCACCAAATCCAGATGGCAAAAGAAGACGAAGAAAAAATAGCCTTCATTACAAATCAAGGAATATTATGCTACAGAAAAATGCCATTTGTGCTAAAATGCAGAGCAAAGATACCACGTACTGGTGGACAAAGCTTTCCACAAACAAATTGGGTAAACTTAGAAGTATATGTCGATGACCTAGTGATCAAAAGCCACTCCCGTATGTAAATAATGAGAGACATAGCGGAAACCTTCAAAACGCTAAGGGAAATAAACATGAAGCCAATCCTAAAAAGCGCTCTTCAAATGGAAGAGGGAATGTTTTTAGGATACACAAGAACACCAAAGGAATTAAAGTATGCCCAGAAAAGCGGCCATGCTAAGTCTTCATTCCAAATGCCTTAAGGATGTGAGGCTAAATGGAAACAAGCAATCCTCAACAGATTCCAAGAAGTTCACCGAAAAGTCACTACCATTCTTTAAAACACTCAAAAAGTAAACTAAAAGAGCGACTTTCAATGGACAAAAGAAGGAAGCTTTAACAAATGGGGGATGATAGCAAACCTCCCACCCTAACCGCACCTCAGAGAAAGAAGAGCTAATAATATACCTAGGCAAAGAAGCAAGAGAAGTCTGATAAGATCGCTTATAAGCTCAGCTAGGATCAATAACAAAGACTAATAACATGCACAAATGGAATAAACTAATCAATTCATTGAAACTGCAATTTTCATCACCATAAACTAATTAATCTAACTATAGACTATAGGAACACGCCTACTAACTAAACTAATAACCTAGGCGCTACAAGACTATACACCTAGGACAACACACACACACACCTTTAGTCCATACATCTTGGAAGACTTATATTTAAAACCTACACCTAATGTCCTCTTTATATACTAGAGGATTAGGGTTTACAAATCTCTACTAAAGACTAATAAATAAAACTTCTTTTTCAAGCAAGTCCTTCCATCTTTTTGTAGATTTCTTCTTTGTCATATTAAGTCCCTCTTGTTTCACTCTTTTTGTCTTATCAACTCAAACGTATAATTCCCAGAAGCACCGCGCGTTCTCTAAGGATGAAAAGAAGACAAACAAATGCCAATATACTTTGGAGCCGAAATCATGAGGACCGTAAATAAATTACACACCAATGGAGAAACTAGTCTTATCCTTGGTACACGCCACAAAGTGGATGAAGAGGTATTTCCAAGCTACATACTATAGTCATCATTACCAACCGACCAAGTCGGCTAAACCGCCGTTTTTTCACGCAAGTTTTAATTCACTCTGTGAATGGTCAATCGTAGAAGAAACTTAAAACAGCTTAAGCACCTAATGCAATGAAGATCCTGGGAGTATAGTGTTTCCTCGGTCATTATGTCCCAAATGAAGTCAGTAAATGGATCACCAAACGTGATAAAGGATCGAGATTTGAACGAAAGAGATTTTGAAGTTATTACAACTACGTAAAAAGGACAATAAATTACAAGGCTAAAATGTAAATTAAAGAAAATTTAAAAAGATAAAAATATTAAATAAACGCTTATCACTATTTTAAAATTGATGAACGCTTAAAACTTAAAACTTACGCTTAAATAAAATTACGTAAACGCATAAAATAAAAGTGAGATCTAAGAAATAAAAGACCTAAAAATATGAAAATGACATTTTTACAATCCTAATGATAAAAGAAAATTATTAGAAAAAGAAAATTATTTTTGTAACTATTTATCTAATTATTATTAATTAAAAACTATTTTAACTATTTAATAATAACCTAAAATACAAGAAAATATGAAATAAAGCTAGAAAAATAAAATTATGACTTAGAAAAATCTAAAATAACAAAATAGAATTTTCAAAACTATTTTGTATTTTTCTGATTATTTTTCTATTTTCTAGGAATTAAAAACTATTAAAAACTAATTAAATTATTTAAAAATACAAATTTAACTAAGAAAAATCTAGAAAAATATTTTTTTGTCTTTTTATATTTATCTTAACTTAAGAAAAATGAAAACTTAATTTTTTTGAAACTTTTCTTAATTTTTTGTATTAAAAGCTAATTAAAAAGTGCTAAAAACTGAATTAAATGCAGAAAAATAGCAAACAAGCTTGGAAAAATATGAAAATTTCAGGAAAAGTCTAAAATAATGTACTGAATCAAGAAAAAATGGAAAAACAGGTGGTTGTGTGTGAGATTATGGAACTGCTATGGAATGTGCTTATGAATAAGCACTTGAATAAGCCAAATGAGCACAAACAAGCACCACACTGGAACAGAAGTTCTACTATGCTATAATAACCAAAATGCAACTAAAACAATAAGCCATAGCCACTGAATTGCTAACTCAAAGTGATTTGATGATATGATTATAAACTAAAATGTGCTTGAGGTGCCTACTTTAAACCCAAAAATAAGCACTCAAATAAGCTGCAAATCAAAAACCAATTATGGAGACTTAAACTAGACCTGGTCAAGAGTTTATGAGCCAAAGACCGCACTAAGGTGAGCTAAGTTGAGCCCTGTGCAGGCCTTGCACAAAACTGAGAAAAACTCAGTGTTAACTGAGTTGTGTACAGGGCAACTGATCCCTGTTGACAAGCCAGTTTAGAGCTTAAGAAAAAGTCACAAAATTCCATAAAAATGATGACAAGAAAGTAGACCAAGTGAAGTTTTTAAAACAACAAATTTCACTAAATTTGGCTTAGCAATGAATTCAAGAAAAATCACTCCATTTGAGCCCAAAACCGAAGTTTTCAAGTTTTGACTTTTTAGCAGTTTAAGATGTTTGACTAATTTGAAGTTTGATCTTGATTTATAGACTGAATATGATGTTTAGTGATGAATTAAACCTATTACAAGCTATATCTATGAGTTTTAAACATAAAACAAGAACTTGATTTACCAAAATCACAAATGATAAGCTTATGGAGACGATTTTATGGGATTTTGACTATGTGGTTTGGTGTAAATATTACAAATGACTCAAATGAGTATATTTGAGCCAAACAAACTTAAACCAACAGAATCTACCATCAGACAAACCCATATAACACGATTTGGCATTAAATCCAAACACACTCAGAATACTAATAAGCAATTAAAACTGAGTGAACCATCGATCCGCTTATACCAATGATCAAACTGAAGTTTAAATTACCTAAGTACAACTAATTAAACACATAAAACCAATGACCACAGATACACATACAAGCAAAATATGCAAATTAGATTGAAAATGGAACTTGAAATACAACTCACATAAGTCCAAATTGGTGTTGCGTGCCAAACCAAACCCAAAACTAACGCTAATCTAATCCAACCCATATCCATCCTCTCGCACAACTATTATCATCACCATTCTCAATTTTGCATCAACAGTTGACTTTTGTTGACCATGAATGAAAAGGGCTTTAAAATCAAATATAAGCTTATACAAAGCTATAAGCAGCTTATACAAACTTATTTAAGCTTAAAATAAGCCACTAACAACTTTGACAATAAATTTGAAACCAAAAATTTCAAAAAGGAACAACAAACTTGAAATTTATATGAAAACTTGAATTGATACTCAACAACACCTTACAATGATAATTTGACTTAAATGTGATGCAAAGAAAGTGAAATTACAACATTTTTAATTAAACTAAGACATGAATTTAAAAACCATATAAGGAAAATTTTATAAAACTAACTACTCTCTCCTCTATTCCTCTTGCTTCCTTTTTATACCCAAACTGCTTTCATCTCCTCGAGTGAATCCCACTTGAAACTGGACCCTGGATGGCTTAAGTTTTTAGCCATTGATTGTATTTTGGCGGAATTGGTCTTTTGACAGGGGAGGTTGAGTAAAGGTTGAGGAGGCATTAAATGCTATTGGAAGGTTGTTGGGATGGGGGAAGAAAAGTGGAAAGGTGAGGAGGGGGGATGGGTTGCAGTGGCTAGATGTTGGGGAAGAAGAAAAGGGCTGCAGGGGTGGTTAGACCAGATATTTAACTTGTGTTTAATATTGCAAGGGGGTCCAAAATGCAGGGTCCAAATGGGTTAAGGTGGGTCACAAGGATATGACATGGTCCAAAGGTTTAAGGGTTTTATAAACAAGGACCTTTGTTGTAAATTCGAAAATCAAGGGACCACTTCTGCCATATTTGCAAAGTTGCTCCAAGGGACTAAAAGTGACAAGCTCCAATAGTATAAGGACCAAACTTGACATTTTCCAATTTCCAAGGACCATTTTTGCCAATTTTAAACTCAAGGACCAATTTTGCCATTTGACCACAGATTCATTCAAGGACCGTTTTTGACAATCTAAAATATTTCAGGGACCTTGAATGATATTTTTCTTTATTTTGATATACTCGTGGACTGTTTTTGACAACTTTTGAAACTTGGGGACTAAATCGCCAATTTTGCAAACTTGATACGTTTTCATCTGATTTTGATCTTTTTGCATTTAAAACACATAAAACACTGATTTGTGATATTTTCATCATTTTGATGCATTTAAAGTGTTTTCGATGTTTTGCGTCTAGATGGTACAAAAATGATGAGTATTTAGACACTCATCAATCCCCACACTAAGATATTGCTAGTCCCTAGCAATGTTTTGAAACTTTAATGGATTTTAAAAACTCTTTACCAAAAGCCATCACTTCTGGAGTAGCCAAATGTTTCATTTCAAGTAAGAACCTTGGTACATCGATAACCATGTGATTTTGAGCAAACCACCACCTCCAACGGATTTGATTTGTCTTTACCGTAGTTGCTTCGACTAGCCAACTCTTAGATAAATTATCAGAATTATCTTTGGTGAGCTCAATACCAATTATGGTTTTTCCACTGCCTTTACCACAAGCCATAAACTTGCGGGCTAGCCAACTCTTCACTTTTTAGGATATGGTGAGTTGAACACCATACAATTTTGGGCAAATTGCAAGCCATAAACGGGTTTGAGATATCTTTACCAAGAGCCGCTTGTTCTGATTAGCCAATCCTTTTGTTTTTAGACATGGCGATCGATATTATATGCCGAGTAAGTGAAAACACTTACTCCAAAAAATTTGGCCAAAACGGGAATTAGGCGGTATAAATATATGATAAAATTCGTGAGAATTCCCCCCCACACTTAGAAATGAATATTGCCCTCAATATTCAAAGTACCGCAAGGTTATGCAAAACAAAGAAATATTATGGCCATTATATTAAAAGGTTTTTTTTTGAATCTTAAATATATACACAACATGTGGGGCAACTCCCCCACACTAGGGTGGTAGAAAATAGAAAGAAGTCGGAAATATGGGTGAAAACCCATATGGCGTGCTACTGTTTTTGATTACCGAGTCGCTAGCTTGACTCGACTCCAATTAATTTGTTCATGGGAAAGTAAGTGGAAGAGACAATCTCCATCGGACTTTCATTCAAGATGTTTGGACAAACATTTGAAGCACGGGAAAGTTCCACACCGATGAGATATACATAGAACCGGCTCAAAAATGATAAATGAAAATGCCGGGTCAAAGATAGTGTCCTCACTCCTAACGAGTGAAGAAGAGAGGAAGTCACCGTAGGTGAAGAAAAGAAGGAAAATCATGATGACGCATCATGATAAGATCTTCTTCCTCGTGATTAGTGCGCTTGCACTCGCTTGGATTTTATCGGTTGAGCTCTTTGGTTTGGAAAGCATCTCCGAGAGGAGGGTTGGAAAATTTGTCATAGAAATACAAACTCTCATGATTGAGAACTTTTCCCGCCGATCATGATTTTTGCCATCCAAGCGATCATACTCCGGCGGAGTCATGATATGAGTGAGTTCACCGGCGAACTCCTCATGAGAATCATTCACATGATGTAAATCTGTGAATTTGTTCCATTTGTCGACTCATCACTATCCTCAATCTGAGTATCAAAGAGTGGATTCTCAGAAATTAAATTGAATTCAGAGTTGAATTCAAATAGAGGATTATTGAAAGTAGCTTTGAATGTTTCGGGAACAAAATGATCAACATTCTCTATTGGACTGTTAGGGTGAGAAGTGAGTGAACGATCATTGATGTGAGTGAGTTCATCGGTGAACTCCTCAAGAAGATGATCAGCATCAGATTGTGGGAGTGATGCCTCGACATACTCAATGTCTCCATAAGATTTACAATCATCGCTAAAATCGGAGAAAGTCTCAAAATGATCATTTGAACACTCAAGAGGGAAAGAAGAATCACACATATGATCAGAAATTCCCTGGACTTTCGGGATTGGGACAAGGTCCTCAACACTAGACTTTATGAATTCGTCCGATTCCCTCGTGAAAGGTCAAGATGCTCGCCCCCATGTTCAGAGAGTGAGTGGGAATATCGAGTGTGATAACAATGACCGAGGAGTTGAGAAATAATATTCTTAAAAGGAATACTCCTCTTCATATCATCATACATAGCCGCCTTAAGAAATTGGGAACGCCTAGAGCCGCTGCTCTAGGACTAATAATTCTTCCCTAGATTTGTGGGCCTCTCGCTTCTTTCGTTCTTCGCCGCAACTCCCATGGTCTTTTCATCACTCACTTGATTCTTAAAGTTACTAATCATATCATCAAGTGTTTTCATTGCGGTTTCAAAATCTTGGAATTTTTCAGCACAACGTCAGGTGGAGTTTGAACCGTATAGTGCTGTGGAGGTTGGAAATTGTCAAATATGTAAGAGTCATGATTGTTACAAGGAACTGGGTTCCCTATTTGACAATCGAAATGGGGACCTCCATTAGCACTCACAACAAGAAAACTGTGAGTCCGGATCGGTGAATTATATGGATTTTGGTTATAACCAAAGTTCTGAGCATCACCAGAAAACTGTTCATAGACAAACGTGTTTCCGGATTGACACTCAAATCCTTGGTGAGGACCTCCACAAAATTCACAGCTATATGAAGATAAGTCGGGTTGTGGTGGGTAATTGGAAAGTTTGAGGGATCGTAAATGAGTCTGGATTAGGATCATAATCAAATGAATTCCTTGAACCACAAAACAAACAACCTGCTCAATATCATTACCATAATCGTACACACGCATATTCAAATGACATGGTGAACCATAAAGAGGCTCACCACAACCGACACAAGGAATAAACGATTCCATGAGAATAGAAGAAGTTAGAATCAAATGGATAGAGGGTAAAGGGATAAAGAATCAAAAGGGTAAGAGGGTAAAGAGGAATATTTTTGGTATTTTTGAAAACATGATATAAAAACAAAGAATGAAAAATTTTGGGTTTTGATTTTTATAAGAAAATATAAATACATACAAATGGTATAAACAAGGAGTGAATATTCAAATCACTAATCTGCTAGATCGAAGATAAGACAAATTTCCCCGCAATGGGCGCCAAAATTTGATCCGCTAAACCGTCAAGTTTTCTCACGCCAGTCCACCACTTGTGAATGGCCAATCAAGAAACTTAAAACAAGCTTAAGCACGAATGCAATGAAGATTGGGAGTATAGTGTTTCCCCGGTCGTTATGTCCCAAATAGTTGCTGCAATGGATCACCAAACGATAGTGATCCGAGATTTGAACGGAAAGAGATTTTGAGTTATTACAACTACGTAAAAGGACATAAATTACAAGGGCTAAAATGTAAATTAAAGGAAATTAAAAAGATAAAAAATATTAAATAAACGCTATCACTATTTTTAAAATTGATGAACGCTTAAAACTTAAAACTTACGCTTAAATAAAAATTACGAACGCATAAAAATAAAAAGTAAAATCTAAGAAATAAAAGACCTAAAAATATGAAAATGACATTTTTACAATCCTAATGATAAAATAAAATTATTAGAAAAAGAAAATTATTTTTGTAACTATTTATCTAATTATTATTAATTAAAAACTATTTTTAACTATTTAATAATAACCTAAAATACAAGAAAATATGAAATAAAGCTAGAAAAATAAAATTATGACTTAGAAAAATCTAAAATAACAAAATAGAATTTTCAAAACTATTTTTGTATTTTTCTGATTATTTTTCTATTTTCTAGGAATTAAAAACTAATTAAATTATTTAAAAATACAAATTTAACTAAGAAAAATCTAGAAAAATATTTTTTTGTCTTTTTATATTTATCTTAACTTAATAAAAATGAAAACTTAATTTTTTTGAAACTTTTCTTAATTTTTTGTATTAAAAGCTAATTAAAAAGTGCTAAAAACTGAATTAAATGCAGAAAAATAGCAAACAAGCTTGGAAAAATATAAAAATTTCAGGAAAAGTCTAAAATAATGTAATGAATCAAGAAAAATGGAAAACAGGTGGTTGTGTGTGAGATTATTGAATCTGTATGGAATGTGCTTATGAAGCACTTGAATAAGCCAAATGAGCACAAACAAGCACCCACAATCGAACAAGTTCTACTATGCTATAATAACCAAAATGCAACTAAAACAATAAGCCATAGCCACTGAATTGCTAACTCAACAGATTTGGATGATATGATTATAAACTAAAAACAGGTTTGAGGTGCCTACTTTAAACCCAAAAATAAGCACTCAAATAAGCTACAAATCAAAAACCAATTATGGAGACTTAAACTAGACCTGGTCAAGAGTTTATGAGCCAAAGACCAGACCAAGGTGAGCTAAGTTGAGCCCTGTGCAGGCCTTGCACAAAACTGAGAAAAACTCAGTGTTAACTGAGTTGTGTACAGGGCAACTGATCCCTGTTGACAAGCCAGTTTAGAGCTTAAGAAAAAGTCACAAAATTCCATAAAAATGATGACAAGAAAGTAGACCAAGTGAAGTTTTTAAAACAACAAATTTCACTAAATTTGGCTCAGCAATGAATTCAAGAAAAATCACTCCATTTGAGCCCAAAACTGAGTTTTCAAGTTTTTGACTTTTTAGCAGTTTAAGATGTTTGACTAATTTGAAGTTTGATCTTGATTTATAGACTGAATATGATGTTATAGGATGAATAAAACCTAATGCAAACTATATCTAAGATTTTTAAACACAAAACAAGAACTTGATTTACCAAAATCACAACAGATAAGCTTATGGGATGATTTTATGGATTTTGACTATTGTGGTTTGCAATACACATAAATGACTCAAATGAGTATATTTGAGCCAAACAAACTTAAACCAACAGGAATCTACCACGACAAACCTATAAACACAGATTTGGCATTAAATCCAAACACACTGTAAATACTAATAAGCAATTAAACTGAGTGAACTACTGACCGCTTATACCAATGATCAAACTGAGTTTAAATTACCTAAGTACAACTAATTAAACACATAAAAACCAATTGTGACCACAGATACACATACAAGCAAAATATGCAAATTAGATTGAAAATGGAACTTGAAATACAACTCACATAAGTCCAAATTGTGTTGTGTGCTAAACCAAACCCAAAACCAATCTAAGCTAATCTAATCCAACCCATATCCATCCTCTGCAACAACTATTATCATCACCATTCTCAATTTTGCATCAACAGTTGACTTTTGTTGACCATGAATGAAAAGGGCTTTAAAATCAAATATAAGCTTATACAAAGCTATAAGCAGCTTATACAAACTTATTTAAGCTTAAAATAAGCCACTAACAACTTTGACAATAAAATTTGAAACTGAAAAATTTCAACAAAGGAACAACAAACTTGAAATTTATATGAAAACTTGAATTGATACTCAACAACACCTTACAATGATAATTTGACTTAAATGTGATGCAAAGAAAGTGAAATTACAACATTTTTAATTAAACTAAGACATGAATTTAAAAAAACGACATAAGGAAAATTTTATAAAACTAACTACTCTCTCCTCTATTCCTCTTGCTTCCTTTTTATACCCAAACTGTTTCTCTTTCATCTCTGAGTGAATCCCACTTGAAATCTGGACCCTTGGATGGCTTAAGAAGTTTTTAGCCATTGATTGTATTTTTGGCGGGAATTGGTCTTTTGACAGTGGGAGGTTGAGTAAAGGGGTTGAGGAGGCATTAAATGCTATTGGAAGGTTGTTGAGGAGGGGGAACAAGAAAAGTGGAAAGGTGAGGAGGGGGATGGTTGCGGGCTAGATATCGGGGAAGAAGAAAAGATGGCGTAGGGGTAGGTTAGACCGATATTTAACTTGTGTTTAATATTGCAAGGGGTCCAAAATGGGTCCAAATGGGTTTAGGGGTCACAAGGGATATGACATGGTTCAAAGGTTTAAGGGTTTTAATAAACAAGGACCTTTGTTGTATTCAAAAATCAAGGACCACTTCTGCCATTTTGCAAAGTTGCTCCAAGGGACTAAAAGTGACAAGCTCCAATAGTATAAGGACCAAACTTGACATTTTCCAATTTCCAAGGACCATTTTGCCAATTTTAAACTGAAGGACCAATTTGCCATTTGACCAAAGATTCATTCAAGGACCGTTTTTGACAATTTAAAATATTTCAGGGACCTTGAATGATATTTTTCTTTATTTTGATATACCAGGGACTGTTTTTGACAACTTTTGAAACTTGGGGGACTAAAACTGCCAATTATGCAAACTTGATACGCTTTTCATCTGATTTTGATATTTTGCATTTAAAACACATAAAACACTGATTTGTGATATTTTCATCATTTTGATGCATTTTTCGAGTGTTTTCAGATGTTTTTGCGTCTAGATGGACAAAAATGATGAGTAATTAGACACTCATCAATCCCCCACACTAAGATATTGCTAGTCCCTAGCAATGTTTTGAAATTTTAATGGATTTTAAAAACTTTTTACCAAAAGCCATCACTTCTGGAGTAGCCAAATGTTTCAGTTCAAGTAAGAACCATGGTACACCGATAACCATGTGATTTTGAGCAAACCACCAGCTTCCAACGGATTTGATTTGTCTTTACCGGAAGCCGTTTGCTCTGGACTAGCCAACTCTTAGATAAATTATCGAATTATCTTTGGAGTGAATACCAATTATGGCTTTTCCATCGCCTTTACCACAAGCCATAATCTTGTGGGCTAGCCAACTCTTCACTTTTTAGGATATGGTGAGTTGAACACCATACAATTTTGGGAAAATTGCAAGCCATAAACGGATTTGAGAAATCTTTACCAAGAGCCGTTGTTCCTCGGATTAGCCAATCCTTTGTTTTTAGACATGGCGGACCGATTACCATATCGAGTAAGTGAAAAAACACTTACTCCAAAAAAAATTTGGCCAAAAACGGGAATTAGGCGTATAATTATATGATAAAATTCGTGAGAATTCCCCATTAGTTAAATGAATATTGCCCTAAATATTCAAAGTACCGGCGGTTATGCCGAAACAAAGAACGAAAAAGGGAAATATTATGGCCATTATTTTTTTTTTTTTTTAAAACTTATATATATACACAACATGTGGGGCAACTCCCCCACACTAGGGTGGTAGAAAATAGAAAGAAGTCGGAAATATGGGTGAAAACCCATATGGTGCTATATCGTTTTGATTACCGAGTCGCTAGCTTGACTCGACCCCGAATTAATTTGTTCATGGGAAGTAAGTGGAAGAGACAATCTCCATCGGACTTTCATTCAAGATGTTTGGACAAACATTTAAAGCACGTGAAAGTTCCACACCGATGAGATATATACAGAACCCGCCAAAAATGATAAATGAAAATGCCGGGTCAAAGATAGTGTCCTCATTCCCGAACGAGTGAAGAGGAGAGGAAGTCACCAGGTAGGTGAAGAAAAGAAGGAAAATCATGATGACGATCATGATAAGATCTTTCCTCGGATTAAGTGCGTTGCACTCGTTTGGATTATATCGGTTGAGCTCTTTGGTTTGGAAAGCATCTCGGAAGGGAGGGTTGGAAAATTTGTCATAGAAATACAAACTCTCATGATTGAGAACTTTTCCGCCCGATCATGATTTTTGCCATCCAAGCGATCATACCTCGGGAGTCATGATATGAGTGAGTTCATCAGAACTCATGAAGAGAATCATTCACATGATGTAAATTGCGGAATCTTGTTCCATTGTCGACTCATCACTATCCTCAATCTGAGTATCAAAGAGTGGATTCTCAGAAATTAAATTGAATTCAGAGTTGAATTCAAATAGAGGATTATTGAAAGTAGCTTTGAATGTTTCGGGAACAAAATGATCAACATTCTCTATTGGACTGTTAGGGTGAGAAGTGAGTGAACGATCATTGATGTGAGTGAGTTCATCGTGAACTCCTCAAGATGATCAAGACGATTGTGGGAGTGATGCCTCAACATACTCAATGTCTCCATAAGATTTACAATCATCGCTAAAATCGGAGAAAGTCTCAAAATGATCATTTGAACACTCAAGAGGGGAAAGAGAATCACACATATGATCAGAAATTCCCTGTGACTCTCTCGGGATTGGGACAAGGTCCTCAACACTAGACTTTATGAATTCGGTCCGATTTTCAGAACAAGGTCAAGATGCTCGTCCCCCATGTTGAGGAGTGAGTGGGAATATCGAGTGTGATAACAACGACCGAGGGAGTTGAGAAATAATATTCTTAAAAGGAATACTCCTCTTCATCATCATACATACGCTTTAAGAAATTGGGAACGCCTTAGAGCTACTTGCTCTAGGACTAATAATTCTTCCCTAGATTTGCGAGCCTCTCGTTCTTCTCGTTCTTCGCCAGAATTCTCCCATGGTCTTTTCACCACTCACTTGATTCTTAAAGTTACTAATCATATCATCAAGTGTTTTCATTGCGGTTTCAAAATCTTGGGAATTTTCTTCAGAAACGGTTCGGTGGAGTTTGAACCGTATGGTGCTGTGGAGGTTGGAAATTGTCAAATATGTAAGAGTCATGATTGTTACAAGGAACTGGGTTCCCTATTTGACAATCAGAGCTGAAGTGGGGACCTCCACAGAATTCCAACAAGAAAACTGTTGAGTCCGACTGGTGAATTATATGGATTTTGGTTATAACCAAAGTCTCGAGCATCACCGAAAAATTGTTCATAGACAAACGTGTTTCCGGATTGACACTCAAATCCTTGGTGAGGACCTCCACAAAATTCACAACAGTTATATGAAGATAAGTCGGGTTGTGGTGGGTAATTGGAAAAGTTTGAGGGATCGTTAAATGAGTTCGGATTAGAATCATAATCAAATGAATTCCTTGAACCACAAAACAAACAACTCCCGTTCCGAATATCATTACCACACCGCATACACGCATTACACCAGCGACATGCTGAACCAAAAAGAGGCTCACCACAACCGACACAAGGAATAAACGATTCCATGAGAATAGAAGAAGTTAGAATCAAATGGATAGAGGGTAAAGGGATAAAGAATCAAAAAGGGTAAGAGGGTAAAGAGGAATATTTTTGGTATTTTTGAAAAACATGATGTAAAAACAAAGAATGAAAATCTTTTTGGGTTTTTGATTTTTATAAGAAAATATAAATACATACAAATGGTATAAACAAGGAGTGAATATTCAAATCACTAATCTACTAGACGGAAGATAATCAGACAGCCCCCGCAAGCAATGCAAAAATTTGATCCGCTCCCAAACCGTCAAGTTTTCTCACGCAAGCTGACCACTTGTGAATGGCCGACTGTAAGAAACTTAAAACGGCTTAAGCACGAATGCAATGAAGATCCTGGGAGTATAGTGTTTCCCCGGTCGTTATGTCCCAAATGAAGTTGTAAATGGATCACCAAACGTGATAGTGATCGAGAGATTTGAACGAAAGAGATTTGAGTTATTACAACTATAGAAAAAGGACATAAATTACAAGGGCTAAAATGTAAATTAAAGAAAATTTAAAAAGATAAAAAATATTAAATAAACGCTATCACTATATTTAAATTGATGAACGTTTAAAACTTAAAACTTACGTTTAAATAAAATTACGTAAAAGTACAAAATAAAAAGTGAGATCTAAGAAATAAAAGACCTAAAAATATGAAAATGACATTTTGACAATCCTAATGATAAAAGAAAATTATTAGAAAAAGAAAATTATTTTTGTAACTATTTATCTAATTATTATTAATTAAAAACTATTTTTAACTATTTAATAATAACCTAAAATACAAGAAAATATGAAATAAAGCTAGAAAAATAAAATTATGACTTAGAAAAATCTAAAATAACAAAATAGAATTTTCAAAACTATTTTTGTATTTTTCTGATTATTTTTCTATTTTCTAGGAATTAAAAACTATTGAAAACTAATTAAATTATTTAAAAATACAAATTTAACTAAGAAAAATCTAGAAAAATATTTTTTTGTCTTTTTATATTTATCTTAACTTAAGAAAAATGAAAACTTAATTTTTTTGAAACTTTTCTTAATTTTTTGTATTAAAAGCTAATTAAAAAGTGCTAAAAACTGAATTAAATGCAGAAAAATAGCAAACAAGCTTGGAAAAATATGAAAATTTCAGGAAAAGTCTAAAATAATGTACTGAATCAAGAAAAAATGGAAAAACAGGTGGTTGTGTGTGAGATTATGGAATCATATGGAATGTGCTTATGAATAAGCACTTGAATAAGCCAAATGAGCAAAAACAAGCACCACACGGAAAAAGTTCTACTATGCTATAATAACCAAATGCAACTAAAACAATAAGCCATAGCCACCTAATTGCTAACTCAAGATTTGGATGATATGATTATAAACTAAAAAACAGTTTGAGGTGCCTACTTTAAACCCAAAATAAGCACTCAAATAAGCTACAAATCAAAACCAATTATGGAGACTTAAACTAGACCCGGTCAAGAGTTTATGAGCCAAAGAGACCTCAAGGTGAGCTAAGTTGAGCCCCTGAAAAGTGCCTTGCACAAAATGAGAAAACTCTGTTAATGAGCAGGTACAGTGGCAACTGATCCCTGTTGACAAGCCAGTTTAGAGCTTAAGAAAAAGTCACAAAATTCCATAAAAATGATGACAAGAAAGTAGACCAAGTGAAGTTTTTAAAACAACAAATTTCACTAAATTTGGCTCAGCAATGAATTCAAGAAAAATCACTCCATTTGAGCCCAAAATGAAGTTTTCAAGTTTTTGACTTTTAGCAGTTAAGATGTTTGACTATTTTGAAGTTTGATCTTGATTTATAGACTGAATATGATGTTTAGTGATGAATTAAACCTATTACAAGCTATATCTATGAGTTTTAAACATAAAACAAGAACTTGATTTACCAAAATCACAAACAGATAAGCTTATGGACAGATTTTATGGGATTTTGACTATTGTGGTTTGCAAACACATAAATGACTCAAATGAGTATATTTGAGCCAAACAAACTTAAACCAACAGAATCTACCCATGCACAAACCTATAACACAGATTTGGCATTAAATCCAAACACACCTGTAAATACTAATAAGCAATTAAACCGAGTGAACTACCGACTGCTTATACCAATGATCAAACTGAGTTTAAATTACCTAAGTACAACTAATTAAACACATAAAAACCAATTGTGACCACAGATACACATACAAGCAAAATATGCAAATTAGATTGAAAATGGAACTTGAAATACAACTCACATAAGTCCAAATGGTGTGCAGTGCTAAACCAAACCCAAAACCAATCTAAGCTAATCTAATCCAACCCATATCCATCCTCCAGAACAACTATTATCATCACCATTCTCAATTTTGCATCAACAGTTGACTTTTGTTGACCATGAATGAAAAGGGCTTTAAAATCAAATATAAGCTTATACAAAGCTATAAGCAGCTTATACAAACTTATTTAAGCTTAAAATAAGCCACTAACAACTTTGACAATAAAATTTGAAACTGGAAAATTTCAACAGTGAACAACAAACTTGAAATTTATATGAAAACTTGAATTGATACTCAACAACACCTTACAATGATAATTTGACTTAAATGTGATGCAAAGAAAGTGAAATTACAACATTTTTAATTAAACTAAGACATGAATTTAAAAAACGACATAAGGAAAATTTTATAAAACTAACTACTCTCTCCTCTATTCCTCTTGGTTCCTTTTTATACCCAAACTGTTTCTCTTTCATCTCTGAGTGAATCCCACTTGAAATTGACCCTTGGATGGCTTAAGAAGTTTTTAGCCATTGATTGTATTTTTGGCGGGAATTGGTCTTTTGACAGTGGGAGGTTGAGTAAAGGGGTTGAGGAGGCATTAAATGCTATTGGAAGGTTGTTGAGGAGGGGGGAACAAGAAAAGTGGAAGGTGAGGGGGACGGGTCAGTGGTAGCTGTATGTGGGGAAGAAAAAGGGCGTAGGGGTGGTTAGACCAGATATTTAACTTGTGTTTAATATTGCAAGGGGTCCAAAATGGGGGTCCAAATGGGTTTGGCAGGGGTCACAGGGATATGACATGGTTCAAAGGTTTAAGGGTTTTAATAAACAAGGACCTTTGTTGTAAATTCTGAAAATCAAGGGACCACTCTCGCCATATTTGCAAAGTTTCTCCAAGGGACTAAAAGTGACAAGCTCCAATAGTATAAGGACCAAACTTGACATTTTCCAATTTCCAAGGACCATTTTTGCCAATTTTTAAACTTGAAGGACCAATTTTGCCATTTGACCACAGATTCATTCAAGGACCGTTTTTGACAATCTAAAATATTTCAGGGACCTTGAATGATATTTTTCTTTATTTTGATATACCAGGGACTTTTTGACAACTTTGAAACTTGGGGACTAAAACTGCCAATTTTGCAAACTTGATACATTTTTCATCCGATTTTGATCTTTTTGCATTTAAAACACATAAAACACTGATTTGTGATATTTTCATCATTTTGATGCATTTCGAGTGTTTTCGATGTTTTTGCGTCAGATGGCAAAAATGATGAGTATTTGATTAACTCATCACCAACCAATCAAGCAAATACTATCAAGGCCGAGTCGGTAGATTACAAAAAGTGGAGCATTGAGTTTGGAGAATATGACATACAATACGACCAAAAGAACGTCCATTAAAGGACAGATTCTAGCAGACTTCATAGTAGAGCGTCCAAAAGATGATGAAGAGGACGAACCAATGGAAGTGGAAGAACTTCCAAGAACTGGTTCTGTTCACGGACGGCTCATCTTGCATAGACGGCTGCGGAGCAGGCCTCATATTGACAGATCCTCAGGGAACGGAGTTTACTTACAATTTAAGGTTTGGTTTCACCACAACAAATAACGAAGCCGAATACAAAGCCTTGATAGAAGGGTTACGGAGAGCAGAAAAAATGGGAGTCAAGAACGTGCAAGCAAACGCAGACTCAAAACTGGTGGCAAATCAAGTCAATGGAACATACATTGTGAAGGAGTCAGGAATGATTCAATATCTGGAAAAAGTAAAAGAACTCCTAAAGAACTTCCGAATGTTCTCAATCAAGCAAGTACCCGGAAGCGAAAACAAAAAGGCAGACACGCTAAGCAAAATGGCTTTTACTAGCTTTGCACACCTAAAAAAGCATGTACTAGAGGAAGAGCTGGGTCAAAAGTCAATAGAAGAAGCACCACTCGTAGCAACCACGCAAGAAGAGGGGTATACATGGATGACACCAATCTATGAGTACCTAACCAAAGAAACACTTCAGCCAGGAGAGAGTAGAAGTTAAAAGAAAATCACAAAGGTTTGCAGTAATTAATGATATACTTATCAATAAATCTTTTCTAGGACCATGGTTACGGTGCGTTGGGCCCGTGTTACGAGAAATTCATGAAGGATCTTGCGGAATGCATGCGGGGACAAGGTCCATAGTGGCCAAAGCCCTGCGTATCGGGTATTACTGGCCTACTATGCACAACGATGCTCGAAAACTAATCCAAGCATGCAAAAGCTGTCAGGTGCATAGGCCAGTTCCAAAACATCCGCAAGAAAAGTTAACACCCATCACTTCCCCATGGCCATTCCACAAATGGGGAATCGACATTGCAGGTCCCCTACCGGAAGGGCCTGGGAGAGTCAGATTCCTTATAGTGGCAATAGACTACTTCACAAAATGGATAGAAGCGAAGCCAGTGGCAACCATAACAGGAAATCAGATCAAGAAATTCGTATGGGAAAACATTGTATGCAGGTTTGGACTCCCAGGAGAAATAATATCTGACAACAGAAAGCAATTCCGTGACAACCCATTTAAATAATGGTGTGAAAAGATGAATATAAAGCAACACTTTGCCCCGGTAAAACACCCACAAGCTAACGGACAGGTGGAAAGAGCAAATAGAAGCTTAGGGGAAAGCATAAAAGCTAGGTTGGAAGAAAAAAGCAAGAACTGGCTAGATGAATTATCGCACGTCCTATGGGCACATCGCACAATGATCAAATCTAGCAACGGAGACACTCCATTCTCGTTAACATACGGAATGGAAGCTGTCATACCAGCTGAGATAGGGATACCCACATGGAGAACGGTAGAAGCAAACATAGAAGAAAATGATGAAGCGCTGGAAATGAACCTAGACCTCCTTGAAGAAAGAAGAGAACAAGCAGCAATACGCGAAGGAAAAAGCAAGGCGCAAATGGAGAGATATTACAATTCAAGAGTCCGAAGTACAAGTTTCAAGCCAGGAGACTTAGTATATCGGAAAAATGATTCGAGCCACGCTGAAGAAGGAGGGAAGCTAGCACCTAAATGGGAAGGGCCCTACGTGGTCATGGAAGCACTAGGAAAGGGCGCATATAAACTAAAGGACCGTGCGGGGAATCTAATCCCACGTACATGGAATGTTTGCAATCTTAAGAGATGTTACATACATCAAGTGTAAGCAACCCATCCCTCGCGGATTCCGTGAAGGTGGGTTCATATCAAACCTATCTTTTTATATTGTAATGTCGTGTCTTCTTTTATTGAATGAAAAAGGTGAAGCTTAGCTACCTTCACCAGTTTTACTTTCGAAAATCATTCTTTTTTAATCATTTAATATTTTTAAAGAACTTATGTACGTAAGACGCGCATGCATATGGGCATGACCCATACAGCGTTATTCCGAATAGAAAAAGGCTGAGTAACCTCCCAATTACCTCAAGATACGTAAGAGATATTGCAAATCCAGTATCGGGCGAATAATCCACAAGTATTCAGAAAAAGACTATTATAATAGACACATCCGTGTGAAGATTAAATAGCAAAAAGTTTCAGAACAAAAGAAATATGCATACAAATAGACTGTCTACACATAAAACAAAAGTGTCGCGCTTCGGCAGGCCAAACAACAAAAAAGCATGATCACAATAAATCACTACTAAATGGAAGGGTCCACAGACGAACCCGTCCCAGCTTGTAAACTGGGATCCGTAACAAGACCATCATGCTCAGAAACGGACGAACGAACAGAATCCATTATAGGCTCCGTATACGATGGATCAGTAAAAGACAACCACGTATCCGCGAGCGCCAACCAATCATGAAGTGAGCCTTCCCTTGCTTTTTTGGCCCTATCAAAACAACCCTGGATTGAGGCAGAAAAGGAGGACTCACTTGAAGAGCTTCCAGTTGTTCCAAGTAACACTGCTTCTCAACAGAGGGTAAATCATCGAAGGGTACCTCGGGACGAAGCAAGTGAATGATGTCTTCAACGGGAGAATCCTTGAGAGCCTCTAACGAAGAAAGCAAAGGAAACTGGAGACCGCGGAGCGCTTGAAGAGCATTTTCATAGTCGGTCTTAGCAGAAGGATTAAAAGCAGCAACGCGAGAAAGCGGCGTATGAGCTGTACCATGAACATGCCCGGAAACAAGCCCATCTTGCATACCTTTATCAACAGCACAGCTAATGGCATTAGCCAATGCATCCAGGTAGCCTTGCCAAAGACAACATTCAGACACGGCAAGTTTAAAGCCTTCGGACAATAGCCAATGGCGGATGGACATAGCAGTAAGCAAGCTTGGATAAAGCTTTTCCTCCAAATACAGCGCAACTTTAAGAAAGAGCTCCTTCAAGCAAGCTAGCTCTGAGGCATAAGGATGGAGCTCAGAAAATTCTCTGTCCAAAACTTGTACCTAACAAAGAAAAGTCCGGAGGTCAATAAAAAAAAATAGAGAAGGGAGAAGAAAACATAAACGCAAAAACCAACAAGAATACCTGCTTAGTGAGATCAACATTGCGGGATTCTAGAATAGAGGAAGCATATTGTAAACGTTCAAGCTCAACATCCCGACTGATAGAAGAAGCTTCCAACTCTTTGATTCTGGCACGCAACACCTCATTTTCTTTGACAGCTGCCCCTAAAGAAGAAACCTCACCACGAAGAGACAATGTCTTAGAGGCATTCGATTCAGCCTGAGCCAATTGAGACTCGAGCCCGTGAATCAAGTTAGCCTGAACTTCACACCAAGTGGATAACTTCTCATTCTCTCGCAGATAATGTTCTGCACGAGTCCGTAACTCAGAACCAAAACAAACATGACGAGCTGACAAAAGGTCAAAACCTGAAAATAAATCGCCAGGGCTCATTTCATGAAGTAAGGAAGCGAAATTCGGAGGAGCAACACCATCAAAAATCTCACGACAGTCCAAGGGATTGTCAAGAAAATACCCGTTCAATACTTTCCACTCCTGATGATGACGCTCCTGCGAACACAGGGGTCCAAATCAGAAGTGAGGATGGGCATTACTAGTTGGTTACAAGGTCCGACAAGATCCTCGGCACTACGGTTAGCCCCTCTCTGGAAGAAGAGTTGAGAAAAGGGAAGCATTCCTCAAAATGGGGTAGCACTGAAACAGTTGGGGCAAGCAGTAAGTAACAACACCCAAAAGATTCTCGACCGGCATAAGAAGTAACCTCAGCTCCAGCAGCAGCAGAGAATCGAAGAAGAATCGAAGAAATAACCAACCTTTCGGAGAACTGACACCAAGTTGATGCCCGAAGAAGAACCAACAAAGCCCACCACGCTCAGGAGTGGTGGAAATAGAAGAAGTAATGAAAGGACCAGTATGGGGAGCCGTATCGCCCATCTCAACCTCCAAAGCGCTACTATTCAGTAATTCCTAAAAGCCACCAACAGGAATGTTACTAATGGAGGGACCTGGCTGGGATTCAAAACGAGGCCTCTTTGCAGGACTAGATGGTCCTGTAATACTAGAAAAGGACCCTCTTTTCTCTTCAAAAGACCAGAGAAGAAGGGTTAACATCAGAACTTGTAGCATCAACAGACGATCCACCACCAGTGTCAACACTAGCACCTTTCGGATCAAAAAGAAGATTAACATCAGCCTCCAGCTCACCATCCGTACGAGTAGGAGCACAAGAATAAGTGGCATGGTGCGACGAACAGCAACTTCCATAATAGGCGGTTACCCCTCACAACATGGACGGGTAGTCATTAGGGCCTTGAGAGGCTTCGGGGACTGAATAAACTCAGACCAACTCATCACTGCACAAAGCGAAGCACATTTCGAAAAGAAAAAAAAAACGTAAAATAAAACTCACTAGTTTTATCTTCACGAAGATACTCAGGGTACACATCGCCTCTCAAAGTATAATAACGACTCAAACCAACCCAACAAAGAAAGGGCTCAGGGAGGGCCCGGAAAGGATAAGGATGAGCAGCAAGAGCAGCAAAATGGTCCGCATTGTACTCGTCCGGACGAGGAGCAGGATCTTTAGAGACATTCCTCCTAGAATGCCACGGGAACAAAACAGGACAAGCAAAGGCATCAACCCAGAAAAATCGGTCATTCCAAATTTTGACAGAATCAAGAGATTTGGTATAAAGGGGAGGAACACCATCGCGCTTGCCAAAGGAAAACCACCCTTTCAGTTTGGAGTTAACATAAAAACAACGAAACAGAATGTAGAGTAATGTTAAGAGAACGACATAAGATCTCAAAGTGAGAAACTCTACACGCCAAGAACCTGATAGTTGAGAAATATTAATGCGATAGTACCTCAATAACTCAACAAGGAAAATGCATGGGGCACGAAAATTAGCAAGATAAAAAGCCGGGTATATAATCCAATCTTCCAGCACTATGCATCAGTTTACACTTACGGTCCGAATCTCCGGATGTATCTCGGTGGAATATGATAGGTCGTAAGGAAAGAACTAAACGACCGAGGGGTACATTTTATGTCAACAATTAAAGCCATAGCGGGTGGATCAAAGGGTAGACGGATGAAAAAGTTATTTTTTACTGTTTTCCTTTTTTCCAAAGAAGAACAACAAATGGCGATGGTGCAAAAGGGAGCAGTATTTATAGTAAAGGAAAACCTAGAACCAGATAATGACACGTGCAAAGGAAGGATAGAACGAACGGCCAAGATTAAAGATAAAAAAGGGGGGACGTGTGGAATAGTAGGTCACGTTAGTACAGGAAATGAAGAGTAAGTAAACGTACACGTCGCACGACACGCTTCCCAAATAAAAGAAGAGGACAAAGCGCAGGATAACACCACGTCCCGGTCAAATCTACAGTCTAGTAAGTACTTTCCGCGCACGACAACATCTGCACGCGGTCAATACACTAGACTAGGGGGACTGGGTGACGTGACAAATCCCATCAAAAAAGGGTGTGGGATAGCAAAATGTTTAGTCAACTCAAGTCTAGTAATACCCACCGCATACACTAATGTCCGCACGCAATGGACATACTAGACTGGGGGACTTGATGACGTATAGTATGTATTGCAGGCCCACGAGGTCCAATACACACTATACACATACTGGGCTCAGTCCTAATGATTACAAATCCTAGGCCTACAGTAAGCCCAATGGCTAGATTGGCTATGGTCCAGGCATTGAGATGCGTGCTAGGCACATAACGGGCTGAACCTTCAACCGTTAGACCCCTTACGTCCGCATCCGCGATTAACACGGAACTCTTGCCTGCCAAGGGTCCGGCTCCGGCAACTAACCACTATATGTGAGAATCTAGGAAGCCCCAGCGGAAAACCTCGCCTATAAAAGGGGCTCTAATCCTCATACAAGGTACAACTTTCTCTCTCATAATAACACACATACTACTACTTTCTTTCTCAAGATCGTACTTACTCTCACGCCAGAGTCTAATCGTGGGGTCCCATCCAAACTACTTGAATTAGTACAAGATTGATTCGCCCAAAGCTTACCGGCCCAGTCCAGTAAGCTACGTCCAGGCTTTCTATAACCCATCGCACAAATTGTACTAACATATATATATATATATATATATATATATAGTGTAACTTTATTTTCAGAACTCATTTAAATGCGAGAACTACGAGAACTCTTTTTGAACCGTTAGATTAGTTGATTAATGGATGAAAAGATTTGTGACAAAACTGTAAATAAAGAAAATTTATATATTATTTAGTAGGGTATGGAATGGTAATAAAGAAATTTCAGAATAACCATTCCTAAAGAAAATTTAAATATTATTTAGCATGCAGGGAATCTGTTAACTTTGCAACCTTATTAGCCATTCTTGTTTTTACAAATCACAAATTACCATTTTGTGATTACATATGTGTTTATAGTTGATATAAACACAATGAAAAAGGTGTGTATATGTGCTTAGATAACGGAGAGAATATATTAAACATCTAATTACTCAAATATAATGGTAATCATATTAGTCAAGAATGAAAACAACATACATCTAACACATAACAAAAGTTGTGGGAGAAAAATCAAAGTTAGCTATAAGTAATGATTCAGTGTGAACACAAACAATCCCCGGCAGCGGCGCCAAAAATTGATTCAGTGAACAAAACAATCCCCGGCAGCGGCGCCAAAATTTGATTTGTTGTTCGAAACGTCAAGCTTAACTCACACAAGCTAGCCACTTGTGAATGACTAACCGTAAGAAGCTTAAAACGGCTCGGACACTGACCAATAATAAGAAGTGTAGTATGTGGGTAACTCAAACGTGTCAGGTTTGAGCACCGAGATCGTTCCGAACGAGGGTTGAATGGAATTTCCAACTCACGTCTCGATTAGCGGGATTCGAATAAGAGAAGGGGATAATATGATATATTCTAAACTATGGGATAATGAAAGCATATAGGAATAGAATCTAAGGGGAAAACCTAAGAATTAAGGCAAACTACGCAAATCTACATAAAAACGCAAATACGGAATTTAAACTAAACGTGAATAAAATGCAACAACGACTAATCTAACTCCTAAAAATAACCTAAAATTACTTTTACTCTAAAAATGATATTAGAAAACTATTTTAGAATTAAAATTATTTTTTAGGATTTTTCTTGATTTAATTAAAATTAAAAACTAATTATTAACTTTAAAAATAAGACTAATTAACTAAAAATTATAAAAACAAAGGAGAAAATTATGAAACTAATTTCTAAAAATCTAAAATAACATAAGAGAATTTTCAAAACTATTTTTGTAATTTTCTGATTAATTTCCTAATTTCTATGAATTTAAATCTATTTAAATCTAATTTAAATGGAGAAAAATACCAAATAAAAGGGAAAAAATAAGGAAAAATATTTTTTATGCTTTTTATATTTATATTAATCTATAAAAATTGAAAAATTATTTTTTGGAACTTTTTCTCAATTATTTGCAATTAAAGCTAATTAAAAATGATTAAAAACTGTTTTTAAATAAGAAAATTCTAAAATCTTATGCTAAAGCTGAGAAAAATATAAAAACTAGGGCTTATGTGAGAATATAATACGAATGTAACTGATGTGGCAAATAAGCAATAGAAATAAGCAAACAAGCACTAGAGGGAACCAACTGATTATATAAGCTAATGTATGCTAAAACTACTCTAAGGAAACTGATTAAAGCTACTCCTAACTGCTAAACAGTGATCTACCAATGATTATGGAAACTGATCTATAAGCCAAAACAGCTAAGTGACCCCACTGATTAGGCAGTTGCAACTGCTTATCCAATAAGCTACAGTGAAAACAAAAAGCATAGTTCTAAAGACCACCAACCATAGATCATTTATCCAAAATTACAGCTAATATGGACTTATAATGAGGAAGTTAAAGATCAAACAAAAGTCGCTAAAAGGACACAATATGCAAAACAGATCATTGGACAGATACCTACTTTAAGCTACTCTACAAGCTAATCAGAGAAGCTTTAGCTAAAACTAAAAGTGTGGACTTGAAAACCACCCGCAACCAAATGGACCAAAATGGAGACCCTAACTAGCAAATGAAATGAGCAAGTACTGAGGCTGCAAGTTCTGAGGAAACCAACTTATGACATGATTTTTTGACTTTTGAAAAGCAGTTATGAGGTTGACTAAAATGAGATTTAGAAGCAAATTATTGACTGATGATGATATAAAATGATGAAAAGGAAGCAATGCAAGCTAGATTATCAACTCTAACACCTATATGCACATTCCTAACCACTGATTCCAACAGGTGAGAACACAAGAACAGTTACAAACTTATTTTGACTATGAGCTCAAATGACAAGAAACAAAGACAGATATGACTGCAAATATCTATAACAAGCCTTAAGCAACTTATCTAATCCATTATTGTATCCTCTAAAACAGTCTTAATCACTAATCCAAACACTACTTTAACATGCTTATATTGAAACTAAACATTGCAAACTGATGAAATGAAATTGTGACTGAATCAAAACAAGTAAACTAACATCAGACTTAACCATTAACACAGATTAACACCATAGATAGACCAAAACTAGATTTGACTTCAAAGTTTGACTATTGTTGACTTTTTGTGTAAAAATGAAATGATGTAGAATGAAATAAACAACCAACTCACATAAGCCGTAACAAGCTTATGTGAGCTTAATGAACCCTGAAGAAAAGCTAATTTAATGGCGTAAACAGAATGGAAACTTCAAAAGGAATTTAGAAAAAGGATTTAAAATGAGACTTGCATTGACAAAATGAGATTACAAAGCTTGACTTTAAAATGAAATTACAACTATTAAAGGATTAAATGACAGAAATAAAGTGGCCAAAATCTCTCTAAAACCTAAGAGATTGGACGATTTGATCTTGTGAATGAGATGGGTATATATAGCTGAGCTAGGAAGCTTGGGATGCTCTTGAGGAAGCTCCTAGATGGTCATCCACAGCCACATGATTATCCACTGGTCACCTCAACCAATCATTAAGCACCATTTCATTTGATGAGGTGTTATGTCCAATGGTAGAACTCCATTTAGCCACGTAATCACTCTTATCTGACAAGTCAGGTCTCTAGAAGCTAAGATAGATCCTTAGTACTATGTTGGGTGTTTGGGAGGTGGTAAAATGGGTGGTGTTTGGTTGAGAGGGGAAGACAGGGTAAATGTGGAAGCGCGTTTGGTTATTTTATTATAACTCAAATGAGTTAACCGGGTTAAAGGATACGGGTTTGGGTAAATGGTTTATTTCGGGTTGGGGATTAATGTGGCCGGGTAAGAGTAGTTTAGGATTTGGGCCAGGTTATGTTTTTTGGATTGGATTATGGGTTTGAATATTGGATTGTTTTTGGACTATCTTTTGAACCAAAGTGTAACCAAAGGGACCAATGTTGAAATTTCTGAAACTTCAGGGACCAGAGATGCTACTTCTGAAAATATCTTCAAGGACCATTTTGTCAATCTTCAAATAAACCAAGGGCTAATTTTGCACTTTTTGAATCTTCAAGGGCCATTTCTGCCAATTGTTCAATAGTTCAGGGACTAAATCTGACAATTCTTCGAACTTGATTGTAACTTCTAAAAATCATCCTCAGAGAATAAAATCTTCAAAAATGCACAATCCCGACCTTCCGCTCAAAGCTCAAACTCTTGATCTCTCGTGCTTGGATTTACGCCGATTTGGGTCCTTTTGTGGTTTTACATATATCCGACCGCACAAGCACAAACTCAAGAAAACCACAAATATTAGCAATAAACAACTCTTTCTTGGTTATTTTGGGTCTATTTTGATAAAGAAAAGGTATGTGTTTTAGCACATACCAAAATACCCAGACGAAACCATTGCCGTCCTCACGCTAATGCAATCAACTCATGCTTCTAAAACCAAGGATCTCAATCTCTTTCTACTAAACCTATGAAGAAGTAGCAAAGATTCCTCAAAAGAGATTAAGAAAGCCTTAATTCTAAAACGCCCCGTTTACCTTTTAATTCACATGTATAGATATAACGATTAAGCACATTCCGGTTATGAATGACGGTTTGTTGAACTTTCATGTCGATTAATAACTCCAACATTTTTCAAACGACACATTAGGATCACGGAGTAGAAAACACAACACACGAAGTGAACCATACGGATAGAATACATCATTCCTGATTTTTCACAAGTCCCAAACTAAGCGTAAAACCGAAATCATTGTTACATACGACTCTAGATGCTAACACTACCCATGGAAGTTACTTGTGTAATTACCTTTTGTTCCCATTTTCCTATTTCCTCTAGATTTTTTATTTTTGTGAGAAATGAATTTCTTCAAATTCTCGTTCGATAACTTTTATTCCGATAAAGATACAAAGCTAAGTCGATAATTAGTTATCTGCTTCTTCCTCAAGAACCATTGTAGTAAAAATGAGGTCCACATCAAGGAATTTTTATTCACTTATACTTGATTTTTCATTTTCATTTTTCAACATTTTTTTTTTTGAAACACTTAGACTTTTACGTGTATGAGCTATGAACCACGGAGCTTCACGGGTAATTCCAAGACTATAGGCTTCATGAAATGAGGATCCCGGCTGGCTAGGCTAAGACCTCACTCAATCTTGGCTAAAGATCCAAGGGTCCGATCTCGACACCGCAGCTCACAACTTTACTTATTACATTTCACATATCACTTATTACTTATTACTTATTTCTTATTCATTACGGATCCCTGATGTGTACCCAATTTTTAAAACAAAGATTCTTTTGAGAAGATAAAGAACTAACTATCACCAAAAACTCGACATCTCTAATTATTTAGACAGATATGGGGTGAAACAATTTTGTGGGAACAAAAAGCCATAAGTACCTTCGATGGACTCTAAAGAGAACCAACTACTCCACGCTTAGCATCTAAACTCATAAGTAACTCTATCATTTCTCGATCTCTGCAAATTTAAAATCCCAAATAATGAGATCCGCAGATGCTTAGCCGATAATTTTTAGATTATCTATGGTTAAGGAACAAGCTAGGGCTCCTCAAACGCCCTCAAGTAATTCTATTCCTACTCACCGAAAGTCAATCAAGGTGTCAAAACATATATTAACTTAGCACATGCTTCGTCTAATGAAATAAAGTTATGCATATTTAAAATCACTCAGGGAAACTTGCAAAATCTTGGCCTTGTGAGCTAGAATTCGCATTTTATAGCTTCTTATCTAAGAGACTAGCAAACTTTTCAATCAAAAAGACTTAACAAAAGCTTACAAAAAATTTTAAATTTTGCTCATTTTTGCACAATTTTTTATTTTTAAGGAAAACGGGGTTACGAGAGAAACACAAATGTAAATAAGCAAGTGCAAATCAAATCAAGATTACCCTACCCCCAGACTAGAACGAAACATTGTCCTCAATGTTTAAAAGCAAGGGTATCAAATCTAAAATCTAAAAGCCGTATATTAAGTATGCTCAAAGATAAACGTTAGTCGATAAGATTAGGATATCGGATTTCCATCGCGAACGATCATGAAACTCGAGTGGAGAAAATGGCAAACTTCGAGCACGAGAGTCTTCATATCGGGAACATCCTAAACAACATCACAAACAACCAAACACGAGAAATCAAGAGGCCCCTTCGGCACTTATTAGAAAATAGAAAGAAGATAGATGGATAAGCATGGGGTGCCTCCCACGGCGCATCGTTTGATTACCGAGTCACTAGCCTGACTCGTCCCCGAATTCATTTGTCCTTGGGGAAGAAAGTGGTAGAGATACCGTGGTCAAAACGGTGTCCTCATTCCCGAAAGAATGAGAGACGGTGGTTTGGGAGGGAAAGAAAATGTCGGGCTCCAAAGACACATAAGAATGACTCTCCCAAACTCACATAAGGCATATGAAAGATCGATCCATCATCCGGCTGTTTTGCGGGCGGACGAAGGGATGAAGGATCGATAAGAGAATACTCCAAAGAAGTCGGGAGCTCATGGTATAGAAAGGTGTTTCTTATAGGCTCAAACATGAAGGCATCCAAGGAAGGATCCTTATCTCGAATGACATTTTTAGCATAAAACTCATCAACGCGTATCCCGGGTTTGAAAATCTTGTCCTCACATGTGTGCTCAACGGGATAAGTGAGGGTCGACTCAAGCAAAGAGGAGGAGAATCATTAAGCAAGCTTTCAAGAAAAAGGATATCTTGATTAGAGTCGCACCGTCACTCTTAATAACGGTGGTATTGGATCATCAAGAAATAAGTCGATTTCTTCCATATCGAATCATAAGGCGGTCATCAAGAATATCGTCTTCAACCACTTTAGTCAATTCATCAATCTCCATAATATCTTCAGTGTCGGATTCATCACTTTCTTCGTCTTGCATAACATCACATGACGGGAGAGAAAGGTCGGAACACAGAGATGGGACAAATGGTGTGCTCTTAGAGCTAGCAATATCCACCACTTCTGTTGTGGTCTCTGAATCGGACTCAAAATCTTGGTCTAAAGAGGATTAACTTCACAAAAGGTGTTGTCATCTTTGAGTTCAAAAAGAGGATTTGAGAAAATCTCAAGTAACCTTGGAAATGTCAAGAGAATCACATAAAAGCGAATCACAATCACCGCCGATACATCCTCGAATCGAAAACATCTCAACATGATCATTCGAAATATCAAGAGAAAGCTCATCACAAATATCATCAACAACCCAGACTCTCTTGGGATTGGGATAAGGCTCTCAACACAAGAAGATTCCGTTTCCGAATAGTATTAAGAGGCTCGTCCCTCATTATGAGAGAGTCAACGGGTTCAACAATGTTTGAAGAAATAGAATCATCGACCTCTTCCAAATGACGCCACTTCTCTCAACCGGCGCGGAGTGAAGGGAAGGGTCAAATGAAAGGCTCGAAACGGGAGTGGGTTCATCCGACAAACTTTCATAATATTCTTTCATTTGGATGGAATCCTCATCATCATCATCGATGTAAGTCTCGAGCCATCGGGCACGTCTTTTAAGTGCTTGCTCCTCAATTGTGATTTCTTCAAGACACTTTTCAATCCGAGCTGCCGTCTTCTTCTTCGAAAATTCTATCATAGATCTTTCGTTTTGAGATGCTCGATCTTCGGCATGTTCATTAACAAATTCTTCGAGTATTTTAAAACATCTTTGAATTTCTGGAGAAACTATCGGAGGTTGTGGTTGAATTTCTTGGTATTGTGGAGGTGGGTCATAAGAATAGTCATAAGGAACTTGCTCGTAAACAATTGGATTCTGCATTTGACAATCGAAATTAAAGTGCGGACCTCCACAATACTCACAAACAAGATGATTGTTGTGACCGGTGTGAAGTATATGGATAAAGTTCATAACCAAAGGTCTGATTGTTATATTGAGTTTGACATTGAAAACCTTGGTGAGGACCTCCACAGTACTCACACGAGTATGACTCCGTCTCATGGTATGGGGATTGGTTAAGGAAACGGTCGATCATTGTAGGGATGTTGGTCGTAGACAAACTCGTTTCCCGTATTCACAATGCTACAACTGGGACAATTCCCACCATTTTGAGGTCCACCACACCATTGACAACCATAATGGTAAGACGAAGACATCGAGAAGAATATATTAATAAGAGGGTAAAGAGACAAAGAATTGACGGTTCAGAGGGTAAAGAAGAATATTTTTGGGTTTTAGAAAAATATTTTTAAAAAGGAAAATCTTTTGGGTTTTGAAAAGGGATATTTACAAATATCAACGATAACTTCACGAGGAAGGATCTTCAAATGCACACGATTCGAGACGGAATAACGAAAACTCTACAAGCTCACCCCGCAATGCCAAAAATTGATTCTGAACAAAACAATCCCGGCAGGCGCCAAAAATTGATTCGATGAACACAAACAATCCCCTGCGGGCCAAAAATTGATTCAGTGAACACAAACAATCCCCGCAGGGCGCCAAAATTTGATTCAAGTGAACACAAACAATCCCGGCAACGGCGCCAAAAATTGATTCTGAACAAAACAATCCCCGCGGGCCAAAATTTGATTTGTTGTTCAAACGTCAAGTTTAACTCACACAAGCTAGCCACTTGTGAATGACTAACCGTAAGAAGCTTAAAACGCTCGGACACCAATAATAAGAAGTATAGTATGTGGGTAACTCAAACGTGTCAGGTTTGAGCACCGAGATCGTTCCGAACGAGGGTTGAATGGAATTTCCAACTCACGCCCGATTAGCGGGATTCGAATAAGAAGGGATAATATGATATATTCTAAACTATGGGATAAGGAAAGCATATAGGAATAGAATCTAAGGGGAAAACCTAAGAATTAAGGCAATCTACGCAAATCTACATAAAAACGCAAATACGGAATTTAAACTAAACGTGAATAAAATGCAACAACGACTAATCTAACTCCTAAAAATAACCTAAAATTACTTTTACTCTAAAAATGATATTAGAAAACTATTTTAGAATTAAAATTATTTTTTAGGATTTTTCTTGATTTAATTAAAATTAAAAACTAATTATTAACTTTAAAAATAAGACTAATTATCTAAAAATTATGAAAACAAAGGGGAAAATTATGAAACTAATTTCTAAAAATCTAAAATAACATAAGAGAATTTTCAAAACTATTTTTGTAATTTTCTGATTAATTTCCTAATTTCTATGAATTTAAATCTATTTAAATCTAATTTAAATGGAGAAAAATACCAAATAAAAGGGAAAAAATAAGGAAAAATATTTTTTATGCTTTTTATATTTATATTAATCTATCAAAATTGAAAAATTATTTTTTGGAACTTTTTCTCAATTATTTGCAATTAAAGCTAATTAAAAATGATTAAAAACTGTTTTTAAATAAGAAAAATACTAAACAGTGGCTAAAAATTATGAAAAATTGCAGGGAAATTCTAAAATATTATTCTAAAGCTGAGAAAAATATAAAAACTTGGGCTTATGTGGAGAATATAAGGGCTGCAATGTAACTGATGTGGCAAATAAGCAATAGAAATAAGCAAACAAGCACTAGAGGGAACCAACTGATTATATAAGCTAATGTATGCTAAAACTACTCTAAGGCAACTGATTAAAGCTACTCCTAACTGCTAAACAGTGATCTACCAATGATTATGGAAACTGATCTATAAGCCAAAACAGCTAAGTGACCCCACTGATTAGGCAGTTGCAACTGCTTATCCAATAAGCTACAGTGAAAACAAAAAGCATAGTTCTAAAGACCACCAACCATAGATCATTTATCCAAAATTACAGCTAATATGGACTTATAATGAGGAAGTTAAAGATCAAACAAAAAGCTGCTAAAAGGGACAGTGGGCTGATGCAGAAACAGATCATTGGACAGATACCTACTTTAAGCTACTCTACAAGCTAATCAGAGAAGCTTTAGCTAAAACTAAAAGTGTGGACTTGAAAACCACCCAGCAAACTGCAAATGGACCAAAATGGAGACCCTAACTAGCTGAAATGAACAGTGCACAGAGGCTGCAAGTTCTGAGGAAACCAACTTATGACATGATTTTTTGACTTTTGAAAAGCAGTTATGAGGTTGACTAAAATGAGATTTAGAAGCAAATTATTGACTGATGATGATATAAAATGATGAAAAGGAAGCAATGCAAGCTAGATTATCAACTCTAACACCTATATGCACATTCCTAACCACTGATTCCAACAGGTGAGAACACAAGAACAGTTACAAACTTATTTTGACTATGAGCTCAAATGACAGTAAAACAAAGACAGATATGATCAAAATATCTATAACAAGCCTTAAGCAACTTATCTAATCCATTATTGTATCCTCTAAAACAGTCTTAATCACTAATCCAAACACTACTTTAACATGCTTATATTGAAACTAAACATTGCAAACTGATGAAATGAAATTGTGACTAAATCAAAACAAGTAAACTAACATCAGACTTAACCATTAACACAGATTAACACCATAGATAGACCAAAACTAGATTTGACTTCAAAGTTTGACTATTGTTGACTTTTTGTGTAAAAATGAAATGATGTAGAATGAAACAACAACCAACTCACATAAGCTGTAACAAGCTTATGTGAGCTTAATGAACCTGAAGAAAAGCTAATTTAATGGCAGTAAACAGTAATGGAAACTTCAAAAGGAATTTAGAAAAAGGATTTAAAATGAGACTTGCATTGACAAAATGAGATTACAAAGCTTGACTTTAAAATGAAATTACAACTATTAAAAGATTAAATGACAGAAATAAAGTGGCCAAAATCTCTCTAAAAACCTAAGAGATTGGACGATTTGATCTTGTGAATGAGATGGGTATATATAGCTGAGCTTGGAAGCTTGGGATGCTCTTGAGGAAGCTCCTAGATGGTCATCCACAGCCACATGATTATCCACTGGTCACCTCAACCAATCATTAAGCACCATTTCATTTGATGAGGTGTTATGTCCAATGGTAGAACTCCATTTAGCCACGTAATCACTCTTATCTGACAAGTCAGGTCTCTAGAAGCTAAGATAGATCCTTAGTACTATGTTGGGTGTTTGGGAGGTGGTAAAATGGGTGGTGTTTGGTTGAGAGGGGAAGACAGGTAAATGTGTGGAAGCTTTGGTTATTTTATTATAACTCAAATGAGTTAACCGGGTTAAAGGATACTGTTTGGGTAAATGGTTTATTTCGGGTTAGGATTAATGTGGCCGGGTAAGAGTAGTTTAGGATTTGGGCCAGGTTATGTTTTTTGGATTGGATTATGGGTTTGAATATTGGATTGTTTTTGGACTATCTTTTGAACCAAAGTGTAACCAAAGGGACCAATGTTGAAATTTCTCAAACTTCGGGGACCGAGATGCTTACTAAAAATATCTTCAAGGACCATTTTGTCAATCTTCAAATAAACCAAGGGCTAATTTTGCACTTTTTGAATCTTCAAGGGCCATTTCACCAATTGTTCAATAGTTCAGGGGACTAAATGACAATTCTTGAACTTGATTGTAACTTCTAAAAATCATCCTCGAGAGAATAAAATCTTCAAAATGCACAATCCCACCTTCCTCAGCTCAAACTCTCTTGATCTCTCGTGTACGGATTTACGCCCGATTTGGGTCCTTTGTGTGTTATTATCCGCATTCTCACAAGCACAAACTCATGAAAACCACAAATATTAGCAATAAACGGCTCTTTCTTGGTTATTTTGGGTCTATTTTGATAAAGAAAAGGTATGTGTTTTAGCACATACCAAGTAACTTGAAAAAGAAACTGTAAACAAGTATTTCAGGTAGCAAATTTCAGTAGCCACTAAAATAAGAGACATTTCTTCACATCGACTGTTTTATTTTCCTTTATTATACACATAAAACTTATAGTTGGGGGAAGCCAGGTCTACACCATAGTCAAGTTATGGGATAAATATTGCTACCTTATTACTATAGTTGAGTTTATTGGAGGGGGCCTACTAATGGCTAGGTATTAGTTAATATGTGATATAAACCAATGCCTGCACCTTGTTTTTCCGTACCATGTTATTTCCATTTTTGGTGTCATATGTATTTTATATATATGATAAATGGGCTACAATTTCAGAAATTCCAATGGTATACAATACTTGTAAAAATACACTAGCAATGATTTGAGACTACAGA
>OU343223.1:229975478-230131414 GCA_910596185.1 Chrysanthemum makinoi | reverse complement strand
CATATATATATATATGTATATATATATATATATGTATATATACTTATATATATATATATATATATATATATATATATATATATATATATATATATATATATATATATATATATATATATATATATATATATATATATATGTATATATATATATATGTATATATATATATATATATATATATATATATATATATATATATATATATATATATATATATATATATATATATAGGATCGGTGAGATAGTAAATTAAAATAAGAGTGGTGAGAAGTGACCAAAACCACGCATTTGAGATGCAACGACTTGCATTAGATGAATTTCTATTCATATAGATGCAACACCTTGAGTTTCGAAAGTTAATTTGATGTATAGATGGTGCAAACTAATTTTCATAATTTTTGGCACATGCGAGAGGAACAAAAATAAGAGAAATCATTAAATGCATCTAATATACGTATATGCATCATTTAAAAGCTATAAAACAATATTATGATGCGTTATAATGCATCTAAGATTATAAGGATGCATCTAATTTAGGTCGATTGCATCTCGGTTTCGCGGTTATAATTCTTCTTATTCCTTCATTTTTAAGTAATCTTCTTATTTGATCCTAACTATATATATATATATATATATATATATATATATATATATATATATATATATATATATATATATATATATATATATATATATATATATATATGACGTTATTATAGTATGTATTACGGGGCCCACGAGGTCCATACATTATACACATACTAGGCTCGGGCCCAATGATTACAAATCCTAGGCCTACTGATGAAGCCCAATGGTTAGATTGGCTATGGTCGAGCTTTGAGATGCGCGCAAGGCACATAACAGGTGAACCTTCAACCGCTAGACCCCTTACGTCCGCATCCGCGATTAACACGGAACTCTTGCCCGCCAGGGTCCGAATCCGACAATAACCACTATATGCGAGAATCTAGGAAGCCCCGTGTGAGCCTCGCTTTATAAAGGGGCTCTATTCCCCATACAAGGTACAACTTTCTCTCGTAACACACATACTACTACTTTCCTCTCAAGAATGTGTAACTCTCACGCCGGAGTCGTGAGATTAAGTCCTCTGATAAGACTAACGGTTTACCTTTCTTGTCAGGGGATCCCATCCAACTACTTGATCTAGTACAAGATTGATTCACCCAAAGCTTAGGCCTAGTCCGATGCTTCGTCCGGGCTTTCTATAACCCATCGCACAAATTGTACTAACAAGTTGAAGCCATCCGTGGGACCCGTGCACAACTGCGTTCAGAAAAGAAAAATGCCTACCAAAGAGCTCGTTCAACCCTAATCATACGGCTTCCGTGGTGCGGAACAAGGGAGGAAGAAGAACATGATAGATGCGGAAGGATCGATGGGTCCATGACGGTACTGACCATCAAGAAGTCTGTGATAAGTACTACGACCGGATCTTAACTTTGTGTGAGAGATAGTTAGGAAACAATAAGGAAGAATCATTTAGAGAAGCGTTGGCCCGATTAGACTTTAAAGCATCTCTGACAATCCGAGTCGGAAAACGAGGTGCGAAGCATCTCGAGAAAGAAGATCGAATCTCGGGCCAGCCGAAACGAGGGAGAACTCGGGCCAAGCGCAGCCAGACCAGGTTCTCCCGGAAGCTGAGAAGTGTTGTTAGGGGTGTGCAGCGCAAAGCGTTCAAAAGGAAGCGAGAGAAAAAGTATCTCCAGCGTTAGGGAACCGGAGAACTAAGCGTTGCGGATCAGGAGAAGGCGGTACTCACCACCATTATTCGCAAAAGACATAAACCTACTCGGAGATCTGGCGGTTGAACATACTCTCGAAGGTCCGATGGCACTCGGAAGTGAAGACAGGAGATGAACAACTGGAGTTCGGATCAAAGAGGCCAAAGTTGGATGTCGAGAATGATGATTTAGCTAGGCCATGGGTATGCAAGGAGACCGACCGTTCACTCAGCGCATCGCTATTTGACATGCCTAAAAGGACATGAATGCCTACTAATGTGAAGACATATGATGGAAGGCGAAGATCGAGGAGACCACCTTAAAATTTTTCGGCGTGGCAGGTAGAACGTTGGGCTATGCCAACATGGTGCCATGTTCAACTCTACCCTCACGGATCTGCTAGGTGTGGTTCGGCGATCTTTCGCGGTCGGTTGGCAGTTATGACGAATTAAAGGAAGTTTTCTGTCAAACTTCCTTTAGCAAAAGAAGTGCATAAAGATCCATGGAGCTTCACCATATCAAACAAAAGGAAGGAGAAACCACAGAAGAATTCATGAAAAGATTCAAGGTGGAAAGTAGGGATGTCAAAGGATCTCGGAAGTTATGAAGGTTTCGGCTTCATGCATGGAATCACTAACGAGTTAATCAAAGGTTGTATGATAATATACAATCGGTGGAGCGAAATGATGAGGGTATTTGAATCTTTCTCCGAGGAGAGGTAGCTGCTGGCAACCATGAAAAGAAGAGGACGCTACCCCAGGTGCAATGGAAACCGCAGTCAGGACAAAAACAAGGCAAGAGAGGATCTGGCTTCGCTCAGAATGGATCGGAGGCGGGGCAGGTTAGCCCTCCTTTCCAAAGCGCCCGAAAATATTGGCACTAGAAAAGGCAAAGTTTAAGACTCCTCCTCCAATGCTTACGCCGATTGAGAAAAGAAACGGCAACAAGTATTGCGAAATTCCATGGAGAGTAGGACCACAATACAGGCGAGTGTATGCACTAAAAGAGCAAATAGAAGAATTCTTTGAGGCCGGAAAGGCTGTCAAACATAATAAAAGAACTCAAGCAAAATAGTGGCAAGGATCAGTCCAAGGCACTAAAGGCGTCGGGGAAAAGATAAGCCTGGCAATCTTGATGGTGCAATCTCAGGTGATGGGAGCCGGATTACTTAAGTTTCTCTCCGGCCGAACATCTCATTTCCACCACTCGGGAGAAAAAGGGAATATGAGACCAATGGTAATCGAAGTAGAGATAGGAGGACATTTTATACACATAATGTATGTCGACGGACTCAGCGTCGAGGAAGTTCTATATGAACATTGCCGAAGGCTCGGGACAGTAAGAAAGCAAATGATACACAACGCTACAACCCCTACTACATGGGATTGTGGAGATAATTTGTCCAATTGAGATATTATTCTTGTAACTAAAATTGGAGGCGGCGAGCATTCAACGTCGGCATTAATGAATTTTGTGGTGGTTTAGGTCTCCGTTAGCCATAATGGGATCATAGGAAGGCAAATGCGGAAGTTACAGTCGTGCCTTCTACGGCCTGGGATGATGAAATTCCGGTGAAGGAACTCCACGATCCGTAGTAGCGAGAATGGTTTCATTAGAATGTACTATGGTTTAGAACCAACACCGCATCCGTAACAGGCAAAGTGAAAAAAAGGATCACGTGGAAATACATCCAGTATAAGACAAACAATAGCCATTGGATCAACCTTGTCAGTAGGAAGAAGGCGAAAAAATTTATGTGAACTAAAAGCAAAACCTAGATATATTTAAGCATGGTGTCCAGCCGACATGGCGGTGTTCCAAGGCATAGCGAGCGCAAGCTTAAACATACGGAAGGATATACTCCAATAAGGCAAAAGAAAATAGGTCAAGCTTAGAAAGGTAAGGCGATACAAGAGGAGTGGGAAAACTCATGGTGAGGGATCATGAAAGTGCATTATCACGGTGGTGCCAATGTGTGGTAGCAAAGCCGACGGGGCGGAGAATGTGTGTTGACTTCGGACCTCAATAAAGCATGTGGAAAGATGGTTACCCACTTACGAGATAGATTGGAAGGTAGAATGGCTGCGGATATCCCTTCAAATGCTTCCTAGACGCGTACAAAGGTTATCACCAAATCCAGGATAGCAAAGAGAGCGAAGAAAAATAGCCTTCATCACAAATCAAGGAATATTATGCTACACCAAAAATGCCATTTGCGCTAAAAAATGCAGGAGCAACATACGGTACGGTGGACAAAGCTTTCCACAAACAAATTGAAACTTGAAGTATATGTCGATGACCTAGTGATCAAAAGCCACTCAGAAACAGAAATAATGAGAGACATAGCGGAAACCTTCAAAACGCTAAGGGAAATAAACATGAAGCTAAATCCTAAAAAGCGTACCTTCGAAATGGAAGAGGGAATGTTTTTAGGATACACAGTAAACACCAAAGGAATTAAAGTATGCCCAGAAAAAGCAGAAGCCATGCTAAGTCTTCATTCCCCGAAATGCCTTAAGGATGTACAGAGGCTAAATGGAAAACAAGCAATCCTGAACAGATTCCTGGCTAAGTCCGCCGAAAAGTCACTACCATTCTTTAAAACACTCAAAAAGTGTACGAAAAAGAGCGACTTTCAATGGACAAAAGAAGCGGAGGAAGCTTTTAAGCAAATGAAGGGGATGATAGCAAACCTCCCCACCCTAACCGCACCTCAGGAGAAAGAAGAGCTAATAATATACCTAGCGGCAGCAAGAGAAGCTGATAAGAAACAAAGACTAATAACATGCACAGCGGAATAAACTAATCAATTCTTTGTTATTGAACAAGGTTTTCATCACCATAAACTAATTAACTAACTATAGACGTTTATAGGAACACGTCTACTAACTAAACTAATAACCTAGGCGTTTACAAGACTATACACCTAGGACACACACACACACACCTTTTAGTCGACTACATCTTGGAAGACTTATATTTAAAACCTACACCTATGTCCTCTTTATATACTAGAGGATTAGGGTTTACAAATCTCTACGAAGGACTAATAAATAAAACTTCTTTTGCAAGCAAGTCCTTCCATCTTTTTGTAGATTTCTTCTTTGTCATATTAAGTCCCTCTTGTTTCACTCTTTTTGTCTTATCAACTCAAACGTATAATTCCCAATAGAAGCAATCAGTGCGGTTCTCATGACAGAAAGAGAAGACAAACAAATGCCAATATACTTTGTGAGCCGAGCCCTGCGAGGACCAGAAATAAATTACACACCAATGGAGAAACTAGTCTTATCCTTGGTACACGCCACAAAGTGGATGAAGAGGTATTTCCAAGCGCATACGGTGGTAGTCATCACAGACCAACCAATCAAGCAAATACTATCAAGGCCAGAAGTCGCAGGTAGATTACAAAAGTGGAGCATTGAGTTTGGAGAATATGACATACAATACAGACCAAGAACGTCCATTAAGGGACAGATTCTAGCAGACTTCATAGTAGAGCGTCCAAAAGATGATGAAGAGGACGAACCAATGGAAGTGGAAGAACTTCCGCAACCGTGGGTTCTGTTCACGGACGGCTCATCTTGCATAGATGGCTGCGGAGCAGGGGCCTATTATGACAGATCCTCGGGAGGAACGGAGTTTAGTTTATTACGCTTTAAGGTTTGGTTTCACCACAACAAATAAACGAAGTCGAATACAAAGCCTTGATAGCGAGGGTTACGGATAGCGAGAAAAATGGGAGTCAAGAACGTGCAAGCAAACGAGACTCAAAGCGGTGGCAAATCAAGTCAATGGAACATACATTGTGAAGGAGTCAGGAATGATTCAATATCTGAAAAAGTAAAGAACTCCTAAAGAACTTCCGAATGTTCTCAATCAAGCAAGTACCCGGAAGCGAAAACAAAAAGGCAGACACGCTAAGCAAAATGGCTTTTACTAGCTTTGCACACCTAAAAAAGCATGTACTAGAGGAAGAGCTGGGTCAAAAGTCAATAGAAGAAGCACCACTCGTAGCAACCACAGAAGAAGAGGGGTATACATGGATGACACCAATCTATGAGTACCTAACCAAAGAAACACTTCCAGCAGAAAAGGGGAGGGCGCGAGAAGTTAAAAGAAAATCACAAAGGTTTGCAGTAATTAATGATATACTTATCAATAAATCTTTTCTAGGACCATGGTTACGGTGCGTTGGGCCCGTGTTACGAGAAATCCATGAAGGATCTTGCGGAATGCATGCGGGGACAAGGTCCATAGTGGCCAAAGCCCTGCGTACTGGGTATTACTGGCCTACTATGCACAACGATGCTCGAAAACTAATCCAAGCATGCAAAAGCTGTCAGGTGCATAGGCCAGTTCCAAAACATCCGCAAGAAAAGTTAACACCCATCACTTCCCCATGGCCATTCCACAAATGGGGAATCGACATTGCAGTCCCTACCGGAAGGGCACAGGAGAGTCGATTCCTCATAGTGGCAAAGACTACTTCACAAAATGGATAGAAGCGGCCGGTGGCAACCATAACGGAAATCAGATCAAGAAAATTCGTATGGGAAAACATTGTATGCGGTTTGGACTCCCGGAGAAATAATATATCGACAAATGAAGCAATTCGTGACAACCCATTTAAATAATGGTGTGAAAAGATGAATATAAAGCAACACTTTGCCGGTTAAAACACCCACAAGCTACAGAAGGTGGAAAGAGCAAATAGAAGCTTAGGGGAAGGCATAAAAGCTAGGTTGGAAGAAAAAAGCAAGAACTGGCTAGATGAATTATCGCACGTCCTATGGGCACATCGCACAATGATCAAATCTAGCAACGGAGACACTCCATTCTCGTTAACATACGGAATGGAAGTTGTCATACCAGCTGAGATAGGGATACCCACATGGAGAACGGCAAAAGCAAACATAGAAGAAAATGATGAAGCGCTGGAAATGAACCTAGACCTCCTTGAAGAAAGAAGAGAACAAGCAGCAATACGCGAAGCAAAAAGCAAGGCGCAAATGGAGAGATATTACAATTCAAGAGTCCGAAGTACAAGTTTCAAGCCAGGAGACTTAGTATATCGGAACAATGATTCGAGCCACGCTGAAGAAGGAGGGAAGCTAGGACCTAAATGGGAAGGGCCCAACGTAGTCATGGAAGCACTAGGAAAGGGCGCATATAAACTAAAGGACCGTGCGGGGAATCTAATCCCACGTACATGGAATGTTTGCAATCTTAAGAGATGTTACATACATAAAGTGTAAGCAACCCATCCCTCGCGGATTCTGTGAAGGTGGGTTCATATCAAACCTATCTTTTTATATTGTAATGTCTTGTCTTCTTTTATTGAATGAAAAAGGTGAAGCTTAGCTACCATCACCAGTTTTACTTTCGAAAATCATTCTTTTTTAATCATTTAATATTTTTAAAGAACTTATGTACGTAAGACGCGCATGCATATGGGCATGACCCATACAGCGTTATTCCGAATAGAAAAAGGCTGAGTAACCTCCCAATTACCTCAAGATACGTAAGAGATATTGAAAATCCAGTATCGGGTGAATAATCCACAAGTATTCAGAAAAAGACTATTATAATAGACACATCCGTGTGAATATTAAATAGCAAAAAGTTTCAGAACAAAAGAAATATGCATACAAATAGACTGTCTACACATAAAACAAAAGTGTCGCGCTTCGGCAGGCCAAACAACAAAAAAGCATGATCACAATAAATCACTACTAAATGGAAGGGTCCACAGACGAACCCGTCCCAGCTTGTAAACTGGGATCCGTAACAAGACCATCATGCTCAGAAACGGACGAACGAACAGACTCCACTATAGGATCCGTATATGATGGATCAGTAAAAGACAACCACGTATCCGCGAGCGCCAACCAATCATGAAGTGAGCCTTCCCTTTCTTTTTTGGCCCTATCAAAACAACCCTGGATTGAGGCAGAAAATGAGGACTCATTTGAAGAGCTTCCAGAAGAACAAGCAGGAACGACCAGTTGTTCCAAGTAACACTGCTTCTCAACAGAGGGTAAATCATCGAAGGGTACCTCGGGACGAAGCAAGTGAATGATGTCTTCAACGGGAGAATCCTTGAGAGCCTCTAACGAAGAAAGCAAAGGAAACTGGAGACCGCGGAGCACTTGAAGAGCATTTTCATAGTCGGTCTTAGCAGAAGGATTAAAAGCAGCAACGCGAGAAAGCGGCGTATGAGCTGTACCATGAACATGCCCGGAAACAAGCCCATCTTGCATACCTTTATCAACAGCACAGCTAATGGCATTAGCCAATGCATCCAGGTAGCCTTGCCAAAGACAACATTCAGACACGGCAAGTTTAAAGCCTTCGGACAATAGCCAATGGCGGATGGACATAGCAGTAAGCAAGCTTGGATAAAGCTTTTCCTCCAAATACAGGGCAACTTTAAGAAAGAGCTCCTTCAAGCAAGCTAGCTCTGAGGCATAAGGATGGAGCTCAGAAAATTCTCTGTCCAAAACTTGTACCTAACAAAGAAAAGTCCGGAGGTCAATAAAAAAAATAGAGAAAGCATATTGTAGCGTTCAAGCTCAAATCACGTGATAGAGAAGCTTCCAACTCTTTGATTCTGGCACGCAACACCTTATTTTCTTTGACAGTTGCCCCTAAAGAAGAAACCTCACCACGAAGAGACAATGTCTTAGAGGCATTCGATTCAGCCCGAGCCAATTGAGACTCGAGCCCGTGAATCAAGTTAGCCTGAACTTCACACCAAGTGGATAACTTCTTCTCTCGCGAGATAATGTTGCGCTAGTCGTAACTTCAGAACCAAAACAAACATGACGGTGACAAAAGGTCAAAACCTGAAAATAAATCGCCAGGGCTCATTTCATGAAGTAAGGAAGCGAAATTGGAGGAAGCAACACCATCAAAAAATCTCACGAGTCCAAGGGATTGTCAAGCAAATACATTCAATACTTTCCACTCATGATGATGCGCTCTGCGAACACAGGGGTCCAAATCAGCAGATGGCGGGCATTACTAGCCAAAGGTTGGCTAACAGAAGGTCCGACAAGATCCTCGGCACTACGGTTAGCCCCTCTACTGGAAGAAGAGTTGAGAAAAGGGGAAGCATTCCTCAAAATAGGGTAGCAGGCGGAACAGTTGAGGCGAAGAAAGTAACAACACCAAAAGATTCTCGGACTGGCATAAAAAGTAACCTCAGCTCCAGCAGCAGCGATAGCTAGAATCGAAGAAGAATCAGAAGAAATAACCAACCTTTCGGAAGACCGACACCAAGTTGATGCCGAAGAAGAACCAACAGAAAGCCCAACCTCACGTTCGAGTGGTGGAAATAGAAGAAGTAATGAAAGGACAGTATGGGGAGCCGTATGCCTATCTCAACCTCCAAAGCGCTACTATTGTAATTCTAAAAGCCCCAACAGGAATGTTACTAATGGAGGGACCTGGCTGGGATTCAAAACGAGGCCTCTTTGCAGGACTAGATGGTCCTGGAATACTAGAAAAGGACCCTCTTTTCTCTTCAAAAGACCAGAGAAGAAGGGTTAACATCAGAACTTGTAGCATCAACAGACGATCCACACCGGTGTCAACACTGCAATTTCGGATCAAAAGAAGATTAACATCAGCCTCCGTCACCATCCGTCTGAGCAGGAGCAACAGAATAAGTGGCACGGTGCGACGAACAACAACATCCATAATAGGCGGTTCCCCCTCACAACATGGACGGGTAGTCATTAGGGCCTTTAGAGGCTCCGGGGACTGAATAAACTCAGACCAACTCATCACTGCACAAAGCGAAGCACATTTGGAAAAAAACGTAAAATAAAACTCACCAGTTTTATCTTCAAGAAGATACTCAGGGTACACATCGCCACTCAAAGTATAATAACGACTCAAACCAACCCAACAAAGAAAGGGCTCAGGGAGGGCCCGGAAAGGATAAGGATGAGCAGCAAGAGCAGCAAAATGGTCCTCATTGTACTCTTCAGGACGAGGAGCAGGATATTTAGAGACATTCCTCCTAGAATGCCACGGGAACAAAACAGGACAAGTAAAGGCATCAACCCAGAAAAATCGGTCATTCCAATTTTTGACAGAATCAAGAGATTTGGTATAAAGGGGAGGAACACCATCGCGCTTGCCAAAGGAAAACCACCCTTTCGGTTTGGAGTAACATAAAACAACGAACGAATAACAGGAGGAGTAATGTTAAGAGCACGACATAAGATCTCAAAGTGAGAAACTCTACAGCGAAGAACCGATAGTTGAGAAATATTAATGCGATAGTACCTCAATAACTCAACAAGGAAACAGACAGGGCAGGCGAGAAATTAGCAAGATAAAAAGCGGGTATATAATCCAATCTTCCCGGCAGGGCACCATGCATTGTACACTTACGGTCAGGAATCTCCGGATGTATCTCTGGTGGAATATGATAGGTCGTAAGGAAAGAACTAAGACCACCAGGGGAGGGTATACATTTTATGTCAACAATTAAAGCCATAGCGGGTGGATCAAAAGGGTAGACGGATGAAAAGTTCTTTTTTGTTTTCCTTTTTCAAAGAAGAAACAAAAAATGGTGATGGTGCAAAAAGGGGCAGTATTTATAGTAAAGGAAAACCTAGAACCAGATAATGACACGTGCAAAGGAAGGATAGAACGAGCGGCCAAGATTAAAGATAAAAAAGGGGGGACGTGTGGAATAGTAGGTCACGTTAGTACAGGAAATGAAGAGTAAGTAAACGTACACGTCGCACGACACGCTTCCCAAATAAAAGAAGAGGACCAAAGCGAGGATAACACACGTCGGTCAAATTACCGTCTAGTAAAGTACTTTCGCGCACGCACAACATCTGCACGCGGTCAATACACTAGACTAGGGGGGACTGGGTGACGTGACAACTCCCATCAAAAAAGGGTGTGGGATAGCAAAATGTTTAGTCAACTCAAGTCTAGTAATACCCACCGCATACACCAATGTCCGCACGCAATGGACATACTAGACTGGGGGACTTGATGACGTATAGTATGTATTGCAGGCCCACGAGGTCCAATACACACTATACACATACTGGGCTCAGGCCCAATGATTACAAATCCTAGGCCTACAGTAAGCCCAATGGCTAGATTGGCTATGGTCCAGGCATTGAGATGCGTGCAAGGCACATAACGGGCTGAACCTTCAACCGTTAGACCCCTTACGTCCGCATCCGCGATTAACACGGAACTCTTGCCTGCCAAGGGTCCGGCTCCGGCAACTAACCACTATATGCGAGAATCTAGGAAGCCCTAGCGGAAAACTTCGCCTATAAAAGGGGCTCTAATCCTTATACAAGGTACAACTTTCTCTCTCATAATAACACACATACTACTACTTTCTTTCTCAAGAATGTGTACTTACTCTCACGCCGGAGTCTAATCGTGGGGTCCGTCCCCACGGTAAGACTACGGTTTACCTTCTGTGCAGGGATCCCATCCAAAATACTTGAATTATTACAAGATTGATTCGCCCAAAGCTTACGGCCAGTCCAGTAAGCTACGTCCGGCTTTCTATAACCAACGCACAAATTGTTGTACATATATATATATATATATATATATATATATATATATATATATATATATATATATATATAGTGTAACTTTATTTTCAGAACTCATTTAAATGCGAGAACTACGAGAACTCTTTTTGAACCGTTAGATTAGTTGATTAATTGATGAAAAGATTTGTGACAAAACTGTAAATAAAGAAAATTTATATATTATTTAGTAGGGTATGGAATGGTAATAAAGAAATTTCAGAATAACCATAACTAAAGAAAATTTAAATATTATTTAGCATGCAGGGAATCTGTTAACTTTGCAACCTTATTAGCAATTCTTGTTTTTACAAATCACAAATTACCATCGAATTTTGTGGTTACATATGTGTTTATAGTTGATATAAACACAATGAAAGAGGTGTGTAGATGTGCTTAGATAACGGAGAGAATATATTAAACATCTAATTACTCAAATATAATGGTAATCATATTAGTCAAGAATGAAAACAACATACATCTAACACATAACAAAAGTTGTGGGAGAAAAATCAAAGTTAGCTATAAGTAACTTGAAAAAGAAACTGTAAACAAGTATTTCAGGTAGCAAATTTCAGTAGCCACTAAAATAAGAGACATTTCTTCACATCGATTGTTTTATTTTCCTTTATTATACACATAAAACTTATAGTTGGGGAAGGCCAGGTCTACACCATAGTCAAGTTATGGGATAAATATTGCTACCTTATTACTATAGTTGAGTTTATTGGAGGGGGCCTACTAATGGCTAGGTATTAGTTAATATGTGATATAAACCAATGCCTGCACCTTGTTTTTCCGTACCATGTTATTTCCATTTTTGGTGTCATATGTATTTTTATATATATGGGGATAGCTTGGCTACAATTTTTGTAGCCAATTGGTTACAATACTTTAGAAAAAAAACACTAGCAATGATTCAGAGACCCACAGAAAAGAATCAGGACCCACAAAAAGAATCAAGGACCCACATTTTTAGTACAAAATTATAGTCAATTGGCTACAAATAATTGTAGCTAATATATTCTCCCTCTCTCTATATATATATATATATATATATATATGGGGAAATCTTAGCTACACCAAGGGTGTAGCCAACTTAGCTACACCAAAATGCTACTTCCATGCATAAAACCTCAATTATGATGTCATCTTAACATCTTAAACTTGTAAACCTTCCTAATCTATCATATCCAACATCTATTATTTGATATTGTTGCAAATTTTTATGGGTGTGTTCTTGAATCAAGTTTCAGTCACGAAAATGGCTACTAACATCTTACATTTGCAACAATGACTATCTTAGTGTAAATTTCAATGATAGATGTTAGTTATAAGATATTATTGAGTGGAAATAGATTTATGATGTTAATCGGGCATAAAATTTGATGTTTTATTCCTCAAATTGGCATAATGGTGTAGCTAAGTTGGCTACACCTTGGTGTAGCTAAGCTTTTCCCTATATATATATATATATATATATATATATATATATATATATATATATATATATATTAGATACAGTACTTTACAGTACTCATTTGGACCAATAAGAATTTAGTATTAATAAATATTTTAATTTAATTGATAAGGGCATAATAGTCAAACACAATTTTAGTTTCTTTTTGAATTTTTTTAACTGAAAAACGTTTTTAAATTCAGTTAATTTTCAGAATTATTTTTTTTCAGTATACATGTTTTTGGGAAAATGAAGTGCATATATGCTTTTTTATTAAATATTGTAAATTTACATATGTTTCTTGTGTATAATTGTTTGTACATCAAACTTGTTTTGCTTAAAATGGTAATTGCACATATGATTCTAGTGTATATTTTTTAATCTTCAAAATTTATAACAAAAAACATAAACATAGACATATACATGTAACCTCTAAATTTATAACAAACCAAAAAAATAAATAGTATACACTAAATTTGATATCAAATGAAAATACAATTCAAATACAAAATGTATCTTGTTAAATAGAGAAGTGCGCGTCATTCAAAAACATATGTGCACTCTTCCAAGAACATACATGCACAGTTCACTTTCTCATCAAATTCGTTAGAAAATATAGATGTGCACTCGATTCAAAAAGATGTGTGCACTCTTCCAAGAACATGTATGCACGTTGCGATTTCTCGTCAAGTTCATAAGAACATATATGCCCGTCTTTCAAAAACATATGTGCAAGCTGCAATTTTTTGTGAGCACCTGATGATATCAACAAGATAGTGTTGTAGAAACTTAGGGAGTGGCCAAAGATCAACATATTATGTAACATGTAGGACATGAAATATGGTCCAACTTTGTCACAAAGTCGCAAACCATTAAAGCAAGTTGGTTTGATTGATTGGTCTTAAAGAATGTTATATGTCAATGACTATACCTTATATACATTTACTAAAGTTAGTGGTCTGGATTTGGGACTGTACCATTGGAAAAAATATTTTAATGGTCTCAAAGTTTCAGTTCAGTCCAACAATAATGCATGCCATTTACTCAGTGCACTATATAAAAGTAAAACATGTGATACATTTAAATAAAATTGATGGTTTCTAAACGACCCACCAGTTTTGACCCAAACAAGATTGATTTGTCACCCAAACTGTATATAATGGACTCTAGTGCTGATGGTTTAACTAAGGGGCTATTAACTGATGGTCTGTACCAAATTGGTCGGTTACGCGTTTCTTTGTTTCACAACTACGATATTAATTAGTGTTTATTTGTAAACCAAAATTTCAAAGTAACAAGCATGTTACCTAAAGGGGGAAACATGTCCCTGGACAAAGGACAACCATTGAGCTTATCGCTTTCACAAAAAAAAGTTCCCAGAACAACAATATCTTATATCAAATTATAAAAATTAAATTAGTGTTATCCTTTTTATCAAATTATGAAAATTGATTAAAAATGCAATATACATAAACTAAAAATTACTTATACGAAGACAATCTTAACCAATCTCGGATCTTAAAAAAAAATTGATATAGAAGGCAAAGTAAAAGATCAAATCTTTAAATCCAACCTTAGATGTTGTCAAACCTTAAAACAAAAATAAAATAAATAAAATAAATTAAGATCTTTAAAAAATCAAATCTTCCAATAAATCGAATAAGCCTATCTTTAATTGAACAACGAATACCTGTTCTATACTTCAAACATGGATCGATTTATACAAATCAATATGCAAAAAATCCGCATTTTATTTATTTCTTTAATGATTGTGAGTATGATATGAGAGAAAAGATCATGGGATTCTAATAGCGGCTGTGAAAGTTACCAATTAATAGGGATGGTTTATGGTGGTGGTGGTCGATTTAGGATTAGGGTTAAGAAAGAGATGTGTGAGGATGGAAGTGAGAGAGAGAGAGAGAGAGATCTGAAGATTTGTTTGTGTGGTTATAAGGACGGTTTTGAAATCACTAAATGTGGAGTTCCCATAATACCCTTTCAGTCATAACAAATAATACCTCATCTTTTGGTTAATTGCACTTTTTGCACTTTTAATCCAACCTTTGATCAAACTCAATCAATGGTCCAGATTCATTTTAAGAGTACTGTAAAGTACTGTATCTAATAATGGTACTGCATAGAATACAACACTATATATATATATATATATATATATATATATATATATATATATATATATATATATATATATATATATATATATATATATGTATATATATATATATATATATATATATATATATATATATATATATATATATATATATATATATATATATATATATATATATATATATATATATATATATATATATATATATATATATATATATATATATATATATATTATATGACTAAAATACAACGTTGGTCCCTAAATTGGCAAGACGCATCGCGATGGACAAAACTCGGCCTTTTCATCGCTAGGGGGTCCCTATTTCAAGGTTTATACTCGCTACAAGTCCTTTGACCAATTTGCCGTTAGTCAAGGACATCTTATGGTGTTAGATTTGTCTTTAGTCCAAGGGCACTTTTGTCATTTTACCAATGTACATTAATTACCGTGTCAGCTCACTTCTATAACCAGAGGCGCTACAGTAAAACCTCGCTAATAAAAGGGACATTTTATCACCACTCATCCTTTATCTTTCCTAACAACTAAAATCTTATCTTCTTCACCGACGGTAAAATCTTAAAAATGGTGGTGTGTTCATGCAACAGAAGGGTCGTCATTAGAACATCTTTGGAACAACACGAACCCCGGCAGGAGGCTCTATGCCTGTCCAAGACAGGTTGGGACACTTAATTTTATTTCATATTAAAGTTGGCATGTAGTGGTTTACCTTAAAATGTGTTGATTATGATAGTATATCTGTTTTATTATAATTGTGATTTTATACAAGTGGGTTCAGTTGGTGTTTATGAGGCAAGCATATGCTAACATTTTGATTATCAATTATAGGCTACAACATGTCCATTCATTAGGTGGTACGATCCACCCATGCAAAGGAGAGCAAGAGATGTGATCATCTACTTGCAGAGAACAATCTACAGGAATGAGGCGACATTACAAGAATTAGAAGCCGCCCTCATTTCTGAGACTATGGAGGCGGTTAATGCTGGTGACCGGCCAAACGAGCTAGAGGCTGCTCACCAAGCAGCCTTGGCCGATCTCCTTGTTGAGAAGGAGAAAGTTTGCAGTCTTAGGAACTTTTGTGTGTTGTCTTGGATGGTCATCTTCTTGTTTTTTCTATGGTTCTTCTATAGGGTTTAGATAGGTACTGGTTTTAGTGTTTTGAATCGGTGGTAGATGGTGTAGTTGTGTTTAAGAAGTTTTAGAGTATGTTGACTAAGAATAGTCTTTTGTTGTATAATGTTTGGTCCTTGTACAGTGTTAATATATTTCTTTTATGCTTTGGTCCTTATATTGTGCTGCCTTTACTAGTAGGTCCTTTGCCCCAAGAATTTATATATCACTTGCCACACAAATGGTCAAACTCATAACAGAGATACGAGTTTCAAAGATGGATGAATGATTAGGGATGGATGAACAGACACCACTTTTGAGTATCAACATAAACTTGATATGGTGTTGTTCATCCATCTTTCATCCTTCATTCCTGTTTGTGATGATAGAATAACCGTATCCAACTCAAAACCCAGATCCAAGTATCAAAGATGGATGAATGATGAGAGATGGATGAACAGACACCACTTTTGAGTATCAACATAAACTTGATATGGTGTTGTTCATCCATCTTTGATCATTCATTCCTGTTTGTTATGATAGAATAACCGTATCCAACTCAAAACCCAGATCCTAGATTCATAGACGTATGAATTCTCAAAGATGGATGTATGGCACCACTTTTGAGTATCAACATAAACTTGATATGGTGTTGTTCATCCATCTTTGATCCTTCATTAGTGTTTGTGATAATAGAATAACAGTAACCAAACTCAAAACACAAATCCAAGTTCAACAGATCCAAGATTCATAGACGTATGAAGTCTCAAGGATGGGTGAACCGACACCATTTCTAAGTATCAACATAAACTTGATATGGTGTTGTTCATCCATCTTTGATCCTTCATTAGTGTTTGTGATAGGAGAATAACAGTATCCAACTCAAAACACAGATGTATGAAGATTCTATAAAAACAATATAATAAAAACATAATTTAACCCATACACTAACATGACATGATTTCATACATAACGCAAATGGATATATTTCCAAATGCATAAAATTTTGTAGTCTACAAAGTTCATAAACATACATTGTTTAAACACAACAAATAATGTTTAGGGGAATACATATTCAATGGATAATATTGGCTTTCATATGCTTAAACAGCATTTTTTGTGGTGAAGAAAGCTTTGCTGCTATAATCCTGGTCTTAGTCCAAAATTGTTTTGGAGACCCACCAGAAGCAGCATCAACAACTTCCAGATTGAGACTGGACCACACTTGGTTGATCATTACCTTCATAGTTGTCACCTGTAACCTTTGCCTTTTCTTTCTTTGTAACTTTTGGTGGGATGAACCTATTTTTTGAGACTGTTGTGTAGTGCCTTGACTTCTTGTTACACCTCCTTGCCCAAGACATGTTTTCTTGTTGTGTCCAGCATTACCACAAATACCACAAACCACACTCTTACTAGACTGTGACAAGTTACTGGTTTTGTCACTATTATCATTTTCAGTAAAAGCCCTGGTTCTTTTCTTTCGTGCCCTACCTAATGGTTTATGATGTTTAGGTGGAAGAATGGTTGTAGGCACATGTGACTTATACCAATGCTCATAACCATTTATTGGCTGGATGTGGTGTTTGTAAGTTTCTTCCCAAGTCTTAAGCAAGTAACATGGATGCACCCATGATTCAACAGATCCTATTTGCATTCCATTCAACCTCATACACCGGTGGGTAGCAACAGCATGTTTACATGGCATACCTGTAAGCTCCCATCTTCTACATGTACAAGCCCTAACTTCAACATTCACAATACACTTGTCTCCCCATCCACTGACCTCATACTTTTCTCCTTCAACCCATAAAGCAGTGTACTTATAAGCCTCTTTCTTGATTGCATCTAACATGAGAGTTGCCTTTGGAGTTAATGGTCCGACACACTTTTGAATCACATTCACAACGTTCACTATTCTTTTCATACAGTACTCTCTAATGTATTCCAAAGCAGTAATGATGGGTTGGTGCCTACCTCCCACTAGTTTCCCATTGAACACCTCACACATGTTATTAAGTAGCACATCAGAATGAGCCCTCCCTACAACATGTTTGGTTAGGTACCTGAAAAATGTCGTAGAACAAAAGATGTACAAGTAGACATAGATTTGGTTAGGTACCGAAAAATGTGACCTTGACCAATGGGTTGGTGGTATCTTACTTAACCAAGCATGGACAGGTTCGCTAAAAATCTTGAATGCCAGCATGGCTGCCTCAAATTGTTGGACGGTTGTTGCTGCTACACATCTCCACAAATGTTCCTTGTATGCTTTAGCATTCCATTGCAATTTCATATTTTCATGGATGTGCTTCAAACAATATCCGTGTTAAGCACTAGGGAATACTTCTGCTAACGCTGGAATGATACCCTGCACAAATAAACATCAATTCCTTACTAATAAAACTTGCATTTAACGAAAATACAAGTGAATCTAATCAACTAAATGGTAAAATCACCTTTTGCCTATCGCTGATAAAAGTGTAGTTTGAGTTTGGTTGCAAGTCAAGATCATCTCTTAGACATTCAAGAAACCAAATCCATGAGTCTTTGCTTTGAGCTTACGCAACGCATAGGCTACGGGTATATTCCATTGTTGCTTGTCTATAGACTGCTGTAAGAAGGCGGCAAGAAAAGGACCCTCAAAAAGCACTAGCTAACCCCAACAACTCTCTTTGACAAGCTTTATATCCTTCCTTCAAAGCGCCTAAGCATACATACATTCTCTTGAAAACTCTGGTTGGACTTGTTGCATCTATTGCAGTTTGTACACTTATCCTAACTGTTGTATATGGGTTAGTTTTCTGCAACTCTTCAACATAGTCTCTTAAAAGGGTGTATTTCTGCTTATGATCACCCCTAATCTCATTTTCTACCTTGTTTTTGCCCTTAATGCTTTTGCATAGACACCTGAACTTCAAACTGTTCTTGAGCTGATCTTGAACACCCGATTGGAATATCTGGATTGACTTGAACTTGGTCAACTATTTGCTTAGAAAGAAACTTGTAGTCACAAGCTTTAATGTCTCTTGATTGCAAACATTTGTGTTCATCCCTGAAATTTCGAACAATCCATACATCTTTATCTGTATTTTTGGCTACATACAACAACCATGGACAATCTGTTGCTTGCTCCTTGCGTGTTCGCAAATATACATCCCTACCAAGGCCTCTAATTATCGGACCATTTTTCCTCTTTGGGGCTTTTCCCAGCCCTGAACCTTCGGTTATTCCAAAAACAGGTATTTGTCCAAGACACCTAACCCTAATTCTCTGTTTGTCATTCTTAATTAGTTGCAATTTCCTCCTAGTCTTTATTGAAAGCAGGTAGATCCTATCTTTCACTTCTTTTGCAGTTACAAAACTTTGACCACAGAAAAAAAAAGATTCCGTCCTCTATTTGTGCTGCCTCACTTAACTTTTGTTTCTTGTATGCCTCAATTTGTTCCTTCTAATAACATAGTCATCCTCATTCTCAGAACCACTTGCAAAATCATTATCATCTAACAGATCTAACTCATTTTTCTAAAAAAAATCATGTGGTAGCTGGCTTGTGGTACCTATACATGGTAAATCTGTAGTCTCGGTCACTTTGAACAGATTAACATCAAAATCAGGCTCCTCAAAAGTATTAGCCTCATTGACAACTATGTTTCCATCACCATTGTTCTCAATATCATCTTCGTCACTCATATACGTGTCTGTCTCACTCACATTGTCATCACTTACAGCTTCATCGATTTCACTTACCTGTATAGATTTACCTTTTTGGATATGATCCACAGGATTACATGTTTCCTCCTCATGATGACCTAACTCTTGATCATTTTGAGATACCTCTTCAGGATTATCTATTTGGATATGCTCAACATGTTTATCTATATGCTGGTTGACATCACCTACAACATCTTCAGTATGACAGACCTCTACAGATGGAAACAAGGGTTGTGTTTCTGGCATCTGACTAGATTGTACCAAAGTATTGACTTCCAAAGGTTGATGTGTAATCTCACATATATCCTCTACCACAGATTTATTAACAATGTTTTCTAAGAACAATTTCTTTGAGCAATATGGAAAAATAGCAAGAGCTGCCTTTTTCTTTGTTGCATCCACATCAGCAATAAGTGTCCTAATTGACTTTGGTGACATTTGATCAACGTCCAATGTTGTCTTACCATTTTTAACATAAACCTCTATCATCTTATGGTCATCAACAAGATCTTTCAATATTTCTAAATTAGCACTCTCACTTAAGCTATACAAACCATCATCTAAATTACTACCAGGCTTAACAAAGTAATAGTAATTTTTTGAACCGAGCTCATAACCCAATTCATACATAAGAACATCCAACTCTTCAACTAACACACTATCAACATCAACCAAATCAACTAAACTTTCCATACCTCTAACATATATTCTACCAGGCCAGTATTTAAAGACACCATTGTGATGAACCCTCATACTAAACATATTATATCTACCACCTGAAAATATGTCAATATATGTTTAAAGCATTCTAAAAACTTAATTGGGAAACAATAAATACCACAATTACAAATTCCAATGACTTTAATAAAAAAAAACAGTTCCGTATTTCTTCTTAGCAGAGTCGTATAGGACGATATCATCAACTGGATAACCTGGATGTCTTCTTACTTTCCATAGAGTAAAGTCCATGTTTCGGTTTTATGATTGATAAACAGGGGTTTTGTGACTTTCAATTAGGGTTTGTGAATTCTGATAATTCTTGTAACGAAAGTTTTGGGACGAATGATAATAGAGACTATGTATTTATTGGGGCGGGAAGAGGGTTACATTACATGTGACAATAATTAAGAAATTTTTAATTGAAATATGGAAATGACAAAAGTGCCCTTGGACTAAAGACAAATCTAACGCCATAAGATGTCCTTGACTAACGGCAAATTGGTCAAAGGACTTGTAGCGAGTATAAACCTTGAAATAGGGACCCCCAACGATGAAAAGGTTGAGTTTTGTCCCATCGCGATGCGTCTTGCCAAGTTTAGGGACCAACGATGTATTTTAGTCTATATATATATATATATATATATAAATATATATATATATATTTTAATAATCGTAGTGTAGTAAGACACCATACTTGTAATAGTCATTGACAACGTGCATTCCATACTGATGTAGCAATATCATTAAGGAGTCGTTTCATCTCATTAGATGTTCTTTGAGAGACATTTTCAGTAATTGTTTCATGCCATGAACATCGAGATGTTCATCACGTGGTATGCAATTTGGATTATGCGCGATTGTAGTAAATATCGTATCTTTTTCATCACTATTATGAATGCAATTATGCAAAGCAAATGCGGCCATAATGACATTAATTTGAGTCTGCACTTTAAACTAGGTCATTCTATCTGGTATTCTCTACCGTTTCTTTAAAACTACAAATAACCTCTTAGTATATATCACCCTTAATTAATCATATCCAATAACAAATCTATAAATTATAGTTCTAATATAGTGTTTACATCATATTCAATTTTATTATTATTATTATTGTTATTATTATTATTATTATTATCACTTTATTAGAAATTCATATGATTTACAAAAAATTAGTGGAAAACCGAGATATTATCTGGGTTCCCACTCCTCTAACTATAGCAAAGCAAATCGTATTAAAAATATAAGTAGCAGCACGCGGCCTAATGTTTTGAGTAGATTGTAATATGGTTGGAGGGTATGTTACTAATTTAACTTTTTAACAGCTTCTGTATATTTTAAAAGCTTCATGAATTAGCTTTTCATTTTGGAGCACTTATTTAAATCAAAAACTTGAATTTGATGTATCTAAAAAGAGCTATTTATTTTAGAGAAGATTAATTTTGTAACAAAAAGCTACATTTATGCCCCTAAATCAGTGAATTCTAACTCTCTATCGGATAAAATGGAGCGAGCCAGCTCTAAAAAAGCTCTAACTAATTGCCTACCAAACATGCCTTAAGTCTATTTTTTATATTATATATTTGGGCAAATGATTGAAAAAAGTATCATATTTGTCATCATTTTCTTTTGTGGATAGCGAACAAATTTTTTTGCTTTTGTGGGTACTTTTCTTTCAAATTTATCATTTTTAGGGTATTTTGCTAAATTTTTCGACATTTTTATAGCAAATAATAGAAAATTTTTCCCGAAGGGCAAAAATGTCACATAATACCTTAAAAAGGATGAATTTGAAAGAAGAGTACCCACAAAAGGAAAAAAATTTGTTCGCTATCCACAAAAAAAAATTATGACAAGTATGATACTTTTTTTAATCATTTGCCCTATATATTTTTGCTTAGAAGGCGGCATTGTCCATATGGGAACAGAACATTGTTAGTCAGGATTCTAGGAGAGTGCATACATGATTGAATATACATATACCCTTCATTAATTTATCATGCCGACAATTCTTATTTTATTTGCTGTATTTAAGTGGTTATGATGGAGCAGTTGGATTCTTATGCAACAATTTTACATCTTAAAAGGGGCATGCTTAACTTACTACAAAGTACACAATCATGCTTTAGGCATGCATATCACCATTACAGAACTGTGGTTATTGGTCAGGTAACCAACCAAAATATCATATATAATTTGTGTTATGACTTGTTCAACAATGACAACATCTTACACTTTTATGTAATTGACAAGCATGTACTTTTATTTGAAATTGAAATGTATGGGTAAAAATCTTTCTCATTCTTCTTATTATTTTATTTATTTATTTTCAGTAGATCATTTCCCGTACTTCTAGTGTAATGTCCAGTTTGTGTTTCAATCATATATTGGTTGGGATTTATCTGACTTATTTTAAGTGTGTATACATAACATCTTGACGATATTTTTAATCAGGCCATAACTAATTGTATTTTACTAGCAGGGTTCTCGCGCGATGCTGCTGCGAGTATCCTATAATTTAAATTTTCCGTTTAATAATTTATTTTATTTGTACATTTTTTTAGAAATAGTTTTACTGATTAGTTTGTTCTTTTATGAGCTATAAGTAATGGAAAATGTTTGGTGAAACTTTGCTTAGTTTTTATTATTTTTTGTTTAGTAGTTTGCTTAGTTTGTACAATGTGTTATTTTATTTATATTTTTTATTGAAAGGGCGTTATAAAGTATCATTATTTAACAACTTGCATGACTTTAACTATTTATTTTAATACTTGTATTTATCATTTAATGAGTGTTTTAATAACGTATATTAATTATGCATCAATGATACTAAAATACATTTAATGGAGGAAAAAATTCTTGTATTACTTGTATGTGGTGCATAGTGAATTGTATTGCTTAATTTTAAGATAACTAATGAATGAAAATGTTTTTCTCCATTATAAAATAGTAAGATATGGCGTTTATGATGTAGATTAAGGAAATCATGTACACATTTATGACTAATCTAACTTTGCACCTTGTTTACTCCATTTATGATATATTATACTAGGCAGGAGACGTAGATTTAGTGAATTATGTGGCGAATGTATATGTGTTAGTTGTAAGTGTTTGTTTTGTAAAGTGTTTGTTTTAGGTTACCCGTAACTTCTTAAAGCGACATTATTATTCCGCATAAAAGTAGAAATCGCCCTGTCTCTTTACGCGTCAAGATACCAAAGTATATGATTTTGTGAAATCAAGATTATATTGATTGGAATAAATGAAATAAAGGTTAAAGTTACAAAAATTTGAATTAAAATAAAATAAGCGCACCATTAAAAATATAAAAACTAAAAACTTATAAAAATATATCAAAATGGATGTTGAATTAAAAAGCATAAAATTTTAGAAAATATGGTGAAATTAGATTATAAAAAAATAAGTAGATAAAAAGATATTTTAATTTAAAATAAAGATGGATTTTTAGTTGAGAAAGACATATATGCGTTTTATAATTGAGCTCTTTATCTTAATTTTTAGTGGTTAGGAGTTAGGTTTGTAGTTTGTTAGAAGTTAGGCTTGGAGTTTGTTAAGAAGCGACACATGTCATCTCATGATTGGAGCTCCTTATCTTAATTTTTTGTTAGAAAAACTCTTTCCATAATAAGCAAGTAAAAAAGTTTAAATTTTTAAGCATTCTAATTTTAGAAGGCCTAAATGAATTATAAAATAATATAGATTTGTTTCTATTATAAAAACTAGCTGACTAGGAAATAAACAATGTACCTGTTTACCGTCTATATGGAATGAGATGATGATGATTGATGAGCCATTTCATTTGTTTGTTACAAAGAGAATATATTGATAGATAAGTTAATTGGAGCATAATCATGTTCATATATATCTTATTTTTGGATTAAAAAATTCTTAATTTGATCGATTTGGTTCTGCTTCACTAATTATTATAAGTACACTTTTAACTCAACTTTTGTATTTCATTTTTGTCCGAGCTTAGCATTTTGATTCTATAAATATATTTAGAATATTACATCATAAACGACACATAATGCTCCTATGGGAGTTTGTATTTGTAGCTAAATGAATATCTTAATCTGCATTATTAGGATTTCCAGGCGGAATCTGAGGGTTCAATTCATTACTGTCAACGCTAACTTTGATGATGGTGGCAAATGGACTTTATATGTATAGCTATTCAAAGAAAGTCAATTTTTTTCTTTTTCTTTTTATACATGATTTAAGTTAATCATCTGTATTTTAATCGCTGATCTATATTAAAACACCAAATTACTTAAAAATACAATAATTTATTCACATTGTACAACCAATTAAAAACACATCTACCAAATTAAAAACAAACAATTAAAACACCCCTTACTAAAAAGTACAATAAAGTTTTCATAACGTACCATTTAAAGAAGCTACAACATAATTCAAAGTATGAAATAATTAAACACACTAATTAATGTTATTTTTAAAACACCTTAAAATGAAAAGTACATGTTATTATACACATTATACAAATTAATAAAACACACAAAACTTCATATAAACTAACAAGTTGATACATATACTTTTGAAAACCGGACCGAACCGGATCAACTTGTTCAACCGGGAACCGGTGTCGCCACCGGTTTGGCTAACCAATTAAAGCCATCCAAAAATGAACCACAGAGGACCCGTTGAAACCGATATAAATTGATGAATCAGGTCTCATCGAGATCTATTTCTCAGGTTAATCGTCACAGGGTACCCGCCACCGAAACGCGCGGGTACCCTGCTATATACTATATATAAAGGAAAAACCAAAAATTAAAAAGTGAAAAGTTGAAACTAAAAGAGGAAATGTTGAAGACATATAGTTCAAAAGGAAACTATAAATACACATAGAAAACCGGGTTGACCCGAGACGCTTCAAACCCTTTGGGTTAACCTGGTTTAGTTTGACATGTTTTCGACCCAACCTGTCGGGTTGACCTCGGTTTAAATCGACCTGTTTTTTGACCGGAATGATTGAATCGGTTTAACCACCCGGGTCGAACCGAGTTTCAAATTTGACAAAATTATATGAGAAATGATAACAAAATACATATGTCAAAGCAAAATAAACAACAAAATTCTTAATAACTTAAAACCATCCTATTAAAAAATATACTCCCACACTTAGATCGACTCCACATAATTTTCTTGAAAACTGTATATTTCTGCTGCTATGCAACCACACATCAGAATTATAGTTATTCGAAAATGATTCTCTAACGCCACAAATACATTTTGTTGAAAGAAACTTATGGGTCGTCAGAATTTTGCAGAAAACTAGACACCGCTGCCGCTAGGTGCGGGTACTCGTTTAGTATACATAAAAACACTCATTTTTTATATCCACAGATAGTTGATTGAAACTAATATATATAGTATATTTTCTTCTTTGAATACTCTTAATGCGTAATGCATGATGCATGCTGTATTTAAATTATCAGCATTTGAAGGAACAAGTCTGCATACGTAGATGCATATACGTGCGCTTTTGTTTTATATATATATATATATATATATATATATATATATATATATATATATAGGGGATATCTTATTCTGATTTTTTGTAGCCAATTAAAATCAAATCCTTATATAAAATACAGCAACGATGAATCGAGGGCCCTGAGAAAATAATCGGGCCAAAAATCGAGGACCCACATTTATACACAGGAATGTAGCCATTAATTTCAAAAATTGTAGCTAATATATTCATATATATATATATATACATACGTGCTCTGCATATATATATATTTGTCTGACCCAAAGTACAAAGTTTCACAAAGCCATTTGATATGGCTCAACTAGTTGGTTCTGAAGAAATAGAGTCATTTAGAAACGAGCTGTCCGAGATTGGAAGAAGTATAAGATCATCTTTTCGTCTTCGTACATCTAGCTTGAATGCTAATTCAGATATAAGTTCCTTAAATAATCATGACGAGACAGATGAGAGGCTTCTACAGTGGGCAGCAATTGATAGATTGTCAACGTTTGAACGCTTGAGGTCATCTTTGTTTGATGAAGATAATGGAGATGGAGATGCTGTTAAAGGAAAGAAGGTGGTTGATGTCACAAAGCTCCTTGCTCCTGAAAGGCACATGTTTATTGAGAAGCTCATCAAACACATCGAGAATGACAATCTTCAGTTACTGCAGAAACTTAGAAAACGGACAGACAAGTAAGGTTTCATTTTCTGTTTTAAGTAGTACTGGTAACACTTTTCACTATAATTGTACCCGGAGTTTTAATTGCCTACCCATTGCATTAAGTGCAATAGCTCTGCTGTTTTGTTAGTATAATTTTCGATCAATGTATGCTTTAACTCAATCTGTTTTCTTAGAGTTGGCGTACAATTGCCCTCTGTGGAGGTGAGGTATAAAAATCTCTTTGTAGAAGCTGAGTGTGAAGTTGTTCATGGCAAGCCCCTGCCAACTCTCTGGAATTCCTTGCAAAGCCTTCTTTCTGTAAGTGTCTAACCTGCCACTGTCAATGTAGTTTTGATGAACCAATTGGGATGAGTAAACTTTTGTTGGGTCAATGTTCATTCACAGTTCATTAGAACGCATGTAGCTACCCCATGAGCTACAATGGTGTGTTTTAACAATAACTTAACTAAAATGTCTGGGTTATCTGAACCCAAACTAAAACACTTGCCTAAGGATTACAAAATATACAAGGATCTAGCGAATCAGTTTTTAGGTCGGGTATTTCAGTGATATCTTGCTTGGTTGATTACTAATATTCCAAATCTAATCATTCATTTTCGCTGACAGAGCATTGTCATGATACCTGGCATAACTTCTAATCGCGCTAAGATAACCATCATAAAGGATATCAGTGGTGTCATTAAGCCAGGAAGGTGAGAATACAACTTCAGTTTATAACATACTGTAATGCTTTGATAACGACTTCTATAAATCAAAAAGGATTTGAAGATAGTCAACGACTAATCAAGAACACAGATGAAGGGAACTGCGCTCGAAATTAGCTGAAAGATTTTATTAAAATTAAGAGATTTGACCTCGAAATTGGCTTTTTGATCATTTCTTCTCGTGTCTGTTGTAACAAACTTGGCACCAAATTCTTCCATTAGAATGAATTACTCGTATAACTACATTTCGAACTCATTTCTTCTCTCTGTGTTCCTGATTAGTGATTTGTTCACAAAAGTCAACTCTGACTTTGGAAAATATTATTTAGAATCCAAATAATGAAAGATACTCTTCTTCTCTAGCGCGCTATAGAAAGGATTTAGGATAACCTAAATTTATGGATAAATGATCTATGGGTAGACTTAATACAGTAGAGCAGTTTGCTTAATAAGGCCAGAATTTTTTGTGGTCAACTGACGTTGAAACACAGCATTGTTCGTCAGTGTTTTGAGATTCTTGAGATGATGCCGAGTTAAGTTTGATATCTGCTCATGCAACTTTTTGCAGGATGACTCTGCTTCTTGGTCCTCCAGGATGTGGGAAAACCACATTGTTGAAAGCACTTTCAGGGAACCTAAGCAAATCTCTCAAGGTTTTGAACTTTCTTTTTGCCAAATTCTATAAGAATACTATATACATGCAAAAAGATGACGTTACAGTACCTAAGGTTTGGTAGATCAATTAAGTTGCCTAAGAAAAGAAATTTTTTTATGGACCTCATTATATGTAATAAAGGATTGTGGTCATTCAGGTCAATTATCATTATAAAACAGGTAAGGAAAATTTCTCCTGCCCTTTAGTTAATATTCTTACTATTTATCCATTATTGTGGAGTCAGGTTTACACATAATTTCTTGAAAAACTTACTATGACTGCTTTTGATAAGCGAGTTAATGAGAAGCTAGTCTTTGCTAGTTTACAGTCTGCTAACAGAAAGGTTGAGATTTGTCATTCATTTAGTCATCCCACAAACTTGGTATAATTTTCTGTCTTTATTATACTTGTCAATTAGATATACCAAGAATGGCATTTTACCCCTTAACGAAATAAATAGAGATATACTCCTTCTAAAACTGGAGGAGTTTGGGCTTAATTTCAAATTGAATATACATGTATGAACAACAACATAGACACTTGTTATAGTTTGTACATAGTTTGGATGTATTATTTTTGAACTGTTTCACTCATTAATGGTTCTTCGTTGATTAAAACAGATAAGTGGTGAAATTTCTTACAATGGATACAATCTAGAAGAATTTGTCCCCCAAAAAACTTCTGCCTATATTAGCCAAGATGATTTGCACATCCCAGAGATGACAGTGAGGGAAACACTTGATTTTTCCTCCCGTTGTCAGGGTACCGGAAGTCGTCAAGGTATGTCTACAAAATGTAAAAAACAAACACACTGTTTCTTTTTGTACCCTTCCAAGGAATGTTCATTTGAGAACTGATAACACTTGTTTTCGTCTTATTAAGAGATCATGATGGAGGTTAACAGGAGGGAGAAAGAAGCAGGGATTATTCCTGATCCAGATATAGATACTTTTATGAAGGTAAAATATTAATATTTGTATGTGTATTCCAATTAAAAAAATAGGATATTTTTAAAGTTAATATCAGGATATGTGATAACGAATTCATATTCTTGAAGAGAAAATGTTAATAATAGTTACGTGGAGTGTACCCCTCAAATCAAGAAATAAAGCTAATGTAATACGCATAAAATAGTTTCAAAAGCTTAAGAGGACACTTCTACTCCCTTTTTATTTGTAAATAGTTTCTGATAGTGATATACTGATATTTATTGTCACACGCAACCGTGTTTAATTACCACAGGCAATTTCCATTGAAGGTCAAAAGACAACTCTTCAGACAAACTACATTCTGAAGGTAACCTCCATCTGATGTTAGCATTTTTTTATATAACTATTCGCATTTGGGGCGCAGAAAATGAACATTATCATTGTACTGCAGATTCTTGGCCTTGATATATGTGCTGATACAATGTTTGGAGATGCCATGAGGAGAGGTATTTCTGGTGGTCAAAAGAAAAGATTAACTACTGGTAATTATCGCAAATGATGCCTATTTACTCCATCACTATACATTTAGTCTACCATGCCAATAATTATAATTGCAAATGTTAACCTTCATGTATATTTCTTGTGTGGTTGTCTGCAGGGGAGATGATTGTTGGTCCCACAAAAGCTTTATTCATGGACGAAATATCAAATGGCCTCGACAGCTCCACTACATATCAGATTATTGCTTGTCTTCAGCAGTTGGCGCATATAACGGATGCTTCTGTACTTATTTCACTTCTTCAGCCATCACCAGAAACATTTGATCTCTTTGATGACATAATGTTGATGGCAGAAGGGATGATTGTGTATCATGGGCCGCGCAGTAACATTTTGGAGTATTTTGAGGGTTTGGGTTTTAGGTGTCCTGAGAGAAAAGGTGTAGCTGACTTCCTCCAAGAGGTAATTTCAGCATCTCGTTGTAGAATTGTTACTTTTGGAAGATAGACTTAGGTTATGGTAAAAGAGTCATCTCTCTGTTGACAGTTTCCCTTCTATAAAAAGAATGATACCGTTCCAAGTATTAGCCCATATAAAAGACCAATGGAGTTTAAATATGTAACCTTGTGCTACTCATTCACAAAACCATCCGTTTGTTTCATTCTTTTGTGATGCCTGATTAACGTTTTCTTGAGTTGTGGAGTCTGATTGTTCCTCGACGTACGTAGACCTCCCATGTCCTCACCACTTTTTCAAACTCTTTCTGAATCTCTCTTCCACCAGTAGGCAATGCTATATCGATCTATTCAAAAACTTTACTCAAAAACTAACCTACCTTTTGTAACCTTTAGTGTTTAGCGAACCCCTAACACAAATTCGCAGTTAGCTTTATACTATTCATGTTTACATGCAGTGATTTGTCACTATAATAAGAACTTATGTGCAGGTTGTGTCAAAAAAAGATCAAGCAAACTACTGGTTCCGAACGGAACAAGAATATAGTTACATCTCGGTGCACACCTTATCGATGAAATTTAAGGAATCTTATATGGGAAAAGAAGTAAGTCAGGATATCTCCAAACCCTTCACAAGATTGCCAAGCCATGAGAATGCCATTTCCTTCGATGTGTATTCTCTATCTAAATGGGCTCTTTTTAAAGCTTGCATGTCTAGGGAGATTCTTCTAATGAAAAGGAACTCTTTTGTCTACATCTTTAAAACAGTCCAGGTACTATTATACTGTTTATATCATTACCAATGTATGGCAATAAACTCTTATTCCATAAGTTTTTCTTTTAAACATGTAAATAAATCGGGTTACTTTTGTGCAGCTCTTCATAATTGCAGTTATCACGATGACTGTATTTATCCGAACTAGATTGAATGTTGATGTCATTGATGCAAACTATTATCTTGGTTCACTCTTTTATGCACTTGTAATTCTTCTTGTTGACGGGTTCCCAGAATCAGCTATGACGGTTGCGAGACTTCCAATTTTCTATAAGCAGAGGGATATGTATCTCTACCCTGCATGGGCATATGCAATTCCTGCATCCATTCTTAAGATTCCCCTGTCAATTTTGGAGGCTACCATTTGGACGTGTCTCACTTATTATGTTATTGGATACAGTCCTGAACCAGGGAGGTGAGCATCTTATATACTCTATCACCGTTTATAGTAGCAACACTAGCAGGAATCTAACTTCTAATTTTGGACATGTTTTAAAGATTCTTCCGCCACCTAATGCTACTTTTTGGAGCCCATTTCACATCCGTATCGATGTTTCGATTCTTGGCATCATCTTTTCAGACTGTGGTTGCTTCGACAACTATGGGCAGTATATCAATATTGTTTCTTTTATCGTTTGGTGGATTTATTATACCACCCAGTAAGTTCCCTTTATTTCTTTTTTAATTTGACATATAGCACTTAAAGGACTTATTGGTCAAACTAAGGGATGGGAATTTGATGCAGCTTCAATGCCAGCTTGGTTGAAATGGGGATTCTGGGTTTGTCCACTTTCATATGGAGAAATAGGCCTTGCAGTTAATGAATTTCATGCTCCCAGATGGAACAAGGTAGAGCACAAGAATCCGCATTTTATTAAGAACAATTTATTATATTACTCAATGGTATGTTATTCATTTCATAAACTTCGTCAAGCAGATGACATCTACAAACACAACCGTAGGGTTACAGACACTTATAAGCCGTGGTTTGGACTTTGAAGAATACTATTACTGGATATCACTGGGTGCCTTGCTTGGTTTTGCACTGATATTTAACATAGGTTTCATCCTGGCGTTAACCTACCTTAAGGGTAACTTCATCTTAATATTATTATAAGTCAAATTTGAAAATAGAGAATGCCATGTTATAATTATTTAAAAATCTTATATAATATTACAGCTCCGGGTACTCGTGCCATTATTTCAAAGGAAAAGCTATCCCAAGTAAATGGAGATGAAGGATCCAAACACCACACTAACAAAGAGAAAACAGCTAAAATTTCCAGTACTGCCGTATCAGAGCCTTATGAAGGTTCGGAAATTTTCTTTTCTTCATCTCGCATAGTTACAGTCTGGTTTGGAGCTTGCAATTGTGACAATTGTACCAAATGGAATTCTTTATATAACTATTTTGGATCTGTTGATTCACATTTTGGAGTAAAGGGTGTCCTGTTATGCATCAATAGATAGTTATTCCTCCTCTTATCTTACAGGAAAAATGGTGTTACCTTTTGAACCGTTAACGGTTACCTTTCAAGATCTACAGTACCATGTCGAGCCTTCACAGGTATTGATCCAAGTTATCTTATATGTTTTATCTATTATTTAGATTATGTTATAAAAAAAAATCCCTACCTGCTCATTTTTACGCCAGGAAATGCGAGAGCATGGCTTCACTGGAAAGCGACTTCAACTCCTTCATGATATCACAGGGTCTTTTAGACCTGGTGTTCTTACAGCATTGATGGGTGTAAGTGGTGCTGGCAAAACAACACTTCTTGATGTTCTCTCTGGAAGAAAAAGCAGTGGTATTGTTGAAGGAGAGATTAGGATTGGAGGATATCCTAAAGTCCAAGATACCTTCGCTAGGATTTCCGGTTATTGTGAGCAAACTGATGTACACTCTCCCCAAATCACAGTTGAAGAATCAGTAACATTTTCTGCTTGGCTCCGTCTTCATCCTGATATTGATTCAAAAACAAAATATGTAAGAAATACTTTTATGAAATGTTTACACATACATACTTTCACAATTATTTGGTTAGTAAATACAACTTTCTCTGATAAAATGTACAGAGTTTCATAAAGGAGATCCTGGAAACCGCTGAGCTTTATTCAATAAAAGATTCCTTGGTTGGCATTCCTGGGGTAAGTGGCCTGTCAACAGAGCAACGTAAGAGGCTCACAATAGCTGTGGAAGTTGTCGCTAATCCATCCATTATTTTCATGGATGAACCTACAACGGGACTGGATGCTAGATCAGCTGCCATTGTGATGCGGGCTGTGAAGAATATTGTTGACACAGGAAGAACAATTTTCTGTACTATTCACCAACCTAGCATTGACATATTTGAGGCTTTTGATGAGGTAACAAGGAGATGCTAAACTAGTCTGGTATATATTTAAACTAGCTTCTACAATGGAACTAATAAAGCTATATTCGGTAACTCTTTATTTAACACCAACACCCTTTTACAGCTTTTTGTATAGGATTGTCATATGGAAACACATATATCTTTTATGATATCTGAATTCACTAAAGATAAAAGTGTTAAGAGAACATCGAAGATGTTTTTTCATGAGACTAATATAGCTTGAGATTTAGAATGAAATAGATTTATACTATAGTGTTTATAACCTGGCCATAGTTTTTTCCCTTAAAAAACCTATATCTTAACTAGTGCGGATAACAGGGCTGTTGTTTGTTTCATGAATATCGCCATGGAATCGGAAAATCTTATGTTTGAATCTATAATAGAAATATATTGTTTTCTAACTAAATGTATTATTTATGTTTTTTTGCTACAAGTTTGTCTAATTGCTCTTATTGTTACTATAGTTTTCCTTAGGCATAATTTTCTTAATTTATTTTGATAAACAAAATCTCATAAATTGCCTCATCCATGTCCCTGCAGTTAATCTTGTTGAAAAATGGTGGACGGATGATATACTGCGGGCCACTTGGTCGCAATTCAAGTAGGGTCATCGAGTACTTTGAGGTTAGTTGACCTCTGATTGAACAGATGCACATTTTGGTTGTAAAATATATGTATATATTCTTTTGATTATCTAAGTTATAAATTGACACATGTATTATCTTACATCCACGTGAAATTTCTGTGTAACAGAACATTTCTGGTGTGCCAAAGATTAAAGACAACTATAACCCAGCAACATGGATGTTGGAGGTTACTTCAGCATCAGCAGAATCTGAACTTGGAGTCGATTTTGGACAAATCTATTCAACTTCAACTTTGTATGAGTAAGTCACACACTAAATCCCCATCATCGTAGGTCTAAAGTTTATTAACCTATCTTATCAAGTTATTGACGTATCCAAATTTCCTATCTAAATTTATCTAATCCATGTCAAGCACTATAACTCTGAATTTGGTGTGTTTGACTCTTGTTACATGTGTCTATTTTATCTACATGTATTGTACCTACTTTAAGAATTTGATCAAATAACTCCTTTTTGACTACTTTTATATGTTTTCTATTATGTTAGGAGCAATAAAGACCTTGTAAATACATTAAGTAAACCACCTACTGGCTCAAAAGAGTTATATTTTCCAACACGTTTCCCGCAAAATGGTTGGGGTCAGTTCAAGGCCTGTCTATGGAAACAACATTTGTCATATTGGAGAAGTCCTTCATACAACTTAATGCGTTCCCTGCATATGCTCTTTGCATCGTTTCTTTTCGGACTTCTCTTTTGGAACCAAGGGAAGAAAATGTAAGTTTAAGCATTTATGCATTTCATGTGAATTTTGCTATCGCTTTTCATAATTCGTTGCTTGCCACAGATAATGGTCAAAGTAAAATTTTAAGTGTGTGTTCTAGGGTGGTTCTCTGTGGCCAATATATGCATGTGCAAATACGCGCATTAATAAGCATAGATGGACCGACACACATGCAAACACTCTTATGCCTATATATTCTGTTTTTAGATATAATTCCTTGATAAATTTGGAATTACCTAGGGGGAATCAGGAATGCATAACAATCAGTGGATTGAATATCAAATAGTTCTAACTCTAGATGGAATACATAGTTACAATATTAGGATCATGAAATAGAAGCTTGATGAAACAGGTCAACACAATAAAAAACTAAGGGTCAAGTATAGGAAGCTAGGAACTACTCTCAAACTCACAAAGGATTTATCAGTTATTACCCACGCTACCACCAAGTTTGTGCAATTTTATTAGCACTTTGTCTAAAGCCTGATAATCACTTAGAAATATACAATGAAACAATCTAAGAGCGTATGGGTCATTAGTTAAATATGCTTGAAAGTCCAAGAACCATATTCTGCCTCCCCTTGAAAGGGTGTACACTTTTTTAATGAATTTTAGCAATTTTATATTTCTTCAAAATATATTTTAAATCATCTGATATAATATCCTACCACATGACAGACATAACCAGCAGAGTTTATTCAATGTTCTTGGTTCAATGTTCTCTGCTGTACTTTTTAGTGGCATAAACAACTCATCTTCAGTTTTACCCTATGTTTCAATGGAGCGGACTGTTTTGTACAGAGAAAGGTTTTCTGGGATGTATGCATCAGTCTCTTATGCTTTTGCACAGGTATGCTGCTCCTCTTATCTACTAGTACGCAATAATATATATCTAAGTTACTCACACGAGCGCTACAATAGTTTACCTAGGATACTGTTGACTATAAAAGAGGCAAAATCTGTGCTTTTTGAAGCAGATTGTACTTTTGTTTTATAGAGATTTATATGATTATTTATAATGTATAAAAAATGTTTTGATTATACCTTGTAGGTGATAATCGAATTCCCTTATCTGCTTGCCCAGTCACTTGCATTCACCTGCATCACATATCCTATGATAGGATATTATTGGTCAGCCTACAAGGTTTTCTTTTACTTCTATACATTCTTGTGCACAATGATGTACTTCACCTATTTGGGAATGCTGCTTGTTGCTATGACTCCAAACTTTCCAGTAGCTGCCATTCTACAGGGTGCATTTTACACGATGTTTAACTTGTTTGGAGGATTCTTAATTCCTAAACCGGTATGTCCCTGTTCGCTCTTAACTTGTACAGATTTCAGAAGTTAATTCTTAATAGTAAAATGCTATTCGTTAGGCGGAAATTTGACTCCTTATGGTATGCACGGGTGGATTCAGGTTATGTTTTATCTCAAACCAATCAAAAGGGTGGAAGGCGGTGAAATGGGTCCAAAGCGCCCAAAAAAGTATTGAAATTGCATATAACCTACTAGTTTACTACAGTATATTAAAAAAGTTTGCAATAATATTTAGTGCATAATCATATTTATTTAATAAATTAATCATAAGATTGTTTAAAACATTGGACATAATATGTTTTGAACCAACCCACCTTGACCCACTTGACCCATACCCCAAATTATCCGTTTTGAAATGTTACCGCACCCACTAACCCACCCAGTTTTCAACCTCTAATTCGGAGGTCCATACTGTTGTTTGAGAATGAACCTGTACTCAAATTTTGATGTGGTTGGTGACCTCAATGTTAAGGGTGCACATTCAGAAATATTAATAATGAATGACAGTTAGTGCACGTCAATTAAATTCAGAAACATTATGGTGTCATACAAAGCATATAGTCACACATGCGGAAGTCTTATCATAAATAACATCAGTCATGAACATCACAACATCATAATGATAATACATCCATAATCCAAATGAAACATAAAGGAAACACAAGTCCAAGAAACATAATCCGAAATCATAAATCAAAACATAAGTCCATAAAGAAACATCATCAACACTGGGTGGTCTCTAGGTCCATCTCTCACTCCTTTCCGTTTTCCCACTTAGTACCAGCCGCCACGGAAAAGAAAAGAAGGCGACTGAGCTTAAAAATCCCAGTGAACAGATATATAGAAAGCTGATAATAATCATAAGCATAAATGACTGAATGGAAGCATAATATCAAATGAGTGCCAAATAGTCAAATCAAAGTAAATGAGAGAGCATAAGCAATGAAGGATCAGCTCAAGATGAGAACATAATGAAATACCCAAGCAAAAGGTGTCCAACATGCCACATGAAGAACACAACGTACATACGAACACATAATCTAATGAAGTATAATGAATCACAAATAAATGATGCCCACGAGCAAATAATCCTATTCGTCCAACATGCCACATGAAGGACACTACGTACATAAGGGTCCAGGGAGGGGAGACCTCACAAGTACCAAAGTGCGAGAGTGGGTGCAAGGCACGCACAACCCAAGCGCCAAATCCATAAAAATCATATCCTAGGATGCATCCATACGCCCCCCCTTACATAAGGCATAAGTACCCCGTTAGTTAGACATGTATACAAATGCAAATAAGGCGCCACAAATCACATAATCATACAAATCATAATGGGGACGCCAGGGACTAATCACACCGCCCCAGATAGTGTCATACCATTGGTGCCATCAATGACATGGTCATGGTACCTCCATGACTACTTGGCTCGTAACAAAAGGTGAAGCACATACAAATCATAATCATATCCAAATCATACCAAATCATAATCATATAAATCATGGCAACTGAATCATATCATAACATATCATACCGAAGTCATAATGGAACGAATCATACCAAAGAATCATAGCATACGAATCAATTTAGGAAGCAAGCAAAAGATCATCATAGGGGAAACATATCAAGGGATCATATCAAAGGATCAGAACGTACAAAGGTATCCCTACTGAAAAGGGAAAGAATATTTGTACCTTAGCACAACAAATCAAACACCCGAAAACACAAAGAATAAGCTAACCCCTCTTCGCGGATCTACATAACAATGGTTTAAGTTTTAGAAAACTATTTCATATTCATCATTGTTCAAATTAGGGTTTCATTCTGTTTTTAGAAACTTTCCATATTTAACAGGTTTCCATAATTATTAAGTTTTATTGTTTAAGTTCATTAAGCGAATTACTTCTCCAATGTATGTTTTTCCTCTTTTAAGACTTAACCGAACCAAGCACGTATTAGACTCTTTTAATTTAATTGTGACATAAACCAAACAAGTTCTTTATATGTATATCAAATCCAAACAACCCTGAATCATAGAACATCATACAACATATTATATATACGTTTTTCCTACAGTTTACTTCACATACAATCATAGATAATCATCATGTTTTCCACCCTTAAACCCGTCGACTAAAACAGCCCCAAAACATGCGATTCACAAGTGTTTAAACCATGTTTTCATCAAGTAAATTTATAAACCAAAACCCTTATTTTACCCTATACCTATCGACCAAAAACATCCCCAAATGAGGACCCTTTTAGCCCATTCGACCCATGACAAATCAAGTACTCTTGACCCCTTGTGACTACACGACACACCAGAAACATGTACTTCTCACTCGACACAAACATGTAATCTTTATCCTTTATACGCCACATGAAATGATAAAAGAAAACCCTAGTTTAGCCCTATTATCTACGCGACATACATATATATATATATATATATATATATATATATATATATATATATATATATATATATATATATATATATATATATATATATATATACATATATATATATATATATATATATATATATATATATATATATATATACATAGGGGGTGTTTCTTCTGAGAAGTCTAATTTTGGTGAGAACGCGAGAAGAGATCCTAGCCCTCCATCTAGTCCTTCCTTTTTTAAGATCTAATGGCTAATATTAATTTACAATCTACACTAACTAGTATATACTAAACAAGGGTATTTTTGTAATTTCAATTACACCCAATATATAAAGAAAAACACATACTTTCTATCACAGTTCAAGGTGAAAGACACAACGATTCTCTCCCAGCCACCGCCATTACCACCGCCGTTACCACCGCCGTAACCTCCGTTCAAGCCACCTCGGTTCAAGCCACCGCCATTACCACCGTTCAAGCCACCACCATAACCATCGTTCAAACCATTGCCATGACAACCATTCAAACCACCGCCATGACCACCGCCGTTCAACATCAATTAACAACTTAAATAACAAAATTGGAGCTGAGATAAGTGAAGAAGACAATCTTTTCAAATCAGATTACACATAAATTTCAAGTAATTGTTATTATTATTATTATTTGATAAAATTTAATTGTTGAATTGTAAATTATTATGCATTTAAAGTTATCATTATTGTTTTAATTGTAAATATGTCACATGTGACTGTATAGATTACGAATTAGGTCTTGCTTGTTTTAGGCGACTTAATTAGTTTGTGTAAAGTAGAATATAGCAGTGATTAAGTTTATTAAGAGTATCTTCACACGTAGAAAGTTTAGTAAGAGCATCTTCACGAGTGAAAATATAGGAGATATTTTTCTTCACGTGTGAAAATTTAAGAGATGTTTTTCTGCGCGCGTGAAAATATAGGAGATATTTTTCTTCGCGTGTGAAAATTAAGAGATATTTTTCTGTGAGCGTGAAAATATATCAGTAAGTAATGAAGTTTTAACGTTATTAGTGGATTTAAGTTTAGTTAGAGTATCTTTACATGTGAAGAAAATGAGGTTTTGAGGTTATTAGCGGATTCTTTAATTATCTAAGTTTAGTAAAATTTTCTCCGCGCGTGAAGAATACCAGTAAGGAATGAAATTTCAACTTTAGTAAAATAAGAGGAATGAAGTTTTGATGTTATTAGCGGATTTTTTGATTGTTTAAGTTTAGTAAGAATATATTTGCGAGTGAAAAAAATCATCAAGGAATGGACTTCGGCAGGTCCAAGTCCAAGTTTCAAGAAGTTCCGGAAACTGGAGTTTGCGAAATTGGAGTTGCAGGAAGTGGTAGACTTTTGAAGAATCTGGATAAGTATATTGCGTTAGGTGCTAAGATTCCGAAAGGGTGTTTGTTGGTTGGACCGCCTGAGACTGGGAAGACGCTTTAGGCTAGAGCGGTTCTTTGGTGAGGCGGATGTGCCGTTTTTCTTGTGTGTGACTTCTGAGTTTATGGAGCTGTTTATGGCTGCTGCTGCTTTGAGAATAATATTGCTTCTTCATCTCATGATGGTAATGGGTGATATTATACAAGATGATGAAAATGAAATAATAAAAACAAGGATGGAGGACTTTTCAGGATATAGATTCCCACTTATGATTCCTCCTCATTCAATGTCGATTCTCTCAATCTTCAAAAACAGGTTGTTTCATCATATCATCATAAACACATGGTTTTTAAAATAAATAAATAAATAAATTCCTAGTAGCTAGTAGTACGTAATAGTTGCTCAACATTATATGATTAATGTGTTTCCATAAATGGCAAGGTAGATTGATGAATTATCAAGTTTTTCGGATTCACCGCTCCCTTCCGTCACAAGGATCTTGTACAGTCAGAACGATGTTCTCGCTAGATGGTATACATACATATCATATGTACCCCCTTTGATCATAAGTACTTGTATATGGTCTTATATGAGCTTATTTGATTTCGGCTTGTATTTCATAAGCTCCAATTTTCTGGCTTATTTGGAGACTTGTGGGCTCATATAAGTTTATTACAGCCCACAAGTCTCCAAATAAGCCGGAAAATTGAGGCTTATGATATATAAGATGAAAAACAAATAAGCTCATAAGCCACATATAAGCTTAAACAAACACCAATGTATTAGAATACTTGCATTTTTCATATCTTAAGCAACGCTGTCACTGAAAACTAAAATATACCTGTATTTGCGTTCAAGATTGCATTATTAGTTAATATACACTATCATCTTGTGTGCCTTACAAGAGCTCATTTAAAAACGAAGAAAAAAAATACTTTTACTTAACACTATCCTAAAATCATGCTTCTGCTATTAGTGGACTTCATAAGCTTGATCCATTGTAGCCCTGAACGTCTTTTTAATTTGCTCTTGTATATTGATCAGGAAACTTTTAGTTGTTAGGCGTCCGCTTTTTCATAAAATGATGTGCCCGTGTTAAATATTAGCGCTACACTCTGCTCTCAACTTTTATGATATAAAAGGTGAAACTATGCGTCAAGGTATCCTGGTTCTGACCGTGATCAGGACATTTGTAGAAAGAATCTGCTTATAATAAATAAGTAATAACATAGTATTCTTTAGATAGCGTTTTGTACTCAGTATAATGTCTAACGCATCTTTTGATAACTTTGTATATTATGTTAGGGTTCTTGTGGGAGTCGGCCGGGCTTGTTTTGAGACATTGAGGCCATTGGCATATAGTCTTTTGGCGGAAATTGTTCATCATGTTCGAGCAGACCTCTCATTGTTGCAGGTTTGAAACATTTCTGGAAATTTAATGTTGTTATTCAATATCTTTCTATTAGGTTTAGCATATGGATTACATTTCTGTTAAGTGTCCATGCAAATATCATAGCTAAACTTCTACTTTATCAGCACATTGACCTAAAGTAGTAATCACAGCAATCACATGAATGGAAATAACATCAATGAAGTAAAAATCATGTCTATGTAACACACACTTGGATGAACTATGACCTTGTGAAGGATAAGTAAACAATATCAGAAACACCCATAACGGGTCACGCAAGAGATTTACAAGGGTTAGCAACCCGTGGCCCGTTGTTTATGCAGATCATTGATCTCTAACTTGAACATTGTTCTAGTACCATATCTAGTCAAACAGCCATCAATGGCACTATGGTGAAAAATATAAGCTAGCTATCTGATCATAGCCAAATCTATCAGTATTGATGCAATTATTATCAGATGGGCTGGAGTGTGCTATTTTTCTGTATTAAATTCCTCAACTCTTTTTTATTATTTTGCTGCAGCTGTCACGGATAATATACCTGTTCTCGAGTAATATGCATGATGCTTCGTTATCTCTCAGCATCCACACCACGTGCGCACGGTTAATGTTAAATCTGGTACAGTTTGCTTTTCTCAGTTAAAAGTGCTGAGATTGATTTACCCTTTTATTTCTTTGATTTCTATGCTTAGGTGTCAGAGAACTGATTTGGTTTCCATTTGCTATTTAATCATACATTTAATTCGTAAATATGATTTTAGGTGGAACCAATATTTGAGAAAGGCACCGATCTGCCATCCATGGATGAAGCAAGGATTTTATTGGTAAGACTTTTATGGGTTCTTTAGTTCGTCAAGAGGTTTTCTGGAGTTAGAATTACCCACATTTGCAATTTCAAGATAGGTTTTCCATTAAGGACAGCGATAGCTAATTCTTATTTTATGTGTAGGGACGCATATTGGATGCTTTCGTGGGGAAATTTAGCACTTTTAAGCGTAGTATCCCTCAGGTATACTTTAAAGCTCTAAATTGTCGCTCAATTTTCATGTGCTGTTATGGAGACATGCAAGGAAATGGCAAGTGTTGATTCATGGCAGTTTAGTGCTTAACCTGAAACTTTGATAATAATGGAAAAACTGAACTACCATTCTTCAGTCTCATTTTTGCTACCATTGGGAAGCCTTGCTTCATATTTCTTTAGCCTGTTTATGGATTGTTGGATATGTTACATTGTAGCTACTTTATTTTGAGCAAGATAACGGTGGAGGTTATAGTATAGCATTACAGGTATATCTTTTTCTTGCAGATTTGCTCCATCTAGACAATAGACTTGCTCATGTATAAATGTACATGTATTTACTAGTGACAAAAGTTTCTACGTGTATTCACTAGTGACGAAAGTTTATTCACATGCGAAAAAGGTGGATGTAAAATAAAACGTATACAAGAGTATAGTTCACGCGTCTTTAAAATCTACGAAACACATACAAGACATATTTCACATGTGATCAAGTTATTCACACATATTAATAAGCTACTAGACATAAACATATATTTTCACATGTGACAAAGTGGTTTGCATATCTTAAAAACTACAAGACATATCTTTTCACATGTGACTATTGTTCACGCATCTTAAAAAGCTACGAGACATATATTTTCACATGTGACCAAGTTATTCACACATCTTAGTAAGCTACGAGACATATAGTTTCGCATGTGACCAAGTTACGAGACATATTTTCACATGTGACAAAGTTGTTCACGCGACTTTAAAATCTACGAGACATACAAAAGACATTTTCACATGTGATAAAGTTATTCATGCATGTTAATAAGCTACGAGATGTAAACAAATATTTTCACATGTGAAAAAGTGGTTTGCACATCTTAAAAAACTACGTGACATATATTTTCACGTGGGAGTTGTTCGTGCATCTTAAAATGCTACAAGATATATATATTTTCACATGTGACCATTTTGTTCCGCATATTAATAAGCTACGATACATAGACATATATTTTCACATGTGACAAAGTGGTTTACGCATCTCAAAAAGCTACAAGACATATATTTTCACATGTGACCAAGTTGTTCACGCATCATTAAAATATACGACACATATATTTTCACATGTGACCACATATATTTTCACATTAGACCAAGTTATTCACGCATCTTAGTAAGCTGTGAGACATATATTTTTGCATGTGACCAAGTTACAAGACATATTTTCACATGTGACTAAGTTGGTTATGCGGCTTTAAAATTTACAAGACATATACAAGACATATTTTCACATGTGATCAAGTTATTCACGCATATTAATAAGCTACGAAACGTAAAAATATATTTTCACATGTGACAAAGCGGTTTGCACATCTTAAAAAACTACGAGACATATATTTTCACATGTGCCAAATTGTTCATACATCTTCAAAGGCTACAAGGCATATATGTTCACATGTGACCATGTTGTTTACACATATTATTAAGCTAGAGACAGATTTTCACATGTGACAAGTGTACAAGACATATATTCTCACATGTAACCAAGTGGTTCACGCACCTTAAAAATCTACGAGATATATATTTTGACAAGTGAACAAGTGATTCACGCATCTTAAAAAGGTACGAGACATATATTTTCACAAGTGACCAAGTTGTTCATGCATCTTTACGAGACATATATTTTCACATGTGACAAAGTTGTTCACACATCTCAGAAGGCTACAAGACATATATTTTCACATTTGATTAAGTTATACACACATCTTAGTAAGCTACGATCACTGTTCTAAAAGGCTTGCAAAGGCGTGAGGCTTGGTCATGCCGCCACGCCGCCTTATGTCACATCTTTTTGTAAACTCGATATATATGAAATATGATATGAATATATAAATATTTTTATATTTTGTGCCGCCTTATGACACGCTTTATAAACGCAAAAGTTTCGCCTTGGCCGCAAAGGCGTGAGGATTGGTCATGCCGTCACGCCACGCCTCGCGCTATTTATAACTTTGGCTACGATACATATAGTTTTGCATGTGACCAAGTTACGAGACATACAATTTCGCATGTGATCAAGTTATTCACGCATATTAATAAGCTACGAGACATAAACATATATTTTCACATGTGACCAAGTTGTTCATGCATCTTATAAGGATACGAGACATATATTTTCACATGTGACCAAGTTGTTTACATATTTTTATAAACTACGAGACATATATTTTCACTTTTGACGAAGTTGTTCACGCATCTTAAGAAGCTAGAGACATAGATTTTCACATGTGAAAAGTTACAAGACATATTTTCACATGTAACCTTGAAAAGCTACGAGATGTATATTTTGACATATGACCAAGTGATTCACGCATCTTAAAAAAGTACGAGAAATATATTTTCACATGTGACCTAATTGTTGACACATTTTTATAATATACGAGACATATATTTTCACTTGTGACGAAGTTGTTCACACGTCTTAATAAGCTAGAGACATAGATTTTCACATGTGACAAGTTACAAGGCATATATTTTCACGAGTCACAAGTTAAAAGGCATATATTTTCACATGTAACCAAATGGTTCACACACCTTGAAAAGCTACGAGATAAATATTTTGACATTTGACCAAGTGATTCACGCATCTTAAAAAAGTACGAGACATGTATTTTCTTTTTATAATCTACGAGACATATATTTTCATATATGACGAAGTCGTTCATGCATCTTAATGAGCTAGAGGCATTTATTTTCACATGTGACAAGTTACAAGACATATTTTCACATGTAACCAAGTGGTTCACACACCTTGAAAAGCAACGAGATATATAGTTTGACAAGTGACCAAGTGATTCACGCATTTTAAAAAAGCAAAAGACATATTTTCACCTATGACCAGGTTCACGCATTTACAGATCCATATTCCATGTGTAACAGGTCTTTAGAAAGTAACAGAAGGTAAAAAATTTATCAAAAAAAAAAAAAAAAAAGGTAAAATTAATCAACCTAAGAGATTGTAGGTTTAGCTGATTAGATACAATAGTTACTTAGCTAAAGGTTCCATGAAACAAGATTTCACATGTTCATTTGTATCCATTGCTGAATTTGCAAGGCAAAGATCGACCACTTGCCATTCAACTAAATGTGAATTTCAAGACGACTCATTAACTTTTTTCACATGTGAAGGTCAACAACAAGTACTAGTAAGAAATTTAGTGTGAATACAATTCTTTAATAAGCGTATATTATACATCAACTGAGGTTGCAAAGAGATTGTGTGGACGAGAATAAGATACAATGACACAACTATCGATGGTCGGTCGTGGACACGTACTCTAACCGGCCTTGGTCCCCCATTTAGCCTGATGGGTTCACTGTCTTGAAAACCCCAACAGGTGTTGATCATACCAGGCTACGAGATAGCCATTGATACATCTTGAGAGTCAAAGTGCTTGTAGGATTGAGCAACAATAACACATTAGTTTTGCTAGCATATGAATCACCTTAATGTTTCAAGAGATAGACATTAGAACCCTTTCTGGAACAAGCCACGTATCTTCCATAGTCGTTGAAACTCAACATAGCCTAAAAATTGCAAAAGAGGTGAAAAGTAACTAGTTTAATCCACATATATATTGAAAATATATTGATACCAAACTTGTTACTGGCTTACGCAAAATAAAGATGATGAAAGTTTATCGTGAGTCGTGACTAGAGCAGCACCATAACGCCACTTGTTAGGAGGGCTTTTAAGGTTCCTCACGGTGGCCATATAACCATTTAGACCAGCTGCAATAATATGGTAACAAATATGTCCAAGAACCTACATTATCAGTGCTTTGGTTAAGAATAGAGTATAAAATTATAACCAATGTCTAACTCAGAGGAAAAAAAATAACTTACATAGGCATAGTCACAATCAACTTTGAATGGCAAAGAACCTCGAGCTTGATAACCAAAAAACTGGCAGATAACATTAAATTTTTTCCGCTTTGTATGACCCTTCTTTTTGTTACAAAAGTGGCATATAACATCAAATTTCTTCCTGTTATATCAGTAATAATTGGGTAAAGCAGACATTTAGCTCCTATTCTACCTGTCTTTTGTTCATTTTTGCCTTCAACAAGTTCAGCGAGAAGCTTCTCTGTTTATCTGAAGCATGAAACAAGAATTAATCAATGCACTATGATGTGGAAACTTCCATGATGCTAAATTAAACAAAGTACCTGAGACAATTGGGCCGAGTCATCAAATTCAGGATAGGAAAGCATAAGCCGAGTCATCAAATGTGTATATATTACAGTAAAATACATACAATATAGATCTAATGTAGCCACCACTACATGCATTGTATTAAAATGTAACAATTTCTCGAACTAGAAAGCACATAAAGAAACTTTTGCTACTGTCACATTCCTATTTATCTGTATACTTATTCAGAGGTTACCATATTATAATACAAGAATATAGCTTTAGAAGATACTATATGAGGTACTCATACTTCTAATCAAAACCCTCAATATTAATATACATGAATTATCTTAGAAATGCAAATTGGAAGTATTATATGATAATGGAGGAACTTATAAGCAAAACCCCCAATCTTAACTAAACACCAATAAGCTATAATCGATTGATAGGTAAAAATAACTAAGTACAAAAAACATACTATTAGTCACATTTAACTTTTAGTTCCTGCTAGTAGGTTGGTTAAGAGTTTTCAATCAACTTTCTACAAGCAGGATACAGTTAGGGAATTATTATATCATTCTTTACCTCGAAATTCATACAATTGACAATGTGTCTGATGGACTCATCGCCTTCAAAGACCACTAGGCTGCTATCACCAAAAGTCACATTACAGTTGATATTTCTGTGTAATCTCAGCTTCATCTGCTCTTCTTCTTCACTCATATTGATCGAATTTTGATTTTTTAGGTTTTAATGTCCATAACTGACCTTGTTTTCAACACCGAGTCATCATTATCTACTTATGCCCTCAAACTTTTATATCAAAAGAAAAAAAGGCATATTATTAAATGTAACAACACGCAACACGATATTCAACTATCATTAGATCAAGCAACTACAAATTGATTATTCAGAACTTAATACTGCACACACAAACAAATCAATAACCGATCCTAAACATCCTTGAAAAAGTTTATATCAGAACATAAAAAGCTAGCAAACGTAAAACAAGTAAGATATTAAAGAGATGTTTGGGATTGCATATTAAGACTACTAATTTGCAGAGGCACATAATCACCTATTACAAAATGCAATGCAATGCAAGAGATAGTGTACGGATTTACTTCTCGTGTGCCAAAACACAACAATCAGATCATCAGTTGGTCAACTGTTTGGCAATTCCGCTAATTTATACTCAACAATTAATAAAGAAGTTTCATTTAGAACACATCAAAATTTTGAAAACCATTACCATCTTTAAGATTATCAGTTAATTTTGTCAACATATTTTTCATACCTCACATAGCTAACATCCTATAATCAACTGTTTGGATTCCTTGCTAGAACTAATTATCCGCAAAGCTATTTACATTATGCGCCTTCAAATTTCTTTTTCTACTAAAAGAAAATAACTATATAAGCAATCCCAATATTAAAAGTACAATAAGCAACCCCAATATCTTTACATAAAGAATAATATATCTAATCGTTCAATTACATATAGAATCATATAAGATCTTCGCATGTGAAAACTTACAGTAGATATAGATCAAATCAATAATTAAGTTGAAACTAAATGGCAACATCAATAATGCCTACTAGAATATAACTAACAAGACGGTTAAATTACATATGGAATCATATAACATATTCGCATGTGAAAACTTAGAGTGCATATAAATCAACACAATACTTAAGTTGAAAATAAAAGGAAACATCAATAATACCTACTAGAATATAACTAACAGGACGGTTAAATTCAACTAAAAAAGAGAAAACATATCTAATCATTCAATTACATATAGAATCATAGAACATCTTCGCATGTGAAAACTTACAGAACATCTTTGCATGTTAAATCAGGACGGTTAAATTCAACTACAATAGAGACATAAAAATCGACACAACATATCAAATAGTTCAATTACATATAGAATCATATAACATCTTCCCATGTGAAAACTTACGGTACATATAAATCAACTCAACGCAAAGAATGCCTACTAGAATATAACAAACAAGACGGTTAAATTCATCTAAAATAGAGACAACATATCTAACCATTCAATACATACAGAATTCTATAACATCTTCGCATGTGAAAACTTATAGTACATATAAATCAACACAATAATGCCTACTAGAATAAACTAATAGGACGGTTAAATTCAAATAAAAATAGAGAAGAGACTCCCATTATAATATTCAATACTGTTGAAAGTAACTTACCTGGGCTCATCCAGTTTATAAGCTCAACACTCATGCGATGACTACGGATCTTTGCAGTAGCCGAAAAAGCTTTTCCTCCGGCCATGTAGCAGACATCCTATCAGAAAGCAACCATTGGTTGCACAAGAGATGGTTCCACGAAAATGGCAGCTGCCCCATAAGTTAGTGGTGAACCATCTTTTCCAATGGTTTCATTTTCTAGTGAAGGAGGATGGTTGGCCGCGGACATTTCATCTAACCATCGTCACCACTTAGCTTGTTGGGATCACTGTCTTGAAAACCCCAACAGGTGCCGATCATACTAGGCCACAGGATAGTCGATACATCTTGACAGTCGAAGTGCTTGTAGGATTGAGTAACACTAACACACTGGTTACATAACACATTGGTTATATACTATAGAAGCAGATCCAAAGCTTCTATAGCTAATCCACATGTAGTCACTGCAACAATCATAATCACCCAGAAAAAGAAATCATCAGAAAATACAGACATGAGAAAATGTTATATAACTTTGATCGTCATGTATAATTAGCCGCATTCAAGGTCAAGGTTCGTCTGTATTTGTGTTTTCTGTATCTGGTTTCATTTCAAAGAACTTGAAGTTTTCATCCTCATTTTTTCCTCTTTAATATCGATAAAGCCATCTATAACCACACATGAATAATAAAGGTAAACAGTATCTTTGTTACAAAAACTCAGAAGAGTTTGGGATCATTTTTGGGGATTAACCCCAACATAAATTGTGAATCGATCTTTGTGGGTCAGTGGGTGTGTGTGGATGGAAGTTCAGCTAACTGATTAACATTTCAGAAACCAGCGTCCGATTGCTCAGAAGTGTTAAGTTTAAAAGAATAAAGAGCTAGAAAAGCTTCTTTTCAGCTAGCTCCTGTTTAGTTGAATTTGCTATATTTACTTTTGTACGTTGTATTTCAGAATGTGTGGCATCATTAGATTGATGATTCATGGTGAAAAACTGTTTCGTATTAATTATGAATGATTTTTCCGTTTAAAGTGTTTATGTCAATTCTATAGGGTTACATGTCTATGTATGTGACTAAGACAATGATATACCTCTTTAGTACATTTATGGCTTCAATTGCACCCAATACACCAACTACACCATCATATTTTCCTGAGTAAGGAATAGCATCAATGTGGGACCCTGTAGAAACGGCTGGTAGATCTGGTTCACTACCTTCCCTGTATAGGAGGACCAAACACGATCAAAATTCAACTTAAGAAGATGCTACTTTATTACATTTTCGTAACAAAAGTAGAGTCTCAAGACATATGGACCGCGTACAAAAAACAAAAACCAAAACTCACCACCGCCCAAATATGTTGCCAACATCATCCTCCCTGATAGATAGGCCAGAACGTCCCATCAACTTGTAAAAGCTCTCAACTTTTATCGGATCTTTTCAGTTTTATTTTACACCTTTTATATCATAAAAGCTAAAACACTTTTTTTGGATTCCTGGAAATAGGCAACATTCATCTTTTTAAAACATTTCCATCGCCAAATTACATGTTCATCCATTATCAACATTACAAAGAGCTAGTGACAATGTGACATCCATTTGAGCATTTTAGTTAACAGAAAGTCAAATTACTAAACGATGTGCCAAGTTAAAATTTGCAATCAGACAACAATTTAAGCAAGCTAACTATGTTCATAGTAATAATGTTACCTCTCTTCTAGGAGTGTATCAATTAGGGGAAATAAACCCCTCTTAAAATCAGTTCCAAGCACATGTTTTAATGCTATCAACAATTCCTGCACACAATAACCATATTATAAACACCAGTTCACATACATAGTAGATACAGATAACTAAGGATCAACAGATCCAGGGACACACCTTTCTAATGGAAACAGAGTCTGAACATGTAACAAGCAGGTTCACAATGCTTTTACATATGCTTTCTTCATGTGGCCTAATATAATCAGCAAAGCTCTTCAAAAGGTAAGTCAAGAAAGAGACCGTCTGCAACAAGACCAAAACTAATATAAGTATACAAGATAAAGTGAGAGCTTTAGTTTAGGATTCTAACTTCATCTGTACTACATTATCTGGGCAGCATTCATGCTTTATACACCATTGTTCTGATTTTTGCACACCCAATATATCGAAAAAAATAATCGATGTACGCATCTTAGGGGTAGTCATGGAAAGGATCAAAAATGGTCACGCGAATACCCTGGTTAGCCCACGTACATCTGAGTCAAAAACTCGCCCTCCAATCACTTTACCCATATATATGAGGGTAATGCTTTAAATATTATTAGAAGGGATGATACAAACAAGATCCCATATAATTACCTTAACTTGAGCCCCTTTTAGCTCAGTAGATCTACATACTCAATACTCTTATCAGGTATAATATAACTCATTAGTTTAAAATTTACGCATTGTAAGTGTAATATCATGTTTACATTCTTTATTAGGGAACATGCTTACAATTCATCCGGACATAAAATTTAGAATTTGATAATCTGCTCTTAGTCACTCATGCACATCAAACTTGAACTATTATGTCCCTTCATTTACTATTTCTAGGTGATGGTACCAGAGGCTGTTGCTATTGTCATGGCTCCTACGGATACATCAAAGTATGCCTCTATTGTGCTCCTTCTTTCAGTATCCATTACGTAACAATTATATATACTATAACTTCAGTATATCTTATCCTACTCTGTAAGTTACATAACCGGCAGAGTTGCCAAAATGGGTGGTTGGGTAAGAAGTCAAAATGGGTAAGTTTTTAGTACACTGTGGGTTCGGTTGGGCTGATCCACCAACATTTTTGAAATATCTAGTACGTTAAATATTACGACAATATCTAATTTTCTCTTAGTAAAGCCATTCAAGAGGATGCAAGCATCTGAGTAAACCCTGGGCAACTTCTCAACCCCGCCTGACATGTTTTCTTCTAAGCTAAGCTTTCAGTTATACCCAACAGAGATATAATACATTAATACAACCAAATCAATATATTTACTTCAAAATGGGTCAAAATTGCTACCTCTAAAGTGTGTTTTGGATTGAGAACAATAATCAAGTATCATAATGGACTTGCATACCGAACTTTTGACTTTGACTTTTGGTGTTGTAATGTTTACAAATTTGTTCAAACTACAAATTTTCGCTTATGGAAGTTATTGCATATCAGGAGTTACGGGTTTTTTCGATTATCTGACCCTGATGGGATGAATATTCTGTGGGAGTGCCAAGAGAGGGGATTTCACACCCATAGAGAGAACCTGCTGATGGAACTTCCATTTATGAAGAGTGCTCAAGTATATATCTTAACCCTAACCTAAGACTAGAAATATGTGATTTACGTCAATAATGTTACAACAATAATAAAACAACAACAATAAGAACCCTCTCAAGGATAAACTGGTAACTGACCCTGGTATGATTCGAGACACCGGGTCGACTTCATGGAGGAACATTATTCATTTAGATCTTATCATAACATGTAACTTGTATGCATCACAGCATCAAGACTACTGATAGCTTTTCGTCCTTATATCCGTCCATTCTTGCACCATTACTGACATGTATGCATTGCCATCTGCTTGACCATCATGCTCATGATAATCAAAGCAATTTTACCCTCTCACTTTATATCTCTTTCGCGAAAGTAAGTTTACTTGGCTAACTTACCTCTCCTAGTCATACATCCAGATTTTACTCATAAAAAGGGGTTTATGTATTCGTTACACTTCTATGAGTGGTTACAAATGAAATGATAATCATCCTTGTGCATTCACCCTCTTCTGGTTTTCTTAATAAGTGATGTACTCATGTGCTTCTCATACAGTCATACATAAGTGCATAGTGCATTACCCTATCACCCCCTGTATAGACCAAAGAGACTACATTAGAGACTTGCGTATCTTACACTTAACCAAAAGGGTTATACCTAATGACAGCAATACTGTTATGTCTCGGTATCATATTTGATTCGCACTAAATACGCGCCTTCTTCTCAGTCATGTATGGTTCTCTAGTTACTGCTCAAGTGCTCTCTTATATCAACAGATGCATGCATAGTGCTAGCCTATTTGAATAACCAAAACATTACTTGATTACCACTGTTCGATAACTTCTAATGATGCATAGCGCCTCAGAACCTCACTGATAACATGGCCTTGCTAGAAAGGCACTTTGATCTCAAAACGAATGTAGACCCCCTAATGTTTGTTCTGTTAGCAAGAAAGGATACTTGACCAGTAACTAAGTCAGGTTGATCAAGTCACACACATGTTATCAGCAAAACTAATCATAAAACATCAACATAAATCAACTCATTTAAATGAGCCAAAATACTCAAAACTTTCTTATATCACAAATCAACTCATTTAAGTGAGCCAAAATACTCAAAACTTTCTTATATCATAACTGAATTCCAATCTTTGATCGTTTTAAACATCTCAAAGAAAAACTGTTAAAAGCGAAACCTCACATATATTTACAAGCAGTTTCTCTCAAACCAACAAACACCTAAAACTTAAATCAAATATCAATATCATATAACATTACACATATATTTACCATAAGCATACGTGCCACCTGGCATCCAAGAGTCCCAGCTCCCAACAAAAGACATTTGGTACTTGACAGCATGTTCAGGTCCAAAGATGGCAATGCACGCCATCTCGTTAGCTTTAGATTCAAATACGCAGCTGATATAGCCATCCTGTAGGATTCAATTACTTTTTTTACACGATGACACATAAAAATTACAATATAAGAAAATTGTAACTACCCAACGTACTGAGTTGGATCCATGGTAGTAGATAGGTTAATGCGTCTAGGTACTCTCTTCCCTTTATTGAGTTCCCATCCAACAGCATTAGGCACATGTTCTTGATCTTGCCATGCTGATTTACGTTAAAGTAAAAAAGATTTTACATGTTACAAAAAACAAGTGCAGATCAAAAGTTAAAATCTTAAAAGAAACAAATTTGTTTTAAAAAATAATTTATACCTAAATTTGGTTGATCTACCTTGTGATGATTGAATCAGAGCTTCACCAACTAGGGATAAATCCAAGTCAGCAAAGCCATGATTCTCACGATAGCATAAGAAACGAACCTTCTTTGTGTTCCATCTCGCAGAAATAAATGTCAAAAAGTTGCAGAGAGGCCAGCCAGGATTGTTTGGAAGATGACATGGGTCATAAAAGGCAAATACGATCTGTAACCATTAAAATGGGCCTAATTAAAGAGCTAAGACAATAAAATATTTTGCCAGGACCTTTACTAGGTTATACCGATGATGTAGTGTACCATAAAATTCATCCCTACAATCTGTAAAGGCTCTGGCACTATACTACTTTTTGTGTATTCTATTTGGAAGTTTAGAAGCAAATTATAAGCAAATTTCTTCACAAGTGAAGGTATTCGATACTTTATTTCTTCACATGTGAAGGTATTAGATACCTTATTTCTTCACATGTGAAGATATTCGATACCATATTTCTTCACATGTGAGAATATTTGATACCTTATTTAAAGTCTCTTATATCTCAATACCAAATTTCATGCCATCAACACAAATCGAGTAATAAACAAATTTCTTCACATGTGAGGGTATTCGATACCTTATATCTTCACATGTGACAAATTTGTTCACGCGTCTTAAAAAGCCATAATACATATATTTTTGCATGTGACCAAATGGTTCACACATCTTAAAATTGTACGAGATATATATTCACACACGCCCAAGTTATTCATGCATCTCAAATAGCTATGAGAAATATAGTTTCATATGTTACCAAGTTACGAGACATATCTTCACATGTGACTATGATGTTCACGCATCTTTAAAATCTACGAGACATATATGAGACATATACGAGACATTACCGTAAGTACTATCAAGACTACTAAAATAACAATTGAATCAGCAGAAAAAGTTCACAGCTTGAGCAATATTGGTTCAAGCATTTCATCAAACAGTTGGTATGCATTATAAATTAAATGAACATATATTACAACTTTGAATTGAACACTGATTACAAACATGTGAATAATGAAAGTGTAAGAATTTAACCTTTTGAAGAGCCAATTTTAACCTAATAACCTCCAAATTACAAAAGCAGACGACTATAAGCTCAAGGAAATGATTAAGATCAGTGACAATAAGGTGCTGCTATGCTGGTGATTGGTCCACTAACGGTGATTTGTGTTGTTGTCGCGGTGGAGATTGGAGGCGATGGTGGTTGGTGTGTCTGTATTTGTGTGTGTGTTTTGTTTATAGAGAGAGAGAGAGAAATAGGATATTTTTTATGTGTGTAGCAAATGAGAATTATTCACTTAGACCCCTTTTGGGAAAAAATTTACGAAAATGCCATTCCGCCCAAAATGATCTTAGATGAGATTAATTTGATCTAATGGTCCAGATCTCTACCGCGTTCCACAAAAAAAGACTACCATTTGAACTTACCGTTACCATAAAAATATACTTCCGTTTGAACGACTTATGCATATACATATATACATATATATATATACATATATATATATATATATACATATATATATATATACATATATATATATATACATATATATATATATATATATATATATATATATATATATATATATATATATATATATATATATATAGAATCCGGATCGATTGAGAAGAGTTTGAGATTGAGAAGATTGAGAAGAAATCTTAACCATTCATCTAATCAAACCAAGTCAAGGGTAAAATTGGCAATTTATAATTTTCATTATTTAATTGTCTAATTCATTTAATAAAATATCATAATGCAAGTGTTTCTTTTCTTTGTTTAATGAATTTTATACTCGAAAATGACCTCCCAATCCAATTTTTGTGTTTATTTGTGCCTAACGCCTAAACTGTTTAGAGCAATAATTCATTAAACTATTAATAATTCATTAAGGGCAATGATTCATATATATTTCCTTGGCAATGTTTGAGGTTATATTTAACAATGATAATTTGACGTAAACATTAATTAGGGACAACATTAAAGTCCCATTTTTTCAGTTTCCATTCGAGCATTTGTGAATTTTTTTCATCCCAAGAATGATAGGTATGCGTATAATTCATGGATATGCTATCTACTTTCTTCCTATATTATTTACACGTCATTTTTCTTTCGGTATTTTTATTCTCAACTAATAATTTAAAACTTTGTATTTCGGTTATGAGAGTATGAGTATAAATGATTCATTATTTGTGATTGTTGTGTCAATATTAATTATCCTTGATTGTTAGCTAGCACTTTATCACATGATCGATACAAATATTGATTAATTGACTCAAAAGCACAGTGATTCATTTAGCGATTGTAATGATTCAAAATAAACGTAATGATTCCCTTATATAATGACGATTTATCTTGTTCGTTCAAGATGTTCACATACCCGTAAATACCACGCACTAGTATGGATATTTGAAGGTTATGATCCATAAAATTATTTACAATGATTCAGTTAGTGATTGCAATGATTTAAAAATAAACGTAATGATTCACTTATATAATGACGATTTATCTTGTTCGTTGAAGGTGTTAACATACCCGTAAACACCACTAGTATAGATATTTGAAGCTTAGAGTATGTATGATTCATAATATTGTTCAAACCAATATCCAGTTAAAAATATTAACTTTTGATTATGAGTCAATAATCAATATTATTTTGATGAAATGTAAACACATTTAACAAGTAATCGATGAATGCAAGTACGACTGATGAACTAATGCACGACCTACATATCAATACTATTTTTTGTTTGATACTAACTGGAAGCAAGATAACTAAATTTTGTTCTTGTTCTTAGCTTTTGAAGATTCAAGAATCTAAATCATAATACAAATTATCACTAAAGCGTAACAACTTTATTCATGTGCCCACCATTGGCATACAATAAAATTGCATACAAAAAAGGGCAAATAACACAAAAAGGCATTAAAGTTAGGGTTTTCAAATTAAGGTATTCTACTTTTTTTGCAAAAGGTACTCAACAAAATTTTTGGCGGTTGGGTTTTTACTAACGTTCGTTAACTCACTTCGTTAGTATATTACATGTTTAGTCCTTGTGGTTAGGACCAAATTGCAATGAAGGTCCTTACTTTCAATTAAAATTATTTGCACAAATCGTCCTTGTCGTTAGGGTCGGTCAACAGGTGGTCAACGGGTCGGGTCGCCACGTGTCACCACCTAAGTGGTGCCACGTGGAATCAGATCGGGTCGGGTTGCCACGTGGACCAATGAGGTGGTGCCACGTGGCTCTGAGTATTAATACTTTGCTTGGCTCGCCTGGGATTCGAACCCGGGATGTTTGAGTCACAAGCGAAACTAAGCCCAGCTGTGCTAAGCATAGTTTCAGTAATATAACCCAAAATCAAATACATAACTTTTCCTCAATTTGGCCTAATTCTTAAATAATAAAAGGTTCAATTTAGTTTTTGGCCTATCAATTTAAAGGGTTATATGGGCTGTCAAAAAATAAATAAATATACCGTCGGACTCGTTTTTTCGTGCTCTTTCCAATGGTATGCTCGAGGAATTTTTTCGACTTGGTCTGGACCTCGAAAAATGCAAAAACAAAAGAAAAACGGTGATTTTTGAATTTTTCGAGGTTCAAACAAAGTCGAAAAAATTCCCCGAGTATACCATTGGAAAGAGCACGAAAAAACGAGTCCGACGGTATATTTATTTATTTTTTGACAGCCCATATAACCCCTTAAATTGATAGGCCAAAAACTAAATTGAACCTTTTATTATATAAGAATTGGGCCTTAACTTTTAGGAAGGGTTATGTATATGATTTAGGGAAACATTATTGAAGCTATGCTTAGCCCAGTTGGGCAAAGCTTGGCTTCCCACACAAATGTCCCGAGTTCGAATCTTAGGCCAGCCAAAAAATTGGACCCGACCCGACCCGCTTACTAATCCGATCCGACCCGACCCTATGCCACGTGGTACCACTCAGGTGGTGACACGTGGCGTTGACGATCGTTGACCATCCTAACCCCAAGGACGATTTATGCAAATTCGAGGACTAACCATGTAATATAGTAATATACTAACGAAGTGAGTTAACGAACGTTAGTAAAAAACCCAAATCCGTCAAATTTTTTTGTTGAGTACCTTTTATGCAGAAAAAGTAGAATACCTTAATTGGAAATGGACCCTAACTTTAATGCCTTTTTGTGCCATTTGCCCTACAAAAAATTACCACGTTTAACAATACAAAACCCATGATTCACATATTCAAATGTTAAATCATAATAAAATCATCACATATAACGCTAAATAAAGAAACACACGATTCATATATATATGTAAATGCTCTACCTGATTGAATGCAGAAAAGAAACATAAATTTATATATTGAATATATGATTCAATTTCAATAAAATATGAATCTTTTTAATATACTAGACGAATACCCGCGCCTAGCGGCAGCGGTGTATAGCGATCGACAATATCTAGGTGCGTTAATTTGTGAGCGTTGGTTTTTTGGGTATCGTTGAGAGGTAATAGTAAGGTAACAACGCATAACGACAACATTTAACAGTTTTTGTACCGGTTTAAACATGTTCAGTGGCAACGGTTACAACTTTTTTTTTATATTATAAATGTATGTGTAAGTACGGTTTCTTTTGATTACATATGAAAACAAACAAATATCGATACAATTGAAATAACTAATTGGCTAATTTTTTTGTCACTTTTCACTTTAAACTATAGGTATTTAGTCTATTGCTTATCATTTGACTACATATGTGTAAGAACGGTTTTTTTTCATTAAGCATCTGAGCATACCCCCCTTGCAATTTTTTAAGAAGCTGCTAAGCGATTGCTTCTTCTGTTATGTATTAACTACTCGTCACTACAGTGTACTAATTTTCGTCACTTAACTTACTGTCTGGCAATATTCTACATAAACACCATTAGATTTCAGGTACAAGATCCAAATACAATTCAAAACATAAAAAAATATGGCGCGAATACAAAAAAAAAATTAAGTAACAAAATATGGTTCGACCACCCGAACACAAACCATAACAGCCTCCTTTTCATACCTAAAAACATCATTGGCCTTGGTTTAACCAACTCAAACCTGAAACATAAACCACCATAACCAGTGACGAGCTCTCAATTTAACCACCAAAATACTCAAACCCAACACATAACCCTCCAACAAATCCGGTTACGAAAACACCAACATAGAAATCAAAAACAATAACAAAAAATCTCATATCCCGTTATTATAAACAATTGATCTAAGACCACCATTAGCCACTACAAAATATTTTGAAAGATGGAAAAATCACAGACCTTGTGCAAGATAAACTTTATAACCAGCCCTTCTGTTGTTATTCTATTTGAGAGACAAACAAAATGTAATTACAACTACCATAACAAAACCACCAACCGCAACTACCTGAAACCACCAAACCACCGAGAGGTGGTGGCAAATTCAGCAGAAGGTGGGGCAATGAGGTTACAGGTGGCGGTAGTTTGTGGTTGTTAATAAGGAGAGTGGCAGTTATATGTGTTTTAGGTTAAAAAGAGGAAGCTTATGTATGTTTTAGGTTAGGAACCTTTAGCTGTTTCAGTTTCAATATTCCATGTTTACTACAAAGAAATCCTTTCCTTTCACAAAAAGTCTACAGCAGCATTACATTTCAACATCTGACTTTCAATATTCAATATTCAAGTTTTCATTTTTCCCCTTTGACAATTTTTTCATTTTAGATAGTAAAGATTACTGCATAATTAAAATGATGCACGATCCTAGCATTGTGGTGAAATGCAAAATTTTAGGAACATTTAATTTTCACATAAATCTTGCATGTATTGAATTCCTTTTTTACCCTTCTCACCTTTATATATATATATTTTTAAATGAATGTAATTAATAGATATCAATGGTCATGATCTCTTCTCATTTTTCTCAATCTAAAATCCTTCTCAATGGAACCAGAGCATATATAGAGGAGAGTTAACGTGAGATCAACCTTAAAGTTGTAAAAATAAGATCAAATCTAAAAAACCAGAAAAAATTTTATAAATAACAATTTTAGAAATAATAGACAAAAAAAAATATTTTAAAACAAATTAACATTTTAGCAACTAATAATTAAATGATACATGAGTTTGGATTAGTGATACACCTGATACACATTACACTAATAAATATTCCAAAACCTGATACACATACAAAAACTTGATACACATTACACTTCTAGTCAAAGTGTATCAGTTAGGTTTCGTAAATTTTAAAAAGAAATCTATCGAAACTTTAACAATTTTAGTTGTAGCTAATTAAAAAATTATTTTTGTTGTAAGAAAAGTGTCACTTGTCAAATTTTAGTTGGATCTCATTTTAACAACTTTAAGTATGATCTTATTTGATCTAGATTATATATATATATATATATATATATATATATATATATATATATATAGAATCTAGATCAAATAAGATCAAGCTTAAAGTTGTTAAAATGAGATCCAACTAAAATTTAACAAACACACCTCCTTACAAGAAAAATAAATTTTCTATTAACTACAACTAAAATTATTAAAGTTTTGATAGATTTCTTTAAAATTACGAAACCTAGGTGATACACTTTGATTAGAAGTATAATGTGTATCCGTTTTATGTGTATCAACTTTGAAATATTTATTAGTATAATATGTATCAGGTGTATCACTAATCCAAACTCATGTATCATTTGATTATTAGTTGCTAAAATGTTAATTTGTATTAAAATACCATTTTTATGTGTATCATTGCTAAAATTGTTATTTATAAATGTTTTAGTGGTTTTTAGACTTGATCTTATTTTTACAACTTTAAGCTTGATCTCACATTAACTCTCCCTATATATATATATATATATATATATATATATATATATATATATATATATATATATATATATATATATATATATATATATATATATATATATATATATATATATATATATATATATTGAGAAACTTAATCATTTATGTACAACTCTATCGGCTTATTAATGTTATAACATACACTTATTATTCCCGTTATTTCATGTGTGTACAAGTGGTGTTATTATCTTTTTCTCATGTGTAAAACCGATGTGTGAATCAACGAAAAGAGGGATGAGGGTGGGTTACCTAGTTAGGCCAAAAGAGCAAGGAAAACACCACGAAACACCACTACCTGATCGTGCAACGACCAAGCAAAGTCTCACGCCTAAGACACTCCTTGGCAGCCCTTGTTCCACGCGAAATAAAATAAAATGAAATAAAAACTTACCCTTCTCTCTTGTATATTTCTGGCCGAAAATGGTGAATAGGGAGAGTGTTTTTGGAGATAATTATGTGTTAAATTTTCTGTTTCAAATGTTGTGTGAGAGTTAAAGATAATCGGCCTAAGTAAGGAGGAGGGAGGGAACTTCTAGCCAAAAATTAGGGAAGTGATTGAATCCTTCCATTCTTGTTTGATACAATGAACCAAGACTCCTTAATATTGTGTACAAATTAAATTATTTGTGCTCTTGTAATCACCATTTAGGCGTGTGAATATACACTTAGGCTTAGGATTATTATTTTCTTTTTATTAACTTAAGTACTTGGTTTACATGCTTATGTATTTAGGTTAATTCACAAGATCTTGAACATGAAGCACATGTATATATATATTTAAAGCAAATTACCTAAACGGACCATATTAAAACTCATTTTACAAATACAAACTCTTTTTCAACACTTTACCATAACGAACATAAAAATGTCACATCAACTGTAAGTGTGAGGACCACTTTTTTTTCTTTCTTCAGCCATCTCCTTTTTCTTTCTTTTCTTCATCATGCTCATATATCTACATATAGCAGCAACCATATATCATATACCTACTCATATATCATATCTCTACATATTACTGCAATGGTTATAACTTATAATGCAGCAGGCACCGGTCATTTGCAGCAACCATCTTCAAAGCATGCCACCATTGCAGCACCTCGACTTCAACCACCATTCTGCCCCACGCCTAGCTCCACGCCCAGGCTCACCTTGCCTCGCCCAAGCCCACCATTGCAACACCTCCCACGCCTAGCTCCACGCCCAGGCTCACCTTGCCTCGCCCAAGCCCACCATTGCAGCACCTCCCACGCCCAGGGCCATGCCCACGCCCAGGGCCATGCCCACGCCCAGGCCACGCCCACGCCCAGGGACCACGCCCAGCAAGCACCACGCCCAGGCCACGCCCAGGGCCTCGCAATACACGTGTAGTGTTGGGATTTTATGTTTTAAGAGATCTAACTGATAACATTGGAAGTTCATTTTCGTAAATAACCTGTGCGAGAACCTGTTTCATAAAGTAGCATAGAATATGTTCGTTTAATAAATTTCCTCATATATTTAACTTGTGTTTTCACAATTCAAGACTTAGGCAAACTTGTGAATATTTTCATATTTAGTGGATTAAAAATCTTATGGTATTATAATTTTTCCCGTCTAAAAATAAAATTTAATCTGCGAAATTGGAAATATGAGGGTTAACAAAACATCTGAGACTCACGAAAAGAAATGAGGATAACACTCTCGCATCGATTCCTCAATTTCCCAAGTAGCCTCACTCTCGAGATGGTTCTTCCAAAGAATCTTTATGAACGGAATGGTTTTAGTTCTCATGACCCGATCCTGACGCTCCAAAATAGCCTCAGGTTCCTTAACGTAAGATAAATATTCCCGAATTTGATCCAAAGGGTAGGAAACAATGTGGAGCAGATGATACTTGTATCCCCTCAGCAGAGATGCATGAAAGACGTCATGCGCGTGTGATAGTCGCGGAGGTAAAACCAGATGATACGAAACCTCACCAACACAATCCAAAATCTCAAAACGGTCCAATGAAACGCGGACTAAGTTTCCCCTTCATACCAAAGCGCTTAACCCCACAGAACGGAGAAACCTTAAGAAACATATGATCACCGGAACTAAACTTCAAGGCATGACGATGACGATCAGCGTAACTCTTCTGGCGAGCCCTAGATTCCTTGAGCTTTTCTCTAGCAACAACGAATTTCTCATTAGTCACTTCGATCAATTTGGGACCCTCAATCAGTCTTTCTCCAACCTCATTCCAGCAGATCGGTGCCCTACATTTCTGTCCATACAAGAGTTCAAACGGAGCCCTCCTAATACTAGCATGCCAACTATTGTTGTAGGCAAACTCCACCAAACACAAATACTCATCCCAATGTCCCATCCACTCGAGTGCACAAGACCTCAACATATCCTCTAAGGTTAATCGTATGCTCCGACTGCCCGTCGGTCTGCGGATGAAAACTTCGTCTTTGAACTGAAGGCAGTACCCACACCTTTTGCAAACTCTTCCAAAAGGTGAAGTAAAACAAGGATCACGATCATTTGATGAAGAGTAAAACAAGATTGCCATGGATTATGTCACCGGTTTACCGCGTACTTTGAGGAGGCATGATTCTATATGGGTTATACTTGGATCATTTGACCAAATCCGCACACTTCTTACATATTCGAAAGGATTTGCTTAATCACAAGATTGCCATGGATCCAGTACTTAATTGTGAAGTGTTGATGAAGTAAAACAAGTTGCCACATCCTGCCTCATCCCATTCCACCAAAAATGTTGTTTCAAGTCCCTGTACATCTTGGTAGATCACGGATGGATAGTAAGCAGAACTATGCGCTTTAGACAATACTGCCTCCCGAAGAGAAGAATCATCTGGAACACATAACCGGTCACCAAACCAAACAATCCCATCGTCGTCCAACCGAAAATCTGTCGCCTCACCTCTTCTAAACTTGAACGTAGACTTCAGTGGTGTCAGACTTGAGTTAGCTTTGCAAAAACAAAAGGAACAACAGTCTTTCGAAAAAACATGGACATCAAAAGTAAAAAATCTTTATGAAGAGTACGTGGCTCTAAAGTGTCAAAAATTCAAATATTAAAAAGAAATAGAGCATTTAAAACAAGAATACCAAATCATTTTGATTGCTTAAAACAGAAACAGACTTAAATTTTGAAAGAAAACGATGAATTTGCGTAATGTTACACCAACACTGCACATTTAAATAGATCTCTCGATGCAAAAATTTAAGAACAACAACACATTATCATTGAGCTACAAGAAAAATTAAAAGGTGTATAAACCGAAAAGTCGTAAATACAAGCGTGATTGCACTAGGAATATATACCATAGACACATCTCCCAAGCATAATACTTCGACAAAACTCGGGATACTAATTTGACTCCTTACACTTCTACATGAATAGTTGCATCTACCAGCGTTAGAAGATCCAACAATAAGAGACCAAAATCAAACACTAGGATCTAGGAACATAGGAGAAGCATTCATCAAGCACCAGAAGTAGAAGTTCATCTTAAGAATTCAAATAAAACTCATGTTGCATCTGATTTTTATTCAAATCTGGCAAATTGTAATCGTATTATCAGTGTAACGAATGATAGATTTGTGAACGTTTCAGATATGAATACATCTTGTCTTTTTTGTCGTAAAAGTATGATGTATGGTAATCATGATAAATTAATTTCAAATTCTCTTTTAGCTCGTAAAAGTATGATGTATGGTAATCATGATAAATTAGTTTCTAAGAATGATGTAGAAGATCTCATAGCTGCAAAAACATCCCCTAAGAAAGTGCCATCACCTAGTGAATTCACTAAGACCAAAGAACGGAGTAGTTGGATATGGCAAAATTGATTGCAGCGTACATCTAGCTTTAAGTGGCTTCCTAAATGTGGAAATATGTGTACCTCTTAACTAAGCACTAACTCTTGGGTTCCACTCCTACCATTATTCCATCCTCGTCGTCTTCATGTGATGCAGGTGATCCAACTCGTTATGTGGATTATTGATAGCGGTTGTACCCGTTATATGACTGGAAATCTCAAATTGTTAGTAAACTTTGTCTCAAAAGTTCATCAGTACAATCAGATTCGGGAACGATCATTTTGATATTATGTTAATGGCAACATCAAAATTAGTCGGGTCTATTATATCGAACGTCTTGGACACTACATATTCTCAGTTGAACAATTATGTGATGATGATTTAGAAGTCGCCTTTCGATCCAAAACATGTTTTGTCCGAGATTTGGAAGGGCATGATTTACTCACTGGCAATCGGGGCACAAACCTTTAAACCATTCAATGCGGATATCAATGCATCCTCACCGATTTGTTTTCTTTCAAAAGCAACTTTGACAAAATCATGGTTATGGCACAAACGACTTTCTCACTTGAACTTCAAAACCATGGTGAACTTCGCACGACATAAGTTAGTTAGCGGTCTTCCCATTCGGTATACCAAAGATCATTTATTTTTGGCATGTGAACAAGGGAAAAGCAAAAGAACTTACTTTCCGTTGAAACAAGAACCAAGTTCTCAACATGTTCTTCATTTGCTTCATATGTATTTATGTGGTCCAATGCGTGTACAAAGTATGAATTGAAACCGCTACATCATGATTATTGTCGATGATCACTCATGATGGACTTGGGTTTATTTTCTTCGATATAAAGATCAAGCTCCAGCAATGAGTATCACCTTTCTCACAAAGATTTAAGTTCAGCTTAAGAATATAGTCAGAACAGTGACAGAAAATGGAACTGAATTTAAGAATCAAACACTTCGTGCATACTTTGATAAAGTAGGAATCACACATAAAACATCAATTGCTCGCACTCTAGAACAAAATGGTGTAGTTGAAAGATGAAACTAGATGTTAATGGAAGCTGCTAAGATGATGCTGATTTTCTCTCAATTACAGTTACTTGTGGGCTGAAGCCGTTTCAACTGCATGCTTTACTTAAAATCGTTCCATCATTCATAAACGACACAAAAAACCCCATATGAATTTTTTGACAACCGCAAACCATATATCTTTCATATATTCGGTGCACTTTGTTATCCGAATAATGATCGTGACGATATTGGTAAACTTAAACCTAAAGCCGACATTGGTGTGTTCATAGGATATTGTGAAAATTTAAAAAGATTTCGAATTTGGAACCGTCGTACTCAAAAAATCATGGAAAACGTTAACGTTAATTTTGATGAGCTAACAACAATAGCTTTTGAGAAAAACAACTTAGGACCCGCATCGAACCGTCTAAACTTTCCTGGCATCGGTTGTTCAACCCATTGAACTCAACCGTCATCAATTGGAAACCTTGTTTGCTCCACTATTTGCTAAGATTCCTGAAATTAGTGCTCCATATGTATCAAATGTTTCCGCTACACAACCTGATAATAATCCATTACCAGATAAACCTAAACTGACAACAACAACACCTATTGCAAAAAACACACCTCTGATTGATTCTCAAACAACAGAAGAACAAACTGCCTCCAACAACAATGACACAACTGATGATCAACAAACTCAAAAAGTACCCGCACCTGCAGATTATGACGAAAATTCTTTCTTCAATCCTTTGCACCGACTCCAACTGTTCCAAATATTGGAGAGTCATCTTCACGAAATTTAGAACCGTAAAATATGCATACAACCTTCAATCACCACCCTTCGACACATAAATAGACAAGAGATCACCCCTTAGTAAATGTGATTGGTAATCCCTCTAACCTTGTCATGACGAGACACCGACTTCAAATAGACGATGAAACTTGTGTCTACGCACTCACCGTTTATCAAGATGAACCAAAGAACATTAAAGAACCCATGACATATGACAACTGGATTGAATTAATGTAAGAAGAGTTGAATTAGTTCAAACGTATAGAAGTATGGGAATTAATTCAAAGACCAAATGGGGTCTATGTCATTGGACTCAAATGGATTTGGAAAAACAAACCGGATCTTTGAAGGCCTTGTGATTCGCAACAAATCTCGTCTAGTCGAAAAAGGGTATTCTCAAGAAAAAAGAATTGACTATGAAGAATCATTTCCACCAGTAGCTCGACTTGAAGCTGTACAAATATTTCTAGCGTATGCTGCACACAAGAATATAATGGTTTATTAAATGGATGTGAAAACGGAATTTCTGAATGGTCAACTATGTGAAGAATTTTATGTCAGTCAACCAGAAGGATTCGTTGACCCAAAAAATCCTAATCACGTGTACAAGCTCAAGAAAGCTCTTTATGGCCTTAAACAAGCCCCAAAGGCTTGGTACGACAAAATATCAGCTTTCTTACTTGCTAATCACTTTACAAAAGGTACAGTGAATCCAACATTTTTCATACAACGTCACGAAGAAGACATCTTAATTGTTTAAATTTATGTTGATGATCATTTTTGGTTCAACTCATAAAAAGTAGGGGGAATTGCATATATATCCCTCCAAAGGTGAATAATTCCATATATATCCTTCTTACAAGTTTTTGATGCACATAGTACAATGATTTTTATGCATGCAAAGGATATATATGCAATTTTGTATCTTTGGAGGGATATATATGCAAATGACCCTAAAAAGTACTCAAACTATTTTGCAAGACTAGTGAAACAAAATTTTAAAATGTCCATGATGAATGAACTAAAGTTGTTATTAGAACTCCAAGTTCATCAATCACCCCGTGGCACCTTCAACAACCAATCCCTAAACTAACATAAATTATATACATAAATGAAGGTATTATATACATAAATGAAGGTGTTACGTTTCCTGATATTTTCTAGCTATCACCAAACAACTACCAATGTGCATTGTTATTGTCATCTATTATGATGGATCATTGTTTCTTGCTTCCTCTTTAATGTCGTTGCATTGCGCGAGGTTCTTGTTAGTTGTAAATTATACACAAAAAGTATATATTTTCAGTTGGTCTTTTGATGTTGTAATCGGGTATACGTGAAATTATTCCATAAAAATATTAAATTTTAATTCCCTCCTCTCAATTAAATCAGTCGTTTCTAAAAGCTGAACTTCGGATTAAATTTAATCTTCTAAGAGCATCCCCTGTCTTCAATGACTTGAAGCATTTAATGCATTAAATGCATACTATACTTATGAACTAAAGCTTTTGAGAAAGACTTTGTGTATGGAGTCTTTGTGTAAAGCTTTCAAAAAGCTATTGATGCAATGCTAAAAACACTATTAAAAGACTTGTTAGAATAGGAAAAAGCTTTTGCCCATTTGAAGCATTGTAGATGCTCTATATGACGGGGAACGCATTGACCTGTTGTAACGTACAATCCTCTGATGCATATCCTGATTAGCTGGATCATCAGATGTTTTAGTTTGTACGTAACACAAAGCCCTTTACTTAATTTTGCAAATTATGATTTTGTATATAAGGTGTTTGACGAAATGCTAGTTAGGTAACTTCATCTAAGTGTCTATCTGACTATTTTAGTCGACAGAGTGTCCATTTTCAAGTTTTACCCAATTAAAAAGATAAATTATTGGCTTACAACGTCTTTTCTGAAACTGCATGACGCGTGGACACTTATTATGAGATGGAGTGATCACTATCATAGTTAAGTGAACCTTATGATGTAGCTTTTGAGGAGCTAAGTAAAAAGGTCTTCAACAAGGGAGTCGATATGATTAATGCAAGATTGTAACTTGGAGACTATGGATGTAAACTTGAGGTGTTTGACATGGTAAAATATATTACGTTTGTCATCGCAACATAACCATTAGTAGTCCAATAATCGAGAGACCGGTTTATAATCTTTGAAGCATAGAAAACAATGCATATTTTCAAAATGCCTTGAAATAAATGTATTGAAGTATTTAATTCTTGAGGTGGTGGATGGGATATGATCATTTGACTAGTATATAGGAACGTATACCAATCTAGATGCAGTGCCTTATTATATGATGGCTACTATTATTGAACTCACGTTTCGATTTTTTTAATAAGAATAATACAGTTGACTGATATGATGCTTAGAAAGTCACCTAAGCTGCCGTGAAAAGAGGTGTGGGAACCGAATATCGGGAAATGAATCAAGCCAGCTAATTTCTTTATTTTAACTATTTATATCTTTTGTTTCTATTGTATAATTTTAGAGATGCTGTTTGATTATTTGTAGCCTTTGCGGTAATAATTAATCTCACATGCTTAAAAAGAGCACAATTGGCTTACGGCGAAGTTCAGAAACATGTTGTCTGCAAATATGCATATCACACAGTTTAAGGACTATAGAATCTTTCTGGTAACCAATTATATGGTATTGGACATTGATTGGTTTAGTGTTGATGACATTACACCTTTTTTTTTTTTTTTTTTTTTTTTAAATATGGTTACATGGCACCTTGACTAAATTTTAACACTATTACATCTATTGATGCCTTAATGGGATCTCGTTTACCCACCCATGATCTTTTTATCACGAAACAAGTAATGTAGATGTTTGGAGTTAATTTGTTTGGCAATGAACCTTTTTGCTTGATTGCGATTTTCTTTATTTGTTACTGTATAACGGAAAGGATATTTCTTCCATCAAGATTATATTGTGTTAGATAGTGCTGGCTGTATAAAAGGTTGCAATTGTAAAAAGTATGAACACTGCATAAAGGGAAGACTGGAAAAGAAAGTTCCTGGGTCATGGTAAGTCCTAGTTGCCAGTTTATCGGTGTAGCTCAGGCTTATCGAAGTTATGGTTGATGCTGGTGGAAATGGAGATTTATTAGTTACTGTCGTAATCAAAGATTGATTAGGTTAAAAGGTTTTGTAAATGCATCTCCTAAGTCCTGACTGGTCAGTGGTTGGAATATGTAATCCTTGGTCAGTCTTTTTTCAGATAAAGTGGCAATTACAGATTAGGATCTTAAGTATAACTAAATTTTTAAATCTCTTTAAATCATATCTTGATCTCCTACTTCAACAAATCCCTAAAATCTCTCTTAATCTTGTGTGCATTTTCAATCCTAATAATGGAGTATAGGAAAAAAGTCAACTGTCTTAGTTTTGTACTACTTTTGTAAGTTAATTCAATCTATAAAATGTAGTTACATGTGACCTTTTTGTTGACTGAAATCTCTTTCTCTCTCTCTCTTTCAAAAATAAAATCTCACTTAAATAAGTTAAGTTGTCTACATTATAAAACTCCTTTTAGTTTATTGAGGCACATGGCATTACCTTAATAGCATGTGAAGGAAAAAGTCTCCACATTATGTATATGTTTGTCTAAATTGCTCTGTATATATACTGGTCTCCTTGAAACTACGAAGCTCCATTAAATATGGCTCAGTTAGTTGGTTCCGAAGAAATTCAGTCATTCGGAATTGAGCTGTCAGAGATAGGAAGAAGTATAAGGTCATCTTTTCGTCAGCGTACATCTAGTTTGCGTGCAAATTCAGGAAAAGGTTCTGTAAAAAATAATGAAGAGGCAGATGATCAGAATCTTCTACAGTGGGCAGCAATCGATAGATTGCCAACATATGACCGTTTGAGGTCATCTTTGTTTGATGAAGATGATGGAGATGGAGATACTGTTAAAGGAAAAAAGGTGGTTGATGTCACAAAGCTCCTTGCTCCTGAGCGACACATGTTTATTGAGAAGCTCATCAAGCATATTGAGAATGACAACCTTCGGTTGTTGCAGAAAATTAGAAAACGAACAGACAAGTAAGATTTTATTTGCTGCTTCAATACTTACACCAAGTATAGTCCTCTCTTTTCTCTTCTTTGACACGTATTAAGTTTCATGACGGTAGCTTACAATTCTTTTTGTTTTATCAGTGTTGGTGTGCAGTTGCCGTCTGTGGAGGTGAGGTATGAGAATCTTTGTGTGGAAGCTGAATGTCAAGTTGTTCATGGAAAGCCCCTCCCAACTCTGTGGAACTCTTTACAAAGTATTCTTTCTGTAAGTATTTAACTTTCACCATGAGTTATCAGTTATACACACGTACTAGCTTGTGTGAGGCATTTATTTAAATATGATGATATAATGTAATTTAAAATTAAGAAAAAAATAAATAAAAAAATAAAAATAAAAGGTGAACAATTTCCTTCGGTGCTTGACTATGAGCAATTGTTGTAAAAATCGGCCTAGGCGTCCGATTAATCGGAGCCTAGCCGCTAGTCGGACACTTCCCGATTAATTGGCGCCTAGACGCTAATCGGTCAACTTCGGTTAAAAAGTCAAACTAGTATTTCTTTAAAGTTCGGTATTTTTTTTTGTTCTTCTTTTGTTCGATTCAGTCCAAGTGCAGACATCACAACAACACTACAATAACTTTAAAATATGTGAACTTTGAACTTTTTGTTAATCTATGGTTATGTTTAATACAATTTGTTTGAGTAAATGTATGTTTGAAGTTCATGTATGTTTGAAGTTCATGTATACATATTTTCTGCCAATAAGTTGGCCTATTTGGCAAGAATACAATGAAAAGTGTTTGTAATTTGATTTTGTTATCATGGCACTAAGATCATGAGTATGTTGCCTCTGAACCAAAATGAAGTTTTATAACAATAAACTAATTAAAATGTAACTGCAACCAGGAACATAACCAAATTGGTCACTCTTGTGTTACTTTCTGTGGATCACCAAAACTATTTTTAAAAACTACAAAAATCTACTGATTAGTCATCTGGTCCAGTCTTTTTTAATGACTTTTCCTTGGTCTTTAGTAATACTCTAAATCTGACACTTTCATGTTCTCTATAACAGGGCATTATCATGATAACTGGTTTGAAATCTAAAAGGGCTAAGATAACCATCTTAAACGATGTCAGTGGTGTCATTAAGCCAGGAAGGTAGGAATGCAGCCTTATGACAGGACATTCTCATCATTTTTATTCAACTTTTTTTTCTAGTGAATACTATGTTTTCACTCTATATACTCTGCTTTAATACATTGCTCTCGTGATGAGTATTTATATCGAAGATATGGTAGCCTTTTTGGTCAAGTAAAGAGGTGTTTGGGATTGCTTATTAAAAAATTGCTTATCTGCATAATACGTAGTTTGGAATAAGCAGGTACCAATCAGCTTATTTAAAATGTTCATTTGATTCTAATATAAGCTGTTTTTTTTTTCCAACCAAGCACTTCAAACTGTTAATTCCAATCTATTAATAGTAAGCTAAAATACTCGTATCATCAAGATTTATGGGTATTCCAGTCCATGGAAATTGGAAAATAGCCCGAGTTTCAAATGCATTACTTTGACTTACATTCAGCTGATTAATTATTAGATTATTTAGTAAAATACTTATATCCTCAAAATCCAAGCTTCAAGGGTATCCCACTCTCTTAAAAACAGTTGCAGTTGCAAAGTAGGCTTGAGTAAAGGTGATGTCTTGCAGTTAATTAGTGTAATTGATTATGGCATTGTAGATAGGCTGCACAATTATGGAAGTCCTAAACAGGTCCTATAAATATGAAACTCTCCAATTTTAATGTTTTCCAGGATGACACTGCTTCTTGGTCCTCCAGGATGTGGGAAGACCTCTTTATTGAAAGCACTTTCTGGGAACCTAGACAAATCTCTTAAGGTATTGGACTTCCATTTAGCATATATCCATAAAAATATTAGCATTTGTATTTATGCCTGTTTCTGGAGAAAGTTCTTTGTGTGATTGACCCGACAGAACTTGAAATGTGGATCGTAAAGTTATGGTCTTTATCGTAGAACGTAAAGTCATCGTTTCAAGTTTAATATCCATGATTGACAAGCTTACTAATACCCGTGTTATACAAATACTCAGTAATGGTTCCTCTCTAATTAAAACAGATTAGTGGAGAAATTTCTTACAATGGATACAAACTAGAAGAATTTGTCCCCCAGAAAACTTCTGCATATATAAGCCAAGAAGATTTGCATATCCCTGAGATGACTGTGAGGGAAACATTTGATTATTCCTCCCGTTTTCAGGGTACCGGAAGCCGAGCAGGTATGCACACATTATATAACGTATAGTTTTGTACTCCATTCCGAGGGACGATGGTTTAAAAACTAATTTGAAATTATGTTCTTCTCTAACAGAGATTATGCTTGAGGTTAATAGGCGGGAGAAAGAAATGGGGATTATTCCAGATCCAGATGTAGACACTTTCATGAAGGTAATGATTAATGTTTTCTTGTGTATTCATGTATTAATGGTAGCGGTAAACCCTTTCATTTAATCTTCCACTAAAATCCTCCGACACTTGAGATGTTTTGTATGTGTTGCCTAATTTTATGTCCCCAATCAGGGGCATAGGGCGATTGGAAGTCACTTTTCACTATTTTTGAATGCATAATAACATAGTCGTGAGAATGATGTTTCATAATTATTGTTTGAGCATTGAAGGAAATTGAGACTTGTAGCATATAGTGTATTAATCAGCAATTTACGATATATTTATGATAAGATTTACATGAAAACTTCTTCATGGGGGCCTATAAGAGAATTTCCAAGCTACTAAAAAATACACACAATCGGGAATAATCATCTTTTACTTTTAGGTAAAAATCCTATTCTATTTACGAACACCCCCTGAACCATGTTTGATGTCCACAGGCAATTTCTATTGAAGGACAAAAGACAACTCTGCAGACAAACTACATCCTGAAGGTAATTCTCTTAGCTGACTTGAGCTCATATGTTATTCCGTGTCTGAATAAACGTGATATGTTAACTTCCTTCTCTTATCATGCTATTTCAGATTCTTGGACTTGATATATGTGCTGATACAATGTTTGGAGATGCCTTAAGGAGAGGAATCTCTGGTGGTCAAAAGAAAAGATTGACTACAGGTAACTATTGCACATAATGTTTATATGACAGTCACTGTACACTTGCAATGGTACCTAATAGAATCTAACTTGTATGGTTCTTTTCAGGGGAGATGATTGTTGGTCCCACTAAAGCTTTATTTATGGATGAAATATCAAATGGTTTAGACAGCTCCACTACGTATCAGATTATTGCTTGTCTTCAGCAGTTGGCGCATTTAACAGATGCTTCTGTACTCATTTCACTTCTTCAGCCATCGCCCGAAGCATTTGATCTCTTTGATGACATTATGTTGATGGCAGAAGGGATGATTGTTTATCATGGTCCACGCAGTAATGTTCTGGACTATTTTGAGGGTTTGGGTTTTAGGTGCCCTGAGAGAAAAGGCATTGCTGACTTCCTCCAAGAGGTAATTTCACTATCTCTCGTTCGGAATACCATCTTAGCTTTTTTAGCATGTTCTCATGGACTAGACTGATTGACAGGTTGTCTCAAAAAAAGATCAAGCACAGTATTGGTACCGGACTGAACAAGCATATAGTTATGTCTCTGTGCCCACCTTATCCATCAGATTTAAGGAATCTTCCTTTGGAAAAGAAATAAATGAGGATATCTCCAAACCCTTCACAAGATTGCCATGCCATGAGAATGCCATGTCCTTCGATGTGTATTCTCTTTCTAAATGGAACCTTTTTAAAGCTTGCATGTCTAGGGAGATTCTTCTCATGAAGAGAAATTCGTTTCTCTACATCTTTAAATTAGTTCAGGTAAAATTCAATCCTTTTCGGGTCTTTAAGCCTACTTTCTATTATATATTATTACCTTATGAATCGTAACGTGTCTTGCTTCTGTGCAGCTTTTCATAGTTGCACTAATCACTATGACTGTGTTTTCCCGAAGTAAATTGAAAGTTGATGTCATCGATGCGAATTATTATCTCGCATCACTCTCTTTCACGCTCATGATCCTTATGTTTGATGGGTTTCCAGAATTGACGATATTAATTACAAGACTTCCAGTTTTCTATAAGCAGCGGGACATGTATTTCTACCCTGCTTGGGCATATGGACTCCCAGCATCCCTTCTTAAGATTCCACTGTCGATGTGTGTAGCCATTGTTTGGACATCTCTCACTTATTATGCTATTGGATACAGCCCTGAACCAGGGAGGTGAGCATCTTATAGACTATTTCTTTAAGTGACCATCATGCATAAACTCATTTTACAAGTCAGAGACATAATGGAGTTTGTTAAGAATAGCCTTGAGGATGTAAGTTTTTTAATGTTTCATGTGTTTCACAGGTTTTTCCGTCAGATAGTTCTGTTATTTGTGATGCACTACACGACAGGTTCCATGTTCCGGTTTATAGCATCAGTATTTCGAACTATGCATGCTTCTACTACCGCAGGCAGTCTTTCATTTTTGTTTCTGATATCATTCTGTGGCTTCGTTTTACCACACAGTAAGTCCCTTGTTTTCTTCTTCTTTTTTTCTATTTGATATTTGGATCCGTAACACTGATAGAGCGATCTAAGGAATGGGAACTTGTTACAGATGCAATGCCTGATTGGCTAAAGTGGGCATTTTGGGTTTCTCCACTGACATATGGTGAAATAGGCCTTGCAGTGAATGAATTTCTTTCACCTAGATGGAATAAGGTAAATCAGTGGATTCCTTGTTTTATTTGCTGTAGGAGATTTTTTTGGTCATATGATTCTGAACTTATCAGGATTCATTTCAATTCCAACTTTTATCTTGGTTAAGAATGTTCGTCTTTGGTCTTACATGTATTTTTTTCCTGTCTCCTGGATTATATATTATTTTTTATGTTACTCAATGGTCAGCTATTCATTTTGTTAACTTTTTATATCAGTTGATGCCTACAAACACAACCATAGGGCTTGCGACACTTGAAAGCCGTGGACTAAGTTTTGATGGATACTATTTCTGGATATCACTGGGTACCTTGTTCGGTTTTGCACTGCTAATGAATATATGCTTCATCATGGCTCTAAGCTACTTGAAGGGTAACTTCGTCTTGTTAATAATTAATTTCAAGTCTGTAAAATACAGTGTCATACTTTTATTAGTTACTCACGTTATAAAATACTACAGCTCCTGGTAGACGTGCCCTTATTTCAAAGGAACTGTTATCTCAATTAAATGGAAGTGAAGGATCCAAAAATGAGGCTCACAAGGATAAAACAGTCAGTAATTCTGATACTACTGTCACAGAGCCTAAAGAAGGTTAAGTTTACTTTTGTTTTTTATGTTGCCTTTTTGTTTAAAATCCTACCAAGGGTAGGCTGTAATTCTTACATAACCACGACAACCATAAACCAAGCAACAACTATACGACAGCCAACAAGGCCAAAAAATGCTCACTGGGATCACCGATTTGAATAGTGTAAAACATGAGCGTAGAATATCAACATAAGCATATGACAAAGCATGCAAAAGCTACTATTAATACGTAAAGAGCACAAACCAAGGACAATGTAGGTCTTTCAAAAAACAAAGCTAAATTTTTTAGAATCAAGAACGATGTCTATGACTCTGATAAAATTTCCATCACCAAGCTCAATCAAATTGACAAAGATTGAATGCTTTAGAAAACTAGGAAAACAATAAAGATAGATCAAACACCTAGCTAAATGCAGTCTAAGGATAACGAGTAGATTACAATGAGTTGAGGAATCACACTTCAGTGGTCTACATGGGCTAATTACTCGGTCTTCACTATGTGCTGCTTAAGAGTAAGACTCCATTTAGTAAAGTAGGTATGTTATTCTCCCAGTAGGCTTAAACCCCAAATATTGAACTCTCCAAATCTACAGCACTACGTCGAACCTCCACCTATATTTTTTGGATGGTCATTTATCAGTATACACATGGGTTGTTACAGCTCCCTCTTCCTTATTAAAGACTCCCCTGCTCCCACACTTATAATCCACTTTCTGTAATATATAATAATTTGGGAGCACTAGACTTTACATTGTATCATTTGCACTAACGGGGGACTTGTTATACAGTTTTGTAAGACCCAAGTTGAATCTAATTTGGAGTAGAGGGTGTTTGTTGTACATCAGTAGATGCTTATTCATCTTTTTATTTTACAGGAAAAATGGTGTTACCTTTTGAACCACTCACGGTTACCTTTCAAGATCTACAATACTATGTCGAGCCCCCGCCGGTAATTGGTCAAGTTATATTAATCAAATTAAAATTGTTGAGTGTATTTCTCAGATTATGCTATAGTTGATTGTTTTGTCCTGTTCATCTAATGTCAGGAAATGAGAGAGCATGGCTTCACTGGGAAAAAGCTCCAATTGCTTCGTGATATTACAGGTGCTTTCAGGCCGGGTGTTCTTACAGCGTTGATGGGTGTAAGTGGTGCTGGGAAAACCACACTTCTTGATGTTCTTGCTGGAAGGAAAACCAGTGGCACTGTTGAAGGAGAGATCAAAATTGGTGGTTATCCTAAAGTCCAAGCTACCTTTGCTAGGATTTCAGGGTACTGTGAGCAAAATGATGTACACTCTCCCCAAATTACAGTTGAAGAATCAGTAATATTTTCTGCTTGGCTCCGTCTTAATCCCGAGATTGATATGAAAACTAAATACGTAAGACATAACTTCATGGATTGTTTTGACATAAATTAATTTACAGTTATATGGAAAGTAAATGCTACCTTTTTTGATGGCATCTACAGAGTTTTATAAAAGAAGTCCTGGAAACTGTTGAGCTTTATTCCATAAAAGATTCATTGGTTGGCATTCCTGGAGTTAGTGGTCTATCAACTGAGCAGCGTAAGCGTCTAACAATTGCGGTGGAGGTTGTGGCTAATCCATCAATTATATTCATGGATGAGCCTACAACGGGACTGGATGCTAGATCAGCTGCCATTGTCATGCGGGCTGTGAAGAACATTGTTGACACAGGAAGAACAATTGTCTGTACTATTCACCAACCGAGCATTGACATATTTGAGGCATTTGATGAGGTAACAAGGAGATACTTAATGGGAAAAAGGCATAACTAAATCTTTTTATAAGTAAAATTAATCGTCTGAACTTAAGTAAAAATTACTATAGCTCATAAGTTTGAGTTTGAATTCTGCATTTGAAAGATTTTGAACGATGGTGCTTTTTGTATGAAAAATGTAACTTCAAAGTCACAATTGTCTGTACCATTCACCAACTGAGCAAAGAGAAACGTGACAAAAGAAACAACTCATATGTCTGCTGCAGACCAGATGTCATTGGTTTCTTTCAGTTACAATGCTACGATGCCTGCTACTTAAGCACATATGGAACATTTAATTTAGTATTTATGTTTGACAACCAAATTAAGGTGTTATACATTAGATATACCATACCTATAAATGTTCTCTGTGAGACGTTTTTTATGGCACTGGACAGTTATAATTAGGTAATCATGATCATCTTTCGGACGCTGTTGCCCTATGTTAGTATACTCTTTATGTAAAAGAACCCTAGGAGGGTAAGCTCTTTAGATTTTATATATTCAATCTCGCCTCTTTGTGATTTCTTGTGAGTTTCTTCTAAGCCTATCCTAATTAGCTCTAATTTAATGCCTCTTGTTGGAAACAGAGAACTTTATTCTATTATTCTGTGATGGAAATTGAATCATGTTAACAGCTGGAATTCTTCTTTAAGTATATGTAACTGTTGCTTATTTACCATTGTCCAATCCATGTTCATGCAGTTAATCCTCTTGAAAAATGGTGGACGTATGATCTACTGTGGGCCACTGGGTCGCCATTCAAATAGCATCATTGAATACTTTGAGGTTAGTTGGTCTGACAACAAGTGCACATGTTAGATATGCATATTATCCTTTTGCTGTTCCAGTAGTAGAAATTTTTTTTATCTTATTTAAAAAGTCATAACTCATATTATCTTACATTCAAATGAAATGTCTCTGAAACAGAGCATTTCTGGGGTACCAAAGATAAACAACAACTACAATCCAGCAACATGGATGTTAGAAGTTTCTTCGTCATCTGGAGAAGCTGCACTTGGTGTCGATTTTGCACAAATCTATTCTACTTCAGCTTTGTATCAGTAAGTTACATCGTCCACCTTATCTGATTTTTGCACTTACGGCATCTGGAATATACACTTATCATAAGTTTTGTGCCAAGTAATGCATGTCATACGTATGAATGATCATTGTATGCCATTTGTCATATATCAATAATAGTTTCTCTCTTAGATCTATGATTAAGCAATAACTGAACTCACAGTTACCTCTCCCATGCAAGGGAAATTATTGGGTACCCGATGATCATATACATGCACTCAGCCACTCATCTATCCCCTAGCTCGTCCCTCGATGCAATTAAGATCATGTGATGATTTGGAAGATTTGATCATTCACAGTTTAGTGAACATATGCAATGTGTTTTCATCGTGTACTCCCTTCTTTCCAAAACTAAACATGACTTTGTCCTCAAGCAGACCCACGTTGTTCGTGCATACCCTGGAAAATATATCTAATGGCGTGAACTTGGATCAAAAATTGCTTTTATCTTTCAATTTTGGTTCCAGATTAGCTTCCGCTTAAATCCGGCATTTAGTATATCTCATGGCCCTCGATGCCGTTAAGATCATGTGATGATTTGGAAGATTTGATCATTCACATTTTAGTGAACATGTGCAATGTATTTTCATCGTGTACTCCCTTCTTTCCAAAACTAAACAAGACTTTTGTCCTCAAGCAGACCCACGTTATTCGTGCATACCCTGAAAAATATATCTAATGGCGTGAACTTGGGTCAAATATTGCTTTTATCTTTCAATTTTGGTTCCAGATTAGCTTCCGCTTAAATCCGGCATTTAGTATATCTCATTAAGATGTCTTCAAAAGCAACAACAATTCAACACTTTGTTCCAACATCACATCATCAAATATATCCACACTGAGTGACATTGTTTATTCTCTAGGTTTTAAATATAGGTACGGCGCTGCCATTGCACATGTATGTTAAATTACAGGAATGTAAATTTTATGACATTTTCAGGATTCTCCATGTCATACCAGCCCATTTCGTGCATTTAACACCAAATTTACATTTGTTAGCAGTACCGGCTTTGATAGTTTGAATATTTAATATCTATCTGACTACTTTTATGCGTTTTCCATAATGTCAGGAGCAACAAAGACCTTGTTAAAACGTTTAGTGAACCGCCTCATGGTTCACAAAAGCTGTATTTTCCAACGCGTTTTCCACAAAATGGTTGGAGCCAGTTTAAGGCTTGCCTATGGAAACAACACTTGTCTTACTGGAGAAGTCCATCATACAACTTGATGCGTTTTGTGCATATTATTTTAACGTCGCTATTGATGGGGTTACTCTTCTGGGACCAAGGGAAAAAAATGTAAGTTTAAGTGTTCGTGTATATCATGTGATCCTTGCTTTTTAACATAATTCAATTCGGTTTATTGGAAAACAATTTTTCTCCAGATGCATTTTAGAAATGACATGATTCTAGTAAATCCCATGATTCTAGTGATCTTATAAAATCAATAACTCTATCCAAATGACACGATTCTAGCTAGTAATCATCATGCATTAAATAGGAAGTGATCAAGTTAGCGCGTGTGAGATGGCCTACATATTTGGTTTCAGTAAAATCATTGCCTTACAAAAATAAAAAACTTAGTGCGTGTGAAATGATAAAGTTAAACAGGAAGCAAACATATGGTAACTCAGTGAAATGGGATGGATTCCTATATCAAAATTTGAGCTCCTTTATATTTCCCTCAAAATGTACCCTCAAATTATCTGATAAGATATTCTTCTGCGTGACAGACATAATGCGCAGAGTTTATTCAATATCCTAGGATCGATGTACTCTGCTGTACTTTTTTGTGGCATAAACAATGCCTCTTCAGTAATACCATATGTTTCCATGGAGCGAACTGTTCTATATATCGAGAAGTTTTCTGGAATGTATGCATCATGGGCTTATGCTGTTGCACAGGTATAAAATACTATTCTTCTACTTGTATGCAGTAGATATACTACTATAGTTACTTACTATGCCTTGGGTGATAGAATCATAAACGAAGCAAAATTCTGTTTTTACCCTGTACTTAATGAAATGCTGTGATTTATCTTGTAGGTGACAATCGAGATTCCTTATCTCTTTGCCCAGGCATTGGTATTTGTGTGCCTCACATATCCTATGATTGGATATTATTGGTCAGCCTACAAGGTTTTCTGGTACTTCTATTCGGTATTGTGCTCTTTGATGTACTTCACCTATTTGGGAATGCTGCTTGTTGCAATGACTCCAAGCTTTCCATTAGCTGCCATTCTACAGTCTGCATTTTACACGCTGTTTAACTTGTTTGCTGGATTCTTGATCCCTAAACCGGTAATTCCATGTTACTTTTTATCTTGCATATTGATTATTTCGAATTTTATTATGATATCTTTCATTGTGGTCACCAAGACAAACAACAATGAAATTCATTTTGATTCTTGACTTTCAAGTTTAGAAATTTATAAAATAAATATGAACAGAAAGATTGATTTTGTTTCTAATATATATATATATATATATATATATATATATATATATATATATGAAAAGATCCATACTCAAATTCATTTTGATGTTGCTGGTCTGACCTTAAAAATCACATTTGCTACTTCTTGAATAGTTAACCAAAAGATATCACTTAATGGTATGTGCCCTATGTATACATCTTTTATATAATAAAACAAAAGCTATATAAACAAAAGCGGAAATTTTTCATTTCAAAAAATCAATTCATACCTTATTTGGTAATATTTTATTTATTTATTATTATTTTTATTTTTAAAATTTACTAAAAAAACTCAAATATTCCGGATTTGGCAATAGTTAAAAAAAAACATTCTTATATATAGTTAAGAAAAAAAATAAACATAAAAGTTTAAATGGCCTAAATATAAAGAAAAAACTTAGTAAAAAGCGGGAGTGATTTAAAAAATATTTGTGTCAAAAATAAACATAAAAGTTTTAGTGTCAAAAGTATAAAGAAAGAAACTTAGTAAAAAGCGGTAGTGATTTTAAAAATATTTGTGTCTAATGTAAAAATAAATAGTAATCGATTTTATAAAGAAAAAAAAATAAATAAAAAAACCCGTGCGTGCGCGGGAATATTAAACATAGTACAAGAATAAACAAGATCCTAGTGATGTTTTTTTTTTAAGTCATAAATAAAACGGTTTATGGACTTTTTATTTTAACTTTTTTTTCTTGCAGAAAATTCCTAAGTGGTGGATATGGATGTACTACGCGACTCCCACCTCATGGTCACTTAACGCGATGCTTGCTTCTCAGTTTGGTGATTTGCAAACGGAAATTGTAGTTTTTGGGCAAACCGAATCTGTCAAAAACTTTTTAAAAGACTACTTCGGGTATAACCAAGATCAGTTACCACTTGTGTATGTTATTCTTGGTCTATTTCCAATTGTTCTTGCTACTCTATTTGCATATTGTATAGCAAAACTAAACTTCCAAAGAAGGTAACATTTGTTGTAAAACTTAAGCATATATGGACTACTGTATATTTAGGCAAAGCTATGTGAACCTAAATCATAATAGAGTGAATAAAGCTCGCAACTCATATTAATTCGGATTTTTGATCTGAACGTTCTTTGTATTAGGAATTATTTCTAGAATGATATTAATCAGCGAATTGTAATATCTTAGCTTTACTAATGGAAAAATTGTTAGCCATCCCAAGAAAAGTATCATGTTCAACGTTTCAAGGGTTTCTAAAGGATCCTGTTATTAGAGTAGGGCACATTATTGCAATATTGCTGCTATATAAACGAAATTGACGACGTGATAATCACTATCCGTAAAGAATATTAACCATACCATTAACACTGGTGGGATTCGAGACTAACTTCTTTCTAGGATTCAACCTCAAAGAACATAACTTTCTATAGTGTACACAAAGTTCACAAGAACATCAGATTACTACTAATAATATAAACGAAATTGAGAACGTGGTAACCACTATCCGTAAAGAATATAGCCCTCACTAAACACTCATGGGATTTGAGATTGACTTCTTCCTAACCTCAAAAAACATTATGCGGCGTACACAAAGTTCAACATCAATGTTTGCATTTTGTATGTATTAAAAGTGAATCATATTTAAAAATTATAACGAATTTCTTTCCAAAGCAAAAGATGCAAATGTGCTAAGTTTATAATTAATTAAATATATTTATATTATAGTTATAAATATAATATATAGTTATATTTAATTCCCTTCAAAAACCTCATAAAATACTTTCAAACATTTGAGTTAAATTGCATTTATTAACCCACTCACTTCTCTCACACACCTGTGAGATAGATACAACGCACAAATTTGTTAATAAAACTCATAAATTCTAATATCTATAAAAAAATCAATTAATGCAAAGTTAAATTAGAAACGAGGGGACGACATGTATATGACGACGTATATAGCCGGAAGGCTCAATAGTTACCGGAAGGATTGAGCATCCGCGGGTACGAAACCAGAAGAACCAGACAACTTACCTTGATTCCACGGGATGATGTATCCACGTGCCCACACTAACTAACACCTAGTCTAGGAGTAGCTCGGCAGCCAGGTACAGTAATTATGGTAGTATAAACCCCATATTTACTCACGCATTTCATGAGAATTTACTGCACTTACACACACATTAATTATTCCTACTTTCCGGTACAACACCAATACTTACTCTCACGCCGGAGCTTGGTCATGGGGTCACACCTAGGGCGAGGCTAACGCGTTTGTTACATCTATACAGGTATCCGAAGGATCTCTTTGAGCCAAGACCAGAAGGCAATTCAGACATTCCGCTAGGTAGCAAAGATTTACTTCAACAAATTGGCGCCATCTGTGAGACCGATATTCAATCTGCCTAGGCTATAGAATGTCAGGTTCCGGTCCAGGAGGTTCAGGAGAGAGTAGGGACGACACCCCCCCCCCCCCCCCCCCCCCCCCCCCCCCCCCCCCCCCCCCCCCGGGGCGACCAAGGAACGGATTGAGGGGTGTCTGTCCACCCTTAAATCTATGATCAAGGAGCACAATCGAATGAACAATTTGGATCTGATACGGTTAGATTTCTATGATGAAGAACCGGAACACGGACGGGATGTTGTGAAAAAAGACGGAGGTTCGCGATGGGAGTAAAAATAGACGATGCAGACCTTGGAAAGACCTTAAAAGAAGTATCCAAATCACCATTGTCCTGGAGGATCATAGAGTTTTCCACACCTGAACACAAGATGCCGGCCCACATTAAACTGTATCCGACCCGGAAGACCACCTCAACCGATTCACAAGGGCCGCAACGCAGGGGGAATGGCCCATGCCGGTTTGGTTCCAGATGTTCCAGCAAACAGTGGACGAAAGAACTAGGGGTGGTTTGATCGGCTACCCCCTGGAAGCATTGATGAATGGGTCGACCTTCAGAATCAGTTCTAGACTCATTTTTCTCTACATAAGGCATGCTTTAAAGACCCAACGAAAATAGCCAAGATAGTCCGAAAGGCGAATGAGACCCTTCCAACATTTAAGGAAAGGTGGACTATGGAGACTAGTTTTATACTTGGTGTTCCGTAAGTAATGAGAATCTCTTCGTTCATGAACGGAAGTAAGTGCCCCTAGCTGGCAAAGCGCTTCGCAGGTAAAGTGCCTCAGACAGTCGAAGAGATGATGACCCGGATCGATGATTTCGTCCGGTCGGAAGAAGCCTTTGCCAACACTGAACTACCCAGAGGAGAGGGTTCAGACACCTCTAGAAAATTCCAGGCAGCAACTTTCCGCAGGGAAGATAGACCATTCCGGGGTCCATACGAGGGAGACAGAAGAAGGAATGATGGACGCCCGAATCACTATGGGCGGTACGGTTATGCTCCATACAGGCCTCGAGATCGACCACCTCTCTTACCACCAAGGAATGACTATTAAAGGCGTCCTGCCCCTTGTCTCACGTTGGAATCTCTTACCAAGCCTCCTAAAGAAATCTTAGCTATGAAGCATCAGTTATGTTTACCGCCTCCTAAACCGATGAATTATCCCCCTCGTAAATAACACCAATACAAGTATTGCGATTATCACGGAGAAAAGGGAAACCACACGAATGGTTGTTATCAGCTGAAGAAGCAATTGGAGTTGTCACTAGAGTCAGGTAAATTGAGTCATTTAGCTAAGGATGTAAGGCAGAGAGGAGGAGGAGGTTGAAGGGGAAACGCTCCGTCTAAGGATAAAGTGATTAACATGATCCCGGCCTGGCTAGAAGAAAGGAAACGGAGTAATAGGTAATGAATGGAAGACTAGATGAATATGCCCATCGTCTTTCCACCAATACCTACAGACGACGCATGGATGAACCCCTCATTATGGAATCGACGGTGGAAGGATACCTTGTGAGAAGGGTTTTCGTGGATGAAGGAGCCTCGGTGGAAATAATGTTTGAGAACTGTTTTGAGAATTTGAGCCTAGCGATAAAGTCTCATCTTAGGCAAACACAGATTGATCTGCTTGGGTTCGCTGGAACTGTGACAAAACCCTTGAGGAAAACCGAGCTGGAGGTGACGTTCGGAAGTAAGGGTTTGTGCTGGAAGACCACGATGAAATTTACGGTCATTCGAGCTCCATCTCCGTATAACATAATCTTGGGAAGAACTGGTTTGAAGATGCTTCGTGCAATTCCCTCGACCATCCACTCGATGATGAAGTTCCCAAAGCTAAGAGGAATTACAACACTGGTAACTCATTCAACAATTATTTCAGAATGTAAATGATTGGAAAGGAAGTAGATGATAGCCGAGGATGACGAAGGGGTTGAAACAAAGGAAAAATCAGAAGTGAGTCTTACAGAAAAAGTGTTCGTCAATCCGGCTTTCCTAGATCAATTAGTCACGATTGGAGGAAATCTGACGGCAGGATGTAAGGAACTACTAAAGGACCTACTAAAAAAGAACATAGACGTATTCGCTTGGGAACCGGCGGACATGACGGGAGTCCCAAGACATGTAATCGAGCGTACCTTGAATGTAAACCCATTAATAGACCCAATGTGTCAGAAACGGAGGATGTTGGCTCCTGACAGAAGCCAAGCAGTGACGAAGGAGGTGGAACAGTGGGTTAGAGCAGGTATAGTTCGACCGGTTAAATATCTTACATGGATATCTAATCCGGTGTTGGTCAAGAAATGTGACGGGAGTTGGAGGATGTGTATCGACTTTAAGAATATCAACTCAGCATATCCGAAAGACTACTATCCTCTCCCAGATATAGACTGGAAGATCGAGTCAGTCATGGGATACAAGTACAAGTGCTTTCTGGATACCTATAAAGGGTATCATCAAGTGAAAATGGCCAAGGAAGACAAAGAAAAGACAACCTTTTACACAGATCAAGGCACGTATTGTTACACCAAGATGCCCTTCGGTTTGAAAAACACCGAAGCAACTTATCAAAGGATGGTAGACTTTGCCTTCCAGTTGCAGCAGAGAAAAAATCTGGAAGCTTTTGTGGATGATATGGTCATAAAAAGTAATGAGGAAAAATTAATGATAGCGGACATTGCTGAAACATTCGATAATCTAAGAAAAATCAACATGAAACTGAATCCGAAGAAATGTTCTTTCGGCATGGAGCAAGGAAAGTTCCTTGGGTACCTGGTCATCTCGGAGGGAATTCGGTCTAACCCTAAAAAAACCAAGGCACTCATGGACATGCAGTCACCAAGTACCCTAAAGGAAATGCAAAGTCTTAGCGGAAAACTAACAACATTAAGCTGGTTCCTGTCCCGATCGACGAAGAGGTCGTTACCATTCTTCGACACCTTGAAGAGTATAACAAAAAAGAGCAAAGATGAGTATAAATGGACAGAAGAAGCAGACAAGGATTTCCAGGACATGAAGAAGCTTATAGCTGACCTACCGTCTTTCACCACGTCAGTTGCCAAAGAAACTTTGTACCTGTACTTAGCTGCATCAAATGAAGCCATGAGTGTCTTTGCTCCTCATGGAAAGGAAAGGAAGACAATGTCTGGTACACTACGTAAGAAGGAAAAGTTAACACTGTCTTTGCTGCACATGTCAAATAGGTTGCGACGATACTTCGAGGCCTATCCCATCAAAGTTATCACATATCAGCCTATCAAACAGATCCTTAACAAGGCACTGGCCTCAGGAAAGCTATCCAAATATTCAGTAGAGTTGGGGGCATACAACATAGAATATGAGCCCTAGGGTGCAATAAAAATGGCAAGTTTTAGCAGATTTCCTCTCAAAAATGCCCATCGAAAACGATTCCCCTGCTTATTTCCAGCAACCTGCTCGGAATGAAAGTAAAGATAAAGTTGAAAGTTGGACCACTTCATCGATGGGGCGCCAATCGAAGGTTCGAGCGGGACTAGTACTCATTAGTCCAACCAGAGTGGAATACACCTATGCCCTCCGTTTGGAGTTTGAAAGTACTAATAATGAGGCCGAATATGAATCTTTGTTGACTGGGTTACTGGATCGTACTTGAGGCATGGAGTACAGCGCATTGAAGCATGTGTAGACTCTCGAAGGCTCGGTCGCAAATCAAATAAATGGAGATTAGCTAAATCAAAATAATGCATCGCCGATTTCAAAGGATTTTCCATTCAACATTTCCCGAGCACAAAACCAAAAGGCTGACGTACTGAGCAAATCATTTGACGAAGGAGGTGCTGGTAGAGGTGTTGTCGAGAAGATTAATTGAAGGGAAAGAACTAAACACAATAGTCGAAGAAGAGGAAGATAACTGGATGACTACCATCATCAAGTGTTTGGAGGAAGGCATATGGCCGAAAGTAAAAACGATGCTCGAATGTAGAGAATGAAGATAAACCAATATATGATGGAAGACGGAGTACTTTTAAAAAAATTATATCTGGTGCCTATGCTAAGGTGTATGGGACCTTTGCAAGAAGCTTATGTCATTCGAGAGATCCATATGGGAGCTTACGGGATGCATTCCAGCCCTCAATCGGTCATGGCCAAGGCAATGAGATAGGGATATTACTGGCCTACTAATGCGTTCGCACGAGGTTTTAAATTTGTAGGCAAGAATTACCGGTTAACTAGGAACACATTCGGGCAAGTATACCCTAGTCAAGTTGTAGTATAGGTTTTGGTAAATCAAGGTCGTCCTAAGAGATTTGGTTGCACTTCAAGTGTCGTTTGTTTGTTTAAGCAGGTAACAAGGTCGTGGTTATGATTGTCACGGATCAAACCACAAAGAAAAGCAATATAAGAACAATCACACAAAGAACAGACATGTTTAGACAAATGATCACAAGTTATCATATGAGCCAAACAAGTATCAAGACATTCATGATTATTTCAATCAAATACAAAATCTCAACAATCATATCAATAACAAACATCTTGAAATATAAAAGTAACAAGGTTTACCCAAAGTATGAATTACAATAGGCAAAGATGAAGGATTATAGCAACCTTCAAGCCTCCAATCAACTACAACTTCTAACCAAGCCGGAAAATTATACCCGAACACTAACTTTAGCACTCCTTCTGGAAATGGCAGAGGTTTGTGGTCTTTTGGGGAAGATGAGTTAGTGAAAATTCGTCCTTAAGGGTGGAGGCTAGAATTTCACACTCAAAACTAAATCTAAGCACTCCTATATATAGTAGAAATCAACCCTTAGCCTCCAAGTAAGAAACTTGGGCACTAAGTGTTATAATGTAGCAGGTTAAGGAGTTATTAGAGACATATGATCGGACTTGGGACTTAATGGCATTTAATATTGCATTAAAAATAACTTGGAAAGGTCAGTTTGGTGCAGCCGATCGGCTGCGGGGCAAAACTGATTGGTTTCGCTGAAACATTTCCTCCAGCCAAATCGGTTGCGGGGCCCGACCGATCGGTTGTAGCATTTTCACAGAAAATGACAAGCATGAAAGTTGTAGATCTCTCTCTTAGCTTTCCGTGGCCGCTTGAATCACCTAAATCAGAGTTTGTATGCTCAAGATATAGCCAAAATGGTGAAGGTGTGTCGGGAACAACGAGTCTTCCAATATTTCTTTGTTTGAGCTTCTTTTCTTCATTTCTTTCTCGTTTTTCTTCTTGCACTTTATTCTTGAGTCTTTAGATCACTATCTTGATGACTTTATCTTCTCGAATATACTCCACAAGTCTTGTATTTGACGGGAATTCTTCGTACATGAATAAATCTTCGTATTTTACTTTTTTTTCCGTCTTTTTTCTTCACGTTCCTGTACTTGGCTACAAATGAACTAGCATACACACTTTTATACGATTAGGCAACAAAAGCATATAATTATAACCAAATAACATACATAAAAGCACGAATAATGCTACTAAAAACATGCACAATTTGAGCGTTATCAAATTCACCCACACTTAAACTTTGCTTGCCCTCAAGCAAATCTAAGAAAAAGAAAAATTAAAAATACATTCCTAAATGACAAAACGAAAAGAAAAATTTAAAAATTTGAATTTTTTGGGTTTTTTTTATCCATATCAAACATATATAAAAATAAGTGAAAAATGAGCGCAAACTCCCTCACACTTGAGGGTTTGCTTGCCCTCAAGCAAATCTAAAAATTAAGAAAAAAAATCCCACATGGAGCATGAAATATGATTAGAAAAATGTGATGCAAATCTACCAAGTACAAGTACAAGATATGATTCATCGTTTTAAGCTTTTAGTGATGAAAATCCGAGATGTTTGACAATACCCCATGGATTCTCTCGCTTGATAACATGGTTAAGCACCTCACGAAAAGGAATGGATGTATAATTCACTCAACACTCAATTTATTTAGTGAAGGATAGTATTAAAGAATAGTACACTCATATTGCTCAGTCATGATCTAATATTACTATAGGCTTGTACAAGAAACAAAACTCTACTGACGTGACGTAAGCGCCAAGTGTAAACATCTAAAGAGGGCTTTTATTCGGGTAAGGCTAAAAGGGTTTACCAAGATTATGTTCAAACATTACATACAAGAATATAATAGATCGCTGGCATGAATTCTTGATTAAGTCAAACAACGGACGGTCACTAGAGTATACCTCGGATTGCTGGCGCGTTATTCGCATAACGGATGGTCACCAAAAATATGCACTAGATCGCTGGCGCGTCATTCGATCCTTCAAGAACCGGATGGTCACTAAAATATTCATGCACTTCATATTTTCTCAAAGCCAAAAGGGAAGGGATAAGGTATAGGAATATTTATGAATTTGGTTTTAAAAGAAAAAATAAATTCAAATCTAATACCCATGTTGTTAGTCACCGATCAAACCACAAACCCAAAAATGATTATAGTTACTAACTTCTCTTCACATATCGATCACTAAATATATATATCACGTCTTAGCACATTAGCTAATCGATATCTCAAACATACTTCATCTTCCTTCATCTACATAATAATATAGCACAATGGCTATAATTGTCATCACATGTATTTTTTTCTTTCATTTTTTTTCGATGACTTATTCTTTTTTTTCACATTTTTTCCGCATACATCACATCTCCCCCACACTTCGTATAAACACACACCACAAAAATACAAATAAGAAGCTACAGTCCTCATCTTTGTCGGAATGGTACACACGATTGACAAAGTGCGGCTAACTCATAATCATCAAAAACAATCCAATCATACCAAGCAAATAGCAACCCACCAATTAGACTTTGACAAGGGGTTAGGCTAAGGTTTAGTGTAAAATATATATATTTTTTTAGTGGATGTAACAAAAAGAAAGGGATGGCTCAAAGGGTGTACTATGGGTATCTAGGGCTAAAGAATGAGCGCTAACAAATGAGTCCATATAAAGGTGGTTAACTAACCGATGTGATTAGCTAATATATCATTAGATGTAAAATGTAAGGCCATTTGGTTTTATTCCTAAAGGTGCCTTTTTATCACACAAATACACTTATATCACACGAATGTGATCTTACTGCGGTCTAGTAATGATTTGCAAGTACAAGTTCTAGAATAAATAAAATCACCGGCACACTCATAGCAATAGATTCAAGCATAAAAGATGTATGCTATATCTGAAACAGGCTCAAATCCTCACAATTTAGTGGAAGGGCTATAAATTGTGCTAGCAAACGTCATCGATCCCAGAATGGATTGCAATATTAATTGGGGCACATCTCAAGTTTTTCAAAATTTACTGATTTTACAGTGGATTGATCCAGTTATTCTAATATATTATCCTATACGCGTGAAAACAACTAGATTATGAGGGCAAACAAGTTCACAAAAGTTTAAAATTGGCCCAAAAATTTAGAATTTAAAAACTAGTTTCGTTTTTCTTACTTAACTTCCCCCCACATTTAAGTTAAGCACACAAAAGAAAAATAACTTAACGACTATAAAAATATTTCAATTATTATTACTACTATTACTATGAGAAAACTTTAAAAAATAAACTAGATATGACTTTTTCTTTTCCCAAGAGTTCTCAATAGCTCTATTGAAACATACAAAGAAGCGGAGAAGCAGATCAGCGCGAAGCATATTAAAAACCCAACTTCTTTAGGGAATCAGGGAGACCCACCTTATACCTCTCTTATAGTATGTTCACAATGGGTGAGCCTTACTTTAGAGGGACAAAAAGAAGTCAATTTATAAAATAATCTACCAAAAAAACAAACAAGGCAAAAATAACAAGGAAGCAAAATAAATCAATTGTGAAAAATAAAATTCAAAGCATGTAAGATAGGGGAAATTAAAATAAGAATATACCAAGAGAAACGAAACTTCACGGGCCAAGAAATCGCGATCGAACTCCAAATGATAAGATGCTAAGCAAACGCTAGCATAACCGTGTGAGATCAATCGATTTCTCATCCAAACATGTCCAATCAAGAGTGTAAGGTTCACGATACAACCAATCCTTCCTCCACAAGCTTATTAAATCTGAAAAAAATGAACTAAACTACAAAAGCACATAAAATTATAAAACTCACTTTCGTAGGCATCACAGTTACATTTAGCGTATGCAACAAGCCTTTAAACCCCTCGGTGGCCTGCGTGGACGAATTTTAGTCTCGTGAGGGTTTCCAGTGAACATACCCACAAAGTTCGAAACATTTTATTTTTAAAAACATGTGCTTATTTATTCAGAATGTACTAAAGTAACAAAATTAAAAATGTAAAAACAAAATTTAAGTAGAATAAAAGAAATGATGCTCTTGCAAAAAAAAACATTTAAATTTATTCTATCTAAACACAAACACACAAGAACAAAAAACGAAAAATGATTTTTTTTAATTTTTTTTGTTTTTTTTGTTTTTTACCGATTGGTCCAGCCGATCGGTGAGAGGATCTAACCGATCGGTTGGAATGAACCAAATATAACCAACCTTCCAGCCGAATCAGTTACGAGATGACCGATCTGTTGGAAAGAATTTTATAATTTTTTTTAGTTTTTTTAGTTTTTTTTTTTTTTTTTTATCATTTTTATAAAAAAACAAGTTTTATTTCAAAACTTTTATTGATAAATAAAACAAGAACACAGAATGTAACAGACACAAAAATAAACACACATAAACACATTTTCACTAGAAGAACACCAAAAACAAAATACGAAACTTAAAACAAATAAAAGCACGATCACAGAAAAACGACAATCACATAGACGCAAGCAAACATAATTAGTCACGTAAAACAAATTAAAACAAGACAATCTAAAACAAGATAGTTTTATTTAAAATTAATAAGAAACTAATCTAAACAAGAATAACACAAACAAATAACATAGAAACATGCAAGAGATCACATAACATATAAAACATAAAACTCAAGAAACTGGAAACACACACAATAAAAAAAATAAAAAAAATGGGACAAAAGCCTCCAACCGAATCGGTTACGGGATGACCGATCGGTTGGAGTTGTTTTATTGAGTACGAGGTTTCCAGCTGATCGGTTGGAGTTCCAGCCGATCAGTTGGTTGATTCGGGGTGGTTTTGGTGGTTTTTTCGCAAACATTTTCAAGCACACTTAGAAAGCAATCACTGAAACGAACATTTTTAAAACACATGAAACGAAATCCCAACATCAAAAACTTGATTTGATGCCAAGATCATTTGAGCAATTATGAGAAATTGAGAGATTTTAAGAAAAAGACAAGCATTCAAGCAAACTTCATGAGTAACAAGAAAGCAATCAAGAGCAATCAAACAAGAGTAAATCATTCATGAGCAAGGGCAATTTAGCATTCGAACAAACTAACAATTCAAGCAAAAAATTCAACAAACAAACAAACACAAGAATACAAACGCAAGTCCCCGGCAGCGGTGCCAAAAACTTGATGCGTTCGTACGAGGTTTTAAATTTATATGCAAGAATTACCGGTTAACTAGGAACACATTCGGGCAAGTTTTCGTCCCAAGAGACTTGGTTGCACTTCAAGTGTCGTTTGTTTGTTTAAGCAAGTAACAAGGTCGTGGTTATGATTGTCACAGATCAAACCACAAAGAAAAGCAATATAAGAACAATCACACAAAGAACAGACATGTTTAGACAAATGATCACAAGTTACCATATGAGCCAAACAAGTATCAAGACATTAATGGTTATTTCAATCAAACACAAAATCTCAACAATCATATCAATAACAAACATCTTGAAATATAAAAGTAACAAGGTTTACCCAAAGTATGAATTACAATAGGCAAAGATGAAGGATTATAACAACCTTCAAGCCTCCAATCAGCTACAACTTCTAACCATGCCGGAAAATTATACCTGAACACTAACTTTAGCACTTGAGCACTCCTTCTGGAAATGGCAGAGGTTTGTGGTCTTTTGGGGAAGATAAGTTGGTGGAAATTCTTCCTTAAGGGAGGAGGCTATAATTTCACACTCAAAACTAAGTCTAAGAACTCCTATATATAGTAGAAATCAACCCTTAGCCTCCAAGTAAGAAACTTGGGCACTAACATTGTGTTCTCAAGATTAATTTAGAGGAGAAAGGAAAAGAAATGAAAAGAAACTATATTTATTTTGTGTTCTTCAGAATTTTTAAGAGCATAAAGGAAAGGAAATGGAGGAATTAGGAGGGGAAATTCGAAGCTTTTTTGTCCCAAAAGTTTCCTCCCAAAAATGGGAGGATTGCGAAGGAAAGCTCAAAACAAAGTTAAACTGACGAAATTAACCTTCCTTTTTATCAGCAATTGAGTTATCTCCTTAAGCTTCATGATCTTCGTCTCCCACAAAATCTAACAACATGTATGCTATAATCTTGATGACACAGAAAAACAACTAACAACAAATTTTTTGTACAATTGTTGTTATTAAGTTTCAACTGCAATGAACACATGAAACATCTGATAGACTGATAATGGTTCGTTCTTTTTTGAGCTTTAGACGTATGGTGGCCTGAATAATTGAATACCTCCTTCAATCTATCTAATTTTAGGGCATCAAGTTTTTCAGTTCTAATTGATGATGGGCTATGTTTCTATTAGCTTTTCTTTCATTTGATCAGATGGGTCATACAATAGCCATATGAAATAAATACTTTACGTAAGATTTTTTGGGTCAAAATACCAAATAAAAGTTGGTCTTGAAAAAAGATGATATTGATAGCAAAATCAGAATTTTGGTAAAGATATTTAGTTATTTAATTTTAGTGATTAATCGGTGTATGTGTAACAAGGGCATAATTGTAAAAGTATATATCTCTTTCACTTCTTTTCTGTAGGTAGTTTTTCAACTCAAGAACATAACATAAAACATTATGTTTCATTTCTTTCGTTTTCTTTTCTTTCCTCCCTTTATCACTTCTTTTCTTTTCCTCTTAATCATAACTCGAGAACATAGTGTAAGTGTCATAAAGTAGCTGGTTAAGGAGTTATTAGAGACATATGATCGGAATTGGGACTTAATGGCACTTAATATTACATTAAAAATAACTTGGAGAGGTCAGTTTGGTGCAGCCGATTGGCTGCGGGGCAAAGCTGATCTGTTTCGCTGAAACATTTGCTCCAGCCGAATCGGTTGCGGGGCCCGACCGATCGGTTGGAGCATTTTCACAGAAAATGACAAACATGATAATTTAGATCTTTCTTTTAGCTTTCCGTTGCCGCTTGAATTACCTAAATCGGAGTTCGTATGCTCAAGATATGGCTAAAATGGTAAAGGTGTGTAGGGAACAACGAGTCTTCCAATATTTCTTTGTTTGAGCTTCTTTTCTTCGTTTATTTCTCGTTTTCCTTCTTGCACTTTATTCTTGAGTCTTTAGACCACTATCTTGATGACTTTATCTCCTCGAATATACTCCACAAGTCTTGCATTTGACGGGAATTCTTCATACATGAATAAATCTTCGTATTTTACTTCTTTTTCCTTCTTTTTCTCCACTTTCCTGTACTTGGCTACAAATGAACTAGCATACACACTTTTATACGATTAACCAACAAAAGCATATGATTATAACCAAATAACATATATAAAAGCACAGATAACGCTACTAAAAACATGCACAATTTGAGCCTTATCACCTACCATGCACCGAGACGCCAAAAATGAGATCCAGAAGTGCGACTCATGTCAGATCCATGCTCCGGTCACAAAGCTACCAAAAACGGTGATGACTTCAATAATGGAGCCATTGTCGTTCTACCAATGGGAAATGGACATTCTGGGCCCTTTGACGCAAGCTGCTAGAAATATAAAGTTTGTGATAGTTGCCATTGATTATTTCACCAAGTGGATAGAGGTAAAACCATTGGCAAGGGTCACCGGAAAGGAGGTCAAGAAGTTCATGTGGGTTAATATTGTGTGCAGGTTTAGCTTTCCGAGAATCATATTTACCGACAACGACACACAGTTCATCAATGATCCATTCAAAAGTTGGTGTGAAAAGTTGAACATTAAGCAAATGAACACCTGTGTGGCTCACCCGCAAGCCAATGGCCTTGTAGAAAGGGAAAACAAAAGGTTGATGGAAGGAATCAAAACGAGACTAGGAAGAGACAGGGCCGGATGGGTAGATGAATTTCCAAACGTCTTGTGGGCACATAGGACATCCCTAAAGCAAAGTAACTGTGAAACTCTGTTCAACCTTACTTATATCAGCGAGGCAGTTATCCCAGCGGAAATAGGTATGCCAACTCATAGATATATGTTGATCCGGGAGGATATGAATGACGAAGAGATGTGCTTGAACCTTGATTTATTGCAAGAAAGGAGGGAAGCAGCTGCAATCCGAGAAGTGCGGTACAAGACAAAGATGGAGAAGTATTACAATTAGAAGGTTCGTCCAGTGTCCTTCAAACCCGGAGAGTTTGTGTAACAAAGAAATGAGGCCAGCAGAGTGGAAGATCCAGGGAAGTTAGGTCCAAAGTGGGAAGGACCATATAGGGTGACTGAAATGTGCCAGAGTGGATCTTATAAGTTGCAGACTATGGATGACCAAGAGGTTCCCCGGAAGTGGCACGCCATTAACCTCCGAAAGTTTTACTTATAGATTACTGATAACGTCAAATAGTCCTGAATTTTAAGTGTCAATTTCCCCCGATAATGCTCGTATTTTATATCATTTATATGGATTTACGCTTGTATTCATTTATATTTCACTTTTAGGTAAATTATGAGAATTAGAGCTTATGAGACGCGGATTTGGAGATTTTCCTAAGGATTTATGATAGTATGCCAACTGTGAATAAGCTACGGCGCAACTCTTTCTCTCACATTACGCCGTAGCTAGTGTTTTGACTCGGAAGACCAACTTAACAGCAACTACGACGTAACTCCCAACTAAGGTTACACCATAATCATCTAGGTCAAGAAATGTTTTGTGCATCCATCAACTACGCCGTAACTCCTCACAAGGATTACGCCGTAGCCCAACCAAAAGAGATATGTATTGAAGATACGGCGTAACCTTTCCCAAGTGTTACGCCGTAACCTGCTTAACGAGAGTTTTAATTGGAGGATTATTGAAGTTACGGCATAACTCTCAACTCAATTTACGCCGTAACTAGGATCGTGCCTATAAATAGAAGCCCTATGTTTTGAATTTCACATCATTCACTCACAACTCAAAGTCAGAGAACGTGAAGAGGGGTCCAAAGGCAGATCATTCGGAGCATACGGAGCCATCTCCAAGGGAGAAATCACTCCATATCGATAAGCATTAGCGATTATCTTTATCTTTTAGTTTTGATTCATGTCTTCCATTATGTTAAACATCGAATTATTTGTTTCTTTTAATATGATCGGCTAAGCACCTTTGTAGCCTAGTTATGATTCCTTGAATATTTTGTTTATGTTTTCTTGCTTCCGTATAATTGTTTCTAGTGTATGCATGCATAGTTAGTTGGTAGTTACCCTAGCTTCGGTAGTTTTGAAATGCGGTCGTATCTAGTTGCTTAGGATAATTGACCAACTGTCCCTAAGTAGTTAGGTAGAGTTGGGGAGGGAAAGAATTTACCAACTGACGACCCTTCCTCACTTGTGCGAACTAACCAATTGATCACCGGTCATCCGGATGAACTTAAGAAGTTAGGGATGAGTGTCTAAGATGCTAACGCCCGGACACTCATTATTTCGAATCTTTCATGTAGGGTACTTAATTACTTGGCTTAGGCGACTAAAAACCACTCGACTATCAAGGGTAGAATCTTGACCTCGGGTAGGAGCCTTTGTTGATAGGTTAGGATGAATTGACCAAATGCTGTCCTAGCGACTTAAACCCCCACTTGAATCAATTGGAAGTAATAAAACATGAACATTACACGATAGGATGAGTAATTAGGTTAGCATACTTTCCCTCTATTGATCACAACCTCTATCTACTTTACACTTTTATTTCTTGTTTATTAGTGAATTAATCATTTCAAACCTCAAACCAGTTAAAGCCAGTGACACATAGACTTAATTAGAATCTGTTCACATAGCTCTTGGGACGAACTCGGTTTTACCGATTACTACACTACACAAGACTGGGGTACACTGCCCGTGAGTGCATAAGGTGGACCATAGGTAAACGAGACATTATAAATATATTAAAACCTGGTCAGAAATCCTGCATCAATTTTTTGGCGCCGCTGCCGGGGAGCTATATTAGGATTTTTAATAAGTCTATTTCGTTTAATTTTCTTTTTCTTTTGTAATGTCAGGATTCAAAACCAGAATCTCCATGACATTTCTGGCCACTCCATTTGACAATCTGAAAAGACAGTCCCGGACGAGAAAAGACTACTCTCCTATTCATATCCATAATATCTTCTCATTTTACGAGTCTGATCAATCTGATGCTGAGCCCGAAGCAATTGAGGAAGTTAATGTTGAAGGGCTAACAATGGAATAGTATCTGGAGCAAACCACCATAAGCTGTCAAAGAGCTTTCACGCAAAACTCTGAAATGGGGGAATTCTCCATTCCAAACCGGTTCATCTGGGAATTACATGAGCTACAATTTTCAGGAGACAAGAATGAAGATGTTCAAGATCATGTGGAAGAAGTGCTTTATTTGTCTTCTCTTTTTAGCATCTGGGATGTTTCTAGGTACTCTGTTATGGTAAAAGTTTTCCCTATGACTCTCACGGGAACAACTAAAAGGTGGTTTAATAGACTCCCTGCCAAATGCAAGGGATCGTGGGATCGAATCAAGAGAGAGTTTGTTCAACAATTCTGCCCTCCTTCGAAAATTGCTAAGCTTCTCAGTAATATCTATAAGTTCATTCAAGGGAGTGAAGAAACATTGTAACAAGCATGGGAAAGATACAATGAGCTTCTCTACTGTTGCCCTACTGATGACCCTAGTAAGCACCAAATTTTCTATGTTTTCTATAGAGGCATTAACATCGAGACCCGTTAACTTCTTGATTCACATAGACCTATTCCAGGCATGACACCCAACCAGGCTTTGGAGTCTATTCGACGAATATCTGATCATTGCTATTAATGGCATGTGGAAACTGGTTATGGACCCAAGGATAATTCCAGCACAAGGTAATGAAAACTTTGACCAAGAAGGAAAATGATTATGGGGTAATGTTTGAGAAGAGGAGACTAGAGAGGGCTAATGAGAATGAGGCTTTTAGGGTAGAAGAAGTGAAAAGTTTATTTGGGACCAAGGTAGAAAATAACTTGGAAAATATGATTCTTAATCACATTGAAAAATCCAAGAAACGTGATGAGAGGGAAGAAAAAATGATGAGAGAAGTTTTTGAGAGCACAATATCTTCCCTTAGAATTCATGATGATCGGATCAAAGGCTTAGAAAAGAAAGTTGACTTGTGCTCCAAAGCCATTACTGATTATCTTGATAAGCGTGATGAAGAAATTGTCAATTCAGTTACAATTAAGACAGTTTCTGAGTACCCAACTACCTTCTCCGAGAAGGTTAAAAGAAGGATCAAGAAGGAGAAACTCCTACTTCATGATATAGGAGCTCTTCTGGTAAATGTCCCTTTAATTAATTCCTTTAGAACTAATCCAAATCATGTTTTGCAGGAATTAAGTGATGAGAAGAGTGTCCTTGATGAGACGGTGTCAGTTCAACTTAATGAACGGTGTTCGGCAATTTTAAGAAATGAATTGCCACAAAAAGAAAAAGATCCAGGCTGCTTTACTCTCTCTTGCCTAATTGGGAATCTTAACATCTGCAATGCCTTGGCTGATCTTGGGGCTAGCATTAGCATCATGCCTCATTCAATGTTTTTACGCATGGGAATCGGAAGTCTAAAGCCGGTAAAAATGAACATCGAAATGGCGGATATGTCCATGCAATCACCTCTGGGGATTGTAAAAAACGTGTTAGTAAAAATTAACAAGTTCCTCTTCCTGGTGGACTTCGTTATCCTGGATATTGCTGAAGATAATAGGATATCAATCATTCTAGGTAGGCCCATGCTCGCTACTTCCCATACGAAAGTTGATGTTTGTGCTCGAAAGATGACGCTTGAAGCAAATGGAGAAATAGCTACATTCAGAGCAAATGAACTTTTGTCTACCCCTAAGAAGGTTTGTGCGATAGACCCTAATGGCGATTTTGGTAATGCCTTGGAAGAATTTTTAAGTGAAGCTCCAAAGACTCCTTCAAATCCTAACGATATTGCTCTAGGAAAATATTTTGACGTATTTGTTAACTTTGAAGAAGCGGAGGAGAGTTTGGGAATCAGTACCGACGACTTTTCTAGTGACATCGACATGGTCCCTTGGCACAACAATTCTGAGAAAACTTTTTCGCTATCAGACCGACCTATGTTCTATGAGATGCGAACTCGGATTCATCATCGGAACGCTTATAACCTTCAAATTTCATGTAAGATAGGTTCATCGATTTCCATCCCTTCATTAACACGAAGTCCCTGGTAAACATCATAACAAAATAATGTTACAACCAAGTAATGGTGAAAGAATTGGAGTATAAAGGGAATAATTTCCTGGGGATCGCAACGAATTTTCATGTCTTTGTCGAGACACACACCTTCTTGGTCGATTCTGTGGTATTAGATGACACTAGCGAATTCATGGAGGACGGACTCTCCGGTGTAATTTTGGGAAAGCCCTTCCAGGAATTATCTAGTCTTGATGGAAATGAAAAGGAAGAACTGGTGTTTTTGAAAATTGGCAACGATAAAACAGTCTTCAGAATGCCAAGAACTTTGAAAAACTTTAAGAGCTGGACAAAGAAGCAATTAAGCCATGCTCGGCCACTCCTTGACGTAAGTGACGAAGAAAAAGCCAACGGGATTAATCACCCGTACCAACAAATCAAAAATTTCTATTTGGGTTGCTTGGAGCCTGACCCGGATTACAAGCGGGACGAGAATCTCATCAAATGGATTCAGCGTGGAGATTGCCACATCCACGAAATGACAAACAAACATTTTTAGCCCATGGCTTTGAGTCTAACTTAAAGACTCGGTAATAAAGAAAAGTGCTCTTTCGGGAGACAACCCGAATTATCCTTTTTATTTATTTCTTTTATTTCATTTTTTGTCGGGTTTTGTGTTTTTAACATTTTTGCAGGAATTGGAGATGAATTCACAAGTGACTAAAACAGGGACCTGTTCTGTCCAACAGTTACGGCGTAACTCATCCTCATGGTTACGCCGTAACATATCCTCAGTAGCGATTCTCTCCAAGACATAAACCATTACGGCGTAATCTCATTCTATGGTTACGCCGTAGCTATTCTCCAGTAGCCGAATGCCAGGTTTTACCACAATTACGGCGTAACTCCTCTTTTGGGTTACGTCGTAATTCTCCTGCAGTTCTAATTTTTTCAGTATTAACGCAATAACCTTGTATTAGTTTTTAAATGAACTTTGTGGGTATGTTCCCTGTAAGCCCTCACGAGACTACACTCGTCCACTTGGGACACCAAGTGGTTTAAAAGGCTTGTTGCATATGCTAAATGTAACCGTGATTCCTACGAAAGTGAGTTAGATTTCTTTTTGTTTTTGTTTTTCTTTTTTAGAATTATGCTTGTTGGTCAGTGTGATTTCAGGGAATGAAGTTTGCTCATGGATGCTTAAGCGAAGGCACTATTCTCTTCGTGGGCCTTCTTTCTTTTTAGGAGCGAATTTCAGGGAAGTTCTCGCTCTAATTCTACTTTCTCTTCACCTTAAATTAACGTTTAGTACAAAAGGGACTTTGTACATCTCAAGTGGGGGGACGGGAGTAGAATTATTACTTGAACTTATTTGCCCTCGTTTTTCTAGCATATTTTGAAAAATTATGCCATTTTTAAAATTTTGACATGTTTTTCTTAACCTAACTAGATTAGACCTTAGACGATCACATTATAACCCTTGATATTTTATGGTGAGATTAGCCTTATCTGTTTCCACTTATTTACCCAAATCCACCAAATTATGAGTGTGCATGTAGCTTGTAAACTTTAGAACTTGGCCTTTGCATCATTTCGAGACCATAGACGAGGTATGTTGAGTTTGTTTAATGTATATGGAATAGTCAGTTTGAGAAGGAGATATTTTTAGGATTATCACCCAAATAGCCCATCCTTGTGTGTCTATCGATTAGTCACCTTGACTTTTCGACCCCCATGTTAAACCCTTTTGTTGTACTCACCTTTAGTGCAAGATACCCCTAGATACACCCATCTGAGCCATTCCTTTCATTTTGTTCACCCAATATATATTGTTTCGTTACACCCATTTGCCTTAGCCTACCGTGTAGTCTTAATTTATAATCGGGAAGTCATTGTTTGCCTAAGTTCAAGGTTCAAGTAGAGAGGTTCGAAAATCACGCTTTCGTCAAAGACTTATATTTGAAGATCATTGAAGACCCCCAGGTACTCACTATATATTCATCTCAAGTGGGGGGATGTTATGTTTTAGTTATGATTCAAAAAAAATAGTAGTTTATTGATTATTGTAAAGTGCAATGTTATAAGCACTATGATTGGAGCTCATCAAAGATTAAGCATCGAGGAGGCCACCTCGGTCCCATTTGAAGAATTAAGTTGGTAATTATTGCGCCAACAGTTGAAGAACAGGTAATATGCCCATCATGACGTCCGCTAATGGCACAACTACTTGTTATATCATGATCCGGTTTCTTCACCTTAAAGCTTAAACTTTGGATGAACGGTAGGCGGTGACAACTTAGTTATAGGTTAAGATTATTTTCTTTGTTACTTTTATTTTACACCAATTATTTCCCATGTCTTATCCTACCCTTTAGTCATGAAGCGTGTCTAGGTGATGAAGCGAGCAATCTTTGGTGCCTTGGCCATGGATTTGGTCATGTATCATTGATTTTGTCCACTTTGCCGTGACACGTTAGTAATGACATTTCACCCTTAAAACCTGTTGTTTCTACCCATATTGCCTTCAAGAATTGTTTAGTCCTTAACTCTAGTGGTGGAGATTTGTGTAACCGCCAAGCTTATGATAGAATACATGCTATGACTGTGCTTTGAGTGATCACCCCAAAATTGACACTTAGACTAATTGAGAGAATTTGAGTGTTTTGTTCCCATTTCTTTAAGTGTTCGGCTTTGATTTATTCTAGCATAAGGGATTTTTAAACTCATATCTTCCTGGTAATGGGGGATATCTTTTTAGAAAATTTTCTAATAAGGTCTACTTGAGGGCAAGTAGAGTTCAAGTGGGGGGATATTTGATAACATCAAATAGTCCTGAATTTTAAGTGTCAATTTCCCCCGATAATGCTCGTATTTTATATCATTTATATGGATTTACGCTTGTATTCCTTTATATTTCACTTTCAGGTAAATTATGAGCATTGGAGCTTATGAGACACGGATTTGGAGATAGTTCTAACGATTTATGATAGTATGCCAACTGTGAAGAAGCTACCGCATAACTCTTTCTCTCACATTACGCCTTAGCTAGTGTTTTGACTCAGAAGACCAGCTTAACAGAAATTACGGCATAACTCCCAACTAAGGTTACGCTGTAATCATCTAGGTAAAGAAATGTTTTGCGCCTCCATCAACTATGCCGTAAATCCTCACAAGGATTACGTCGTAGCCCAACCAAAAGAGATATGTATTGAAGATACGGCATAACCTTTCTCAAGTGTTATGCCGTAACCTGCATAACTAGAGTTTTAATTGAAGGATTATTCAAGTTACGGCGTAACTCTCAACTCAATTTACGCCGTAACTAGGATCGTGCCTATAAATACAAGCCCTAATTTCTGCATTTCACATCATTCACTCACAACTCAAAGTCAGAGAACGTGAAGAGGGGTCCAAAGGCAGATCATTCAGAGCATATGGAGCCATCTCCAAGGGATAAATCACTCTATATCGATAAGCATTAGCGATTATCTTTATCTTTTAGTTTTGATTCATGTCTTCCATTATGTGAAATATTGAATTATTTGTTTCTTTTAATATGATCGGCTAAGCACCTTTGGTGCTAGCCTAGTTATGATTCCTTGAATATTTTGTTTATGTTTTCATGCTTCCGTATAATTGTTTCTAGTGTATGCATGCATAGTTCGTTGGTAGTTACCCTAGCATCGGTAGTTTTGAAATGCGGTCGTATCTAGCTGCTTAGGAGAATTGACCAACTGACCCTAGGTAGTTAGGTAGGTAGAGTTGACGACCCTTCCTGGCTTGTGCGAATTGACCAATTGATCACCAGTCGTCCGGATGAACTTAAGAAGTTAGGTATGAGTGTCTAACATGCTAGCGCCCGGGCACTCATTATTCCGAATCTTGCATGTAGGGTACTTAATGACTTGGCTTAGGTGACTAAAAACCACTCGACTATAAAGGGTAGAATCTTGACCTCGGGTAGGAGCCTTTGTTGATAGGTTAGGACGAATTGACCAAATGCTGTCCTAGCGACTTAAACCCCCACTTGAATCAATTTGAAGTAATAAAACATGAACATTACACGATAGGATGAGTAATTAGGTTAGCACACTTTCCCTCTGTTGATCACAACCTCTGTCTACTTTACACTTTTATTTCTTGTTTATTAGTTAATTAATAATTTCAAACTTCAACCGTTAAAACTAGTGACACATAGACTTAATTAGAATCCGCTCACATAGCTCTTGGGACGACCTCGGTTTTACCGATTACGTAGGTCCAAAAGTTTATGGATCTAAGTAGCCTTGAATGACTAATAGTAAACTTTAATAAATTCAATTTACTATATGAAGAACTCTGTAATCTATTGGTTTTCACAAACACATAATCAAGCACATATAAGGTTCGAATGATATAGATTTTAGAGAGAGAAAGTGGAAGATGGGAACCTTTCTAGAGAGAGAAAGTAAACAAAAGAAAGAAGGTTAGATTGAGTGAAAGGTCCAACCCTCTACCTTAGGAGGTAGAGCATATTTTTAGTTACATACTACACGTCCTCCTTCGGACTGTGGATCAGGCATAAAGTGGGTAAAGACTCGTCCTTCCTCCACGGTGTTGCACTAAACTAAATAACTAACTAAAATAACTAGTAAATAACGTAATGTCTACGAGCTAACATATGCTAGACTAGAGTTGGAGTGACCGACTCTTCAACATGGATTTTCTAAATCCTAACAATCTCCCCCTAAGGGAGGTCACCCCATGAAATACATTTTGTATCCTAGCATTCTATATTTGTCTTTAGTTCTGAGGTCGTAGACTTCATTTCTTCAATTCCCGCAATCTTTGTGCTTTAGTAGTGACTCTTCATAGTCCGAGTGCTTTGTACTTTCAGTGGAGGTCTTTAACTGATCCACGTCTTGATGATCTTCGAGCTTTCTTTGAGATCGTCAGCCACAGTAAATCTATGGATCACCCATTATTGTGTTGCCATCATGTGATGTTGTGACTTTTGGACCGACATGCTCACACTTTCAGGATCATGACATCTTTCCATCAGAGTAACGGAAGCTTTACTGGTTTATGATATTTGCAGTAGCGTAGCAGAAGCATAGTATAAAAATATCAGAGCCAGGTTATGTAGATATGCACTAGTCATGATTTATTTAATTAAGTGTGGATGCTGTGAGCATGCGGCTTTGGATTGACTTCTCAATTCTGATCAGCTGCAACCGTCCAAATGTACCTGCAAACAACAGTTAGCAATAAAACACACGAAAATGTCTTTGATCACTTTCGTTGAATTGAGGTACACGGCCCACGGTTCCCCGTTGATCAGTACAAGTACTGCCTGTGATCAGGTATAATTCCGAAGAATCTCCTTGACAGGGTTTCGCAGCTGTTCTAGCTGTTCTCAAACCGGAACGTCTCAAATAAGACAACACAGAGTGAGTGAACCAGCAAATTGAGATTCACTGATTGATGAAAAATTGATTTGAAAAACAATCGTGTATTTCTTGAAGAAAGTGTTTTGCAATACAACGAAGGTTTTATGAGAAAGATCAATTTTCAATCAAAATACTTTTTGTATTAGAAAATGAGTACACATTCGATGTGCTAGAGAAAAGAACAGATTAACACATCGAACGGTTTTTCCAAAAGTATTTTTCAATCAGAGATACTTTTTTTGTTTGAAAATGAATACACATTCGATGTGCTAGAGAAAAGAAGAGATTTGCACATCGAACGGTTTTTCCAAAAGTATTCGTCAATTCATTTCCTGGACCAAGGTTGATTCAAGAATGAATCGCCCCATTGTTTCTATCCAGTTCTCACAAGCTTGATTTTTAGAAAAGATCTCACATGTCACCCACCAAGAGCTTGTTTGATGTTGGCTCTAGAAGGCTTTCCATCGTCATTGTGAATATGTTTGCATATCACTCAGATGTTCTAGCAATACCACAAGGATAATGCGTAGGACTCATAAGATATATTCTTACTTTCCACATTGTGTGAAACAACAAGTCTTCATTATTTTTGTGTCCTAATGAGATATTGTGGATGATCTCTTGGCTCTAGACTCAATTGTGCATTTTGGTTCCTATGCCAGAGACTAGGGAGAGGGTCTCCTTCTTCAATATCAACAATCTCTAAGAGAAAGTCGATAGATTATGTAGGTTCCCCGTGAGAATGAAACAAGCCCTTTTAAGAGGAACTTGAGTAGCTTGGGAAGTTAGGTGCAGTGTGTCACTGGGTCCATGACGTCTTGTCTTCAATACCAGTGTTACCTTAGTAACCACCAGTAGCATATGTATTGAACCCGGTTTCTGCCCTAAGGTTGAATTAATGGAGGGCTATTTCTTTTCACCCTTTACACGTTCATTTCTTTTTCATTCTTCAACCTCTTCAGTGCTTACTGAGACTTTATTACTAGAACCTTGTTGGGTTTATTCCAGTTCTAGCTCTATCTCAGTCGACACTCTTCCCATATTATCATTTTCTCCTCTTTTTTTTCAATATACCTAAGGACTCTACACTATTTAGTGGATTGTCCCTGGGTAGATCCCTCCGGCTCTGGCGGGATAGTGGGAACGAATACCTAACCTAACCATCCTTATAACACCATGCATAAAGTAAATTGGTCTGTCTTTTGGTATTGTTCTTTCCTTCAAGAAACCAATTGAAAAATCATTTGGAAGATCAATCAAGGTACTTGTGATATAAAATCAAAACATTTTGTACCTTAATTGTTTTTGATCATTTAGAAATGCTCCCCCTCAACATGTGCTTATGATTTAGAAATTGTTTAGCACATGGAGGCAAGAGTTCTTTGAAATGTATTCATGATCACAATTTCCGTAGAAAAAGCCATTTGAATTTCTTTGGTAAATTCTCCCCCTCAATATGTGCGTAGGATATATGAAATCATTTTATCACATAGAGGAAAGAGTTCTTTAGAAGTACTTTTCACGATTGCCAATATAAACCATTCTCTCCCCCTCAATATGTGAATCGATATACGAAAGAGTTTAGCACATTTTAGAGAGAACTTGCACATTGAATCAAAACGATCATCTTTTATCAAATTTCATATTAAATCACAAATTCTCCCCCTATAAAAAATATCAAACCTTTTGAGATTTTGGATCTCAAGTGTTATAATAAGGTTTGGAAAACATGGGAGAATATGTGGCCTTGTTTAAATACTCTTCTGGTTTTTGGTTAAATGGTCCTCCACAATCATGTGCATTATGTATTTCAAAATCGTTTGGCACATGAAGGAAGGAGTGCTATAGAAACAATCACCCTTTTAAAACCGATTTGAGATTTAAATCACGATCTCTCCCCCGATCAAAAATTTCAAACCAATTGAGATTTTGGATCCCGATTGATTTAAATCATTTGGAAAATTTTGGGGAAAGACGTGGCTTGATTTAATTTTTTGAAATTGACTGATGAGGACCAAATATAGATATTAAAGATTGTTAGTGTCAGGTATGATAGTTTTAAGAGATCTTTTAGTAAAATAAAACAATTTCACAATCAAACAAAAACAGAAAAAAATTTCATTTTAAAAGATCTTTGAGTTTTAAAGAAAATCATACAATGACATAACATTAAATCTTTAGATCACCAATTATTTAGCACAAACGGACTTGATAGATGAAATATCGTTTGAAAATATTTTATTTTAAATCACTTTCCCCCTCAATCGATAACCGTAGTCGTTGATTGAGTGACTTAAGTTTTGATAAAATGAAGTCCGGTGATTTCCAAAATTAAGTCCAATTTATTTTCAAAACCAATATTTTTCCATTTTTCAAAGCAATATTATTCGAAGATTATTTAAAAAAATGGTATCATCACTATTATCCTGCACAAAGATACGTTAGGTGGTTAAGTTGCTTTTGTTGTTGTTTTTGAAGGTTGGAAGAAAACCGTCTGCAGATGCAGTGAGACCTCTTACGTTGCATTTTTTTCATGCCAACTCTCCATAGAGGTCAAATTAAGCTCCGTTTCTTCATTTGATGATGAAGAAAAACCATCTGCTGATGCAGTGAGACCTCTTACATTGCATTTTTTCATGCCAACTCTCCATAGAGGTCAAATTAAGCTCCGTTTCTTCGTTTGTCACCATTTGTCAACCCAAGATATAGTTACCCTTTCCTTTCGGCATCCAATCATCTTCTATTGTCGGATCCGGATCGGGAACATTCTTATAACCATCTTATCTGCATACGTTAGTCAACACAAACAGATATATGGTGGTCGACAACACCCAAACAGCAATCGACTAATAAAAGTCAATTCAACATATCAATCAGATCATGTAATGCATGGGGTTTATGTGATCATCAAACTCTAATCATCTAATCCTAACAATCATATCCTAGGAACCTAGTCCTTCAACGTAGGTTAACATGTTTTACATTTAAGTAAATAGGATAATTAGATAAGCTCGTTAGATGATATAGATTTGAAAACATTCTCCCCCTCAATCAATGACTTATTTTTTTGAAAAATTTAAAAGCGCTGAAGTCATTGATTGAGTTTTTAATTTTTACAAAAACTCTGAATCTGATCGATTTACAAGCAACTCATTTTCCACCATTTTCTTAAAACAAATATTTTTCTAAAGAATTTTAGAAGGAAAAATATTTGAGTAGGAACAGCAGTCCTTCGACATACTTTCCTCATTTTGTTTTAGGATAAGTGCACGAAATTTTTGAAAATTGGTTTAGCGTAACACTTTCCTTTCTTGAAGAACGGGTTGCTATCTGAAATAATAGCAAACCATGGTTTAAGCACGGGTTACAGTCTGAAATAACTGCAAGCCATATTTTGAGACATGTTTAGAAAGAAATATTTACACCTCCTGCTCGAACTTCATCTAAAGTCGCGTGCCATTATTGAATGACATTTCTAAGACCGTAGATGTTATCGATACCAAGAGACATGTCTTGAGAAAACAATATTTTTGGTATTTTTAAATTTTATGATTTTTATGGGGTTTTTTTTTTCTGATAAATATATACAAAGAGGATGATATAGTTTAAGAAGGATGATGATACGAGTACCGAGATAAGAATATCGTACAACACTTTGTTGAAGATAGAAGTCATCATCTCTTAAACTTTCACCACCAAAGCTTTCGAGGCTCTTAAAATCGTCGTTAGAACTTGGGCCTTATGAAAGTGAGACTTTGGTAGATTCCCCCCAAACCGACAAACTAAGAATAAAGACCATTTCCCCACGAAGTATAAATGAAGAAGAACGGTCTCATTGAATGAAGCTCAGCACCACGAAGAACACGAGAACACCGAAGTAACAAGTTGAAACATTGATCGTCTCAGTGGTTATCAAATCCGGAATAACTCATTAAGTCCGATCACATGAACCTGTTGTGCATCCCCGATGTACACATTACTCTTCGAGATTGACCAATTGTCTATTCAGGGGAACAATACATCAACATCTTCATTTTACCAAGTGCATTCCAGTTATTTTCCATATAACCACTCAACCCATAATGTACACAAGTACCCAGCAAGAGTAGAGATGATGACATCCAAGTAACATGTTGAGACACTGATTATTTCTGCGGATGTAAGCTCCGGAATATCTGATTAAGCTCGATCATGTTTGATGTTAACTCCGGAATTTCTGATTAAGCTCAATCATGTGAACATGCTGTGTGTCCCTGATGTATACATATCTCTCCCCTGATGGTTGCGATCTCATCGAAATCATCATTACATTGTGTACATGAAGCAATAACCGGAACCACTTTATCATAAACCATATAGAAGATGTCGATAAGCAATATCATCTCACGTTCCAAATATTCTTCTCACATTTCTTCCAACTGAACACTGAAGTAACATATACCAAAGGTCTCCAGAGACTACTTCCCCCAAATAGTTGGAATAATACACCGGACGCCACGAGTTAAACACTGAGTTTCTCTGCGGTTACGACATTTGTCTTCCCGGAATATCAACAATCATAAAGTTCATCACATGTACTCGTTGAGCGTTTAGATGTATGTCTCCTTCCCCCTTGCTGGTTTTGAAACCTCAGAATCAGCAAAACATAAAATAACCATAAACTCGAAATCTTGTGAGAAGAACTCAAATATCCTAAATGAATCATGTGAGAATCAACTGCAACGGAAACTCTCCCTGACTATCTTTACCAACCCATATGTGGACAAATTGAAGTGACCAGTGATGAAGAAAACCCGATATACCAAACTTGAGCCTGAAGTTGAATTACCCACATTTGTATCTTAAGCTTGCACCTAATGATTGAAGAACGGTGTCGAGAATGTATGCTTCAAGAAAATCTCAAAGTACTCACTACTCAAACAAAGTATGAGACAATAACACCTCTTGAGATTATCCAAACCGTCATATGCGTGTGACAGTGAGTAAAACAACGTAACTCCTAATAGGGATAGTTAACCAGGTCTTCAACCATCCACCCCGACTACTGGTAACTAGATAAACCAAGTCTTCAACTCAAATTCTTAAGCCCGAGCAAGTTATCAAATAAGAACACGCCTTTGTTGAAAGTCAACTTCAATCTCAAATAAGTGATGAGTGATTAACTCCGAAGTCATCAACTTGTGTCAAATGCCCAACACGTGAAAAAAACATACAATCGGATGTATATTGACCCACTGAATGAACCGAAACAAATGATTCCTCAACATCAATGCATTCTTCCTAAAGGTATACATGTAGAGACTGATCTGGAAGATTCACCAATAATGTCTTCGAGCGGATGAGGTAGTCATTTTCCTTAATGTTCATGTGGTTGATTTATAGCGTGCACAATGAGAGGAACAATAATCCGTGAAGATTTGGCAAAGGAATACCAAAGAGCGGATCATTATTCAACAGTGCAACTGCAGTATTACGATAGTCAATATCAACACCTTGAGGAATAACTGGAGATTGGGTTTCTCGGTTAGTTTGAGTTGTGCTTCTTAGATGGAGAACCTTTATCAATGTAGATTGAAGATGGTGAATTAGTTGAGTTAGCAAGAACCAGAGCAGGAGCTGGATGATCAACATTCGTTAGAGGTTGGAAGTACTCATCAAACAAATCTTGAAACAATGAATCCCAAACAATGAATCCCAGTTATCCTTAGTAAGTGAAGCATTAGGCGTTGAAGGAGAGTTATATGACCATAATTCAAGCATCCATCAACATGTAGTATATGCACTCTTCTCCCCCTCAAAAATTGCATCTGAAGTTGCCATTTTTGATTTGAACAAGTGAATAAGAATATACACCAATGAACGTAGATCCACTTGAGGGTTGAAAGAGCGTGGGAAAAACATGAAGCTTGTTGATGAAGAACGTCGATGAGAATGGTTATAAACATGAAGATTTCTCTTCTTTTGAAGATAAAGCGCACTGAAGCGTACACCTTTCTTTTCTTTGAGGAACGGGGCCTGAAGTGTTATCTGCAGACGCCATAATGATGAAATACGAGGCCTGAATTGATGTGAACAAACGTCATCGTAGATAGAATATCAAGGTTGAATTACTTGAACCCGTGAGTTATGAGATATCAATCCATTTGTTATCCATACTTTAAGCCAGTCCATGTAGTGAAGGATCGAAGTGTCTGCAACTGAGTAAGGACTACCTGCACTAACATTACAAGCTTGATTGCATATATATTGGTTAGTGACATTAGTATCCAAATCCTTTGGGGTTTCATGGTCAACCTTGATTTTGCCATCGGTAAACAGCTTTCCGGTAGGAATCCACCTAAGTCCAACATCCTTAGACATTCTACCAGACGGTATCCACTTATGGCAAGGTTTAGGATTGTTAAGCTTCTTATGCACAGTGGAAGACTTATTGGTATTCCTAGACTCCAAAGATTTAGCAGTTGGGATCCATCTAGGTGGAGTTTTAGGTTTGTTTTGCTTCATGACATATTGAACCTTAGCCATGTTAGTAGTCTTAGTGGATTGTACCTTAGCATGTGAATTAGGAAAATGTTTCTTATTCAAAAAAGACTCAGAATTTATTGTTTCATTTTCTACTTGCTTAGCATTCTTCTTCATATAACTACTCTTAGATGCAATCCAACCCCTAGTCTTTTGAGTGTTCCTAGGTAATGGTTTACAACTACTAGCAGTGCCTTGAAATCTCATGGAATGCATCACCCTAGGTTTTGCACCTAAAATTTCGTCTTTTCGAATCTGTGCCTTTTTCCTAGCTTGGTCTAGATAATAGTTCTTCCACAAGTCATTCATATCATATGAATTCTGGGTTTTAATGCTTGATTTTGACACTGTTTTCGAACTATTCCTAGAGGTCTTTGGGAGTAGAAGTGGCTACTTGTTGAGGGTTAACTGAACTAGAAGCTTTATTCTTAGGTAACTCAGGTGAAGTGACTGGTTTTGACAAAACTTTTATCGCATCAACTTGGGAGGCAAGCCTTGTCTTTAAAGATTTTGTTCTTTCAGATATGAATGGAGTAGGCTGCCTAACAACGGACTGGTCTCTAGTGGGATGAGAAACTGGCTTCCCCAAGGTTGATGGTTTTGTAAATTTAGTGTTTACACTTTTCCCTACGGTTTTTCTAAGCTTATTCTTTAAGGCAACAATAGCGAAACTCTTTTCCTGAAGTTGAGCTTTGAGTTCATCAATTTTTTCTATCAAAGAGTTTGTTTGTTCCATTGACTTAGTTCTAGTTTCTTTGACAGAGTCACTAAGTTTTATGTGATGCTTTCTCAAAGATTCATTTTCCTTTAGTAATTTGGACACACAAACCGCTAATTCATCATTTCTCATTTGAATATCATCAATAGCATTTACATCAGAATTTTTTAGGTTCCCATATTCATAACACAAGCATCAATAGAAGAAATAGAAGAGAAGATAGATCGGTTGAACACACTAACACACACACGAATACAATATATGAAAGGTTATGCGTAGGAGTGATATTAGAAATGAACAACCAACCCTCAAGTGAGGGTTTACAAGGATTATTTATAGGAAGGAACTAGGGCAACATGCAAGTTCCCTTCCTTTCCTTTATGGGCTTGGGCCAAGGCTCATGGGCTTTCTACATAAGCCTTGGCATGATTACTAACTTAAAAGCCATATTAAGCTAACTATTACATATTAATTACTAACACTTGAGTGATTCCAACAATCTCCCCCTATGTGTTAGTGATTGATAATATAAATGTTGAAGGTGCTGATGTAATAGTAGCTTTGACGTCTTCTGACATTCTTCTTTCTTGTGAGGAGAAGTGCCTTGATTCGAACAATCTCCCCAGTGTAGAGAAATTGTTTCCTTTGAAAGGTTCTGCTTTGACGTCATCATTATCTTTGTTCTTTGATCATTGTTCTTTGTGATGGTAGTGATAGTATGTTGTTGTTGTCTGCATCAGGTCTGCTTCGTTGCTCCAGTGTCTCCACGTCTTTCTCCAACATGCTCACACGCTCTTTGACGTTGGATTTCAGTACTGATGTAGTTCTCTTAGTCTTTAAACTTTGTAGATTCTTTGACTTGATGAAGAATCATTCTGACTTTGTGTTGCCTTTTGAGAGAACTTCCGTTAGTGATGTTGTTGGTATAAGCATGTGAAGAATCTGCACGATTAGTCCGCTCCAGTGCTTCCATAAGAAGAAAACATAAGAAAGGTTAGTGATAAGCGGATTCCAGCACTTACAAGTTTGAACTTCGAGCGTATTAACAGCATAGTGTGAAAACACAACTCTAATTCTCACAAAGGCTGTTCCTGAACTGGAGTCCCACAAGTGAGATAACGCGATGTACCGAAGTACACCTACAGTTCAGATGAGTCGCTGAGGTACACCGAAGCATCACCTCATGACTGTAGACCGTTTGAGACACACTAAGCGTAATCCACGGGGAGTTACCGAAGTGACACTGCTGTCAGGGCGTTTGATGGTGACCCTGGCAGGAGTTTCCATTCAATCACTGAGGATCACATGTGTGAACCTCTCATAAATGTTCTTGACAGATTGCTAAGATCTGTGAAGGACACGATAATGTATCACTTGCGTCCTTATTGTTGAACGTCAAGTGATAAAATTTCAAGTGTACCTAAGAGATCTTTTGATGAATCTCGTGGGTCTAGACTCAATAGTGCGCTTTGGTTTTCCTGAGCGAAGACTAGGGAGAGGGTCTCCTTCTTCAATACCATCAATCTCTAAGAGAAAGCCGATAGTTTACGTAGGGTTCCCTGTGAGAATGAAACAAGTTTCTGTTGAGAAAAACTTGAGTGGCTAAGAAGGTTTAGTGCATGCGTTACTGGGTCCATGACGACTTTAATCTTCAATACCGGAGTCATCAAGTGACAACCAGTAGCATATGAATTGGTCTGCCCTAAGTTGAATAATCTGGAGGGCTATTTCTTTTCACCCTTTTCTTTGCATTTCTTTTTAATTCTTCAACTCCTTCTTTTTCCGATTCTCAATTTCTCCTTTTTATAATCATACCTAAGGACTTCTAATTTTAACTATTGGTGGTGTCCTTGGGTAGATCCTTCCGGCTCTGGCGGATCATAGGACGGTTATTCCTAACCTTAGTCACCTTATAACTCCATGACTAACCTATGTTGCCATAAAACCAATTTCATGAAAAATCTCTCAAAGTGGTTATGAGTAAAGACATTTTGTACCACTGTGAGAGTTTAATATTTTGCAGAAATACTCCCCCTCCACACGTGCTTAAGTATTTTGACAGAAATTTACACGGTGAGAGAAGAGCGCGCACTTTTGAATTGATCAACTCATGATAGACAATCCCCCGCGAGACACGGTTACGTTGCATAGTTAAAGAGTTACATTGTCAGCTTTTAGGTGACAACTAGTTCTAATAACTACCTTGAAGGTGTGGACAATCCTCGAAAGGTTGTCAAACCCGTCAAAGTTCATGTCTACCAAGAGTTTCTCGAATGGTACATTCTACTCGGACAAGTCCTTTGCGAGACACGTTTACATCACTAGCGAGCTAGCTTGAAATTATTACCCGTCCCGGACAAGTCTTTTCGAGTTACTAACATTTAAGATATCGTCAATTCATTGGTTAAGTCTGTAGCACAAAGGTTCATTTGCAATTTCACAACATATTTCTTATCACATAATTTTCTCCCCCTCAAAAATGGCATATAAATATTATTTTTGATGAAATTTTGATATGGAATATGACCATTTTGAGTTTTGTGGGAAGATTTCTACGAAGAAAAATTTTGTGAACAAAGATTTTTGTTTGACAAATACTCCCCCTCAACAAGTGATATAAACTTTTGAGGTTTTGAAAAATCACAAGGGGAAGTACTTGTTCTTTTGAGCAAAACTTTGAAAAATGAAAGTTTTACTCAAAAGTAAGAAGCTTTCGCTCCTTTTATAGGATTGTGGCACTGAAGTATACCACAGGGTCCTTTCATTACAAGAACGGGTTGTACACTGCTATGTGTGCACAAGCCATAGTCATTAAATAATCACACATCCAAATCAATATAGAAAATGAAACAGTTTAAGGGGTACCATGTAGTGCAGCAATATTTCCAGGAATGCGAACAGGGCGTTGATAGCCTGTGAGAGTAATCCTGGGACAGTGTCGAGAAGAACCTTTCATCGATTCGAGTGATGATCCTCTTAACATCCCGTTTCTCCTGAGAATTCCATCGCTTTGGTGACCCAATGCCTTCATGTATCGCCTTCAACCTATAAGCAAGCCATCCCGACTTTCTTCGTGTGTGATCCCCAAACTTATGAAGATCTCTACATCAAGCGAGTTGCGTTGTAGTTCCTACGGATAAAAACTACTCCAAACGGTTTCTTGATGAGAGTGTATTGTGGAGCTGGTTGATGTCGAAGTTCTAGTGAGTGCGGTGAGGTTGACCGCGTCTACGATACGATTCAACTGCAAGTTGTAAATCTTCTACACGTTCTGGATCACTATGCCGATGAAGATGAGCGGGACTTGATGTATTCACGTTGGATTCGATGAAATGTCTCATTCTTCCCGTACCTTGGCAAATACAGATCTTCAATGTAGTTGAGAGACAAATTCTGGAAGTCCGCTTCACAGAAATCATAGTCCCTTTCGTCTTTTCTTTTGACCACGATTTTCTTAAGGAAACTATAGTCCCATTTAGACGAAAGGGCTACATTAACTAAACAGCGATCCCTTTATCCTTTGTGCACTTCATGTTTAGACTTTTGAACACTGCGACTCTTGTAGTAGATTCGTCAGCGTTCCGGCCAATGGTGAATCCCATATATTGCATCAATGTCATACTGTTCCACAACGTGAAAACATGTGAGTAGCCTTTTCCTCGATGGCTATGCGAGTTGGAGTATATGGTGCGCTTAGGAACGAAAGTGTAAGTGATGTAGCTTATTTCATTGAACCATCGCTACCGTGTAGAAGAAATTCTAAGTCATTGTTGAAGAAGTAAGTAATGGAATCTTAGGTTGATCGGTTGTGTCGTTGGTAGAGGTCTGACCGGTCGATTGTAGTATGGAGCCTTGTCTCTTACGGTGAGTCAATGTTTGCTTCAGGGTTGAGCCAATAGATGTTGTTAGACATGGCTCGTGCTATGTTTTCAAGGGGATATTCAACTTCAATAGCACTTTCCGAGCTGTCTTTGAGTAGTTGAAAGGCTTCATTCTTGATTCGTCTTAACTCTGATTTCGTCATCTTCTTCACTCGAGAACTTTTCTTGCATAACTTAGCATGCTCCAACGTACGATACCTACATCATATCTTGATCATCGGTTAGGGCGGGGAGTAGCATCAACAGGTAGAGAACCATTCAACTACGGTCATCTTCGTCTAGCCATGAGACGACATCAGCCTTAGTCGTCTTCTTCTTCTTCTTTGGCCAAGATGATGATCTTTGGTTTCTTTCTTGTGTAGGGAGAGGTGGGTTGTTGTGGGAATCAGGTATCTCTTCATCGTCACCACCAGTATACTCGAAGTGATCACCGGTTTTTCTACGTAGGTGGTAACTTCGAGTCGAGGTTTATCGGTAGCAGAACGGTGGAGACTTTTATCAGTTGGAGTCCTTTGGGAGGTGGTGGCATGGAGGATGATTCACGGATTTCTTTGGGCGTTTTGGTGCAGAATCCTTGTCTTTGTCATCGTCATCTCTTGGTCGTTTAGGTTGACTGTGACTCTTTGCATGAAGACTTGAGTTGGTAATCTAGTAGACTCTCAAAGAATTTAGCTCATCCGAAGTAAAAGTTGCAGGTCGTTTGACATTTGCATCACCAATTTTGCAAGTAACTCGGCTTGAGAGATGGGGTTTGTTGGCCATTGTATGTTTAACCAATCACGGCGATATTTGGAGTAAGTTGTCTGGAAAATACCTCCCACATCACACCAGGGACGATTAAGAAACTTTGTGAGTATATTCTCTTGCCATCTCCATTTCCTTTTGGAAATCTCCTTTGATAAACGGATATGCACCCTTTCTTTCAACAACTTCGTTTATCACGTTTTGAAGAAAGTTGATTACTGTCATGAGTTGATTCAGCTTTTGTTGGTCACGTCTTTCTTCACGACTTGCTTGACGGCTTGACAATCTTTGTCTTAGCTCGGGATATCAAGAGTTGGTTGGTTTTTCTTACGACGGATGTGGATCTGTTGTGCCTTTGGATGATGGTGGAGATGAATGAGAGGATGAGTCTGATGAAGATGAGATATGAGGAGACTCAGGATCCTTCGATGGTTGAAGTTTCTTCCTTTTTTGGCGTCTTTGGACTATCTAGAAGAAAATCATCATAGTTGAATTCGTCATCTTTTCGGACTTAGCCATTTCTTCAGCCTTGAGCACGGCTTCTTCATCGGCAGCGAGCTTCCATTTCGCTTTTGACTTAGCTGCAGCTTCACATCGTCATCGGCTTTTTCTTTCTCGGACTTCTCCTTTCTACGGTTCCTAGAATTCATAGGTGATGGTGTCCTCCATTCTTGCGTTGTTGTTGTTCATGGGTGGTGGTACGGTCCTCGGGTTGATTAACCGCGCCGAGGACTGGTGTAGATAGTGAAGCACCACTTGACCCTCGAGGGCCGAATTTGTTGTTTGAATTGTTCGACAATGTGTATTGGAGTCTCAATTTTTTCACTTTTTTCCTGTAGTCTTTGTCTAGTTGCTCTTCATTTGAACTTTCTTCAACTTCTTGCTCAGAAACGCAGGTCTTTCCTTGTCTTGGGACTTGGAGGTTTTGCAACTTTCACGGTTTCAACGATTGGGGTTTCAAAGTAGAAAACTCTTCGTCCGTTTAGGTGTTTTCACGAGTCTTCATCGACTAGCTTTGTTCGGTTACGGCAGGAATAGGGATGGCTTCCTTAGAGGGAAATTTCCTTTTGAGAGTATGTGACCTCTTAGGAAACTTTCTATGGCTCTAGGTGCTTGTAACACTCCACCTTGCTGCCTCTCTCGTTTCCTAGTAGGGAGTACGGAGGACTTTTATCAAGAAAACCTACTTTGCCTTCATCAACGCTACAGAGATATCTTTTGTATGAATAAAGTTGTTTGATGTCATCATTGAGAAGATATTCTAAACCTTACCTTGTTTCTTTGTTGTTGAGTCTTTAAATCGGCCGGTGAGTGTGGGCTCATACAAGCGGTGTTGTTTGGGGTCATTGAGTCTCAAAGGAATATCAGGATTATTCCCTAGAGCTCTTTGGATTAATGAGTTTGGTATATCGATATATGGGATCTTGGAGCCAAGCTTTTTGAGGAAAGACATCATGTAAATCCCATATCGAGAGCCAATTTCAATGTGTTTCATGTTGACCAAAGCCAAAGAGATCTGTAGTTCCATGAGCTTGGGATGCTCATAACCACTTTGTCACGTCCAAAATGGATTTGGTGATGATAATGTAGAGGGTTCTCCATGGTGAGGAATATTCTTAAGATCACATATGAATGCTTTGTGATTACTCTGGAACTTCATCATAACCAATGTCAAGCATGAATTGCAGAATGGCCTCTTCAGTTGGTGTGGCATTGTATTGAGTTAGCTTCGATGATGGGAATGAGAAGAATAGCCCTTAAATCTTTGGTGTGATGGTGACTTGTTTGTGGTTGGCGTCCGTCCACAGCATTTTGACCTTTGATCTTTTGCATTGTATGCCAAAATTGGTGAATGTATATATCTCGGCCTTTGTAGCGGTGGTGAGCATGTTCGATGGGGTGATTCTTGAGAATGTCTCAACAATGAACAAGACTACGGCGGTGAGACTATCAAAATCAACACGAAGGTTATTCTTTCCGATCTTCATTGGATAGCCATTAGGGAAGAGATCTTCAATGGTGAGAACGTTTGGTGCTTCCACGTTTTGCATTTGAGCATCCATGTCGTGATCGAAGATATTTAGCCAAGAGAACCAACATATCGAAAGACATTACGTTAGTCAATAGTTGATTTTATTCACTAATTATTGAATGTGATATGTCGATGATTGTTATGAGTCCAATGTCACTTGTTTGTCCAATAGTCCAAGGACGTCGTGATAATTATCGTGAGTTGGTTAACTTTGAGTTTTAAAGTCCAAGTTTTCTCTTATTTTTCACAACTTATTAAACGTTTAAGCTTATTAGTGACATTATTGGTTTCGTGGCATTATGATTTATTTATTTTCAAGTTTGCACTTATAACAATTCACAATTAAGGTTAAAACTAGGCTTAGTAGAAATGGCAAGTATGTAGCGGAGTGATTATACGGCGTAAGCATAAGCTTATCGCGTAGGTTCTTAACTTACGCGTAGGAAAGAAGGGCCTTATCGCGTTAAAGCTTCGCAGCGTGGCGTATATGGAACACCGGCGTAAGGCTTGCACCGTAAAGTCACCTTATCGCGTAGGGTTCTTGTTCACGCATATCCTTCACGAGGATCGTGTAGTCCCCAATGTAGAACCTTGCAGCGTGGCGTAGCGTAGATTTCTTTATGCATAACATGCTACGCGTAAGGTGATCCTTATGCGTAGATGGCAAATAACGATTACGAGTTATACTTGCGTAGAACACGAAATAAATTCACCATATTACCAATATTAACATATACATTCATTCCTTTTCAAATCAAATCATGAATACTCATTCAAGTAGTTATGCGTAGAACAGGTTTACACGCGAGACCTAAAACCCTAAGTTCAATTTCTACAGTAAGATATTGCCATAGGAATTGCACCAAACTTTTAAGGATGTCTAAAGCCTATTGAGTTGTTTTATCCAAGTTTTAACATCAAAATCTAAGCAGATTAAAATTACCCAAATACTAAGAACATAAACCCTAGTTTTCAAATTTAACATAGTTGGTGTTTTAAGGTAGTTAAGAGTCTGGATATCATCAATTCAACATGAGAACAACATCAAAAAGCAACTAATTAACCAGAAACATTAACAAGAAAATACCTAATTCGCATAAACCTAGTTTTCAGAATCATTCAATTCATGTATCTGGGTGAGTTTTAATGATGGAAATGGTTTCAAAGTGATTAGATAAATGTTTGACACAACCATTTAAACCACAATCACTCAAACATGATTGTGTGTTCATAAACTTATGCATTAGAACACAAAATCATCCATAGACAAAATCTAACCGTGGTTTGAAATGATTCAAAACCTATGTTTAGATGATTACTAAGAACGTTTAATCACTTACAAATTGATGATCAAGAACAGTTTGATGATTGATTATTAGGCGTAGGATTTGGTTGGTGTGTAATAAATGTGTATGAGTAAATGTGATTTTTGAAAGTTAGGTGGTGTTTTGTTTAAAATACTTTGATCTTTTGACACATTTAGTCCCTCCACCTTACCATTTACATCCAATGTCCATAACTTCCATTTTGGTTACCAAACGAAAGATATTTGGAAAGAAATTTGATGACACTCCCCCTCGACTTAATGAAATTTTATAAATTTTAGTCAGAGGAGTGTCGATAAACAATGTGACCACCATTAATAAAGAAACAACGGGATAAGGTAACATGCAAGTACAAGTTTTAAGAAAGAAAAAATATCTGCTTTCTCCCCTCAACACTTCCCGAAAAAATCACGAATGAAAGATTTGAGTGTTGACGGAAGAGATGTACTTGCCATGTTAAAGAAATATAGATAGAAGAATATTTTTGTTGTTTTATCAGATTTTATATTTTTGTATTTTGTTTTGAAAAAATATTTACAAAAGAGGTTTTGGTGTTTGACTGGTATTTAAGAATGTTTTAAGAGTTCATCCAGTTCCTCTTGAGTCAAACACGCATACCAATCCGGTGGACCAACTCATTAAACCTAGCAGGAGCTAAGGCTTTGGTGAGGGATATGCGGTGGTACAGTACCTCAAAGTATAATTCAACAGTACCACATTCCGTGGTCCTTTATGAAATGATATCGGAGATCGATGTGCTTTGATTTCGAATGTTGAACAGAGTTGCCGCGAGATCACAATAGCACTCCGATTGTCATGATTACATCGAGGATTACGTCAATACATAACCATAGTCTTTGAGTTGTGTTCTCATCCAATGACTTGAGCACAACAAACCGATGGCTACATATTACTGCTTACGTTGAGGACAGCGATGTCAATCCGCTTCTTCGATTGCCATGACACGGTTTATCACCAAGAAATTGTAATGCTCACGAAGTACTTTTCGTGAATCTAAACATCTGCGTGATCGGCGTCGAAAAAGCTATTAGTTCAAAACCAGAATCCCGGATACGAGTCCCCAATTAATGGTTCCCTTGATGTATCGGAGGATTCTTTTAGCCTGAGGTGGGTTTTGATTGGTCTCGTGATAGCGGGGCGAAGATATGCGGCAAAACAATATCGAATTACGCTGTTGTTAGATACATAGAGACCCAATGATACTACGATATTTGGTAGGGTCCACCAATTTCCCATGTAAATCAGCGTCTAACTTCTTGGTATGGGCCATTGGTGTGGCATATGTGTCCGCAGTTTTGCATTCCAAATTTGTTTAAAAGTTCAAGGGCATATTTGGGCCGACAGAAAAATACCACGGTGTGATTGATGAACTTGCATTCCTAGAAAGAATGTGAGTTCACCCATCATGGACATTTCAAAATGTTTTGTCATAAGTTTTGCAAAGCATTTGAATATTTTAAATGTGTTGACCCAAAAATGATGTCATCCACATAGATTTGAACGATTAAAATGTGAGCCCCGTGATATTGTATGAAAAATGTAGGGTCGACCGAGCCTTTGGTGAACTTATTGGAAGTGGAAGGATGATAACTTATCATACCACGCTTAGGAGCTTGTTTGAGTCCGTCTGAGCTTTGTTAGGTTTGTAGACATGGTTCGGAACTTCGGGATCAACGAATCCTTGGTGACATAAACCGTTTCTTCGATTGCCCATTGAGAAAGAGTTTTGGCGTCCATCTGAAAGACCGTTATATTCATATGAGCATGACGCTAAAATAGAACGACCTCAAGGCGACAGCAGGATGAATGATTCTTCAAGTCTATACCTCTTCTTGTCATAACCCTTAGCCACCGAGCGTGACTTGTTTCGATTACAGTTCCCTGCATCCATTTGTTTTCAAATCCATTTTGAACCAATGATGTAGACCCTGTTGGTCTTTCAATCAATTCCCATACTTTAAGAAGTTTAAATTGGATTGAGTTCTTCTTGCATGGATTCAATCAAGTTGTCTTTGGTCATTCGTCTTTAATGTTTTTGAGTTCAATTGGCGGAAAGTGAGTGCATAAATGCAATGTTCACCATCACGTGAAGAGCGTTGTCTCGTTACGGCTAGTTGGGTTTACCAATAATGTTCTCAAGAGGATGGTCTTTTGTCCACGATGTGTGGGGGTTGATGTTGGTATACATTGTGCTGATTTTTAGAATTCAAATGGCTTGTGGATGATTAGCAACATGTCAGTTATGATTTCATGTAAGGGTTAAAGGCATTTGGATAAAAATGCGCGTGGGGTACTTCATTGTTTGGAACATCATCAGTGGTTAGCGTCATTGGAAGCGGTTGTTCATTTTTGTTGTAGAGTCAACTGGTGGTGCTTCTTCAACAATGGTTGTTATGCAGTGTATCAATTATTGGAATATGATCATGTTGAAGCGGCATGAGGACACTAGAACACGTTCATCAATGTCATCACTAAGCGTGAAGCAAATAACTTTCCATTTGTTGTGAGTAAGGCGGGGGCTTGATTGGTGATGATGGGGTTTGAGGGAAGTTTAGCGGTTGTGACCGGGTTCCAAAATTGTTATGGTCGAGAAGCCATTTCTGTAAACTCATCGAAAATTTGCATGAATCATTTCCATAACACCTTTATGCAGCGATTCCAGATCCGGCAACCTTTAGAATTATCCAATATCAATAAAGACTCCAATGTCAGCTTTGGCTTTGAGCTTTCCAAAGTCATCATGATCATTATTAGGGTAGCAAAGGGATCCAAATACATGAAAGTGTTTGAGATTGGTTTTGGTTGTGGATAAGCTCAAAAGGTGTTTTGTTGTGGCGTTTTGTAATCATTGAACGATTCGAGTGTAGCATGCGGTTGAGACGGCCCAACCCACCGTGTCACGGAAGTTTAGCATTGATTAACATTGTTCTTGCGGCTTCCACTAGCGTGCGGTTAGTCTTTCAACAACTCGTTTTGTTGCGGTATGCGTGCAATAGATGTCTGATGCTCAATTCCCACTTTCTCATAAAATTCACGAAGAGTTTGATTAACAAATTCAGTTCCTTTATCGATCGATTTGTCGGTTGTATTAGGGCGAACTTGAATTTTCATGAAAGGTGATGATCATCGTGGAGCTTGATCTTTACTTGAAGAAAGTAGACCCAAGTCCATCTTGGTAGTCATCTACAATTACCAGATGTAGCGTTTGCCATTAATCGTGCACGCAGCATCGACCACACAGATCCATGTGAAGAGATGAAGCACATCTTGAGAGCGTGTTACCTTTGAAGGAAAATGAGCACGAGTGCTTTTCCTTGTTCACAAGTGTGAGCAAAGGTGATCTTTAGAATCCGAGGAATCTCGGAGACCTTCAACAAGTTTGTATCTAGCAAGGTTGGTTATGGTTTGAAAGTTTAAATGTGAGAGGCGTCGGTGCCATAGCCAAGATTTTGTTGATGTTGCCTTTGAAAGTAGATAAATGGGAGATGAAGCAATCATGTCTTGCATTGAGATTGTGTAAAGACTTGAATTGCGAGTGCCAGACATAAGATCGTTTCCTTGTAGATCACGAATGAAACAAGTTTTCTCCTGAAAAGTAACTTCCAAATCTCCATCACAGACTGGACCAACCGAAAACAGATTGTGACGAGACCTTCCACATAATACCCCTGCTAATTTCGAGTTTCCATTGAGTAATCTCCATAGCCCATGATAGCTGGCGAAGTGATAATTCTAGAATCTGACAGTGCAAATGACCTTTGCAACAAAGTTTGATAACAGTTAAGATTTCTGTCATGTGTCGGGAACATCCGCTATCAACAATCCAAAGGATGATTTGTCTACCTGCATTATACCAGACGACACAGATGGAATAGAAGTAGATGTGGAACCCGAAGAGTTAGAGGGTTCCGATGAAGTTATAGTCGAAATACACAACATCAATGATTTTAGGCATCCATTAAATCTTAGTGTATTTGAATCCATTTTGCCATCTCCAATAGTCTTTTGCTTTAGTCTTAGTGAATGCACTAGTGGTACTACATTCCTTGGAGGTGATACTGGAACTACAGGGACATCAATGTGTTTTTTAGAATCTAAAGAGGGCGGTTTACCAAGCACAGACTTAGAAGCATTAGTGGGCCTAGAGGTATTCGTTTCTTAGGATTCCGTAAACAAGACAAGATAGATTAGCAACACATTTACCATGACAATCAAAAAGCATACTTTTACGACATATAACACAAGAAGCTTCAGACTTAATATCAAAAGTACTTAAAGGTTCAGAATTCGTTACAACACGTTTTCCATTACATTTGTCAGACGCAATATCTAAAGTGGGTGCAACTCTGGTCTTATTCATTGTCCTAGGGTGTTCTTCTACTTCAGCATTCTTTATTGTTCTTTTCTTAGGTCGCAACTTCATATTCTTCCTTGTATTGCTCCTAGGCTGTGAAGTGCGGACGTTGGGAAAAGAGGCAAATATTCCTGTTTCAGTAGAGGGAAGCACATTAGTATCTTGTGTTTTGTCAGTAGGCATTCTGGGGTCACGTTTGCTAGTGTGTTACAGGTGCAAATTTCTTAATGATGCTAGGCTGAACTTGTTCATACTTTCCTAACATCTCCCTTAACTTAATGATAGTGTGCACCAATCTGATTTTCAGAACGAAGGTTTCCATAAAAATTCATGACTTCTTTAGTGTGTGCAAGATAATGATCAAGTTCGTTTGATGCTTCATAACGAGTCTGTTTGAGTAAATCAAATATGACACCATATTCCTTTTTAACTTTTCTAAGTTCTTGTTCATATTTTGTGATTTGACATTTCAAAGACGCGTTTTGATCATCCAGTTGTTCAAATTTTGGATTAAACATTTGGGAATGCAACTGGTGGATTTTGTTTTGCAAAGCAAGTTCACGATTTTGACAATCTTTTTGACACCATTGAAGACGACGTTTTTCATTTGAAAGTTCATTTAAAAGTCGTTCATTTTCAACTTTTAAAGACTCGATCTGATGCACATTATAAGTATTCTCAACAATTTCAACAGAATCAGCAGAGATATAATCAGATGCATATGGCAAAGAATGCAATAACACAACATTAGGGATATAAACACGAAACATCTTCCACGAGTCGACAACTCTTCGTAAACATTTCTTTTTACGTTTGCATTAGAAATAGATGTTTCTGTTTTCTCGAAAACAGAATTTCATCAATCCAAGTCCTTATGAAATTCCCTTTCCCAATACAATGCACAATTTTTCAAAATTTTTACATGGGGTAAAATTCTTTTCTGAAAAATATCTCTTTGTGCTCGTGCCTGAGGCGATGGAAAATGTTCAACTTTTATTTCAGAATGAAATTCAATCTCACGTTCTAAAAGTTTGAGGCCAGAAGTGAAAATGTCAAAGTATCTAAGAATTTGACGATTTTCTGTTTTTGATTTTACTTCACTGAGTGAAGGTAAGGACCATAAATTGTGCATAATTTGGTTAGGGAGCAACATTAGAAGACTCAGACGTTTTTGTGATAATCCTGGGTGTGTTAGAAGAATCCTGTGGTGTGACGAAAGTGACCAGTTTTGAATAGTTAAATGGTTTGTATAAACAAACATTTTCTAATTTAGATTGACTCTCGTCTTCTGCATCTAATTCCTCTTGACGATGATATTCCACAACACTCATAACAGAATCATCAATTTTATATTCTGCACTGGAAACTTCAGGATTTGGTTTGAATGCTTTGGTTGAGAGTTGTGGGTTGTAATCAGCAAGATTCGGCCATATCCATTGGATTGGGTTTTAAAGTTAAACTTGAATAGTTGTGATTGACTCACCATGTTTGTAAACAACATTTTCGAAACTCTTGAGTTTGTTTTGTAAGCCTACAATTTCTTCAAGATGGTCATCTATTCGTTTCGTTGAATGCTTTTTGTACACAGAGAACTGTTTTGACAAGTTAACAAACTCAGCTTGGCTTTGAGTTCCAAAGTAGGAACGTTAAGTTGTTTTTTATGTGCATGTTCAGTTGTTCTATTGGAGACACAAAGCATTCTCGATGCGGCTAGAGCATGAATCTATCGTTCTAAAGATTTTTCGTTTTGATGTGATTTAGCAAAAGCGGCTTCAAAACTTTTTCACGGTTTCTGAGTTTTGAAAAAAATGAGTTGCCGTTTTAAGCATTCAATATCCCTGGTTAACAGTGCATTTTTACTGCGTAGTTGCTAATTTAAGGAACGACATTCATCCATTTGGGATTGATAATCTTTAATTAAGAGATCAACATCTGGACTAGGCTGAAGTTCAGCGGTTCAACGTGAGTACAACATGATCACTATCAGATCCTCAAGCTACACCACGAGTCAATTTGAGTATCAAAGGTAACCATAAGATCATCTTGATCGTAAAGTAACTAGGGGTCTAGTTGAGAATCGTTAGAATGAGATGTGGACGAATCATTTTGACATTCTGAGCCTCGCCGGATTCAGATGTGGTGGAGATAGTAGATCAGAGATGAATATGGTTGATCGGGTACCTCAACAAAGCCATCAGTGGCATACACTGGGCCTGTGTCACTCATGTATAGCTTGTGCATTAGCCATCAACATAAATGCTGCATTAGCCTGAAGGTCCTACCATATCATCATCTGAGTCTGCATCGCCATAAAGCTCGTTCTTTGTCTGTGAGAGTTCACCAGCTTCATCCTTAAGAGCCAAAATAAAGCCTCCTTGTGATAAGCACTGCCCCTAGTCCTCGGCTTTGGGCATGATTAGCCAGGTGTTCCCTTTCTTACAGTTGGATCAGCGAAGCCTTTATCCATTCTGAGCATTACCATGTTCAACCACTTGAGCTCTCTGTTGTGGAGCACCCATGTTATTCCTACCCATAGAATTAAACTTGACCACTCTGATGTGCTAGTGTGTACAAGTTAGAATAATTATCCCCGGATTAACATGGTGGAATATACACACGCATGCCTGGAACCGTATTACTGCGTTAATCGCAGAGATTTGTAAGTATAGTCAAGATCTGTAGTTAATTTCCCCTGTTGTAAGGCACTTAGATTCGCAGGTGATTTGATGTGAATCTGAAAACACAAGTTGAATCACACAGAGTCTCTATCTGGAAACACATATATATCAAAGCAAATATGATCATAATGAAATTTCAGCATGATTAAAAACATATCCCTTGCTTAAACTGTCCGTTCAATAATTCATCTAGTATTAATGTGATTTGTTTGTTAACCTCTTAACCAGGTGGTTATGATAATTAGTTGGGGACTAATCATCTATTATTCTTACCAATCCGTTTAAACTTCCTTCGTCAAGATTTTAGTTTCATAAAAACAAGCATTATGTTAAACCAATCACATTCAGGTGAATCAATTCAAGTTTCATAAGTCTACATACATAAACTTGTAAATACACGAAAAACATCACTTGTCCTTTCATTCACAAATTGCTTAAGAAATGCTGGTCAATTGTACAAAAGGTAACCGACTCGAATAGGACAATTAGGCTGTCATCAATCGCGTGTTTCTCAACATCATCCTCAATTCATCCACACCTAATCTTTAAGACCTTTTAGATGTCTCTCCAAACCAATCCAATTTGATAATCACAAAGTAAAAGTTGCGGATTTTTCTATGTTTACAACCACCACTCAAGTTCCTTTTGATATAATCAAAGAATATTTCATGGGTAAAAACAATCATCCATAGTGACAAAATGATTATGTGTAACTAGTTGAATAACAATAAGTTCTTTCGAATCCCTCTACGCACCGATTACTATCGTAGCAACTAGCCCCAAACTTGGATTTAACAAATGTCAACTATGACTATGAACCTATTCGAGACACAACTGTGGATCTTAGAATCAACTTGAAATGAATAGTATAAAACAGTTTTACAATCCACACCTCATAATTAATTCATCATGAACTCAACATCAAATAGTCTTTTAAGCAAGTGTTATAAAGAAAACTAGCCACTTTCATAGCAAAACTTTATAAACATAAAACTCTCAGAACTCTTGAACATTAGAAACATGTATTGGAAAAGTCTTACAATGCTTGGAATAAGATTTACAAATGGTGTTCTCGAAGTATGATTCCCAAAGTATTTGGGTGGATCCTGCTGGGTGTGATTTGGACTCCAAATTGGGAATTCTGGAACTCCAGATCTAACTTCCTGGACTTCTAAGGACGAGATTTGATCGTTTAATTTGAGACGCTTTTAAAGCTTTGTTTGATGTTGTAGAGAGATTGTATGGTGATCGTGTTTGTGGTGTCTCAGGTGTATGACTCACAACTTATTTGGCCTCTATTTATACTAGTTCCAAAGCTGTTCCTAGGGTCATTAATTTGTGCTGAATTGGCCTACCCAAGGGTAAGGACGATTTTAGGGACTAGAATACACCCAAGAGAAAAGGACCTAGACATCGTTTGGATGCCAAAGGGGAAACTTCACTTAGTTGATTGAAGATTTGGCAGATGCAGCTTCATCCAACCGGTATCGGTTAACAAGACCAAAAACGTCCGGTTGGACTTCTACAAACAGGGGCCACCAAACGTTCCTGGTTGAGGGTGGCGATTCTCGAACGGTTGGTGATGGTCATTTTGTGGTCTTATTGTTTCTATCGATTTCCGGTTTGCACTCGCACACGATCCGGTTGGATTTCCGGAGTTACGGACAACTTGGTCTTTACTTCCCAGTATCTTGCAGAGAACTGGGTTCTTCAATCACTATGGTATTAAAATGTGGGTCTTCGAGATAATTGCGATTAGATTGGTGACTTGATTTTCATTCCGGATCGGTTTGTCCACCCTGACCGAGCACGGTTGGACACATCATCAATTTCTATTTGTATTGAACTCCGGTTCTGTGACTTTGGTTTCTTCCGTAGTCTGTACGCCTCACCTCTCTTGCAGAACTTGGTTTCTTCAATCATTAACACTTAGGAGGGGTAGAAAAAATATCCTTTGATGTGTCTGTTCCTGGCCCTTTTCCTGCGATTTCTTTCTTTTTTTTTTTAAGCACTAACTAAAATCATGTGCAAATAATATAATTACGCAAATAACCCATAACATATATAAAAGCATACAACGCTACTAGAAACATGCACAATCTGAGCGTTATCAAATTCACTCACACTTAAACTTTGCTTGCCCTCAAGCAAATCTAGGGAAAACATCCACTGGTACAATATCGTGATTATGAAAAATGTGATGCAAATCAACCAAGTATAAATACGAGAGAAGATTCATCAATTATGTTTTATAAAGGTGAAACATCAAGATGTTTGACAATATCCAATGATTTTCTTGCATGATTAACATTTCAAAACACCTCACGAAAAAGGAACGAAATATAATTCACTCAATCACTCATTTTAGTGGAGTAACAAGATAAATCACACTCATTGCTCAGTCATGATTAGATTATTACCATAAGCTTGTACAAGAAACAAAACTCCACCGACGTGGCGTGAGCACCAAGTAAAAAACATCTAAAGAGGACTTTTATTCGGGTATAATGATATGGCTAAGGGTTAAGGGTATGGATAAGGCATGGGAATGTTTATGAAATTGGTGTTAAAATAAAAATAAAATCAAGTCTAATACCCGTGTTGCTAGCTACCAAACATTCCACGACACAATAAATGATTATAGCTTCAATTTCTTCTTTTCGCTTTCCACAGCTTTTTGCTTTGCCATGACAATTGTTCTTCGATCATAGCACATTGGCTATTATTTCCATACTTTCAACACTTTTTTTTAACATAAACTCAATGCATGGCTCAATCAATCTCACGAGGTGTGGTACTCTTAATCATTTGAACAATCTTCACTTTCCAGGCGACTAGCAACCAACCGTTAGACATTGATACGGGGTAGGCTAAGGTTTAAAGTGTAAAATCTTTTTGTATTTTCTGGGTGAAGCAAAAAATGAAAAGGATGGCTCAGAGGGTGTAACTAGGGGTATCTAGTGCTAAAAATGAGCACTACAAATGGGTCCATGTGGGTGGTTAACTAACCAATGTGGCTAGCTAATATATCATTAGATGTAAAATGGAAGGCCATTTGGGTTAAATCCTAAGGTGCCTCTTTATCACACGAATTCACTTATATCGCACGAATGCGATCTCACTGCGGTCTGGTAATGATTTACAAGTACAAGTTCTAGAATAAATAAAATCACCGGCACACTCATAGCAAAAGATCCAAGCATAAAAGATGTATGCTATATATAGAAATAGGCTCAAATCCTCACAATTTGTGGAAAAGGGTTATAATATGTGCTAGCAAATGTTTATCGATCCCAGAATGGATTGCAATAGTAATCGGAACACATCTCGAAGTTTCAAATATTACCAGTTTTTACCAGTGGTTTGATCCAGTTATTCTAATATATAATCCTAAAAGTGTGAAAACAACTAGATCACAAGGGCAAACAAAATTTAAAATTTAAGCATGAAAACTCTAATTTTTCCTATTCACCCCCCACACTTAAGTTAGACATTGTCCTCAATGTGAAAAAAGAACTTCAAAGTATAGAAATAGGGAAAATAGAGATGAAACCAGATATGTCAATGAGTTTGTCAGCTTAAAATTCTTTTCTTCATTCCTAACGTCCACTGGAGAAATCATTACATGCACAAAATCTTATAAACAAACAAAAGGTTTTATTAAAAGGTGGCACCCCCCACACTTAAGTTCAACCACAGGTTTAAACTTTGGGGAGTAACCGCAGAAAATCAAATCTGAAACACACGGGTTGCCTCCCGAGAAGCGCTTGTTTTATTACCGAGTCATCAGCCTGACTCGAATCTTCCCGAATTCACTTGGGCACAAAAGCATCTTTGAACATTTTGAAAAGTTCGGGGATGTACATGAATTCTTCACCAGTAGCTTCAATATCGTCCCAGACGAATTCAGCAGATGGTTTCCAAGGAACAATTTGTGGGATTCTTCCTGGAAATGGTGCTACAAAGGTGATAGTTTCGAATTCATTTTCAGGGGAAACTGTTGCAACTGAAACTTCATTCGTTTGCTCCTTGTCATAATATAACTTGATTCGGTGCCCATTAACAATGAAACTTCCACCCTGTTTGTCATAGAGTTCGACATACCCGGATGGATATCCATGTTTAATGATATATGGTCCAAACCATTTTGGTTGTAATTTAGGAGCTTTGAATTTGAATTTCATGTTAAAAAGAAAAACTTTATCTCCGGCTTTGAATTCTTTTCGAACTCGTAGCTTTTTGTCGTGATAAGCTTTTGTTCTAGCTTTATACAGTTTGGAATTTTCATAAGCTCGGAGTCTTAATTCATCGAGTTCGTGCAATTGCAGGAATCTCTTTTCTCCAGCTATTTTGAGATCGGTGTTACAGTTTCTGAGAGCCCAGTAAGCACGATGTTCAACTTCGAACGGCAAATGACAAGTCTTTCCATACAAGAGTCTGTAAGGAGTTGTGCCAATTGGAGTTTTATAAGCCGTACGAAATGCCCACAGAGCATCGTCAAGTTTCTTTGCCCACACTGAAGGATTGTCCTTCACTGTTTTCTCTAGTATTCTTTTGAGAGTTCTGTTGGTATTTTCAACTTGACCACTGGTTTGTGGATGATAGGCCGTCGCGAATCGGTGATGAACTCCATATCTTTTCATGGTTTTCTCCATTTGTTGGTTACAGAAAGGTTCCTCGATCGCTTATCAACGCCTTGGGAATTCCATAACGAGCGAAAAGCTTTTTGAGGAAATTAACGACGACAAGCAGCGTTTGTTGGTAAAGCTTCAGCTTCTGCCCATTTGGACACATAATCTATAGCAACGAATGTATTCGAATTTGTGGGATTTACGGAAAGGTCCCATGAAATCTATTCCTCAAATATCGAATATTTCACACACTTGAATGCCTGTCAATGGCATTTCATCTCTTCGTGAAAGATTGGTGGTTCTTTGGCAAGCGTCACAATTTTGAACAAGTGTATGTGCTTCTTTGAATATTGTTGGCCAATAGAATCCAGCATCAAAAACTTTTTTAGCTGTGGTGGAAGGACCATAATGTCCCCCAGTTGGGCCATGATGACATTCGTCAAGAATCTTGCGCGTTTCGGAACCAGAAACACATCTTTGGATCATTCCGTCAGGACACATTTTGAAAAGATATGGTTCTTCCCAAAAACAGTATTTAAGTTCCGAAAAAAATTTGCTTCTTTGAGAACGAGTTAGACCTTTTCTGAGAATTCCTCCAGCGAGATAGTTCGCAAAGTCAACAAACCAAGGATTGTCAGTTCCATCGATGGTCATGAGAGTTTCATCGGGGAAATAATCATCGATTTCTTCTTCTTTTAACTCCTCAAGATCGGGGTTTTCAAGACGAGATAAGTGATCAGCAGCAAGATTTTATGCTCCTTTCTTATCTTTGATTTCGATGTCAAATTCTTGGAGTAGCAAAATCCATCGAATAAGACGTGGTTTAGCATCTTGCTTGGTGAACAGATACTTGAGCGCTGAATGATCGGTGAAAACGACTGTTTTTAAGAGCACAAGGTAGGATCGGAATTTGTCGAATGCGAAAACGACAGCCAGTAATTCCTTTTCGATGACGGTATAATTTTGCTGAGCACTATTCAGTGTCTTGCTAGCAAAATATATAGGCCGAAAGTGTTTTCCTTCACGTTGGCCTAAGACGGCTCCAACAGCAAAGTCGCTTGCGTCGCACATAAGTTCGAAAAGTAGTGACCAATTAGGTGAAACCATGATCGGAGCACTAGTTAGTTGGGATTTCAACGTTTCGAAAAGCTTTATGCAATCAGCATCGAAATCAAAGATAGATTCTTTCTCAAGAAGTTTTGTCATCGGACGAGATATTTTTGAAAAATCTTTGATAAATCGGCGGTAAAAACCAGCATGTCCTAAAAAACTTCTAACGGCTTTGACGTTAGTTGGTGGTGGAAGTTTCGAGATGACATCGACCTTTGCTTTGTCTACTTCCATTCCTGCACTGGAGATTTTGTGGCCAAGCACAGTTCCTTCGGTTACCATAAAGTGACATTTTTCCCAGTTAAGGACAAGATGCGCAGCTTCGCATCTTTCGAGCATTTTATCGAGATTAGAAAGACAAGCTTCAAATGAGTCTCCGAAGACTGAAAAGTCATCCATGAAAACTTCCATGGAGGTTTCTAGCATGTCTTGGAATATGGCGATCATACACCTTTGAAAAGTCGCAGGTGCATTGCAAAGACCAAAAGGCATACGCCGATATGCGTAGGTTCCAAAAGAACAAGTGAAAGTGGTCTTTTCTTGATCGTTAGGATCGATAGGAATTTGGAAATATCCTGAAAATCCGTCGAGGAAACAAAAGAATTAATTTCCTGCCAGTCTTTCAAGCATTTGATCCATGAACGGGAGTGGAAAGTGATCTTTTCTGGTGGCTTTGTTTAACTTACGATAGTCAATACAAACGCGCCCACCAGTGACAGTTCTAGTTGGAACTAGTTCATTTCGTTCATTAGTCACAACCGTCATTCCTCCTTTCTTGGGAACACAGTGAACAGGACTTACCCAAGGGCTATCCTCAATTGGGTAAATGATTCCAGCATCGAGAAGTTTTATGATTTCCTTTTTAACAACTTATTTCATGTTGGGATTTAGTCGACGTTGACGTTCTACCACAGGTTTAATCCCTTCTTCAAAATTGATTTTGTGTTTGCAGAAATTGGGACTAATTCCTGGGATGTCGGATGTTTTCCAAGCGAAAGCTTGTTTGTGATTTTTGAGGACAGAAACTAAACTTTCTTTCTCACTGTCCTCGAGCAATGAAGATATGACTACTGGAAGAAGTGAGTTTTCCTCCAAGTAAGCATATTCAAGATGATCTGGGAGAGGTTTGAGTTCGAGATCTGTGGGTGGTTCTTCGATAGAGGATTTAATTCGCATCTCGTCATTGAAAGTTATTCTTCAAAGTTTTCTTTCTCTTCCTCCATTTCTTCTTCTTCTGAGTTATCTCCTTCGAATTCTACTTTCATGAAATCATCAAACTCTTTGTCAAAGTCTGTTTCATTGATTTTTTCAGAAGTAGTCATGAATGGATCGGATTCGTTAAGTAATGCGTTTTCTTCGTCAATGACTTCATCATAATATCGATGTTAAAACAAGTGTCATCACTGGAATGTGGGTAGCGCATCGCTTTATCGATTAGAAAAGTTATTCGATCTTCCCCAACTCCAAGGTTGAGTTCTTTTCCTTTCACTTTGATGATTGCATCAGCGGTATTTAGGAAAGGTCTTCCTAAGATGAGTGGAACTTTACTATCTTCTTCCATTTCCAAGATTACAAAGTCCACGGGAAAAATGAATTTACCGACTTGAACAAGCATATTCTCGGCAATACCCACAGAGTATTGATAAGAATGATTATCTAATCGAATGCTCATTTTTGTTGGTTTCAGGCTGTTGTTGCAAAACTTGGAATACAGCGAATAAGGCATCACATTAATACTTGCGCCAAGATCGGCTAAAGCATCACATTTAATATTATTCCCGAAAGTACATGGAATAAGAAAGCTCCCAGGATCTCTGAGCTTTGGTGGGATCTTGTTTTGGACAATAGCAGAGCATTCTTCGTTAAGGAAAGTAGCTGATATTTGCTCTAGCTTGCTTTTGTTATTAAGAAGTTCTTTCAAAAATTTCCCGTAATTGGGCATTCCGGCTAAGACATCAACGAGAGGAACATTGAGTCTAACCTCTTTGATTATTTCAATGAACTTCTTATAACGCTCTTCCATCTTTTCTTTTTTTAGGCGTTGAGGATAAGGAATTTTTGGTGTATACGCCTTGACAGATGGAATGTTTTTCTTTTTGGTGGTTTGGGTTGTATTTGGTTCCTCGGCTTCATCCTCACTATCATTGTGAACAGGAGTATTTCATTAGGATTTGGGTGGTGGATCATACGAGAGACCACTTCTTGTGAAGACAGCATTGATATGCTCATTTCGTGTTTGTGGTGGACGGTACGTCTTATCATTTGATGGTTTTGGGTTGGATTGGGTATTACTTGGTAATGAACCAGACGGTCTAGAGGAATGTTGGTCAGAAAGTCTGCCAAACTTGTTTTCAAGATCTTGGATAGATGCTTGATGATTTTTCTGTCCTTGCTCAACTTTGGCTTTGAGATTGAAAAATTGATTTTTGATAAAATCATTCACAGATTTTTGAGTAGCCACGAATTCTCTCATGGTTTTCTCAAATTCGGTTTCTTCCATCTTTTTGTGGGCTTTTGTGGTGGTGGATCGTCAGCTCGTGGTTGAGAATCACGGTTGTCATCCCTTGGTCGGCGATCTTGCCAATTTCCAAAATTTCGACCGTAATAGTTACTACGATATCCTCCTCCACGGTATCCTCCTTGAGCGTAACTCGCTTCTATTCCTTCGGTCACCCATAGGCTATCGTCGCACTCGGACGATGGATGATTTCCTCCAAAATTGTTGCATCCGTCTCGCATTTCCTTCATTTCATCTTTGATATCTTGTATTGTGATGTGATTTTGAGGTTAACGTCCAGATTCTCCAGGTTTTTGACGTCTGTCTGTGGGTGTTTTTCGACAAAAGCAACAGTTTTTCGGAGAGGTTTAGTTTTAGAATCTTTGGACCAATCGAGTTTGAGAAGTACTCGATCTTCGAGCAATTGATGTGCATCGTTGGGAGTCTTATGGAGAAAAATTCCTCCAGCATCAAGGATGCGTTGAGAGATTTCATCTAGTCCATGGTAAAAGATTTGGATAATGGTTCCTTTGGATAGTCCATGTCCATGACAATTACGAAGCAAATCTTTCATTCGAAGCCAAGCTTCGACAAGTGATTCGTTTGAGTTTTGGGTGAAAGCACATATTTCTCCCATTAATCGATCAAACATGGCAGGTGGAAAGAATCGGCTTACAAAAGCTTGCCTCATCTCCTCCCAAGTGTTGATGATTCCTGGGGTTAATTCAATGTACCATACTTTAGCATCTCCGGCGAGTGATGATGGGAAAAGCTTGAGTTTGATGGCATTGACATCGGTGTTGCCATAACGGAACATGCTTCAAATTTTGATGAATTCGGCTATGTGCTTGTGAGGATCGGCCCGCCCACGGCCATCGAATTGACGGTCTTTGATCATAGAAAGGTGATGTCCCTTCACGGTGAAGTTGTCACCAAGGTTGACAGCAACAATAGCACTTCCGGGGGTTGGTGCTATGGCTCGGTTGGTTCCCCACATGGTGATCGTCGCCATGGGGAAAGGTAATTGGTTGAAAGGGTTGTAAAACAACTTGGCTTCTACAAGGTTATCAAATGGTGGGTTTGGTACTCTTGGTACACGATTTTCCAATGGTATGAAAAGTGTTCTTTTCTTCTTCGAATCAAATGTTCGGGGTTGGTAAGAGGTGTAATGGTTCTATTCCTGATGCCGAGTGTTCATACAATGCCTAGAGAATCAAGGCAATATCTAAAAACATGGACAAACAACTAAAAAGTTTTCCTTGAGACAAATGGGTGGGTAACTGGATCGGTGCGGGTTGCGACCGATCGGTTAGATCAGTTAGGTTATGGGTCACTCGTAACCGATTCGGTTGAATGACAACCGGATCCTGTTGAAGTTTCTGAGAGAAAATTTTGGGTTGAATCGACTGAGGGGGATTCAAAAACTTGCTGAAACACAATCAAATCCCCGGCAGCGGCGCCAAAAACTTGATGTGCTACGTGTGTACAAGTTTTAAATTTATAAAAGGTGAATTACCAATATTACCAATAACACATACGAGCAAGTATACTCGTCCGTTATAGCAAGATTATGAAGGTAAGTCGGGATCGTTTGCAGGGATTTGAGTGAATCTAAACACAAGTTTGAATCAACAGAGTCTATCCAAAACATATAACAAGCAAATAGATATAATGAAATTCAGATGATTAAAAACTACACTTGCTTAAACTAGTTTCATATCATAGATTAATGTGATTGTGTTAACCTCTTAACATGTTGGTTATGATAATTAGTTTGGGGACTAATCTATTGTTCTTACAAGTTAAACCTTCGTCAAGATTTTAGTTCATAAAAACAAGCATTACGTTTAACCAATCAATTCAAGATCAATTCAAGTTTCATAAGTCTACATACATAAACTTAAACACAAAAACATCCACTTGTTTCATCAAATTGCTTAAGAAATGGTCAATACAAAAGGTAACCGATCATAGACAAAAGGCTACAATTGATTCTCAACAACTAATCTTACGACCTTTTAGATGTTTCCAACCAATCCAATTTGATAATCAAAAAGTGTTTCTATTACAACCACACCTTAGTTCCTTTGTATAATCAAGAATAATGGGTAAAAACAATCATCCATAGACAAAATGATTATGACTAGTTGAATAACAATAAGTTCTTTCGACCTCTACGATTACTATCAACTAGTCAAACTTGATTAACAAATGTCACTATGAAACTTTAGCACAATTGGATCTTAGAATCAACTTGAAATTGAATTAAAACATGTTAACACAATCACTAACTAATCATATGATAATCAACATCATTTAAGCAAGTGTATAAAGAAACTAGCCACTCATAGCAAACATGAACATAAACTCAGAACTTTGAACATTAGAAAACATGATTAAAAGTCTTACAATGCTTGGAATAAGATTACAAATGGTGAAGTAATGATTCCCAAAGTATTGGGGTAGACTTCTTGGTGATTTGGCCTCCAAATGTGGAACTTCTGGAACTCCAAACTTCCTTGGACTTCTAAGGACGAGTTTGAGAGCTTAAAAGCTTTGTTTGATGAGTAGAGAGATTTGTATTGAAGTATGTGTCATATGCTCACAAATGGCCTCCATTTATACTAGTTCCATAGCCTAGGGTATTAATTGCTGAACTTGGCCTCCAAGGAGTAAGGAAGGGACTAGAATACACCAAGAGAAGGACCTAGAATCGTTTGGATGCAAAGGGAAACTTAGTGATGAAGATTTGGCAGATGCAGCTTCTCTAACCGGATCGGTTACACGACCAACCGATCCGGTTGGTCTTCTACAAAAGGGCCAACCGTTCCAGTTGCGGGTGGCGACCGAACGGTTGGTGATGGCATTTTGGTCATTTTCCAACCGATCGGTTGCACTCGCAACCGATCCGTTGGATTTCCCGAGTTACGGAAACTTGATCTTTACTTCCTTTATCTTGTAGAACTTGGTTCTTCAATCACTATGGTCTTCAAAGGTACTTGAGATACTTGATTGTGCTTGACTGCTTCAGCTGAAAACGGGAATCTTCTCTTTGTTGAACATTTCTTTACTTTCCTTCCGTTTCCCTGCACTTGGTTATAAACACTAGAAAAACATCTTTTGATGCGTTTAAGCACTAAAATCACGCAAATATAACCAAATAACATATATAAAAGCACACATAACGCTACTAGAAACATGCACAATCTGAGCGTTATCAAATTCACTCACACTTAAACTTTGCTTGCCCTCAAGCAAATCTAGGGAAAACATCCACTGGTACAAGATCGTGATTATGAAAAATGTGATGCAAATCAACCAAGTATAAATACGAGAGAAGATTCATCAATTATGTTTTATAAAGGTGAAACATCAAGATGTTTGACAATATCCAATGATTTTCTTGCATGATTAACATTTCAAAACACCTCACGAAAAAGAACGGAATATAATTCACTCAATCACTCATTTTAGTGGAGTAACAAGATAAATCACACTCATTGCTCAGTCATGATTAGATTATTACCATAAGCTTGTACAAGAAACAAAACTCCACCGACGTGGCGTGAGCACCAAGTAAAAACATCTAAAGAGGTCTTTTATTCGGGTTATAATGATATGGCTTCGGGTTAAGGGTATGGATAAGGCATGGGAATGTTTATGAAATTGGTGTTAAAATAAAAATAAAATCAAGTCTAATACCCGTGTTGCTAGCTACCAAACATTCCACGAACCAATAAATGATTATAGCTTCAATTTCTTCTTTTCCGCTTTCCACAGCTTTTTGCTTTGCCATGACAATTGTTCTTCGATCATAGCACATTGGCTATTATTTCCATACTTTCAACACATTTTTTTTAACATAAACTCATGAAATGGCTCAATCAATCTCACAAGATGTGGTACTCATAATCATTTGAACAATCTTCACTTTCCAGGCGACTAGCAACCAACCGTTTAGACATTGATACGGGTTAGGCTAAGGTTTAAAGTGTAAAATCTTTTGTATTTTCTGGGTGAAGCAAAAATGAAAAGGATGGCTCAGAGGGTGTAACTAGGGGTATCTAGTGCTAAAAATGAGCACTACAAATGGGTCCATGTGGGTGGTTAACTAACCGATGTGGCTAGCTAATATATCATTAGATGTAAAATGGAAGGCCATTTGGGTTAAATCCTAAGGTGCCTCTTTATCACACGAATTCACTTATATCGCACGAATGCGATCTGGTAATGATTTACAAGTACAAGTTCTAGAATAAATAAAATCACCGGCACACTCATAGCAAAAGATTCAAGCATAAAAGATGTATGCTATATATAGAACAGGCTTCAAATCCTCACAATTTAGTGAAAAAGGGTATAATATGTGCTAGCAAATGTTTATCGATCCCAGAATGGATTGCAATAGTAATCGGAACACATCTCGAAGTTTCAAATATTACCAGTTTTTACGTGGTTTGATCCAGGTTATTCTAATATATAGTCCTAAAAGTGTGAAAACAACTAGATCACAAGGGCAAACAAAATTTAAAATTTAAGCATGAAAACTCTAATTTTTCCTATTCACCCCCCACCACTTAAGTTAGACATTGTCCTCAATGTAAAACGAACTTCAAAGTATAGAAATAGGGAAAATAGAGATGAAACCAGATATGTCAATGAGTTTGTCAGCTTAAAATTCTTTTCTTCATTCCTAGCGTCCCACTGAGAAATCATTACCTGCACAAAATCTTATAAACAAACAAAAGGTTTTATTAAAATGTGGCACCCCCCACACTTAAGTTCAACCAAAGGTTTAAACTTTGGGTAGTGACCACAGAAAATCAAATATGAAACACACGGGTTGCCTCCCGAGAAGCGCTTGTTTTATTACCGAGTCATCAGCCTGACTCGAATCTTCCCGAATTCACTTGGCCACAAAAGATCCTTGAACATTTTGAAAATTTCAGGGATGTACATGAATTCTTCACCAGTAGCTTCAATATCGTCCCTGACGAATTCAGCAGATGGTTTCCAAGGAACAATTTGTGGATTCTTCCTGAAATGGTGCTACAAAGGTGATTGTTTCAATTCATTTTCGGGGAAACTGCTGCAACTGAAACTTCATTTATTTGCTCCTTGTCATAATATAACTTGATTCGGTGCCCATTAACAATGAAACTTCCACCCTGTTTGTCATAGAGTTCGACATACCCGGATGGATATCCATGTTTAACGATATATGGTCCAAACCATTTTGGTTGTAATTTAGGAGCTTTGAATTTGAATTTCATGTTAAAAAGCAGAACTTTATCTCCGGCTTTGAATTCTTTTCGAACTCGTAGCTTTTTTTCGTGATAAGCTTTTGTTCTAGCTTTATACAGTTTGGAATTTTCATAAGCTCGGAGTCTTAATTCATCGAGTTCGTGCAATTGCGGAATCTCTTTTCTCCAGCTATTTTGAGATCGGTGTTATAGTTTCTGAGAGCCCAGTAAGCACGATGTTCAAATTCGAACGGCAAATGACAAATCTTTCCATACAAGAGTCTGTAAGGAGTTGTACCAATTGGAGTTTTATAAGCCGTACGAAATGCCCACAGAGCATCGTCAAGTTTCTTTGCCCACATGGAAGGATTGTCCTTCACTGTTTTCTCTAGTATTCTTTTGAGAGCTTTGTTGGTATTTTCAACTTGACCACTGGTTTGTGGATGATAGGCCGTCGCGAATCGGTGATGAACTCCATATCTTTTCATGGTTTTCTCCATTTGTTGGTTACGAAATGGGTTCTTCGATCGTTTATCAAGGCTTTGGGGATTCCATAACGAGCGAAAAGCTTTTTGAGGAAATTAACGACGACACGGGCATCGTTCGTTGGTAAAGCTTCAGCTTCTGCCCATTTGGACACATAATCTATAGCAACGAATGTATTCGAATATGTGGGATTTAGGGAAAGGTCCCATGAAATCTATTCCTCAAATATCGAATATTTCACACACTTGAATGCCTGTCAATGGCATTTCATCTCTTCGTGAAAGATTGGTGGTTCTTTGGCAAGCATCACAATTTTGAACAAGTGTATGTGCTTCTTTGAATATTGTTGGCCAATAGAATCCAGCATCAAAAACTATTTTAGCTGTGGTGGAAGGACCATAATGTCCCCCAGTTGGGCCATGATGACATTCGTCAAGAATCTTTCGGGTTTCGGAACCAAAAACACATCTTCGGATCATTCCGTCAGGACACATTTTGAAAAGATATGGTTCTTCCCAAAAGTAGTATTTAAGTTCTGAAAAGAATTTGCTTCTTTGAGCATGAGTTAAACCTTTTCTGAGAATTCCTCCAACGAGATAGTTCGCAAAGTCGCAAAACCAAGGATCGCAGTTCCATCGATGGTCATGAGAGTTTCATCGGGGGAATAATCATCGATTTCTTCTTCTTTTAACTCCTCAAGATCAGGGTTTTCAAGACGAGATAAGTGATCAGCAGCAAGATTTTCTGCTCCTTTCTTATCTTTGATTTCGATGTCAAATTCTTGGAGTAGCAAAATCCATCGAATAAGACGTGGTTTAGCATCTTGCTTGGTGAACAGATACTTGAGCGCTGAATGATCGGTGAAAACGACTGTTTTTTAGAGCACGAGGTAGGATCGGAATTTGACGAATGCGAAAACGACGGCCAGTAATTCCTTTTCGGTGACGGTATAATTTTGCTGAGCACTATTCAGTGTCTTGCTAGCAAAATATATAGGCCGAAAGTGTTTTCCTTCACGTTGGCCTAAGACGGCTCCAACAGCAAAATCGCTTGCGTCGCACATAAGTTCGAAAGGTAGTGACCAATTAGGTGAAACCATGATCGGAGCACTAGTTAGTTGAGATTTCAACGTTTCGAAAGCTTTCATGCAATCAGCATTGAAGTCAAAGATAGATTCTTTCTCAAGAAGTTTTGTCATCGGACGAGATATTTTTGAAAAATCTTTGATAAATCGGCGGTAAAAACCAGCATGTCCTAAAAAACTTCTAACGGCTTTGACGTTAGTTGGGGGTGGAAGTTTTGAGATGACATCGACCTTTGCTTTGTCTACTTCCATTCCTCACGAGATTTTGTGGCCAAGTACAATTCCTTCGGTCACCATGAAGTGACATTTTTCCCAGTTAAGGACAAGATGTGCAGCTTCGCATCTTTCGAGCATTTTATCGAGATTAGAAAGACAAGCTTCAAATGAGTCTCCGAAGACTGAAAAGTCATCCATGAAAACTTCCATGGAGGTTTCTAGCATGTCTTGGAATATGGCGATCATACACCTTTGAAAAGTCGCAGGTGCATTGCAAAGACCAAAAGGCATACGCCGATATGCGTAGGTTCCAAAAGGACAAGTGAAAGTGGTATTTTCTTGATCGTTAGGATCGATAGGAATTTGGAAATATCCTGAAAATCCGTCGAGGAAACAAAAGAATTTATTTCCTGCCAGTCTTTCAAGCATTTGATCCATGAACGGGAGTGGAAAGTGATCTTTTCTGGTGGCTTTGTTTAACTTACGATAGTCAATACAAACGCGCCAACCAGTGACAGTTCTAGTTGGAACTAGTTCATTTCGTTCATTAGTCACAACCGTCATTCCTCCTTTCTTGGGAACACAGTGAACAGGACTTACCCAAGGGCTATCCTCAATTGGGTAAATGATTCCAGCATCGAGAAGTTTTATGATTTCCTTTTTAACAACTTCTTTCATGTTGGGATTGAGTCGACGTTGACGTTCTACCACAGGTTTAATCCCTTCTTCAAAATTGATTTTGTGTTTGCAGAAATTGGGACTAATTCCTGGGATGTCGGATGTTTTCCAAGCGAAAGCTTGTTTGTGATTCTTGAGGACAGAAACTAAACTTTCTTTCTCACTGTCCTCGAGCAATGAAGATATGACTACTGGAAGAAGTGAGTTTTCCTCCAAGTAAGCATATTCAAGATGATCTAGGAGAGGTTTGAGTTCGAGATCTGTGGGTGGTTCTTCGATAGAGGATTTAATTCGCATCTCGTCATTGAAAGTTATTTCTTCAAAGTTTTCTTCCTCTTCCTCCATTTCTTCTTCTTCTTCTGAGTTATCTCCTTTGAATTCTACTTTCATGAAATCATCATACTCTTTATCAAAATCTGTTTCATTGATTTTTTTCAGAAGTAGTCATGAATGGATCGGATTCGTTAAGTAATGCGTCTAATTCTTCATCAGTGACTTCATCAATAATATCGATGTTAAAACAAGTGTCATCACTGGAATGTGGGTAGCGCATTGCTTTATCGATTAGAAAAGTGATTCGATCTTCCCCAACTCCAAGGTTGAGTTCTTTTCCTTTCACTTTGATGATTGCATCAGCGGTATTTAGGAAAGGTCTTCCTAAGATGAGTGGAACTTTACTATCTTCTTCCATTTCCAAGATTACAAAGTCCACGGGAAAAATGAATTTACCGACTTGAACAAGCATATTCTCGGCAATACCCACAGGATATTGATAAGAATGATTTGCTAATCGAATGCTCATTTTTGTTGGTTTCAGGCTGTTGTTGCACAACTTGGAATACAGCGAATAAGGCATCAAATTGATACTTGCGCCAAGATCGGCTAAAGCATCACATTTAATATTATTCCCGAAAGTACATGGAATAAGAAAGCTCCCAGGATCTCCGAGCTTTGGTGGGATCTTGTTTTGGACAATAGCTGAGCATTCTTCGTTAAGGAAAGTAGCTGATATTTGCTCTAGCTTGCTTTTGTTATTAAGAAGTTCTTTCAAAAATTTCCCGTAATTGGGCATTCCGGCTAAGACATCAACGAGAGGAACATTGAGTCTAACCTCTTTGATTATTTCAATGAACTTCTTATAACGCTCTTCCATCTTTTCTTTCTTTAGGCGTTGAGGATAAGGAATTTTTGGTGTATCGACGGATGGAATGTTTTTCTTTTTGGTGGTTTGAGTTGTGTTTGGTTCCTCGGCTTCATCCTCACTATCATGGTAAAGGAGTATTTTCATTTGGATTTGGTGGTGGATCGTACGAGAGACCACTTCTTGTGAAGACAACATTGATATGCTCATTTCTTGTTTGTGGTGGACGGTACGTCTTATCATTTGATGGTTTTGGGTTGGATTGGGTATTACTTGGCAATGAACCGGATGGTCTAGAGGAATGTTGGTCAGAAAGTCTGCCAAACTTGTTTTCAAGATCTTGGATAGATGCTTGATGATTTTCTGTCCTTGCTCAACTTTGGCTTTGAGATTGAAAAATTGATTTTTGATAAAATCATTTGAGATTTTGAGTAGCCACGAATTCTCTCATGGTTTTCTCAAATTCGGTTTCTTCCATCTTTTTTTCGGGCTTTTGTGGTGGTGGATCGTCAGTTCGTGGTTGAGAATCACGGTTGTCATCCCTTGGTCGGCGATCTTGCCAATTTCTAGAATTTCGACCGTAATAGTTACTACGATATCCTCCTCCACGGTATCCTCCTTGAGCGTAACTCGCTTCTCCTTCCTTCGGTCCACCCATAGGCTTATCGTCGCACTCGGACGATGGATGATTTCCTCCACAATTGTTGCATCCGTCTCGCATTTCCTTCATTTCATCTTTGATATCTTTGTATTGCGAGTCGATTTTTGAGGTTAACGCTTCCATCTTCTCCATGAGTTTTGAGGTGTCGGTGTTTTCGACAAAAGCAACATTTTTAGAGAGGTTTAGTTTTAGAATCTTTGGACCAATCGAGTTTGAGAAGTACTCGATCTTCGAGCAATTGATGTGCATCGTTGGGAGTCTTATAGAGAAAATTCCTCCAGCATCAAGGATGCCTTGAGATATTTCATCTAGTCCATGGTAAAAGATTTGGATAATGGTTCCTTTGGATAGTCCATGTCCATGACAACTACGAAGCAAATCTTTCATTTGAAGCCAAGCTTCGACAAGTGATTCGTTTGAGTTTTGGGTGAAAGCACATATTTCTCCCATTAATCGATCAAACATGGCAGGTGGAAAGAATCGGCTTACAAAAGCTTGCCTCATCTCCTCCCAAGTGTTGATGATTCCTGGGGTTAATTCAATGTACCATACTTTAGCATCTCCGGCGAGTGATGATGGGAAAAGCTTGAGTTTGATGGCATTGACATCGGTGTCGCCATAACGGAACATGCCGCAAATTTCGATGAATTCGGCTATGTGCTTGTGCGGATCGGCCCGAACATGGCCATCGAATTGACGGTCTTTGATCATAGAAAGGTGATGTCCCTTCACGGTGAAGTTGTCACCAAGGTTGACAGCAACAATAGCACTTCCGGGGGTTGGTGCTATGGCTCGGTTGGTTCCCCACATGGGTTGATCGTCCGCCATGGGGAAAGGTAAATTGGTGAAAGGGTTGTAAACAACTTTGGCTTCTACAAGGTTATCAAATGGTGGGTTTGGTACTCTTGGTACACGATTTTCCAATGGTATGAAAAGTGTTCTTCTTCTTCTTCGAATCAAATGTTCGGTGTTGCTAAGAGGTGTAATTGGTTCTATTCCTGCTGCTCGAGTGTTCATACAATGCCCTAGAGAATCCAGGCAATATCTAAACACATGGACAAACAACTAAAACAGTTTTCCTTGAGACAAATGGGGTAACCGGATCGGTTGCGGGTTGCGACCGATCAGTTAGATCAGTTGGGTTATGGGTAAACTCGTAACCGATTCGGTTGAATGACAACCGGATCCGGTTGAAGTTTCTGAGAGAAAATTTTGGGTTGAATCGACTGAGGGGGATTCAAAAACTTGCTGAAACACAATCAAATCCCCGGCAGCGGCGCCAAAAACTTGATGTGCTACGTGTGTACAAGTTTTAAATTTATAAAAGGTGAATTACCAATATTACCAATAACACATACGAGCAAGTATACTCGTCCGTTATAGCAAGATTATGAAGGTAAGTCGGGATCGTTCGCAGGGATTTGAGTGAATCTAAACACAAGTTTGAATCAACAGAGTCTATCCAAAACATATAACAAAGCAAATAGATATAATGAAATTCAGATGATTAAAAACTACACTTGCTTAAACTAGTTTCATATCATAGATTAATGTGATTGTGTTAACCTCTTAACATGTTGGTTATGATAATTAGTTTGGGGACTAATCTATTGTTCTTACAAGTTAAACCTTCGTCAAGATTTTAGTTCATAAAAACAAGCATTACGTTTAACCAATCAATTCAAGATCAATTCAAGTTTCATAAGTCTACATACATAAACTTAAACACAAAAACATCCACTTGTTTCATCAAATTGCTTAAGAAATGGTCAATACAAAAGGTAACCGATCATAGACAAAAGGCTACAATTGATTCTCAACAACTAATCTTACGACCTTTTAGATGTTTCCAACCAATCCAATTTGATAATCAAAAAGTGTTTCTATTACAACCACACCTTAGTTCCTTTGTATAATCAAGAATAATGGGTAAAAACAATCATCCATAGACAAAATGATTATGACTAGTTGAATAACAATAAGTTCTTTCGACCTCTACGATTACTATCAACTAGTCAAACTTGATTAACAAATGTCACTATGAAACTTTAGCACAATTGGATCTTAGAATCAACTTGAAATTGAATTAAAACATGTTAACACAATCACTAACTAATCATATGATAATCAACATCATTTAAGCAAGTGTATAAAGAAACTAGCCACTCATAGCAAACATAAACATAAACTCAGAACTTTGAACATTAGAAAACATGATTAAAAGTCTTACAATGCTTGGAATAAGATTACAAATGGTGAAGTAATGATTCCCAAAGTATTGGGGTAGACTTCTTGGTGATTTGGCCTCCAAATGTGGAGCTTCTGGAACTCCAAACTTCCCTGGACTTCTAAGGACGAATTTGAGAGCTTAAAAGCTTTGTTTGATGAGTAGAGAGATTTGTATTGAAGTGTGTGTCTCATATGCTCACAAATGGCCTCTATTTATACTAGTTCCAAAGCCTAGGGTATTAATTGCTGAACTTGGCCTCCAAGGAGTAAGGAAGGGACTAGAATACACCAAGAGAAGGACCTAGAATCGTTTGGATGCAAAGGGGAAACTTAGTGATGAAGATTTGGCAGATGCAGCTTCTCCAACCGGATCGGTTACATGACCAACCGATCCGGTTGGTCTTCTACAAAAAGGCCAACCGTTCCGGTTGCGGGTGGCGACCGAACGGTTGGTGATGGCATTTGGCATTTTTGGTCATTTTCCAACCGATCCGGTTGGATTTCTCGAACCGATCCGTTATTTCGAGTTACGGACTTGGTCTTTACTTCTTTTTGTCTTGTAGAACTTGGTTCTTCAATCACTATGGTCTTCAAAGGTACTTGAGATACTGATTTGTGCTTGATTTGCTTCACTAAAACGGGAATCTTCTCTTTGTTGAACATTTCTTTACTTTCCTTCCGTTTCCCTGCACTTGGTTATAAACACTAGACAAACATCTTTTGATGTGTTTAAGCACTAAAATCACGCAAATATAACCAAATAACATATATAAAAGCACACATAAGGCTACTAGAAACATGCACAATCTGAGCCTTATCAACCTCCTATAACCATGATTTTGAACTTCAACTCGTCCATTGTTCACAACAGCCTGATTCCTTGTGTTTGATGAGGAACGAATGCGATTGTTGGATTTATTTGTATAATGGCCAAAATCTTTAGCAATCATAACAAATCCTTTTTGCAATGCATCGAAAGCATCTGAGTCCTCATTAGCTTCACTGTAAAGTGCTTGATCATTGTTGTTGTTGTTGATGGAACTATGTGTTTTGTGGAGATTGTTGCTATGACGGATCATATGGTGTGATTGTGGCAGTTGGGTAAGGAGCTGGTTGAGGAGGATAACTAGTTTGAGCCCACAAAGCAAGTTGTTGATTATCCGGAAGTGAAGGTGAAACATTTTGCCACGGATAACACTTTCCTTATCAACTTCTTTTGATGAGGCTTCAAATAGTCGTACACAATCCGTATGAAGCAGATGAGATTCTTGCTTGACGGAGGAATATGACATACTTCTCCCAATCAGGACCAAGACTACTTAGGAACTTTGTATTGACTGTAATTCTTGGCATGATGATGTTGTGTTAATCCAATCATGATGATGTTGAGAATCGATGATGTAAGACTCTAGGTCTCTCCAGTTCAATCATGAAGTGTTCATAAGCACAAGTAAATTTTGGATTCCATTATCCTCTTGATTGAGTGCAGTGCCTTCCATGAGAAAGATAAAATATGTTCCCACATGCTTTTGCGGGTCTTGAGCATCAAACACTTACGAAGAATTGGGTTTGGTAATCCTAAAAGGCTATATTGCATACTAGTCATCAGCTTCGTAGTGTAGAAGTTCATCACAGACAAGGTCAGTAACAGTTGCAATGTTTATGAGATCATCTCTTCGTGGAACAACATTTGGATCTCTGGGTGTAACGACAATAGGCATCTGAAATGGACCTTCTAAGATAACCTTCTTTAAGAACTTCCCATGTGGCTTATTTAGATCAGAAAACCTAAAGAACCTAATCACCCATTGATCGTAGTTTCCGGGAGTGAGCATTGGAGGTCTATCAAGTGATCCTGCCTCATGAATTGATTGCTGGCTACTTAAAGCTTCACACATATTTGCAAACCAAGTCGGTTCCTTCATAGTATTCCTTGATGGATGTTGATTATTAACGTTTGTGTTAAGTAGTATTTAGTTAAGTAACACCGTGGAGGACGGACGGATCTTTACCCACTATATGCCTGATCCACAGCCCGATGTGTGGCGTTTTATTGTAAGACTATAAATACTCTCTACCTCCCAAGGTAGAGAGTTGGAGCTCATAATAAGATCTTTCACTTTCTCTCACTAAGTTCCCTAAACCTCTAACTTTTCCTCTCTAAAAACCTTCTTTACGCCATGTGATTATGGTTTAGTGTGTTTGTGAAATCCATATGTACAATTGGTATCAAGAGCCATGGTTAGATCATCTCTTACATATCTTGGATTTCTAGTGGTTTTTAGGTGGTTTTGAGTTTGAATAAGGTAGTGGTTTTTGCATCATTGGTTGATTTCTAGTGTTAAAGTTTAGATTTTGATTGTACTTTTGTGTTTAGAATCATCACAAGTGTTTTGGTTTTGATTTAGAAGGCTTGAATCATCGTGGTTGGTTGTTTTTGGATTAAAAAGTGGTGTTTATGTGTTTTTCATGCTAGCGACTTGAGCCACGGATAAGTGTTCTTGCTAGCGACTTGCTTTGTTATTGGTAGCGATTTGTAATTGAAGGTCTTAGCGAGTTGGATTAGCGACTTGTCGATTGAGACAAGCCGACAAAAAGTACACTTAGTGGATTCTCCACTACGGGTAGCGACTTGGTGTAAGTTAGCGACTTGTACTTATATTGTTAGCAATTGGTGTTAGCGAGTTGGTACTAGCGAGTGTGCTATTTAGCGATTGACAAATTAGCGACTTAGTTCTTAGCGGACTTGCTGTCAAAATTTTGCTAGCGACTTGGATTGTAGCGAGTTGTAATATAGCGACTTGGGACTATAGCGACTTGGCACTTAGCGACTTGGTTCAGGTTCTCTAGCGCTTGGGTGATGAATCCTTTGAAATAGGTTTTCTCTTGATTTAGTAAAATCCCGTGAAAGAATCTAGTTCCCGGTTTAATCATAGAGTTATAAAATCCCGTTTAATCAGTCGTCATGTCTACCAACGTTCCTACAATCATCTCCGTTGTTGCCGAGGATGTTCAAGCAGCTGGTTCAGATACTCGTCCACCCATGCTTGACAGAACAGACTACGACTCTTGGGGCTCAAAAGAATCAGATTGTATCTCTTGGAAGGAAAATGGGTCGTCAACATTCTCAAATTAATTGATGAAGGACCATATCGGGTTGAGACTACTAGAGACATAATTGATACAGCTGAAGATGGTACATTGATTTACGGAATGGACAGACCAAAGATGTATGATGAGCTCAATGATAAGGAGAAGAAGAGATTCGATGCAGATATCAGGGTCTAAATCATATTGCAAGGTCTTCCAAAAGACATATACAGCGTATCAACCACAACACTGAAGCAAAGGTGTAGGGATAATGTTAAGATGCTTCTCTCAGGTTCTGAACTAACTATGGAAGACAGAGAATCTCAACTCTATGATGAATTTGAGCACTTCAAGATGAAACCTGATGAGAGCGTCTATGAGTACTATGTGAGATTCCATAAGCTGGTGAATGACATGAGGAACATCAGAATGACCATGCCTAACATTCAGCTGAACTCAAAGTTTGTTAACAACATGAATCCTGAATGGCACAAGTTTGTCACTTCTGTGAAGCTCACTAAAGGATTGAAGAATACAAACTATGAGCAACTCTATGCCTTCCTTCTTTAGAATGAGAGACATGCCATGTTTGAAAAGAGGATTCTTAAACAATTCAAAACAAATCCAGGAGAGACAAGCTCATCAAATGATTCAACTGCCTTCTACTCAAACATTGGAATTACCACTAAAGCTTCACAAGTTATACCCATGGGTGATGGAACTCACAAACTCATTCCCGATCCAATGTTCAAACAAGCTGATGCTGATGCACACGTGGGAAACTTCATTAATCAACTGGCTCTCTTGATTAGTCAAAACATGAACTCTCTCCCACACACCAACAATAACCTCAGAACAACATCTAATCCACACAATCAAGCACTGTCAGAGACGGGAAGGTTATAGTAAACCAATCAAGAAAGGCAGTATGAACAAGGAAGAGGTGGAGTTGTAGAGGATATGGGCAAATCAAAATAGGGGAAGAAATGGAAATCAAGGTCAAGTTAAGACGATCAAGTGTTACAACTTTGGAGGTGAGGGTCACATTGCAAGGAACTGCACATCGCCAAAACGCCCTCAGAATGTTGAATACTTCAGGGATAAGATGTTGCTTGTTCAAGCCCAGGATAATGGTGTAGCTTTGAATGAAGAAGAGTGTTATTCTTGCTGAGGGAAATACCAAGACGTATGATGCAGATGTGGATGAGCAGCCTATTCAGGAGATAGGTCACAATCATCAGAATGCCTTTCAAGTAGCTGACTGTGATGCATACGACTCTGATGTTGATGAGGGACCTACTGCACAAACAATTTTCATGGCTAGCATTTCTCCAATGGTCTCTCCTAAGGTCTCATCTTCACCACAAGCTGGTCCATCAAAAGACAAACTCATTTCTGAGGTACTGAAAATATGGATGATGTGATATGCAAAAGATGCATGACAAAGTACAATCAACTGAAACTATTGAGTCAAAATATGAAGATATGGGTAATATCAATGTTGTCCCATATAATCAATATGTGAAACAAAGTGTAAGTGAAGTTGTACCAAGTGATACATCTTCTGCAGTCAAGGATGACTATGTTTTTGATGAATACACCGCATGTGCCTCTGATGATTCTGTTATCTCTGAACTGAATGCCTATAAAGAACGTGTTGCTATTTATGAACAACGTGCTAAATTTGAGTTGACCTCAGTGAGCAGGAAATGATGACCAAATGCGTACAACTATTAGAAAAAGTAGGTTTAGAGAAGAAGTATTAAACAAGAGTTAAACTCCTTACAAGAAAAGCTTTCTAAAACTGCTAAGCAAAAACAAGAACTTCAAGAAATGTTAAAATGCTTAAGCAAGAATTTAGCGTTAAGGAATCAAAACTTTTGAATGATTTTTCTAATCTAAAAACTTGAAAAACAAGCTTGAAAATAAGTTGTACGTACAAGGAAATACCATTCAGACTTCACTTAATCACTAAGCACAGAGTTTTGAGTGAGAAGCATAGTACTCCCCTTGTTGAGGAACCAAATCCAGAAGTTGTTAAAAAGGCTAGAGCTGCCCATAAGGTTATTTATGATGGCAATGAAATTCTTAAGCCTAGACAGAAACCTAGTTGCGTTGAGTGCACTGAGGAAGATAAGAAATCAGATAAAGTCACTAGGGAAAAGATGAACAAGAAACTAGATGATCCTAAATGTAAAGAGAAGAAAATAAATATCACACCCCATGATTACAAGAAGGAAAATTGGATTTCCTTGAACAAGTTTAAGCCTCAGACATTGTTAACACCGAACAATGTTCTGGAAAAAGGATTTAGATAAGCAAAAAGCAGAGAATCTATGTAACAAACCCCCCCCCCCCTTTAGGAAATGCCTTCAGCGACTGGTATCCTCCCAATACACCAATGCATTTAGTTCCTAGGACTTGCCACTAAAGCAAGACTTAATCAGTCAATATGTTATTCTTCAACTATTTGTCGATTTTGAGAAACTTGTAAGAAAAGGATCACACCCACTGGGATAACTGAAGGGGAAAGGGGTTTTGAACAAACAAAAGAAGGCTATCTAACTGAGGTCATGCCTTTCTTCAAACTACTAAAAGATCATTTTGAGAGTCTTAAAAAGGGGATAAATTCAGATATTAAAGGAATGGAAAAGGAATTTGATGCAATGATAGTTGAGGTTAGTGACATGAGTGAGCATAAAATATAAGAGATTGAGAGGAAGAACTTGCATACCTTGAATGAGAATCTTATATTTCGAATGTATTGCTCAAGATATGTTTTACACTGCTAAGAATTGCTCCATTAATGCTTCTCAATTTCATGAATATCTGTGCTCTGAATGTCTCTCATGATCGTGTCATTGAGCTTGAAAAGATTATTCAAACTTAATGAGAAAATGATCGGATGATCACGATAAATTGATAAAACATCTTTCTAAACTAGAAGTTGAACATTTTGATTTACAACTAAATATCAACATCTAAAAGAAAATGTTAAAACCTCAAATATCAAGACATCCTTGGATGCTCCTGAATTTGATGCAGTTTTTTAAATTAGCAAACGTGATGAACAGATTCGAGCTCATTGTAACACGATCAAAAAGTTGAAAGCCCAAATCTCTCAATTGAAGGGTGAAAAGAACAATGGGACTGGATCCCAAATGCCTCCTCCTTTAGATTCTCAGTACTCTCAAACTTTTCATCTTCAAAACTTTGTTAATGCCTTACAAAGGAAAACGAGGAGTTTCTAGAAGAAAATAAAAAAGTTAAACGACACTTTAAATAGTTATATGATTCAATGAAAGTCACCCGTGACCAAAACAACGAAAAAATAACGTCTTTACAAAAAGGAAATTGAGAATCTGAGAAGTAAGGGAAATGGAAAACTGCCACTTGTTTTCAATAAGAATGTTGTCTCAAAGTCACCCTTAGACTGCAAATACACTGTGACAGTTTAAATATCTTCCTCCTCATCTTAGGAATAATGAACATGCTTTTCATGACTACTGTGCTTACCTTAAGGATAGTCTAGAATGTCTCCGTGAGATTGTCGAAGAGGATTTCATTAACAAAACTCTTGATAGTGAAATTAGGTTTGCTTGCCTCCAGGCCAAACGATCTCAAGAGCTGCTAGAATGTGTAATTGCAACATGTCCCAAATCCTTATCCTTAGGTGTAAAGGCAAAGCGTGATGCCTTGTTCTATGCTAGTGCGAGCATTCAAACCATTCAAGGCCCAGTTTTAAGAAAGTGAACATCAATGTGTCGTCTAGTAATACAGATCCTTGCACGTCTAGTTCAGGAATGCAAAAAGTAGATCAACCAACTAATGTTCCCATAATTCCCTCTACAGGAGTAATCAGTGACATTAAAGCGAGCAGGTCAAAGTCTCAAGACAATACAAGGAATGATAGGACCTCGCAAGCTAAAAATGTGCATCGGAAGAGAGTAGAAGACCAACCTAGGAACTTTAAGCTTGAGTTGAATAAAATGAATCGTGTTGATTCTAGTATTAGTCTTAGGCGTACTGTAATTAATTCGAATTCTGATACTATTTGAAAACCTTGTAATGATGTCTGCTTGAATTCTGTTGCTAATCATGAATGTGGTGTGAATACTTTGTCTAATGCTGTCAAATGCCCAGTTAAAATTGTTAAGGCTAATAATCGTGCAAAGAAAGCTAAAAGGCAAAGACGAAGGATTGTTAGAAAACAGTGGAAACCCACAGGAAGAACATTGACAAAGATAGGTTATTATTGGATACCTTTTGGCCATAAGAATAATCAGTTTTGCCCTCAAACTGCTAAGACTATGCCCACTAGAAATGGATGCCTACTGGTAGAACTATTCCCTTAAGAAGTAAATTACTTGAATAGGTCAAATACATACAACAGCATTGCATCTATTCCCAATGATTCCATTGCTTCTACTTCTGATATGGATGTTTATTTGGATGTGGGTGGTCCAATCACTGTTACTAACCAAGTGGAACCCATTCTTGCATGGGGATCCCAATTATCCAGTTATCCATTGTGTCTGTGTTCAAGCAGATCGTCAAATCATTCTGTGGTACCTGGACTCAGGCTGTTCCAAGCATTGATTGGAGACGGTCACGGATCATGAACTTCGTGAGCAAATTCATCGGGACAGTTAGATTCGGGAATGATCATTTTGGTGCAATTATGGGTTATGGAGATTATGTTGTTGGTAAAAGTGTTATCTAGGTATATTATGTGAAGGTCTTGGTCATAACCTGTTCTCTGTTGGTTAATTCTGCGATTCTGATCTAGAAGTAGCTTTCAGAAAACATACATGTTTCGTTAGAGAACTTGATGGTAAGGAACTTTTAAGAGGAAAACGTGGTTCAAACCTATACACCATCTCTATCGAAGATATGATGAAGTCTTCTCCAATTTGCTTGTTGTCAAAAGGCTTCGAAAACAAAGTCATGGTTATGGCATCGTCGTCTCAATCACTGAACTTTGCACCATCAATGATCCCTCCAGAAAGGACTTAGTTGTAGGTTTACCTAGACTTAAGTATGAAAAGGATCATCTTTGTTCAGCATGCCAATTGGGAAAAAGCAAGAAGTATGCCCATAAACCCAAACCTACAAACACTCAGTCATAAGGTCTTCATACAATTCACATGGACTTATGTGGACCCATGAGAGTGCAGAATATCTTGGAAGAAATAGTTGGTTCGTTGTGGTTGATGATTTCTCTAGATTCACTTGGGTAAAGTTTCTAAGGTCAAAGGATGAAACTCCAGATATCATCAAACTCATCAAAAGCTGCAGGTTCGTTTCCTTAACAAAACGGTCAGAATCATTCGAAAGACAATGGAACTGGTTGTTAACAACAACTTAGTGAGTTTTATGAAAGTATTGGAATCAGTCATCAAGAAGTGTTCTCGAACTCCTCAACAGAACGGTGTAGTTGAAAGACGAAATCGAACTCTTTGGAAGCTGCCACAGGACAATGCGATTACTCAAAGGTTCCAATGTTTCTCTGGGGTGAAGCTATCGCCACTGCATGCTACACCCAAAATCGATCTGTGATTCACACTGCTCATGGAAAAACTCCATATGAACTTGTTCACAACAACAAAAACCTAATCTCTCATTCCTTCGTGTGTTTGGT
>OU343223.1:229939843-229975378 GCA_910596185.1 Chrysanthemum makinoi | reverse complement strand
AAGGAAGATTAAAATATAATATATAATATATATACAAAGGATAGATAATCAGCCAACAAAAATTGTTCAACGCAGCACAGCCTCCCCGGCAACGGCGCTTGGGCTTGATTCCTCCCGAACTACCTTCTTTTATTTCTCCTCACACACTTATCAACCGGCTAGAACGGTCAACCGTAATAGATGATAAAGTTACGACACTCGGGAGAGAATACAAGTTCAAGGATTAAAAATATCCTAGATCGTTTATGTCTGGCGTGAGTATCCTAAATACAATGACTTGTGAATTTTTGAAAATAATATTAGTATAGGAAAAGCAGGAACGATTATTAACCTAGAATGTGAATAGTATTAGCTCTGTCACATTCGTCATTAAGCGTACAATCGAAACCTAAAAATCTAAAAGATATACAAGCGTCACGTTTAACTAAAAGCGTAAGCGTATAAAAACAAAGCGATTATAACTATAATAGGGATTTATGTCTTGCGCGACTTAAATGCAAATTAAATAGAATTAAAATATTAAAAATCTATTAAATAAACGCTATCACTATTTGTACAATGATGTTTTTGTGATTTTATAAAATAAAATAACTTAAATAAACTATTTTAACTAAAAGCGTAAACTCATTATCTAAAACTAGATTTAAAATTAAAGCGGCGTTATTAATAAAATTACCTTATTTGGGCTGGCAGTAAAATTTATGAAATAAAAGTCCTGATGTAAAATCAATTTTCTTACGTGCTAAATGACAAAAGAAAATTTTGAAAAAAATTATATTTTTTGACTTTTTATATTTTTTATTATGAATTAATTACTAAAACACTAATTAAATGTTTAAAATACTAAAATAAAATGAGAAAAATCTGAAACTTTTTTATAAAATACTTAATACTAATACAATTTTATAAAAAATACAAAAACTGAAAAAGCTAGCTCGAATAAGCTAGAAATAAGCTAAATAAAGGCATTATAAGCTAAATCGGCAAAAGCGACATAAAGAGATTTATTGTGTAGAAATGTGAGAAAAAAGTCAAAGAGGAGGCGCATGGCATCGAATTTTGCCTAAACACTCTCATAAGGGGAAGTCCTAGGGTTAAACACCTACCCCCGCTTTGCCAAACATTTATTTTTGATTTTCTTTTTAAAAACCTTGTATTAAGCTAAATATATAACTTTAACAAAAGCAACTTTTCCAAAACTTGGAAATCTATGGGAGCTTATTTCCATATGATTAACTTTTAAGCAAACTCCTAAATAGAAGCTAGCACTTATGGTTAAAGGGTCTTTTTAGTTTTTCTCTCTATGAAAGCTAGGAATATATATAGTATTATACATATTTGAAGAAAATGGAACTTTACAAACTAAAGAAATAAAATTTGTTTCCACGACTTATGACCCTGATTGAGCTTTTGGCTTCACAGTTGGGTCATAAGTTTGAAACAAGCGAAAAAGCTATAAAGTGGAAATAAGGAAAAGGCATTTATGTACAAGTATAATGGACTAGAAATATACAAGCTGTGCACTAGAATTGGAAAATAAGCTTGAAATAAGCAAATAAGCACTTCGATTACCTTTGTGATCAAAACAGTCCAAACCAAGGCACCTTTTTGAATGACCATTGTTGTGGGTTAAGCTCAAAATGGCAAAATGAAGTTAAGGTTGCAAGATGGACTTGTAAGCTTTCCAAAAAGCCCAAGTTCACTCTGTGAGGTTCCTGAATGAGCTTGTGAAACTTTTATGAAAATGGCACCATTTCCTTGAGTAAGATGGCTACCCGGGACACTTAGAAAAATGGGACAAACAAAAAAGCATGTTCTGACCCTAGTAAATGAGCTACAAGCTGAGAAATTAAGCCTTGGACTTTGTTTCTTGGTGGATAAGCTAAAAAAGGAACCAATTCACACAAGCTAAGTCAAGCGATAAGCTTTTTGTGAACTTATGAAGTTTAGTGATTATGATTTAAAGCATCTTGAGGACTCAGAATGCTTTTCATGAGTAGTGATAAGTTAAAGCTACTTAGGCTGTGTAAATAAGCTACAAGGTGAGATTAAAGTGCAAAACCATAAAATTTGGGTTTACTAGGCTTCCTAAAAAGCCAAACCACACAGGCTTGTGATCACTAATGAGCTTGGTGTGAGCTTGTGGAAATGGTGTAATACCGATTGCTTTCGGGGGTATGTTGTGAGATGTGCAAACAACAATCTCACACAACTTATCTAATAAGCTCATGGCTCAAAACCAACAGGAACATTGAGTATGGCTGGATAGCTTCACAAGAAACTAGAAATCACAAGCTCAAGCTTAGTGGGGAACTTTTCATTGGCTATGGAAAAACTACTCACTTCAGTTTGCTTGATTAAAGTGGTAAGATGGGACAAAAGTTTGGGATGATTAAACTATGTAAATAAGTGAAAATGTAAAACAAGCATGAATATGAACAAAAGCTAGAAAGGGCTACACAAATCGATAAAATACACAAGCTAGGGTCAAGTCATGAAGCTTATACAAGCTTATGAACTTGGCGGCATAAATGCCTGAGGGCATGGTTTGTGACAGAGGACTCAAACTAAGCTAAGAAATAAGCACTTAAAAAGCTGAGAAGAGATAAACTAATATTTTACTAATTAAGTTAAGCGGTGAATTTTAACATCCCAAAAGGATTAAAGCTAAAACTTATCTTGAATCCTACACAAAATTATATATTTTATTCAAAAACGACTATATGAAAATTTTGACTTTTCAAGTTTATGATCAAAGTTGACTTTGATCAACTTTGATCTGAATTTAATGACTGAATAAGCTATATTATGATACAAGAACATGAAATAAACAAGTATGAACAATATAAAAACACATTAGCAAGATTTAAGGTTGTGACAACTTCAAAATACTCATAATGAAACAGTCAAGTGTGATTTTGACTATTTACCATGCTATACTCTTAAGTTAATGTTTCACTGAGTCCCTTTAGTCATATAAGGCATTCATCAAACAAGAAAAACACCATACATACCATAACTTAGATCATCTATCAAAACCAAACAATCCTTAAATGGAATTTAACTAAGCTTTTCATTACATAGGACTGAATACACCAATTTTATCAAATCCACAGGCCTTCATCTGTTAAATTAGAACCTTTAAAGCTTAAACAAGTAGTCACACAAGGTTTAAACCATGATTATCAAAAATCAAGCATATGAGACAGTCAAAATGGAAATTTAAGCATAACCAAATTCCAAAACATAACAACTGATTTAAAGCTATAATATCACTACATAATAACACATAAACATGAAAATATGACTCAAGAAGTGATTAAAGACGAAAATTAGAAATCTGAAATGGAAGAAATTGCTTACAAGTGATCAAAGCGAGATCATGGAACCAACAGAACACTAACATTCTATAATCATCATTATATCAGTTTTTTTGATTTTCCATTGTATTTTCTCTATTTTTAGTGATTTTTGTTTTAAAGACTATGATTTAATGTATCTAAGCTTAAGCAAGAAGCTTTGTCGAGACTTAAGTGACCTATATGAGTCCATCAAACAACAATAATCCATGAGAATGTAAGTAACTTGAAATAAAGGAAAATATGAAAACATGAATTATAAAGATAACTTGTATTAATACTGAAGTTAAAGTTCCATTACACTATTTTGAGTTTCATTACACTAATTAAAGATTTTAAATGACAGTAATTAAAAGGAAAGCAATAAAGATTACACTATGATTAAGCTATTCTAAGTGACAATGGCTTAAGGCCAAGGTGGTTTTTTTCTTCTGTCTTTTCTTCCTCTTTTATAGTCTCAGCACCCTTGGTGATCACTCAAAAGTCCTCTCATTCAATCTGAGCCTTTGAATTAGTCCAATTGATCTCAACCGTTTAAAACACTTTTGGCGCAAAAGTGTACCGTGTGATTTGAGGTGGTGCGAGAACAATTAAGGAATTGTGGAGTTATGTGGAGGTGGCAAAGGGACAATTGAGATAGTTTGGAGAAGCTTTTGGGTCAAGCGAGAGAGAAAGCGGGGAGATGGGTGAAAAAGTGGTGGGGATGCATTTATTATGGAGTGGGTTGATGTTTAGATGGTGTAAGAGGGTAGGGTGTGAGCTGGTATAGCAAGTGGAGGGGGGAGGTGGCATGAAAACCACCCTGGTATGGTGACTAAGTGGTTTGGGGGGATGATGAACAGTAATTGGCGGTTTTCTATTTTAAACACTGGTTTGGGCTTTGGGGTATTGGGCCAGGGATTTGTTTTGGACTTGGGTAATATATAGGTCCGTTTGGTTTTTTGTAGCAAGTAACACATAAGGACCAAAATTGCAATATTCTGAAAGTTAAGGACTAAACCAAAATATTCCAAAGCTAACACAAGGGTTAGACTTGCCAAGTTTCAATTACCAAAGGACCAAACTTGTGTAAGTTCCATTTTATAAGTCCAGGGACCAAAACTGTCAATTTTGAAACTTTAGGGATCAAACTTGTAATTTCTCCAAAGTTTATCATAAGGACCATTTTTGTCATTTATGAATAGTACAAGGTTAAAATTTGATAATTTTCACTTTTAAATTAACCAAGGACTATATTTGACATTTTTCTAAAGTTGAGGGACTAAAGTTGTCATTTTGTGATTTTTAAACTTTAAAGGGTTTATTTTGACAACTTTTGAATCCCATGGACCTTAAATGACATTTTACAAGTTTTGAATTACCAGGGACTAGTTTTGACAACTTTTGAAACTTGGGGACTAAAACGCCAATTATGCAAATTTGATCACGTTTTCACGATTTTGGTATTTTTGCATTTAAAACACATAAAACACTGATTTGTGATATTTTGATCATTTTGATGTGTATTTGAGTGTTTTCAGATGATTTTGCAGTTTAGATTATACAAAAATGATGAGTATTTAGACACTCATCAATCCCCCACACTAAGATATTGCTAGTCCCTAGCAATGATTTGAACTTTAATGGATTTTAAAAAACTCTTTACCAAAAGCCATTACTTCGGGTAGGTGTTTTAGTTCAAGTAAGAACCTTGGTACACTGATAACCAAATGATTTTGAGCAAATCATAAGCATGTAGAATTTGATTTGTCTTTACCAAGCCGTTTATTCGGACTAATAACTCTTAGATAAATTATCAATATTATCTTTGGTGAGCTGATTACCAATGGTTTTTCAACTGCCTTTACCACAAGCCATAATCTTGCGGGCTAGCCAACTCTTCACTTTTTAGGATATGGTGGTGAACACCATACAATTTTGGGCAAATGCAAGCTAAACGGATTTGAGATATCTTTACCAAGAGCCGTTTGCTACTGGATTAGCCAATCCTTATGTGGGTTAGACATGGTGGACTGAATACCATTTGTTGTGTTTAGTACATAGTACTTCCACTAAAAAAAATTTTTAAATTTGGCCATTTGAGGAAAAAAGGGACTAAAAGGGTACATTTATGATCAAATTAGCGAGATTTCCCCCACACTTAGAAATGAATATTGTCCTCAATATTCAAAGTACCGGCTGTTATGCCGGAACTTAGAACGTAAAAAGATAACATTACTAGCTAAGTGTAGAAACACAACAATTATTCTCTTTTTAATATTTACAACAATTTTTTTCATTTTTAAATTTATACAACATGTGGGGCATCTCCCCACACACAGATGGTAGAAAGGAAAAAGCGAAATATGGGTGAAAACCCATATTGTATGGCTTGTTTTTTTATAACCAAGTCACTAGCTTGACTCGACCCCGAATTAATTGGTTCATGGGGAAGTGGAGTGGGATTGCCACTCAAAGATTGGGTGAGAAATTGGAGTGGGATTGCCACTCACAGAATTATGAATAATCATCACTAAGATGAGTCTAAGAATCTTAGAAAAAACTTCGAGAAAAAGCGAAGAATCTTTTTGATTTTTGATTTATAAAAAGAAAGGGAAAATATTTTTGTATTTTTATCTTTTTATATATATATGTACAAAAGAAAGAAAATTCCTTACAAGCCCTCGAAAGGAATCAGGTTTGTGAGCTTCAGAAGCTGAAATGACCAACAACCAAATGTTTATGAGGGGACTCATCAAAGCTGGGCAAGTTTGTGCAAAGGAAAAAAAATGTTTTTGTATTTTATATTGTTTATTGAAAAGAAATATGATATAGTATAAGTAATCACTACCTCGGACTTGTGTCAGGTTTACCACGCTAGCTAATCACTTGTGAATGATTAACTTATAAATATGTCTGACGGCCGGTAGTTGAATGATAAAGTTTAATATACAAACAAGGATAGGTATTTCAACAAAATACAAAATACAAGTCATATCGTATACGGCCTCCCCAGGCGCGGCGCCAAAATTTGATTCCTCCCGAACTACCTTCTTTTATTTCTCCATCACACTTATCAACCGCTTGTGAGCGGTCAACCGTAATGAGATGATAAAGGCGACGGCCACGGGAGAGAATGCAAGTTTACCAAGGATTAAAAATATCCTTAGATCGTTTATGTCTGGCGAAGTGATATCCTAAATACAATGACTTGTGAATTTTTGAAAATAATATTAGTATAGGAAAGCAGGAATCGATTGACTAACACTAGGAATGTGAATAGTAATAGCTCATCACGGCTACGTCATTAAAGCATACAATCGAAACCTAAAAATCTAAAAGATATACACAACGTCACGTTTAACTAAAATTAGCGTATAAAAACAAAACGATTATAACTATAATAGGGATTTACATGTCTTAGCGACTTAAATGCAAATTAAATAGAATTAAAATATTAAAATCTATTAAATAAACGCTATCACTATTTGTACAATGATGTTTTTGTGATTTTATAAAATAAAATAACTTAAATAAACTATTTTAACTAAGCGTAAACTCAAATTATCTAAAAACTAGATTTAAAATTAAAGCGGCGTTATTAATAAAAATTACGCTGGGCGCAAGCAAAAGCGTAAAATTTATGAAATAAAAGTCCTCGAGTGTAAAAATCAATTTTCTTACGTACTAAATGACAAAAGAAAATTTTTGAAAAAAAGAATTATATTTTTTTGACTTTTATATTTTTTATTATGAATTAATTACTAAAAACACTAATTAAATGTTTAAAAATACTAAAACAAATGAGAAAATCGAAACTTTTTATAAAATACTTAATACTAATACAATTTTATAAAAATACAAAAGCTGAAAAGGCTAGCTCGAATAAGCTAGAAATAAGCTAAAAAAGGCGTATAAGCTAAATCACGGCAAAACGTATATAAGAGATTTATTGTGAGAAATGTGAAGAAAAAAGTCAGGGCATGGCATCCAGTACACACTAAACACTCATAAGGGGGAGGTCTCAGTTCGAACTGCCTACCCCCTTTTGCCAAACATTTTATTTTTGATTTTTCTTTGCAAAACTGTATTTTAAGCTAAAATATGTAACTTTAACAAAAGCAACTTTTCCAAAACTTGGAAATAAGCTCTGTGGAGCTTATTTCATGATGATTGGCTTTTAAGCTCAAACTCCTAAATAGAAGCTAGCACTTATGGTTAAAGGGTCTTTTTAGTTTTTCTCTCTATGGAACGAGTATATATAAGTATTATACATATTTGAAGAAAATGGAACTTTACAAACTAAAGAAATAAGCATTTCTGACTTATGACCTCAGTTGAGCTTTTGGCTACGGTTGGGTCATAAGTTTGAAACAAGCTTGAAAAAGCTATAAAGTGGAAATAAAAGGAAAAGGCATTTATGTACAAGTATAATGGACTAGAATATACAAGCTTGTGCACTAGAATTGGAAAATAAGCTTGAAATAAGCAAATAAGCACTTCCATTGCTTTATAGATCAAACAGTCCAAACCAAGGCCTGCAACTTTTTGAATGACCATTTAAGGCGGGTTAAGCTCAAAATGGTAAAATGAAAGTTGGAGTTGCAAGATGGCTTGGTAAGCTTTCCAAAAAGCCCAAGTTCACTCTGTGAGGTTCACAGATGAGCTTGTGAGAAGCTTATGAAAATGGCACCATTTCACAGTAAGATGGCTACCCGGACACTTAGAAAAATGGGACAAACAAAAGCATGTTGACCCTAGTAAATGAGCTACAAGCTAGAAATTAAGCCTTGGACTTTGTTTTGGGTGGATAAGCTCCAAAAGGAACCAATTCACAAGCTAAGTCCAAGCTGATAAGCTTTTGTGAGCTTATGAAGTTTGGTGATTATGGGTTAAGCATACTGAGGACTCAGAATGCTTTTCATGGTGGTGATAAGTTAAAGCTACTTGCACTGTGTAAAAAGCTACAAGGTGAGATAAAAGTGCAAAACCATAAAGCTGGGTTGCTAGGCTTCCTAAAAAGCCAAGCCACACAGGCTTGTGATCACTAATGAGCTAGGTGTGAGCTTGTGGAAATGGTGTAATACCACATTGCTTGCGAGGGTATGTTGTGATGTGCAAACAACAATCTCACACACAACTTATCTAATAAGCTCATGAAAGCTCAACCAACAACTGAGACATTGAGTATATTGGATAGCTTCAAGAAACTAGAAATCACAAGCTCAAGCTTAGTGGGGAACTTTTCATTGGCTATGGAAAAACTACTCAACTTCCTTTTTGCTTGATTGAAGTGAGTAGATGGGACAAAAAGTTTGGGATGATTAAACTATGTAAATAAGTGAAAATGTAAAACAAGCATGAATATGAACAAAAGGCTAGAAGGGCTACACAAATCAGTAAAATACACAAGCTAGGGTCAAGTCATGAAGCTTATGCAAGCTTATGAACTTGACAGATAAACTGATACCTGGGGCATGGTTTGTATGGAAGGACTCAAACTAAGCTAAGAAATAAGCACTTAAAAAGCTGAGAAGAGATAAACTAATATTTTACTAATTAAGTTAAGCGGTGAATTTTAACATCCCAAAATTAAAGCTAAAACTTAATACTGAATCCTACAAAAATTATATATTTTATTCAAAAAGCGACTATATGAAAATTTTGACTTTTCAAGTTTATGATCAAGTTGACTTTGATCAACTTTGATCAATTTAATACTGAATAAGCTATATTATGATACAAGAACATGAAATAAACAAGTATGAACAATATAAAAACACATTAGCAAGATTTAAGGTTGTGACAACTTCAAAATACTCATAATGAAACAGTCAAGTGTGATTTTGACTATTTACCATGCTATACTCTTAAGTTAATGTTTCACTGAGTCCCTTTAGTCATATAAGGCATTCATCAAACAAGAAAAATACCATACATACCACCTTAACTCGGATCATCTATCAAAACCAAACAATCCTTAAATGGAATTTAACTAAGCTTTTCATTACATAGGATAGAATACACCAATTTTATCAAATCCACAGGCCTTCATCTGTTAAATTAGAACCTTTAAAGCTTAAACAAGTAGTCACACAAGGTTTAAACCATGATTATCAAAAATCAAGCATATGAGACAGTCAAAATGGAAATTTAAGCATAACCAAATTCCAAAACATAACAACTGATTTAAAGCTATAATATCACTACATAATAACACATAAACATGAAAATATGAAAATCAAAGTGATTAAAATTAGAAATCTGAAATGGAAGAAATTGCTTACAAGTGATCAAAGCTGAGATCATGGAACCAATGAACACTAACTATTCTACAGCTTCCCATGAAGCACTACTACCATGGTCATCCATAATTTGCCATGCTCCAAGCAGAATCACCCAAGAACTCATGATTTTTTTGATTTTCCATTGTATTTTCTCTATTTTTAGTGATTTTTGGTTTTAAAGACTATGACTGATTTAATGTATCTAAAAGCTTAAACAAGCTTTGTCAGGAGCTTAAGTGACCTATATGAGTCCATCAAACAACAATAATCCAACAGAAATGTAAGTAACTTGAAATAAAGGAAAATATGAAAACATGAATTATAAAGATAACTTGTATTAATACTGAAGTTAAAGTTCCATTACACTATTTTGAGTTTCATTACACTAATTAAAGCTTTTAAATGACAGTAATTAAAAGGAAAGCAATAAAGATTACACTATGATTAAGCTATTCTAAGTGACAATGGCTTAAGGCCAAGGTGGTTTTTTTCTTCTGTCTTTTCTTCCTCTTTTATAGTCTCAGCACCCTTGGTGATCACTCAAAAGTCCTCTCATTCAATCTGAGCCTTTGAATTAGTCCAATTGATCTCAACCGTTTAAAACACTTTTGGCGCCAAAAGTGTACACGTGGATTTGAGGTGGTTTGAGAACAATTAAGGAATTGTGGATTATGTGGAGTGGAAGGGGACAATTGAGATAGTTTGGAGAAGCTTTTGGGTCAAGCAAGGAAAAACAGGGGAGATGGGTAAAAAAGTGGTGGGGATGCATTTATTATGGAGTGGGTTGATGTTTAGATGGTGTAAGAGGGTAGGGTGTGGTGGTATAGCAAGTGGAGGGAGGTGGCATGAAAACCACCGTATGGTGACTAAGTGGTTTGGGGGATGATGAACAGATGGGCGGTTTTCTATTTTAAACGGTTTGGGCTTTGGGGTATTGGGCGGGGATTTGTTTTGGACTTGGGTAATATATAGGTCCGTTTGGTTTTTTGTAGCAAGTAACACATAAGGACCAAAATTGCAATATTCTGAAAGTTAAGGACTAAACCTGCAAATATTCCAAAGCTAACACAAGGGTTAGACTTGCCAAGTTTCAATTACCAAAGGACCAAATTTGTGTAAAGTTCCATTTTTATAAGTCCAGGGACCAAAACTGTCAATTTTGAAACTTTAGGGATCAAACTTGTAATTTCTCCAAAGTTTATCATAAGGACCATTTTTGTCATTTATGAATAGTACAAGGTTAAAATTTGATAATTTTCACTTTTTAAATTAACCAAGGACTATATTTGACATTTTTCCAAAGTTGAGGGACTAAAGTTGTCATTTTGTGATTTTTAAACTTTAAAGGGTTTATTTTGACAACTTTTGAATCCCATGGACCTTAAATGACATTTTACAAGTTTTTGAATTACCAGGGACTGTTTTTGACAACTTTTGAAACTTGGGGGACTAAAACTGCCAATTATGCAAATTTGATACGTTTTTCACCAGATTTTGGTATTTTTGCATTTAAAACACATAAAACACTGATTTGTGATATTTTGATCATTTTGATGTGTTTCTGAGTGTTTTCAGATGATTTTGCAGTTTAGATTATACAAAAATGATGAGTATTTAGACACTCATCAGTAATAGTAGTAATAATAATTGAAATATTTTTATAGTCGTTAAGTTATTTTTCTTTTGTGTGCTTAACTTAAATGTGGGGGGAAGTTAAGTAAGAAAAACGAAACTAGTTTTTAAATTCTAAATTTTTGGGCCAATTTTAAACTTTTGTGAACTTGTTTTGCCTCATAATCTAGTTGTTTTCACGCGTATAGGATAATATATTAGAATAACTGGATCAATCCACTGTAAAATCAGTAAATTTTGAAAAACTTGAGATGTGTCCCAATTAATATTGCAATCCATTCTGGGATCGATGATGTTTGCTAGCACAATTTATAGCCCTTCCACTAAATTGTGAGGATTTGAGCCTGTTTCAGATATAGCATACATCTTTTATGCTTGAATCTATTGCTATGAGTGTCTTAGGTGATTTTATTTATTCTAGAACTTGTACTTGCAAATCATTACTAGACCGCAGTAAGATCACATTCGTGTGATATAAGTGTATTTGTGTGATAAAAAGGCACCTTTAGGAATAAAACCAAATGGCCTTACATTTTATATCTAATGATATATTAGCTAACCACATCGGTTAGTTAACCACCTTTATATGGACTCATTTGTTAGCACTCATTCTTTAGCCCTAGATACCCATAGTACACCCTTTGAGCCATCCCTTTCTTTTTGTTACATCCACTAAGAAAAAAATATATTTTACACTAAACCTTAGCCTAACCCCTTGTCAAAGTCTAATTGGTGGGTTGCTATTTGCTTGGTATGATTGGATTGTTTTTGATGATTATGAGTTAGCCGCACTTTGTCAATCGTGTGTACCATTCCGACAAAGATGAGGACTTCTTATTTGTATTTTTGTGGTGTGTGTTTATACGAAGTGTGGGGGAGATGTGATGTATGCGGAAAAAATGTGAAAAAAAAGAATAAGTCATCGAAAAAAAATGAAAGAAAAAAATATATGTGATGACAATTATAGCCATTGTGCTATATTATTATGTAGATGAAGGAAGATGAAGTATGTTTCAGATATCGATTAGCTAATGTGCTAAGACGTGATATATATATATATATATATATATATATATATATATATATATATATATATATATATATATATATATATATATATATATATATATATATATATATATATATATATATATATATATATATATATATATATATATATATATATATATATATATATATATATATATGTCGATATGTGAAGTTAGTAACTATAATCATTTTTGGGTTTGTGGTTTGATCGGTGACTAACAACATGGGTATTAGATTTGAATTTATTTTTTCTTTTAAAACCAAATTCATAAATATTCCTATACCTTATCCCTTCCCTTTTGGCTTTGAGAAAATATGAAGTGCATGAATATTTTAGTGACCATCCGGTTCTTGAAGGATCGAATGACCCAGCATGATCTAGTGCATATTTTTGGTGACCATCCGTTATGCGAATAACGCGCGACAATCCGAGGTATACTCTAGTGACCGTCCGTTGTTTGACTTAATCAAGAATTCATGCCAGCGATCTATTATATTCTTGTATGTAATGTTTGAACATAATCTTGGTAAACCCTTTTAGCCTTACCCGAATAAAAGCCCTCTTTAGATGTTTACACTTGGCGCTACGTCCGCGTCGGTGGAGTTTTGTTTCTTGTACAAGCCTATAGTAATATTAGATCATGACTGAGCAATATGAGTGTACTATTCTTTAATACTATCCTTCACTAAATAAATTGAGTGTTGAGTGAATTATACATCCATTCCTTTTCGGTAGGTGCTTAACCATGTTATCAAGCGAGAGAATCCATGGGGTATTGTCAAACATCTCGATTTTCATCACTAAAAGCTTAAAACGATGAATCATATCTTGTACTTGTACTTGGTAGATTTGCATCACATTTTTCTAATCATATTTCATGCTCCATGTGGGATTTTTTTTCTTAATTTTTAGATTTGCTTGAGGGCAAGCAAACCCTCAAGTGTGAGGGAGTTTGCGCTCATTTTTCGCTTATTTTTATATATGTTTGATATGGATAAAAAAAACCCAAAAAATTCAAATTTTTAAATTTTTCTTTTCGTTTTGTCATTTAGGAATGTATTTTTAATTTTTCTTTTTCTTAGATTTGCTTGAGGGCAAGCAAAGTTTAAGTGTGGGTGAATTTGATAACGCTCAAATTGTGCATGTTTTTAGTAGCATTATTCGTGCTTTTATGTATGTTATTTGGTTATAATTATATGCTTTTGTTGCCTAATCGTATAAAAGTGTGTATGCTAGTTCATTTGTGAAGCGAGGCGTGAAGAAAAAGACGGAAAAAGAAGTAAAATACGAAGATTTATTCATGAACGAAGAATTCCCGTCAAATGCAAGACTTGTGGAGTATATTCGAGAAGATAAAGTCATCAAGATAGTGATCTAAAGACTCAAGAATAAAGTGCAAGAAGAAAAACGAGAAAGAAATGAAGAAAAGAAGCTCAAACAAAGAAATATTGGAAGACTCGTTGTTCCCGACACACCTTCACCATTTTGGCTCTATCTTGAGCATACAAACTCTGATTTAGGTGATTCAAGCGGCCACGGAAAGCTAAGAGAAAGATCTACAACTTTCATGCTTGTCATTTTCTGTGAAAATGCTCCAACCAATCAGTCGGGCCCCGCAACCGATTTGGCTGGAGGAAATGTTTGTGAAACCAATCAGTTTTGCCCCGTGCGTCGGTACGCACAAACTGACCTTTCCAAGTTATTTTTAATGCAATATTAAATGCCATTAAGTCCCAAGTCTGATCATATGTCTCTAATAACTCCTTAACCTGCTACTTTATAACACTTAGTGCCCAAGTTTCTTACTTGGAGGCTAAGGGTTGATTTCTACTATATATAGGAGTGCTTAGATTTAGTTTTGAGTGTGAAATTCTAGCCTCCACCTTTAAGGATGAATTTCCACCAACTTATCTTCCCCAAAAGACCACAAACCTCTGCCATTTCCAGAAGGAGTGCTCAAGTGCTAAAGTTAGTGTTCGGGTATAATTTTCCGGCTTGGTTAGAAGTTGTAGTTGATTGGAGGCTTGAAGGTTGCTATAATCCTTCATCTTTGCCTATTGTAATTCATACTTTGGATAAACCTTGTTACTTTTATATTTCAAGATGTTTGTTATTGATATGATTGTTGAGATTTTGTATTTGATTGAAATAATCATGAATGTCTTGATACTTGTTTGGCTCATATGATAACTTGTGATCATTTGTCTAAACATGTCTGTTCTTTGTGTGATTGTTCTTATATTGCTTTTCTTTGTGGTTTGATCCGTGACAATCATAACCATGACCTTGTTACCGCAAACAAACAAACGACACTTGAAGTGCAACCAAATCTCTTAGGACGACCTTGATTTACCAAAACCTATACTACAACTTGACTAGGGTATACTTGCCCGAATGTGTTCCTAGTTAACCGGTAATTCTTGCCTACAAATTTAAAACCTCGTCGACGCATTAGTAGGCCATAATATCCCTATCTCATTGCCTTGGCCATGCCGATTGAGGCTGGAATGCATCCCGTAAGCTCCCATATGGATCTCTCGAATGACATAAGTTTCTTGCAAAGGTCCCATACACCTTAGCATAGGCACCGATATATAATTTTTTAAAAGTACTCCGTCTTCCATCATATATTGGTTTATCTTCATTCTCTACGTTCGAGCATCGTTTTGCTTCGGCCATATGCCTTCCTCCAAACTTTGATGATGGTAGTCATCCAGTTATCTTCCTCTTCTTCGACTATTGTGTTTAGTTCTTTCCCTTCAATTAATCTTCTCGACAACACCTCTACCAGCACCTCCTTCGTCAAATGATTTGCTCAGTACGTCAGCCTTTTGGTTTTGTGCTCGGGAAATGTTGAATGGAAAATCCTTTAAAATCGGCGATGCATTATTTTGATTTAGCTAATCTCCATTTATTTGATTTGCGACCAGCTTCGAGTCTACACATGCTTCAATGCGTTGTACTCCCATGCCTGCTACGATCTGTAACCCAGTCAACAAAGATTCATATTCGGCCTCATTATTAGTACTTTCAAACTCCAAACGGAGGGCATAGGTGTATTCCACTCTGGTTGGACTAATGAGTACTAGTCCTGCTCCGGAACCTTTCTGATTGGCCGCCCCATCGATGAACAGGGTCCAACTTTCAACTTTATCTTTACTTTCATTCCGAGCAGGTTGCTGGAAATAAGCAGGGGAATCGTTTTCGATGGGCATTTTCGAGAGGAAATCTGCTAAAACTTGCCATTTTTATTGCACCCTAGGGCTCATATTCTATGTTGTATGCCCCCAACTCTACTGAATATTTGGATAGCTTTCCTGAGGCCAGTGCCTTGTTAAGGATCTGTTTGATAGTGATATGTGATACTTTGATGGGATAGGCCTCGAAGTATCGTCGCAACCTCTTTGACATGTGCAGCAAAGACAGTGTTAACTTTTCCATCGGAGCATAATTTCTTTCCGCCTCATTTAGCGTCCTTCTTACGTAATGTACCAGACTTGTCTTCCTTTCCTTTCCATGAGGAGCAGCACACTCATGGCTTCATTTGATGCAGCTAAGTACAGGTACAAAGTTTCTTTGGCAACCGACGTAGTGAAAGACGGTAGGTCAGCTATAAGCTTCTTCATGTCCTGAAAAGCCTTGTCTGCTTCTTCTGTCCATTTATACTCATCTTTGCTCTTTTTTGTTATAATCTTCAAGGTGTCGAAGAATGGTAACGACCTCTTCGCCGATCGGGACAGGAACCAGCTTAATGTTGTTAGTTTTCCGCTAAGACTTTGCATTTCCTTTAGGGTACTTGGTGACTGCATGTCCATGAGTGCCTTGGTTTTTTTAGGGTTAGACCGAATTCCCTCCGAGATGACCAGGTACCCAAGGAACTTTCCTTGCTCCATGCCGAAAGAACATTTCTTCGGATTCAGTTTCATGTTGATCTTTCTTAGATTATCGAATGTTTCAGCAATGTCCGCTATCATTAATTTTTCCTCATTACTTTTTATGACCATATCATCCACAAAAGCTTCCAGATTTTTTCTCTGCTGCAACTGGAAGGCAAAGTCTACCATCCTTTGATAAGTTGCTTCGGTGTTTTTCAAACCGAAGGGCATCTTGGTGTAACAATACGTGCCTTGATCTGTGTAAAAGGTTGTCTTTTCTTTGTCTTCCTTGGCCATTTTCACTTGATGATACCCTTTATAGGTATCCAGAAAGCACTTGTACTTGTATCCCATGACTGACTCGATCTTCCAGTCTATATCTGGGAGAGGATAGTAGTCTTTCGGATATGCTGAGTTGATATTCTTAAAGTCGATACACATCCTCCAACTCCCGTCACATTTCTTGACCAACACCGGATTAGATATCCATGTAAGATATTTAACCGGTCGAACTATACCTGCTCTAACCCACTGTTCCACCTCCTTCGTCACTGCTTGGCTTCTGTCAGGAGCCAACATCCTCCGTTTCTGACACACTGGGTCTATTAATGGGTTTACATTCAAGGTACGCTCGATTACATGTCTTGTGACTCCCGTCATGTCCGTCGGTTCCCAAGCGAATACGTCTATGTTCTTTTTTAGTAGGTCCTTTAGTAGTTCCTTACATCCTGCCGTCAGATTTCCTCCAATCGTGACTAATTGATCTAGGAAAGCCGGATTGACGAACACTTTTTCTGTAACACTCACTTATGATGTTCCTTTCGTTTCAACCCCTTCGTCATCCTCCGCTATCATCTGCTTCCTTTCCAATCATTTACATTCTGAAATAATTGTTGAATGAGTTACCAGTGTTGTAATTCCTCTTAGCTTTGGGAACTTCATCATCGAGTGGATGGTCGAGGGAATTGCACGAAGCATCTTCAAACCAGTTCTTCCCAAGATTATGTTATACGGAGATGGAGCTCGAATGACCGTAAATTTCATCGTGGTCCTCCAGCACAAACCCTTACTTCCGAACGTCACCTCCAGCTCGGTTTTCCTCAAGGGTTTTGTCACAGTTCCAGCGAACCCAAGCAGATCAATCTGTGTTTGCCTAAGATGAGACTTTATCGCTAGGCTCAAATTCTCAAAACAGTTCTCAAACATTATTTCCACCGAGGATCCTTCATCCACGAAAACCCTTCTCACAAGGTATCCTTCCACCGTCGATTCCATAATGAGGGGTTCATCCATGCGTCGTCTGTAGGTATTGGTGGAAAGACGATGGGCATATTCATCTAGTCTTCCATTCATTCCCTATTACTCCGTTTCTTTTCTTCTAGCCAGGCCGGGATCATGTTAATCACTTTATCCTTAGACGAAGCGTCTCCCCTTCAACCTCCTCCTCCTCTCTGCCTTACATCCTTAGCTAAATGACTCAATTTACCTGACTCTAGTGACAACTCCAATTGCTTCTTCAGCTGATAACAACCATTCGTGTGGTTTCCCTTTTCTCCGTGATAATCGCAATACTTGTATTGGTGTTATTTACGAGGGGGATAATTCATCGGTTTAGGAGGCGGTAAACATAACTGATGCTTCATAGCTAAGATTTCTTTAGGAGGCTTGGTAAGAGATTCCAACGTGAGACAAGGGGCAGGACGCCTTTAATAGTCATTCCTTGGTGGTAAGAGAGGTGGTCGATCTCGAGGCCTGTATGGAGCATAACCGTACCGCCCATAGTGATTCGGGCGTCCATCATTCCTTCTTCTGTCTCCCTCGCATGGACCCCTTAATGGTCTATCTTCCCTGCGGAAAGTTGCTGCCTGGAATTTTCTAGAGGTGTCTGAACCCTCTCCTCTGGGTAGTTTAATGTTGGCAAAGGCTTCTTCCGACCGGACGAAATCATCGATCCGGATCATCATCTCTTCGATGCGAGGCACTTTACCTCGAAGCGCTTTGCCGCTAGGGGCACTTACTTCCGTTCATGAACGAAGAGATTCTCATTACTTACGGAACACCAAGTATAAAACTAGTCTCCATAGTCCACCTTTCCTTAAATGTTGGAAGGGTCTCATTCGCCTTTCGGACTATCTTGGCTATTTTCGTTGGGTCTTTAAAGCATGCCTTATGTAGAGAAAAATGAGTCTAGAACTGATTCTGAAGGTCGACCCATTCATCAATGCTTCCAGGGGGTAGATCAAACCACCCTAGTTCTTTCGTCCCTTGTTTGCTGGAACATCTGGAACCAAACCGGCATGGGCCATTCCCCCTGTGTTGCGGCCTTTGTGAATCGGTTGAGGTGGTCTTCCGGGTCGGATACAGTTTAATGTGGGCCGGCATCTTGTGTTCAGGTGTGGAAAACTCTATGATCCTCCAGGACAATGGTGATTTGGATACTTCTTTTAAGGTCTTTCCAAGGTCGCATCGTCTATTTTACTCCCATCGCGAACCTCCGTCTTTTCACAACATCCCGTCCGTGTTCGGTTCTTCATCATAGAAATCTAATCGTGATCGGATCCAAATTGTTCATTCGATTGTGCTCCTGATCATAGATTTAAGGGGTGGATGAGACACCCTCAATCTGTTCCTTGGTCGCCGTGTCGTCCCTCTCTCTCCTGAACCTCGACCGGAACCCGACATTCTATACCCTAGGCAGATTGAATATCGGTCCCACGGATGACGCCAATTTGTTGAAGTAAATCTTTTTTACCTAGCGGAATGTCTGAATTGTCTTCCGGTCTTGGTTCAAAGAGATCCTTCAGATACCTATATAGATGTAACAAACGCGTTAGCCTCGGCCCAGGTGTGACCCCAAGACCAAGGTCCGGCGTGAGAGTAAGTATTGGTGTTGTACCGGCAAGTAGGAATAATTAATGTGTGTGTAAGTGCAGTAAATTCTCATGAAATGCGTGAGTAAATATGGGGTTTATACTACCATAATTACTGTACACTGCCGATACGCTCCCTAGACTAGGTGTTAGTTAGTGTGGGCACGTGGATACATCATCCCGTGGAATCAAGGTAGGTTTATGCGGTTCTTCGGTTTCAGACTGCGGATGCTCAATCCTTCCGGTAACTATTGAGCCTTCCGGCTATATACGTCGTCATATACATGTCGTCCCCTCGTTTCTAATTTAACTTTGCATTAATTGATTTTTTTTATAGATATTAGAATTTATGAGTTTTATTAACAAATTTGTGCGTTGTATCTATCTCACAGGTGTGTGAGAGAAGTGAGTGGGTTAATAAATGCAATTTAACTCAAATGTTTGAAAGTATTTTATGAGGTTTTTGAAGGGAATTAAATATAACTATATATTATATTTATAACTATAATATAAATATATTTAATTAATTATAAACTTAGCACATTTGCATCTTTTGCTTTGGAAAGAAATTCGTTATAATTTTTAAATATGATACACTTTTAATACATACAAAATGCAAACATTGATGTTGAACTTTGTGTACGCCGCATAATGTTTTTTGAGGTTAGGAAGAAGTCAATCTCAAATCCCATGAGTGTTTAGTGAGGGCTATATTCTTTACGGATAGTGGTTACCACGTTCTCAATTTCGTTTATATTATTAGTAGTAATCTGATGTTCTTGTGAACTTTGTGTACACTGTAGAAAGTTATGTTCTTTGAGGTTGAATCCTAGAAAGAAGTTAGTCTCGAATCCCACCAGTGTTAATGGTATGGTTAATATTCTTTACGGATAGTGATTATCACGTCGTCAATTTCGTTTATATAGCAGCAATCTTGCAATAATGTGCCCTACTCTAATAACAGGATCCTTTAGAAACCCTTGAAACGTTGAACATGATACTTTTCTTGGGATGGCTAACAATTTTTCCATTAGTAAAGCTAAGATATTACAATTCGCTGATTAATATCATTCTAGAAATAATTCCTAATACAAAGAACGTTCAGATCAAAAATCCGAATTAATATGAGTTGCGAGCTTTATTCACTCTATTATGATTTAGGTTCACATAGCTTTGCCTAAATATACAGTAGTCCATATATGCTTAAGTTTTACAACAAATGTTACCTTCTTTGGAAGTTTAGTTTTGCTATACAATATGCAAATAGAGTAGCAAGAACAATTGGAAATAGACCAAGAATAACATACACAAGTGGTAACTGATCTTGGTTATACCCGAAGTAGTCTTTTAAAAAGTTTTTGACAGATTCGGTTTGCCCAAAAACTACAATTTCCGTTTGCAAATCACCAAACTGAGAAGCAAGCATCGCGTTAAGTGACCATGAGGTGGGAGTCGCATAGTACATCCATATCCACCACTTAGGAATTTTCTGCAAGAAAAAAAAGTTAAAATAAAAAGTTCCAAAAAACCGTTCATGATGACAATTAAAAACATGCACTAGGATCTTGTTATTCTTGTACACTAGTTATAATATCCCGCGCACGCACGGGTTTTTATTTAGGGTTAATGGTCTAGAAAACCTACAAACTTTCCACTTTTTACTATTGTGACAATAAACTTTTTTTTTTCCTATTATAACAAAACAACTTCTTAATGACTACTATTGTAACCAAATATGCCACGTGGCACAATTAATTACAACTTAACCAAAAAAAAACGCGTTTATAACGTCTGGGGGACTATTTTTGCCAACGTACCAAACTTGGGGACTAATCTCCTAAAACATACGATCAATTCATACCCAAATCCATTCTTTATTGTTAGATACCCAAATCCGGATCAAATCCATTCTCCCAATTAATACGATCAATTCCAACCCAAATCAACCCATCAATTCATACCCAAATCCATTCTTTATTGTTATAAATCATCAATCAAAACAACCTATTAAACCCATTAAATCACAGCCATCAAAATGACCTCTATTCAAAACCCTATAAAAAATCAAGAAACCCAAGAAACAGAGCTACAGGAATCTTTAGAACCAAAATCACCGTTTAGGAGAATTGAATTTCACTTGGCAAGAAAACCCTTCACCGGATTTACTAAAGATAAAGGGGATGGGGCCTTTCGGATTGAAACTTTGAACCCGGGTCGATAACAGGCTCAGGCTAAGGCTCCCGGGTTGGGTCAAAACGGTGGTGGGTTGTCTGGTAAGAAGAGGGAGGCGGCTGAGATGGAAAATGGGTTTGATCCGGATTTGTGTTTTGGGTAAGTGTTTTTATGTGATGGTTGGTAGTTTTATTGAGCTGGAAGAGCTCGTTTCTACCCCTAGATCAAACTTGATAATGAGGCTAGCTCGAGTTGCGTTTGGCATTTTGAATTGAGTTGGTGTAATTGCACTACTTGTTAAAATGCTAAAATCAAGTATGTGTAATGACGAGAACCGGAAGAAACTTAAGTTTATTCGATGAATTTGAGTAAACTAATGTTTACAATCTTTGATGGGGCGTTTCCTAGCTTGTATTACACTATCAGTTTAGGACCATTTATAAGCTGTTAAAGTTAATGTTTCTTGGATGTATTAACGGTTTATCTGCTCGCTCTTTACTGCTTATGATTTGACAATCGACAGGGTGCTGGTCTGGAAAATCTTGGGAATACTTGTTTTCTTAATTCAGTACTTCAATGTTTAACATATACCGAGCCTTTAGCTGCATATCTACAAAGCGGAAAGCATCAAGTTACTTGTAAGTACTTAAAATATACTTTTCATTTATAAATAGACACAAAAAACTCACTCACTTATATTGCCTCTCATTTACTTTATGAAGGCCGGAAATCTGGATTTTGTGCGTTGTGTGCTATTCAGAAGCATGTTAGCCGTGCATTACAATCATCAGGGAGATCATTGGCACCCAAAGATCTGGTTTCAAATTTGGGGTTAATAAAGCGTATGTTTTAGGAGTATTAGTCCCCAAGTTTGGTACGTTGGCAAAAATAGTCCCCAGGCGTTATAAGCGTTTTTTTGGTTAAGTGGTAATTAACTGTGCCACGTGGCATATTTGGTTACAATAATAGTCATTAAGAAGTTGTTTTGTTATAATAGGAAAAAAAAAAGTTTATTGTCACAATAGTAAAAAGTGGAAAGTTTGTAGGTTTTCTAGACCATTAACCCTTTTATTTATTGTGTTTCTTTTAAAAATCGATTACTAATTTATTTTTTTACATTAGACACAAATATTTTTAAAATCACTACCGCTTTTTACTAAGTTTCTTTCTTTATACTTTTGACACTAAAACTTTTATGTTTATTTTTGACACAAATATTTTTTAAATCACTCCCGCTTTTTACTAAGTTTTTTCTTTATATTTAGGCCATTTAAACTTTTATGTTTATTTTTTTTCTTAACTGTATATAAGAATGTTTTTTTTTTAACTATTGCCAAATCCGGAATATTTGAGTTTTTTTAGTAAATTTTTAAAAATAAAAATAATAATAAATAAATAAAATATTACCAAATAAGGTATGAATTGATTTTTTTGAAATGAAAAATTTCCGCGCTTTTGTTTTATATAGCTTTTGTTTTATTATATAAAAGATGTATACATAGGGCACATACCATTAAGTGATATCTTTTGGTTAACTATTCAAGAAGTAGCAAATGTGATTTTTAAGGTCAGACCAGCAACATCAAAATGAATTTGAGTATGGATCTTTTCATATATATATATATATATTAGAAACAAAATCAATCTTTCTGTTCATATTTATTTTATAAATTTCTAAACTTGAAAGTCAAGAATCAAAATGAATTTCATTGTTGTTTGTCTTGGTGACCACAATGAAAGATATCATAATAAAATTCGAAATAATCAATATGCAAGATAAAAAGTAACATGGAATTACCGGTTTAGGGATCAAGAATCCAGCAAACAAGTTAAACAGCGTGTAAAATGCAGACTGTAGAATGGCAGCTAATGGAAAGCTTGGAGTCATTGCAACAAGCAGCATTCCCAAATAGGTGAAGTACATCAAAGAGCACAATACCGAATAGAAGTACCAGAAAACCTTGTAGGCTGACCAATAATATCCAATCATAGGATATGTGAGGCACACAAATACCAATGCCTGGGCAAAGAGATAAGGAATCTCGATTGTCACCTACAAGATAAATCACAGCATTTCATTAAGTACAGGGTAAAAACAGAATTTTGCTTCGTTTATGATTCTATCACCCAAGGCAAAGTAAGTAACTATAGTAGTATATCTACTGCATACAAGTAGAAGAATAGTATTTTATACCTGTGCAACAGCATAAGCCCATGATGCATACATTCCAGAAAACTTCTCTCGATATAGAACAGTTCGCTCCATGGAAACATATGGTATTACTGAAGAGGCATTGTTTATGCCACAAAAAAGTACAGCAGAGTACATCGATCCTAGGATATTGAATAAACTCTGCGCATTATGTCTGTCACGCAGAAGAATATCTTATCAGATAATTTGAGGGTACATTTTGAGGGAAATATAAAGGAGCTCAAATTTTGATATAGGAATCCATCCCATTTCACTGAGTTACCATATGTTTGCTTCCTGTTGAACTTTATCATTTCACACGCACTAAGTTTTTTATTTTTGTAAGGCAATGATTTTACTGAAACCAAATATGTAGGCCATCTCACACGCGCTAACTTGATCACTTCCTATTTAATGCATGATGATTACTAGCTAGAATCGTGTCATTTGGATAGAGTTATTGATTTTATAAGATCACTAGAATCATGGGATTTACTAGAATCATGTCATTTCTAAAATGCATCTGGAGAAAAATTGTTTTCCAATAAACCGAATTGAATTATGTTAAAAAAGAAAGCAAGGATCACATGATATACACGAACACTTAAACTTACATTTTTTTCCCTTGGTCCCAGAAGAGTAACCCCATCAATAGCGACGTTAAAATAATATGCACAAAACGCATCAAGTTGTATGATGGACTTCTCCAGTAAGACAAGTGTTGTTTCCATAGGCAAGCCTTAAACTGGCTCCAACCATTTTGTGGAAAACGCGTTGGAAAATACAGCTTTTGTGAACCATGAGGCGGTTCACTAAACGTTTTAACAAGGTCTTTGTTGCTCCTGACATTATGGAAAACGCATAAAAGTAGTCAGATAGATATTAAATATTCAAACTATCAAAGCCGGTACTGCTAACAAATGTAAATTTGGTGTTAAATGCACGAAATGGGCTGGTATGACATGCAGAATCCTGAAAATGTCATAAAATTTACATTCCTGTAATTTAACATACATGTGCAATGGCAGCGCAAATACGTATATTTAAAACCTAGAGCAGAAGGGTACGTAAGTAACAATGCTCACTCCACCTCAGAACAGATTAACCTTCTACTTTAGTGTAGAAGTCAAGCAAGTAATTGATTTCATTGACATATAATCACCCCAAAGCTCCAATTGCTTCGTGATATTACAAATCATCACATGATCTTAATGGCATCGAGGGACGAGCTAGGGGATAGATGAGTGGCTGAGTGCATGTATATGATCATCGGGTACCCAATAATTTCCCTTGCATGGGAGAGGTAACTGTGAGTTCAGTTATTGCTTAATCATAGATCTAAGAGAGAAACTATTATTGATATATGACAAATGGCATACAATGATAATTCATACGTATGACATGCATTACTTGGCACAAAACTTATGATAAGTGTATATTCCAGATGCCGTAAGTGCAAAAATCAGATAAGGTGGACGATGTAACTTACTGATACAAAGCTGAAGTAGAATAGATTTGTGCAAAATCGACACCAAGTGCAGCTTCTCCAGATGACGAAGAAACTTCTAACATCCATGTTGCTGGATTGTAGTTGTTGTTTATCTTTGGTACCCCAGAAATGCTCTGTTTCAGAGACATTTCATTTGAATGTAAGATAATATGAGTTATGACTTTTTAAATAAGATAAAAAAATTTCTACTACTGGAACAGCAAAAGGATAATATGCATATCTAACATGTGCACTTGTTGTCAGACCAACTAACCTCAAAGTATTCAATGATGCTATTTGAATGGCGACCCAGTGGCCCACAGTAGATCATACGTCCACCATTTTTCAAGAGGATTAACTGCATGAACATGGATTGGACAATGGTAAATAAGCAACAGTTACATATACTTAAAGAAGAATTCCAGCTGTTAACATGATTCAATTTCCATCACAGAATAATAGAATAAAGTTCTCTGTTTCCAACAAGAGGCATTAAATTAGAGCTAATTAGGATAGGCTTAGAAGAAACTCACAAGAAATCACAAAGAGGCGAGATTGAATATATAAAATCTAAAGAGCTTACCCTCCTAGGGTTCTTTTACATAAAGAGTATACTAACATAGGGCAACAGCGTCCGAAAGATGATCATGATTACCTAATTATAACTGTCCAGTGCCATAAAAAACGTCTCACAGAGAACATTTATAGGTATGGTATATCTAATGTATAACACCTTAATTTGGTTGTCAAACATAAATACTAAATTAAATGTTCCATATGTGCTTAAGTAGCAGGCATCGTAGCATTGTAACTGAAAGAAACCAATGACATCTGGTCTGCAGCAGACATATGAGTTGTTTCTTTTGTCACGTTTCTCTTTGCTCAGTTGGTGAATGGTACAGACAATTGTGACTTTGAAGTTACATTTTTCATACAAAAAGCACCATCGTTCAAAATCTTTCAAATGCAGAATTCAAACTCAAACTTATGAGCTATAGTAATTTTTACTTAAGTTCAGACGATTAATTTTACTTATAAAAAGATTTAGTTATGCCTTTTTCCCATTAAGTATCTCCTTGTTACCTCATCAAATGCCTCAAATATGTCAATGCTCGGTTGGTGAATAGTACAGACAATTGTTCTTCCTGTGTCAACAATGTTCTTCACAGCCCGCATGACAATGGCAGCTGATCTAGCATCCAGTCCCGTTGTAGGCTCATCCATGAATATAATTGATGGATTAGCCACAACCTCCACCGCAATTGTTAGACGCTTACGCTGCTCAGTTGATAGACCACTAACTCCAGGAATGCCAACCAATGAATCTTTTATGGAATAAAGCTCAACAGTTTCCAGGACTTCTTTTATAAAACTCTGTAGATGCCATCAAAAAAGGTAGCATTTACTTTCCATATAACTGTAAATTAATTTATGTCAAAACAATCCATGAAGTTATGTCTTACGTATTTAGTTTTCATATCAATCTCGGGATTAAGACGGAGCCAAGCAGAAAATATTACTGATTCTTCAACTGTAATTTGGGGAGAGTGTACATCATTTTGCTCACAGTACCCTGAAATCCTAGCAAAGGTAGCTTGGACTTTAGGATAACCACCAATTTTGATCTCTCCTTCAACAGTGCCACTGGTTTTCCTTCCAGAAAGAACATCAAGAAGTGTGGTTTTCCCAGCACCACTTACACCCATCAACGCTGTAAGAACACCCGGCCTGAAAGCACCTGTAATATCACGAAGCAATTGGAGCTTTTTCCCAGTGAAGCCATGCTCTCTCATTTCCTGACATTAGATGAACAGGACAAAACAATCAACTATAGCATAATCTGAGAAATACACTCAACAATTTTAATTTGATTAATATAACTTGACCAATTACCGGCGGGGGCTCGACATAGTATTGTAGATCTTGAAAGGTAACCGTGAGTGGTTCAAAAGGTAACACCATTTTTCCTGTAAAATAAAAAGATGAATAAGCATCTACTGATGTACAACAAACACCCTCTACTCCAAATTAGATTCAACTTGGGTCTTACAAAACTGTATAACAAGTCCCCCATTACAGAAAGTGGATTATAAGTGTGGGAGCAGGGGAGTCTTTAATAAGGAAGAGGGAGCTGTAACAACCCATGTGTATACTGATAAATGACCATCCAAAAAATATAGGTGGAGGTTCGACGTAGTGCTGTAGATTTGGAGAGTTCAATATTTGGGGTTTAAGCCTACTGGGAGAATAACATACCTACTTTACTAAATGGAGTCTTACTCTTAAGCAGCACATAGTGAAGACCGAGTAATTAGCCCATGTAGACCACTGAAGTGTGATTCCTCAACTCATTGTAATCTACTCGTTATCCTTAGACTGCATTTAGCTAGGTGTTTGATCTATCTTTATTGTTTTCCTAGTTTTCTAAAGCATTCAATCTTTGTCAATTTGATTGAGCTTGGTGATGGAAATTTTATCAGAGTCATAGACATCGTTCTTGATTCTAAAAAATTTAGCTTTGTTTTTTGAAAGACCTACATTGTCCTTGGTTTGTGCTCTTTACGTATTAATAGTAGCTTTTGCATGCTTTGTCATATGCTTATGTTGATATTCTACGCTCATGTTTTACACTATTCAAATCGGTGATCCCAGTGAGCATTTTTTGGCCTTGTTGGCTGTCGTATAGTTGTTGCTTGGTTTATGGTTGTCGTGGTTATGTAAGAATTACAGCCTACCCTTGGTAGGATTTTAAACAAAAAGGCAACATAAAAAACAAAAGTAAACTTAACCTTCTTTAGGCTCTGTGACAGTAGTATCAGAATTACTGACTGTTTTATCCTTGTGAGCCTCATTTTTGGATCCTTCACTTCCATTTAATTGAGATAACAGTTCCTTTGAAATAAGGGCACGTCTACCAGGAGCTGTAGTATTTTATAACGTGAGTAACTAATAAAAGTATGACACTGTATTTTACAGACTTGAAATTAATTATTAACAAGATGAAGTTACCCTTCAAGTAGCTTAGAGCCATGATGAAGCATATATTCATTAGCAGTGCAAAACCGAACAAGGTACCCAGTGATATCCAGAAATAGTATCCATCAAAACTTAGTCCACGGCTTTCAAGTGTCGCAAGCCCTATGGTTGTGTTTGTAGGCATCAACTGATATAAAAAGTTAACAAAATGAATAGCTGTGACCATTGAGTAACATAAAAAATAATATATAATCCAGGGGACAGGAAAAAAATACATGTAAGACCAAAGACGAACATTCTTAACCAAGATAAAAGTTGGAATTGAAATGAATCCTGATAAGTTCAGAATCATATGACCAAAAAAATCTCCTACAGCAAATAAAACAAGGAATCCACTGATTTACCTTATTCCATCTAGGTGAAAGAAATTCATTCACTGCAAGGCCTATTTCACCATATGTCAGTGGAGAAACCCAAAATGCCCACTTTAGCCAATCAGGCATTGCATCTGTAACAAGTTCCCATTCCTTAGATCGCTCTATCAGTGTTACGGATCCAAATATCAAATAGAAAAAAAGAAGAAGAAAACAAGGGACTTACTGTGTGGTAAAACGAAGCCACAGAATGATATCAGAAACAAAAATGAAAGACTGCCTGCGGTAGTAGAAGCATGCATAGTTCGAAATACTGATGCTATAAACCGGAACATGGAACCTGTCGTGTAGTGCATCACAAATAACAGAACTATCTGACGGAAAAACCTGTGAAACACATGAAACATTAAAAAACTTACATCCTCAAGGCTATTCTTAACAAACTCCATTATGTCTCTGACTTGTAAAATGAGTTTATGCATGATGGTCACTTAAAGAAATAGTCTATAAGATGCTCACCTCCCTGGTTCAGGGCTGTATCCAATAGCATAATAAGTGAGAGATGTCCAAACAATGGCTACACACATCGACAGTGGAATCTTAAGAAGGGATGCTGGGAGTCCATATGCCCAAGCAGGGTAGAAATACATGTCCCGCTGCTTATAGAAAACTGGAAGTCTTGTAATTAATATCGTCAATTCTGGAAACCCATCAAACATAAGGATCATGAGCGTGAAAGAGAGTGATGCGAGATAATAATTCGCATCGATGACATCAACTTTCAATTTACTTCGGGAAAACACAGTCATAGTGATTAGTGCAACTATGAAAAGCTGCACAGAAGCAAGACACGTTACGATTCATAAGGTAATAATATATAATAGAAAGTAGGCTTAAAGACCCGAAAAGGATTGAATTTTACCTGAACTAATTTAAAGATGTAGAGAAACGAATTTCTCTTCATGAGAAGAATCTCCCTAGACATGCAAGCTTTAAAAAGGTTCCATTTAGAAAGAGAATACACATCGAAGGACATGGCATTCTCATGGCATGGCAATCTTGTGAAGGGTTTGGAGATATCCTCATTTATTTCTTTTCCAAAGGAAGATTCCTTAAATCTGATGGATAAGGTGGGCACAGAGACATAACTATATGCTTGTTCAGTCCGGTACCAATACTGTGCTTGATCTTTTTTTGAGACAACCTGTCAATCAGTCTAGTCCATGAGAACATGCTAAAAAAGCTAAGATGGTATTCCGAACGAGAGATAGTGAAATTACCTCTTGGAGGAAGTCAGCAATGCCTTTTCTCTCAGGGCACCTAAAACCCAAACCCTCAAAATAGTCCAGAACATTACTGCGTGGACCATGATAAACAATCATCCCTTCTGCCATCAACATAATGTCATCAAAGAGATCAAATGCTTCGGGCGATGGCTGAAGAAGTGAAATGAGTACAGAAGCATCTGTTAAATGCGCCAACTGCTGAAGACAAGCAATAATCTGATACGTAGTGGAGCTGTCTAAACCATTTGATATTTCATCCATAAATAAAGCTTTAGTGGGACCAACAATCATCTCCCCTGAAAAGAACCATACAAGTTAGATTCTATTAGGTACCATTGCAAGTGTACAGTGACTGTCATATAAACATTATGTGCAATAGTTACCTGTAGTCAATCTTTTCTTTTGACCACCAGAGATTCCTCTCCTTAAGGCATCTCCAAACATTGTATCAGCACATATATCAAGTCCAAGAATCTGAAATAGCATGATAAGAGAAGGAAGTTAACATATCACGTTTATTCAGACACGGAATAACATATGAGCTCAAGTCAGCTAAGAGAATTACCTTCAGGATGTAGTTTGTCTGCAGAGTTGTCTTTTGTCCTTCAATAGAAATTGCCTGTGGACATCAAACATGGTTCAGGGGGTGTTCGTAAATAGAATAGGATTTTTACCTAAAAGTAAAAGATGATTATTCCTGATTGTGTGTATTTTTTAGTAGCTTGGAAATTCTCTTATAGGCCCCCATGAAGAAGTTTTCATGTAAATCTTATCATAAATATATCGTAAATTGCTGATTAATACACTATATGCTACAAGTCTCAATTTCCTTCAATGCTCAAACAATAATTATGAAACATCATTCTCATGACTATGTTATTATGCATTCAAAAATAGTGAAAAGTGACTTCCAATCGCCCTATGCCCCTGATTGGGGACATAAAATTAGGCAACACATACAAAACATCTCAAGTGTCGGAGGATTTTAGTGGAAGATTAAATGAAAGGGTTTACCGCTACCATTAATACATGAATACACAAGAAAACATTAATCATTACCTTCATGAAAGTGTCTACATCTGGATCTGGAATAATCCCCATTTCTTTCTCCCGCCTATTAACCTCAAGCATAATCTCTGTTAGAGAAGAACATAATTTCAAATTAGTTTTTAAACCATCGTCCCTCGGAATGGAGTACAAAACTATACGTTATATAATGTGTGCATACCTGCTCGGCTTCCGGTACCCTGAAAACGGGAGGAATAATCAAATGTTTCCCTCACAGTCATCTCAGGGATATGCAAATCTTCTTGGCTTATATATGCAGAAGTTTTCTGGGGGACAAATTCTTCTAGTTTGTATCCATTGTAAGAAATTTCTCCACTAATCTGTTTTAATTAGAGAGGAACCATTACTGAGTATTTGTATAACACGGGTATTAGTAAGCTTGTCAATCATGGATATTAAACTTGAAACGATGACTTTACGTTCTACGATAAAGACCATAACTTTACGATCCACATTTCAAGTTCTGTCGGGTCAATCACACAAAGAACTTTCTCCAGAAACAGGCATAAATACAAATGCTAATATTTTTATGGATATATGCTAAATGGAAGTCCAATACCTTAAGAGATTTGTCTAGGTTCCCAGAAAGTGCTTTCAATAAAGAGGTCTTCCCACATCCTGGAGGACCAAGAAGCAGTGTCATCCTGGAAAACATTAAAATTGGAGAGTTTCATATTTATAGGACCAGTTTAGGACTTCCATAATTGTGCAGCCTATCTACAATGCCATAATCAATTACACTAATTAACTGCAAGACATCACCTTTACTCAAGCCTACTTTGCAACTGCAACTGTTTTTAAGAGAGTGGGATACCCTTGAAGCTTGGATTTTGAGGATATAAGTATTTTACTAAATAATCTAATAATTAATCAGCTGAATGTAAGTCAAAGTAATGCATTTGAAACTCGGGCTATTTTCCAATTTCCATGGACTGGAATACCCATAAATCTTGATGATACGAGTATTTTAGCTTACTATTAATAGATTGGAATTAACAGTTTGAAGTGCTTGGTTGGAAAAAAAAAACAGCTTATATTAGAGTCAAATGAACATTTTAAATAAGCTGATTGGTACCTGCTTATTCCAAACTACGTATTATGCAGATAAGCAATTTTTTAATAAGCAATCCCAAACACCTCTTTACTTGACCAAAAAGGCTACCATATCTTCGATATAAATACTCATCACGAGAGCAATGTATTAAAGCAGAGTATATAGAGTGAAAACATAGTATTCACTAGAAAAAAAAGTTGAATAAAAATGATGAGAATGTCCTGTCATAAGGCTGCATTCCTACCTTCCTGGCTTAATGACACCACTGACATCGTTTAAGATGGTTATCTTAGCCCTTTTAGATTTCAAACCAGTTATCATGATAATGCCCTGTTATAGAGAACATGAAAGTGTCAGATTTAGAGTATTACTAAAGACCAAGGAAAAGTCATTAAAAAAGACTGGACCAGATGACTAATCAGTAGATTTTTGTAGTTTTTAAAAATAGTTTTGGTGATCCACGGAAAGTAACACAAGAGTGACCAATTTGGTTATGTTCCTGGTTGCAGTTACATTTTAATTAGTTTATTGTTATAAAACTTCATTTTGGTTCAGAGGCAACATACTCAAGATCTTAGTGCCATGATAACAAAATCAAATTACAAACACTTTTCATTGTATTCTTGCCAAATAGGCCAACTTATTGGCAGAAAATATGTATACATGAACTTCAAACATACATGAACTTCAAACATACATTTACTCAAACAAATTGTATTAAACATAACCATAGATTAACAAAAAGTTCAAAGTTCACATATTTTAAAGTTATTGTAGTGTTGTTGTGATGTCTGCACTTGGACTGAATCGAACAAAAGAAGAACAAAAAAAAATACCGAACTTTAAAGAAATACTAGTTTGACTTTTTAACCGAAGTTGACCGATTAGCGTCTAGGCGCCAATTAATCGGGAAGTGTCCGACTAGCAGCTAGGCTCCGATTAATCGGACGCCTAGGCCGATTTTTACAACAATTGCTCATAGTCAAGCACCGAAGGAAATTGTTCACCTTTTATTTTTATTTATTTATTTTTTTTTTTCTTAATTTTAAATTACATTATATCATCATATTTAAATAAATGCCTCACACAAGCTAGTACGTGTGTATAACTGATAACTCATGGTGAAAGTTAAATACTTACAGAAAGAATACTTTGTAAAGAGTTCCACAGAGTTGGGAGGGGCTTTCCATGAACAACTTGACATTCAGCTTCCACACAAAGATTCTCATACCTCACCTCCACAGACGGCAACTGCACACCAACACTGATAAAACAAAAAGAATTGTAAGCTACCGTCATGAAACTTAATACGTGTCAAAGAAGAGAAAAGAGAGGACTATACTTGGTGTAAGTATTGAAGCAGCAAATAAAATCTTACTTGTCTGTTCGTTTTCTAATTTTCTGCAACAACCGAAGGTTGTCATTCTCAATATGCTTGATGAGCTTCTCAATAAACATGTGTCGCTCAGGAGCAAGGAGCTTTGTGACATCAACCACCTTTTTTCCTTTAACAGTATCTCCATCTCCATCATCTTCATCAAACAAAGATGACCTCAAACGGTTATATGTTGGCAATCTATCGATTGCTGCCCACTGTAGAAGATTCTGATCATCTGCCTCTTCATTATTTTTTACAGAACCTTTTCCTGAATTTGCACGCAAACTAGATGTACGCTGACGAAAAGATGACCTTATACTTCTTCCTATCTCTGACAGCTCAATTCCGAATGACTGAATTTCTTCGGAACCAACTAACTGAGCCATATTTAATGGAGCTTCGTAGTTTCAAGGAGACCAGTATATATACAGAGCAATTTAGACAAACATATACATAATGTGGAGACTTTTTCCTTCACATGCTATTAAGGTAATGCCATGTGCCTCAATAAACTAAAAGGAGTTTTATAATGTAGACAACTTAACTTATTTAAGTGAGATTTTATTTTTGAAAGAGAGAGAGAGAAAGAGATTTCAGTCAACAAAAAGGTCACATGTAACTACATTTTATAGATTGAATTAACTTACAAAAGTAGTACAAAACTAAGACAGTAGACTTTTTTCCTATACTCCATTATTAGGATTGAAAATGCACACAAGATTAAGAGAGATTTTAGGGATTTGTTGAAGTAGGAGATCAAGATATGATTTAAAGAGATTTAAAAATTTAGTTATACTTAAGATCCTAATCTGTAATTGCCACTTTATCTGAAAAAAGACTGACCAAGGATTACATATTCCAACCACTGACCAGTCAGGACTTAGGAGATGCATTTACAAAACCTTTTAACCTAATCAATCTTTGATTACGACAGTAACTAATAAATCTCCATTTCCACCAGCATCAACCATAACTTCGATAAGCCTGAGCTACACCGATAAACTGGCAACTAGGACTTACCATGACCCAGGAACTTTCTTTTCCAGTCTTCCCTTTATGCAGTGTTCATACTTTTTACAATTGCAACCTTTTATACAGCCAGCACTATCTAACACAATATAATCTTGATGGAAGAAATATCCTTTCCGTTATACAGTAACAAATAAAGAAAATCGCAATCAAGCAAAAAGGTTCATTGCCAAACAAATTAACTCCAAACATCTACATTACTTGTTTCGTGATAAAAAGATCATGGGTGGGTAAACGAGATCCCATTAAGGCATCAATAGATGTAATAGTGTTAAAATTTAGTCAAGGTGCCATGTAACCATATTTAAAAAAAAAAAAAAAAAAAAAAAAGGTGTAATGTCATCAACACTAAACCAATCAATGTCCAATACCATATAATTGGTTACCAGAAAGATTCTATAGTCCTTAAACTGTGTGATATGCATATTTGCAGACAACATGTTTCTGAACTTCGCCGTAAGCCAATTGTGCTCTTTTTAAGCATGTGAGATTAATTATTACCGCAAAGGCTACAAATAATCAAACAGCATCTCTAAAATTATACAATAGAAACAAAAGATATAAATAGTTAAAATAAAGAAATTAGCTGGCATGATTCATTTCCCGATATTCGGTTCCCACACCTCTTTTCACGGCAGCTTAGGTGACTTTCTAAGCATCATATCAGTCAACTGTATTATTCTTATTAAAAAAATCGAAACGTGAGTTCAATAATAGTAGCCATCATATAATAAGGCACTGCATCTAGATTGGTATACGTTCCTATATACTAGTCAAATGATCATATCCCATCCACCACCTCAAGAATTAAATACTTCAATACATTTATTTCAAGGCATTTTGAAAATATGCATTGTTTTCTATTCTTCAAAGATTATAAACCGGTCTCTCGATTATTGGACTACTAATGGTTATGTTGCGATGACAAACGTAATATATTTTACCATGTCAAACACCTCAAGTTTACATCCATAGTCTCCAAGTTACAATCTTGCATTAATCATATCGACTCCCTTGTTGAAGACCTTTTTACTTAGCTCCTCAAAAGCTACATCATAAGGTTCACTTAACTATGATAGTGATCACTCCATCTCATAATAAGTGTCCACGCGTCATGCAGTTTCAGAAAAGACGTTGTAAGCCAATAATTTATCTTTTTAATTGGGTAAAACTTGAAAATGGACACTCTGTCGACTAAAATAGTCAGATAGACACTTAGATGAAGTTACCTAACTAGCATTTCGTCAAACACCTTATATACAAAATCATAATTTGCAAAATTAAGTAAAGGGTTTTGTGTTACGTACAAACTAAAACATCTGATGATCCAGCTAATCAGGATATGCATCAGAGGATTGTACGTTACAACAGGTCAATGCGTTCCCCGTCATATAGAGCATCTACAATGCTTCAAATGGGCAAAAGCTTTTTCCTATTCTAACAAGTCTTTAAATAGTGTTTTTAG
>OU343223.1:229701717-229930156 GCA_910596185.1 Chrysanthemum makinoi | reverse complement strand
AAAATATAAATCCATATTTATCTCTATTTCGGTTTGTTACAAAAAGAAAAAGTAAAAACACTTTTCCCTAAAACCCCAATGATAAAACTTTGTTACTCAATATGTAAATATAAACTTTGGATTGGTTTTGGGATAATATTCTGTGTTAAAATATGAAGATAAATATAAGACATTTAATACGAATCATAATAATAATGATACTGCAATACGTATTCAAATAATCAAATCCACTTTAGCTTCCAATATAATCTCTAAAAATACTTTATTTAATTACTTACGTTTATGAATTATAAGTTGCAGAATAAATACCAAATAATGACTTGATCTAGTGGTAAAGATGTATGCCTAAGCATATTTACAACCCATGTTCGAATCCGGCTTCAAGCATGAATTTTTTGAAAAAAAAAACCGAAATTTTAATAAATGAAATAAATGAATGATAGAAAATAATTCAAAAATACACATGTACTTATAATTACTTTCTTAATTCTTTTGGACCAAATTGTAATAAAAAAGAAAAACCGGGCTATCCTTCTCCCCCATCTTTACATTCATCGCACGCACACCAAAAAATAAAAAGTAGAGTTTGATTACAAAGGTAACAAAAAGTCCTCTTGCACTGAATCTTCTGACAAGTATCCATATATGGTTGCAAAAGCATCGTGTTGAGGTATGTCTAGACTTTGTATTTCTTTATTTTCAACAACCTAATACTTTGGTTTGAATAAACTTGAAAACCCTTATTTGATTTGCTACAATTTTTTTTCTCCAATTAATTAGTTTAATTAATCTACTAATTCGATTTACTTTTTTTTCCCAGCTACTTGATACACTCTCAATTCAAGACCTTCTGTTTATCAAGACCTCCTTCACCAATCTTTTGGTTTTATTGAATCTCAGTAAAAAGTTTGGAGCTTGGTGACTCAGAAAGAAGTTGGATGATGCTTTATTTCCAAGAAACTCTAGGGTTATTGAAATCAACCTTTTGGAATGAATGAATTTTATTAGGGTTTTGAGAAAAATAGGGATTATAGGAAAACATGATACTCCGTATTGGGGTTATGAAAGAAAAAATAAATTATTTAGATTAGGAGTCAAAAAATAAGGGATGAAAACATGAATTGCAGATGAAGAGTCAAAATAATTGTAGGATTTTATATATCAGGGTTTGCGAAATATATTCAGAAAAAACATGTTGCTTCAGTGGTTAACATACATGCTTTTCTATCAAACGGCCATAGTTCGAACCATGTAAGTGTCATTTTTTACAATTTTATTCCGAAAATAATTGCTTAGGTGGCATCAAATGGCCAACATATTTTTGATTATATTGCAAAACCAAATATATAAACCCACACAACTAATTATTCACCATTTTTATTAGTTTGAAAAGGTTTATCTAAAAAAAAATATAAACTCACGTGAAAGAAAATAATGTCATTATATGACTTTTTTTCAGAACCCTAACCCTAATCCCATATCGCTTCATCGAATCTGAGTCTCAGAGTGTGGTAAATATTCGTCCAAGGTTATGCATGCTCCAATGTCTGTATCTTTAGTACTTTGTTACGAGTTCTAACATTAACAAAAACTATGATTCTGCCTCTATCCCATGTGAAGTTGGAGCTCTCATCAGTACATGAAGCAATACTAAATTATTTGTTCAGTACATCAGTACATGAAGCAATACTAAATTATTTGTTTAGAGCTTTTTCCAACATGTGAAGTTACACCTAAATTAGTTGTAACCATCAGTAAGTTTTCCTAAGAAAACCTAAAAGGCTGACGCCATTAAAATGAGAATAACAGATAGCTAGTGCAATAGCAAAAGTATTTTAAAAAACCTACCCCAATCCTAAATCGACAACTTTTGCTCAGGACAATCCACAAATCACACGACACTATTTTATAGGTATGTGCATAGCAGTTTGATTTATACATGTTGCTTTTACTTTCAATGATTTATAATGATCATGGTAAACCCCGTGACCTTCAATTAGTATATGCAAACATCGTATCTTTATTTGTTATTAACAATATTTGTTCATCATAGTTTGTGATGAAACTTTAATGATTCTTGCTAGATTAATTTTAGTCCTATAATGAAAAGTTGATTTAATTTAGTTGTTATGAAACCAGTACAAAGCTTTTGTTTGTTGATTTTTTAAACAAATAATTATTTGTTCAAGCATAAGTACATAGTCATCTTATTTAAAAATAATAACCGCAAAGAATAAGAAACTACATAAAACATAAATGACTGAACAACCTTGGGCTATTTGATTACAGCGAGTACTATGTTGTTGTAAAATGGTAGAGCTTTTTCCAACATGTGAAGTTACACCTAAATTAGTTGTAACCATCAGTAAGTTTTCCTAAGAAAACCTAAAAGGCTGACGCCATTAAAATGAGAATAACAGATAGCTAGTGCAATAGCAAAAGTATTTTAAAAATAAGTGATCGAATAACCTTGGATTGTTTGACAAATGACTATACGTGTTGTTGTAAACTGCACACTGGGTCTCACATGATTGTACCTAAAATTGTTATAATCTCCGGCTATAATTACCACATTCTATGCACCAAAAACATAAGACATTGATATGTGCTTATTCACATATCTTTTCATTATCAAAACTGACCCAAAACAACCAAGGAAAAGCCGTTTATTGCTAATATTTGTGGTTTTCTTGAGTTTATGCTCAGGTGCACGGATGCAAAAACACGAAAAAGGATCCTAATCGACGTAAATCCAAGCAACGAGATCAAGAGAGTTTTAGCTGAGCCGGAAGGTCAAGATTGTGCATTGTAGAAGATTTTATTCTCTAAAGATGATTTTTGAAGTTTCAGCAAAGTTTGAAGAAAAGTCAAGAATAGTCCCCATTTGAGCTTTTGAAGAATTGATCCCTCAAAGTTTCAGATTTTACAAAAGTCACCCTTGGATTATTTGAGATTTACATGATTGGCCTTTGAAAGAATTTCAGATTTACAATTGTGGTCCCTTGGAATTCGAATTTACACCTTTGGTCCCTTAAACATACTTTGGGTCACATATTTAATCCTTGTCTTAAAAGCCTAATCCATTTAAACTAACCTTGGCCCAACAAAGTTACCCGAGCCCAATCTCAACACACGCTACCCTTAGTAGTTAATATAACCCGAAAATCCAACCAAACCCGGTGTAATAACCCAAGTCAACGCCCCATCCACCGGTCAAATACTTGAAATATATTAAAAAATCCCACAAATCCTTCCCTGCCCCTTTTACCCAATTTACCCAGATCATATGAACCCTAATTACCCTTCCCCGTAAATTAATCAATTTTACCACAATTAAGGGCAATATAGTACATTCCCTAACACCCCACTCAAAGGAATGACACCTCATTGATCCGTGCGCTATAGGCCACTTGTCGCTCTCTTATTGGTCGAGACTTGTCATCAGATTTGATCCAAGGGTGATATCTTAAGATGATGCGGGATTCAAGGGTGCAAATGAGCTCTAAAGAAGCACAAATGATGTTCGAGATCCTTCAGACCCTTAGCTCATGTTATAAATAGACCTCCTTCTCATTCACAATTGTATCTTTCTCTTTATATTTTCCTTCTCTCTAGCTTAAGTTGTAGTAGTTATTTCCATTTCAATGTTTTAAATACTTTGTAATTCGTATTTTGTACTCATTATCCTTATATTAATATAAATTTAGTTTTCATTTTCAATTGTTTGTTTAAGTTTCTATTAATCTAAATCTGCTTATAAACTTATTTTAGTGCTTATTTTAGTTTCATCAAACTTGTTTTAGCTTATTTCTTCAATAACTCAAAATACAAAAAATCACATAAAATCATTTGAAAATTAAAAATCACTCTCTAGATCTTTATGGATTGATCCTGTAGATGATCTACTGTTTTGATAAGTTCATTTAAGCTTAATCTAGCTTATTGTGAGCTTATAATTGTTTTAATCTCAAAATCACAAAAATCTCACGTCACATCGATGCTACAGTTGCTGTTTGAATTTCGCTTGTTTTGGATCTGGATTGGTATGGTAATGATGCTGGTTTTGGGTTGATTATAAGCTGGATTGGATTAGGTTAGGGGTTGTTAGGCTAGTGGTTACTTGTTTCATCAAAGTGCAAGCCATAGTGGCTATGGAATTTTGTAAGTACCAAATCTGTTATTGATCATTATATCTGTGATTGTATCTGTTCATTAGTGATATTTGGTACTGTTTGATCTGTGATTGGTGTTTGTTTAGCTTGATATAGTTATAATCTGTTAGTTACTTCAATATTAGTAGCTAATACAGTGTTTGGATTAGCTGATATAACTGTGCTAAAGAGTAGCTTATTAGTTCTAAGTGATTGATACAAGTTTCGAGGGTAATTGATAGTCATTTCAAGTCTTTGATATATAGTTTCATTCAAAAAGTCGAATCACTTTGTAATCATTCTAAAATCTTTTCATTGTCAAAATCGGTATCAAATTTGCTTATAGGCTTGAAATAAGTAGATCTAGCTTTCCTTAATCATCTTTAGTCTCTAAACATCAAAATTCAGTTAGTTACTTTGGATCAAATCTCATCATAGTCAAACATAGAATCTGTTTTCATAAGTCAAAATCATGTCTGCACCATTTTTCTAACTTGCAACAGTAGTGAGCTCATTTCAGTGTTTTAGAGCTTGATATTTGGCATATTTGTAGCTTAACAGGTGGTGTATAAGACTGCATAATTAGTTTTTGGTTTAGCTTATTGGTTAAGCTTGTGCAAAAGCTCAAACATAAGGCCTGTACCACTGTTTGGATAGTATAGCAGTCAGCTTATTTCACTGATCTAAGGTTAAAGCTTGTTAGGAGTAGTTATAAGCAGTTGCCATTAGTTCATTTTAGGATAAGTTAGCTTCTGTTACTGTTTGGTTGGTTAATTAGCTTGTTAGCTTATTGTAGTAGCTTAATTTCTCATCAGTTTGCACTACATCTTTCAATTTCAATACATAAGCTACTTGTTTATCATTTTTCATAGATTCAATATATCATTTTAGAATTTTCCTGAAGATTTCATAATTTTTGGTCAATTTTTGCTATTTTTCTCATTTTAAAGTAGTTTTTAATCAATTTTTAATAGGTTTTATTGCAAATAATTGAGAAAAAGTTCCAAAAAATAATTTTTCATTTTTCTCAGTTTAAGAAAAATATAAAAAGCATAAAAAAGATTTTTCCTTATTTTTCCTCTTTTATTTGGTATTTTTCACACATTTAAATTAGATTAAAATAGTTAAAAAATTATAAAAAATAGAAAATTAATTTGAAAAATACAAAAATAGTTTTAAAAAGTCTCTTATGATATTTTAGATTTTTAGAAAATAGTTTCATATTTTTCTCTTTGATTTTATAATTTTTAGAATTTTAAATTAGTTTAAATAGTTTAAATTAGTTTTTAATTTTTATAAAATCAAGAAAAATCCAAAAAAATAGTTTTAATTCTAAATTAGTTTTCTAATTACATTTTTAGAGTAGAAGTACTTTTAGGCATTTTTAGGGTATCATTTAGACGTAGTTGCATTTTATTTACGTTTATTAATTACGTTTTAGTTTAGATCGCACTTAGGATTTCCCGTAGAATAGATTCCCTTAATTACTTTTCCCATTCCCGTAGTTAATAAATCAAATCTTTAATCCAATACATCGAGCATTAAATCCAAACCAAGAACGACGTTGGCAATTCACTCGTTGAAACGATTCGGGTTGACTAATCCGTACACACGATCACACACGGGATTTGATTTATTATTCTTTTTCCTAAGAGAATTTAAATCTATCTTTGTGATTATTTTTGATATATGATATTGACAATCAAATTTTTGGCGCCGCTGCCGGGGAGGTTGTGTCACGACAATATCGTTTGAGGTTTGACGATTAGTGACTCGAGATCCTTCATTCGTGAAGTTACTATTTTCTATAAAAATAAAAAAGTAAAAATATTTTCCTTTTTCTTTTGTATATATATATATATCAGATTAAAAATACAAAAGGATTTTCTCCTTTGTTTTTGATAATAAATAGAAGATACCAATTATATAACAACATTCTCCGAGGTGTTATCATTATAAGTTCCCGAACAAAAGATCAAAAACTTGCCTTTGTGTCGCTTGTGGATTTATTTATTTCTATTTGATAAACAAACTCTGTGGTGGGTATAAGGACGGCCTGACATTAAATTGCGGCTGTAAAGAAGCGGGTTTTTAATAAGCTTCGCGCTGACCTAAAAAGCTTCTCCGCTCGCTTGTGCGTTTGTCTTATAGAGGTGATTTATTCACTCGGGATTATTGGTTTAAGTTCACTGTGTTTTCGACTATCGGTTTCTTTTAATTGAATTGGTTTTTAGTGCATGCGCACCGCTCTCGATCGACGACTTCATAATCAATCGAAGCGTACCGAGTTACGTAATATGGCTGCCCCCAACGGACCACCAATACCCGGTCCTAATCCTCCTCCCGATAATCAACATGTAGCTCCCGATCTCCGAACGATGGAGGAGCTATGTCAACCTACCATGTACGGGAGGGAGGACCACCAACCGATTAATTTTCAAGCTACCGATTTTAGCTTGAAACATCATATGATAGAACAAGTAAAAAACAGTTGTCAATTCCATGGTTTACCAGATGACGATGCAAATAAACATCTTGATAAATTTTTGACCGTCACTCAGAGTATGAAACAGAATGGGGTCTCCGATGACACCCTTCGTCTGTATCTTTTCCCATACTCTTTGACTCATCATGCCACGTCTTGGTTTGATCGACTCTCGAAGAATTCGATTCATACCTTCGAGGAAATGGTGACGAAATTGAGGAACGATATCAGTAATTTCCGGCAATATCCCGACGAATCTTTATTTTAAGCTTGGGAACGATATAAGCTTGCGATTGATCGATGTCCGAATCATAACATGTTGCTTGTCACTCAAATTGATACGTTTTATAATGGTTTAACGTTTAGACACCGTGAAACGATAATGCTGCTGCTTGGTGGAACTTTCATGAAAAGACGTCCCGAGGAATGTTACGATCTTATTGAGAACATGACCGCTCATTATAACTATTGGGATTCTACCGCCGAAAGGGGTGCATCATCTAGATCAATTTCGTCTTCTTCTCACGACACGGCTCTTCATAAGAAAGTTGATGATTTAAACACCGCTATGTTGAAAATGTACCAAATGCATCTGTCTAGTCAAAATCAGCAAGTTAAAGCGGTAAACCCGACTTGCGAGACTTGTGGAGGTCCCATCCTTATTCGAGTGCCCAGCCGTCGGTGGCTACGCACATGAGAATGTTTATGCTGCTACAGGAAACTACAATCAACCGCAAAGAGATCGAAATCTTCTTAGCTACCGTTCAAACAATTATCTCGGACCTCCCGGTTTCAACCAACCTCAACAACAAAACCAGAATAAAAACCGTTTCAATGGTAACAACAATAATCGAAGGAGCTAATTTTCATGGAAATCACACACCAAGCTCCTCCATCTCAAGTTTACCAACAACCACCTCCTCCTCAACAATCTTATCAAGCACCTCCTCAAGTCGCCCCGAACAACGATTTTCTAGCTTACATGAAGAACTCTGATTATACCATTAAAAGTTTGCAAAATAAAATTAACGGCATGAGGACGGACTTCAAAAAGGAGATGGAAGCTACAAGCAACAAACAGATGTCGGAAATAAAGAATATGATGGCTAGTTTCTTTCAAGCCAGTCAACCGTCTACATCTTATTCTCAACCCTCGGGTTTCGGTTCTCTCCCAAGTAACACAATTCCAAACCCGAAGGGAGAAATGAAATCTATAAACATTCGAGATAATGGGCCCTCAATGACTACTTCTTCTCCGGTGAGGAATGTAGCATGAGAGACCGAGGTGACAAAGGACCGGTAATTCCTCTTGATAATGGAAAAGCCAAATACGTCCAACCTCTGGTTGCCCAAGTTCCTTCTATATCTGTCATCATGCCAAGTTCTAACCTTACACCGTGCAAATCTGTTCAATCACGGTTCGACAAAATGAAAGTTGTTTCCGGAACCAAGTTCAAACTTACAACCGATATGATCAAAATTTCTGAAAAGATTTATGAAGAGAAATTGGAACAAATTTCAAAGATTTCAATTGAGCCTACACCGTTTAATTCTTCCTCAAACCAAGCTTCCGAGAAGCTTGGTGATCCCGGGAAATTCCTCCTTCCTTGCTCCTTAAATGATATTAAGGAATATAATGCCCTAACCGATTCAAGTGCAAGCATAAGTCTCATGCCTCTTGCGATATATCATGAGCTTGGATTAAAGACTCTTATACCGACTTGTATGACTATCGAATTAGCTAATCGAACAATTGCTCACACGGTTGGTGTTGTCAACGATGTTATGGATGCAGTGGATAAATTCAGTTTCCGTGGATTTCGCCGTAGTTGATATAGAGGTCGATGCCCGAGTTCCTCTCACTTTAGGAAGACCATTCTTGAGAACCGCGAAAGTCATTGTGGATCATTACCAAGAAGCGATAACGATAAGAAAAGGAAATGAAAAAAATAGTGTTTTATGCCGAAAGAACGTCAAAACCTCCACCCGATGATCATTCGATTCATAGCATCGGTGTGATTGATTTTTCTCAAGAAAGTGGTAATTCCATTTTTCCGAATGATGAGAAGAAAGTTGAACCCAAAACGTCTCGAATTGATCTTTCAAGGTTTACGATCAAGAGTATGTCAACAATACAAGCTGAACGAAAAAAGAAACAAGAAAAGGAGTCTACAACGGTAGTGGTGGAAAGCTGCTAGCTCCGAGAGCACACCACTTGTCCCATCTCCGATTTCTAAGAAAATCAACCTTCTTTTGAGTGGCAATCCCACTCCTTCTTCTGAAATCATGGAACCTTCTTTTGAGATATCTTTTAATCAAGAATCTTACAAAACGACATTCACGAATCCCTTGTTTGAAATTGATTCTGAATATACTCAAAATTTTGAAAATCAACTCTTTGACGAAGAAAGTGAGGAGTTCACCGATGAACTTACTCCTACCGACTCGATTTTCTCTGAGGATAAAGAAGAATCGATGATCCGTTTTCCAAAGAAAGATAAGGAAGTAAAGTTGTCGAACGATGAACTTATTGATCCCGAGGGTCCAATATTATTTTTAGCCGAGTGAATCCTCTCCTCGTGAGGATTTTCACATAGATGACACTTTGATCTCCTTTCTCTCCAAAGACAAGATTTTCAACCCCGGGATACAGCGTTGATGAGTTTATGCTAAAAATGTCATTCGAGATAAGGATCCTCTCTTGGATGCCTTCGTTGATGAGCCTTTGAGTAACACCTTTCTGTACCATGAGCTCCCGTCTTTCTTGGAGTATTCTCTTATCGATCCTTCATCCCTTCGTCCCCCAAAAACCGCCGGATGATGGATCGATCTTTCATATGCCTTATGTGAGTTTGGAAGGAGTCATTCTTGATATCTGATGCCGACATTTTCTTCACCACCCAACCCACCCGTCTCATTCCTTTAGGAATGAAGACAACCGTTTTGACCTGGTATCTCTACCACTTTCTTCCCCAAGGACAATTGAATTCGGGGATCGAGTCAAGCTAGCGACTTCTGATCAAAAACAAGAGCGCTTTCGGGAGGCACCCCATGCTTATCCATCTATCTTCTTTCTATTTTCTAATAAGTGACGCGAAGGGGTCTACCTCTTCGATTTCTCGTGTTTGGTTGTTTGTGATGTTGTGTTTAGGATGTTCCCAATATGAAGACTCTCGTGCTCGAAGTTTGTCTTTTCTTCACTCGAGTTTCATGATCGTTGTTGATGGAAATCCTATATCCTAATCTTATCGACTAACGTTTATCTTTTAGCATACTTAATAAACGGCTTTTAGATTTTCGTGATACCCTTGCTTTAAACATTGAGGACAATGTTTCGTTTTAGTCTGGGGTAGGGTAATCTTCGTTTTGATTTGACCGCATTCTTATTTACATTTGTGTTTCTCTCGTAACCCCGTTTTTCCTTAGAAATTGAAAAATTGTGCAAAATTGAGAAAATTTAAAAATTTTTGTAAGCTTTTGTTAAGTCTTTTTGATTGAATAGTTTTGCTAGTCTCTTAGATTAGAAGCTATAAAATGCGAATTCTAGCTCAAAAGGCCAAGATTTTTGCAAGTTTCCCTGAGTGACTTTAAATATGCATAACTTGATTTCATTAGACGAAGCATTTGCTAAGCTAATATATGTTTTGACACCTTGATTGACTTTCCGCTGGTGAGAGTAGGAATAGAATTCTGACTTGACGGGCGTGTTGAGCCTAGCTTGTTCCCTTAACCATAGATAATCTAAAAATTATCGGCTAAGCATCTGCGGATTTCATTATTTGGGATTTTAAATATGCAGAGATCGAGAAATGATAGAGTTACTTATGAGTTTAGATGTTAAACGTGGAGTAGTTGGTTCTCTTTAGAGCCCATCGAAGGTACTTATGGCTTTTTGTTCCCACAAAATTGTTTCACCCCATATCTGTCTAATAATAATTAGAGATGTCGAGTTTTTGGCGATAGTTAGTTCTTTATCTTCTTAAAAGAATCTTTGTTTTAAAAATTGGGTACACATCAAGGATCCGTAATAAATAAAGCAATGAGTAATAAGTGATATGTGAAATGTAATAAGTAAAGTTGTGAGCTGCGGTGTCGAGATCGGACCCTTGGATCTTTAGCCGGGATTGAGTGAGGTCTTAGCCTAGCCAGCCTGGATCCTCATTTCATGAAGCCTATAGTCTTGGAATTACCCCGTGAAGTGACTCAGTGGTTCATGACTCATATAAGTAAAGGTATAAGTGCAAAAAAAAAAAAAAAAAAAAAATGATGAAAAAAATGAAAATTGAAAAAGTCAAAAGTTAGTAATAAAATTCCTTGATGTGCACCTCATTTTTACGACAATGGTTCTTGAGAGAAGATGGATAACTAATTATCGACTTAGCTTTGTATCTTTATCGGAATAATTCTTATCGAAACGAGAATTTGAAGAAATTCATTTCTCACAAAAATAAAAATTCTAGAGGAAATAGGAAAATGGGAACAAAAGGTAATTACACAAGTAACTTCCATGGGTAGTGTTAGCATCTAGAATCTTATTTAACAATGATTTCGTGGTTTTTACTTAGTTTGGGAGCTTGTGAAAAATCGGGACGATGTATTCTATCCGTATGGTCACTTCATCACTGTGTTGTGTTTTCTACTCCGTGATCCTAGCGTGTCGTTTGAAAAATGTTGGAGTTATTGATCGACATGAAAGTTCAACAAACCGTCATTCATAATCGGAATGTGCTTAATCGTAATATCTACATGTGAAATAAAAGGTAAACGGGCTTTTTAGAATTAGGGGTTTTCTTTTCTTTTGAGGAATCTTTGCTACTTCTTCTCTTATTATTGGTTTGTCTTAACTGTTTGAAGTTTCTTACGGTTAGTCATTCACAAGTGGCTAGCTTATGTGAGATAACTTGATGGTTTGGACACACCAATTTAAGCATCTTCATAGGTTTAGTAGAAAGAGATGGAAATCATTGGTTTTAGAAGCGTGAGTTGATTGCATTGCGTGAGGACACGACAATGGTCTCGTCTGGGGTATTTTGATATGTGCTTATTCACATATCTTTTCATTATCAAAACTGACCCAAAACAACCAAGGAAAAGCCGTTTATTGCTAATATTTGTGGTTTTCTTGAGTTTATGCTTGTGATAAGTACGGATATGCAAAAACACGCTAAAAGGATCCTAATCAGGCGTAAATCCGGAGACGAGAGATCAAGAGAGTTTTAGCTGGAGGAAGGTCAAGATTGTGCATTGTAGAAGATTTTATTCTCTAAAGATGATTTTTGAAGTTTAAGAAAGTTTGAAGGAAAGTCAAGAATAGTCCCGCAATTTGAGCTTTTGCTGAATTGATCCCTCAAAGTTTCAGATTTTACAAAAGTCACCCTTGGATTATTTGAGATTTACATGATTGGCCTTTGAAAGAATTTCATATTTACAATTGTGGTCCCTTGGAATTCAGAATTTACACTTTTGGTCCCTTAAACATACTTTGGGTCACATATTTAATCCTTGTCTTAAAAGCCTAATCTATTTAAACTAACCTTGGCCCAACAAAGTTACCCGAGCCCAATCTCAACACACGCTACCCGGTTAGTTAATATAACCCGAAAATCCAACCAAACCCGGTGTAATAACCCAAGTCAACGCCCCATCCACGGCCAAATACTTGAAATATATTAAAAAATCCCACAAATCCTTCCCGCGCCCCTTTTACCCAATTTACCCAGATCATATGAACCCTAATTACCCTTCCCCGTAAATTAATCAATTTCACCACAATTAAGGGCAATATAGTACATTCCCTGACACCCCACTGACAAAGGGAATGACACCTCATTGATCCGTGCGCTATAGGCCACTTGTCGCTCTCTTATTGGTCGAGACTTGTCATCAGATTTGATCCAAGGGTGGATATCTTAAGATGATGCGTGGGATTCAATCCAAGGGTGCAAATGAGCTCTAAAGAAGCACAAATGATGAAATTCGAGATCCTTCCAAGACCCTTAGCTCATGTTATAAATAGGACCTCCTTCTCATTCACAAAGATGTATCTTATTTTTCTGTTATTTTTCCTTCTCTCTAGCTTAAGTTGTAGTAGTTATTTCCATTTCAATGTTTTAAATACTTTGTAATTCGTATTTTGTACTCATTATCCTTATATTAATATAAATTTAGTTTTCATTTTCAATTGTTTGTTTAAGTTTCTATTAATCTAAATCTGCTTATAAACTTATTTTAGTGCTTATTTTAGTTTCATCAAACTTGTTTTAGCTTATTTCTTCAATAACTCAAAATACAAAAAATCACATAAAATCATTTGAAAATTAAAAATCACTCTAGATCTGTTACATGGATTGATCCCTGCTTGATCTATCTTGTTTTGATAAGTTCATTTAAGCTTAATCTAGCTTATTGTGAGCTTATAATTGTTTTAATCTCAAAATCACAAAATCTCACAATCACATCGGATGCTACTGCTTCTTGTGTTTGAATTACGCTTGTTTTGGATCCGGATTGGTATGGTAATGATGTGGTTTTGGGTTGATTATAATTGGATTGGATTAGGTTAGGGGTTGTTAGGCTAGTGGTTACTTGTTTCATCAAAGTGCAAGCCATAGTGGCTATGGAATTTTGTAAGTACCAAATCTGTTATTGATCATTATATCCGTGATTGTATTCTCTTCATTAGTGATATTTGTGTATTGTTTGATCTGTGATTGGTGTTTGTTTAGCTTGATATAGTTATAATCTGTTAGTTACTTCAATATTAGTAGCTAAACGTGTTTGGATTAGTGATATAACTGTGCTAAAGAGTAGCTTATTAGTTCTAAGTGATTGATACAAGTTTCAGTAGGTAATTGATAGTCATTTCAAGTCTTTGATATAGCAGTTTCATTCAAAAAGTCAGAATCACTTTGTAATCATTCTAAAATCTGTTTCTGTCAAAATCAGTGGGTATCAAATTTGCTTATAGGCTTGAAATAAGTAGATCTAGCTTTCCTTAATCATCTTTAGTCTCTAAACATCAAAATTCAGTTAGTTACTTTGGATCAAATCTCATCATAGTCAAACATAGAATCTGTTTTCATAAGTCAAAATCATGTCCGCACCATTTTTCTGAACTTGCAGTCTGTAGTGTGAGCTCATTTCGTTTTAGAGCTTGATATTTGGCATATTTGTAGCTTACCGTGTGGTGTATAATCTTGCATAATTAGTTTTGGTTTAGCTTATTGGTTAAGCTTGTGCAAAAGCTCAAACATAAAGCCTGTACCACTGTTTGGATAGTATAGCAGCTTAGCTTATTTCACGATCTGAGGTTAAAGCTTGTTAGGAGTAGTTATAAGCAGTTGCCATTAGTTCATTTTAGGATAAGTTAGCATTCTGTTACTGTTGGTTAATTAGCTTGTTAGCTTATTGTAGTAGCTTAATTTCTCATCAGTTTGCACTACATCTTTCAATTTCAATACATAAGCTACTTGTTTATCATTTTTCATAGATTCAATATATCATTTTAGAATTTTCCTGAAGATTTCATAATTTTTGGTCAATTTTTGCTATTTTTCTCATTTTAAAGTAGTTTTTAATCAATTTTTAATAGGTTTTATTGCAAATAATTGAGAAAAAGTTCCAAAAAATAATTTTTCATTTTTCTCAGTTTAAGAAAAATATAAAAAGCATAAAAAAGATTTTTCCTTATTTTTCCTCTTTTATTTGGTATTTTTCACACATTTAAATTAGATTAAAATAGGTAAAAAATTATAAAAAATAGAAAATTAATTTGAAAAATACAAAAATAGTTTTAAAAAGTATTTTGAGTTATTTGTTATTTTTAGAAAATAGTTTCATATTTTTCTCTTTGATTTTATAATTTTTAGAATTTTAAATTAGTTTAAATAGTTTAAATTAGTTTTTAATTTTTATAAAATCAAGAAAAATCCAAAAAAAATAGTTTTAATTCTAAATTAGTTTTCTAATTACATTTTTAGAGTATAAGTACTTTTAGGCATTTTTAGGGTATCGTTTAGACGTAGTTGCATTTTTATTTACATTTTATTAATTACGTTTTATTTTAGATTGCGTTTAGGATTTCCCGTAGAATAGATTTCCTTAATTACTTTTCCCATTCCGTAGTTAATAAATCAAATCTTTAATCCAATACATCGAGCATTAAATCCAAACCAAGACGGACGTTGGCAGTAATTCAGCCTCGTTGGGAAAACGATTCGGTTGACTAATCCTATTACACACGATCACACACAGGATTTGATTTATTATTCTTTTTCCTAAGAGAATTTAAATCTATCTTCGTGATTATTTTTGATATCTGATATTGAATCAGACATATATTATGTTTTGTTCACGATAAATAACATTATCATCAAACCTTGACATAATTGTAAATAAATAATACCTGCGGCAAAAACCTTCCACCATATCTGATGTTCGGTTGCAAGTTCCTCGACTCCCATATGTCCTTGCGGTCCGACCTCATACAAACCATAAAAAGCTTAAAAAAATCAAACAAAGAAAGCTTTGTACCTGGTTTCATAACAACTAAATTAAATCAACTTTTCATTATAGGACTAAAATTAATCTAGCAAGAATCATTAAAGTTTCATCACAAACTATGATGAACAAATATTGTTAATAACAAATAAAGATACGATGTTTGCATATACTAATTGAAGGTCACGGGGTTTACCATGATCATTATAAATCATTGAAAGTAAAAGCAACATGTATAAATCAAACTGCTATGCACATACCTATAAAACAGTGCCATGTGATTTGTGGATTGTCCTGAGCAAAAGTTGTTGATTTAGGATTGGGGTAGGTTTTTTAGGATGGTTTTGGGATAATATTTTGTGTTAAAATATGAAGATAAATATAAGACAGATTTGAATACAGAATCATAATAATAATAATGATACTGCAATACGTATTCGAATAATCAAATCCACTTTAGCTTCCAATATAATCTCTAAAAACACTTTATTTAATTACATACGTTTATGAATTATAAGTTGCTTAATAAATACCAAATAATGACTTGGTCTAGTGGTAAAGATGTATGCCTAAGCATATTTACAACCCATGTTCGAATCCGGATTGAAAGGGTGAAACATAGTTTTCTTTCTCATTCAACATTCAAACTATCGAATCCCTAATCTATTCAAAAAACAGTCGCACGTAATCACTGCAACAACAACCCTAAATCCAAGTAACCCTACTATTCATCTAACCAAAAATCTCCGGAGCCAACGATTTCAAAAGAAAGTTATTATGAAGCTTTGATAATATCAATTTGAAAACTCACTCTATTGTGAATGTTTGACAATCCTTTACTCGATCCATTAGAGGTATCATTAACTATAAGCTCATATGATTTCCACCAGGTTATGAATTGTCTATTGTTGTTTGCAATTTATAGTGATTTCTATTAATATTATTATTCCAGGGTCCAATTAAATCGTATTGTAGTTGAAAAGATTGGCTTCATACATAGCTGAGATTGGCTTCATACTATAACAAAATTGATAGGATCACAATCACAACAGATATTACTTGATCGAACCAAAATCCAAAACAGTTAAAACATAAATTGCCCATTGAAACAACTCCAAAGCACCAATAATCATTATACAAAGATCAAACCAGAACTTCAAATAAAATTTAAAATATCCCGATGTTTTTATGGATTAGAATGGAAATAACCTCACCTTTAGACACAATCCTTTTGATCCTAATCCTTGCAAGATTGATATTCCTCCGAGTAGCAGCTGAAGGTTATACATAGACACAAGCAGCAAGACTTCAATAAGAAAAGTACTAATTGATTCATTAGTTAGTAACATAACGCATTAAAAAAAGGGTTTCATTGACTATTAGCAATGTCATGAACAAGCTACATGAACATCAAGGATTACATAATTGTTCATTTGAAATTCATAACAAAAGCCATTAATCAGTTGTAAATGTTGGAAAATGAGTTTTTGCAAAATGAGTTTTTGCAAATTTTGGACACTATTTAATATATGTATATGTTATATATATTTGAATTTCTTGGTAGCTTTTATCTTCTCTCGATGAGAGCTTCGCAACGAGCTAAAGAGTGTAAAAAATGGAGTTGATATGAATGAGATATCGTGTCTCAAAGAAGTGAGGCGAAACACAAAAATTGGAAAAGTGGAAGTATCCCACATCGCCCAAAACAAGAAGTGAAACCTTGTTTATATAGAAATCTTGATATGAACCTTCAAAATGATTTGTTGGATTTACTCCAACACCTACGTAGCGCATCGCCAGAGCGGATTTCGGATTTCGGGCCAAAATGAGTTCGCTTCGAACTCATGCGAGCCCGCCGACCCTAGGAATACGCAGCTCGAAATCTCCGCATACCTGCGTATCTTTTTGCTGCAGATTTCGTTGTCATTATTTCCAGATTTGTGTCCATTTATTTTTGGAACTGATTTAAACTTTGTAAACAAGTTAAATAGAATCGGTTTAAATAAATGGAAGATAATTAAAGCGTGTTTAATATTTTAACAGATTCGCATATCTGTTTGGTATTTGGCAGATACCTTTCTTGGTGTCCAAGATAGGTTTAGCCTATATATTAAACGCCTCTTATCATTCGGTTTACACAAAAGAAAAACGACTCCATTATTGCAGACATATTCCCGCACAACCTCGATCGAAAACACGCAGGCTTCTTGATTTTTCGAGCAAGTAAGTTTAGTCCGGCTGACATACACAGCGGTAACAGATTGCACGTTACCCACGGGAAACAGACGGCGCAATCTGTTTTAAGGGAATCGTATCCAATACGAGCCTCGTGCAAGTCTATTTATTGCTTTCGTTTATTACAGTTCTATAGTGTCTGTTTCGCTTCTACCCCGTTATTCGTCATTAATTTCATCGTTGTTTTCTGTTAATTTATATATATTCTTATTGTAATCTGATTTTATTAATTAAAAGTGTACACAGTTTCCACAATCTTAAAACAGATTCGGTTTAACCGAATTTATTACACTTTGTTAAAAAATCAGATTAATTATTAACAAGGTTTTATAAATCTGTTTTCATGAAACCTTGTTGAGTTTCTTTGGAAATCGGTTTCTTTTATCAGATTATACATTGATTTGGGTTACAGATCTATAAGCGTTTTTTAGCGTTTACCAAAACCAGATAGAGTTTCTATTAAAGCTGATTTACTCGATCCATCAAAACCAAGCTAGAGTTTTGTTGAATCAGATATGGTACAAGTAGATACCATTTAAAACAGCTTGTTTGACTGTTTGTGTTTGATTTTTCAGGATGACAAACACCACTACCCTTCCTGTGACTACTCCTATGAAGCGTAATGGTGCGCCGTTACCAACGATTGCTAATCATGCTGAGAAACCAGAGAAATTCAATGGACGTAATTTCAAGAGGTGCAACAAAAGATGTTTTTCTATCTCACTACTTTGAACCTTGCTTGGCGTTCTTAAAAGAGAACCCACCTAACGTGGAACCTCCGTAGAAGGTCAATCCTCTAATCAACAGGTGTTTCAAGCCTTGGAAGCATGGAAACATTCAGACTTTTGTGTCACAACTATGTTCTGAATGGTTTGGTTGATTCTTTGTACAACGTAATCTGCAAGACCAAGACCTGCCAAAGAATTATGGGAGTCATTGGAACGCAAGTACAAAACGGAGGATCTGGTACAAAGAAGTTCGTGGTAGCTCGTTTTTTGGATTACAAGATGGATGATTCAAAGAATGTGATGAGTCTTCAAGATCTGCAGGTTTTGCTACGACATTCATGCTTTCGAGAGGAATGACTTTGAGTGAAACTTTTCAAGTTGCTGCTATTATTGAAAAGTTACCTCCAAGCTAGGGAGAATTCAAGAACTACTGAAGCATAGCGAAAGGAGATGAGTGTTGAAGACTTGGTTGTTCGTTCTTATTGAACAAGACAACAAGTGGCTCGAAAAACACGATAATACGCTGATTCGCAAAGGCAAATATGGTTGAGCATGTTTCGTCATTGGTTCGCCTCCAAACGGTCAAGTTTAATCACACAAGCTAGCCACTTGTGAATGGCCAACCGTAACAAACTTAAAACATTTCGAAGGCAAATGCAATTTAGATCGAGAGAGGTATAGTGGATTCCTCGTCGTTAAGTCCCACGGAGACTCAATGGTGTATAAACACTTTCAGGTGTCGAATAATCACTAAGAATAGTGATCAGTAAAGATTTTGGAATATTTATACCTAAAGAAAAAGTTTATAAATTACAGCGACTTAAATGCAAATTAAAAAGTTAAAATATATTAAATAAACGCTATCACTATTTTTAAAAATGATGTTTTTCTCGATTTATAAAACAAAATAACTTAAATAAACTATTTTAATTAAAACGTAAACTTAAATTACCTAAAAACGTGATTTAAAATGAAAACGTGCGTTATGTATAAAATTACGCGAGCTGCAAAAAACGTAAATTTGTGAAATAAAAGTCCCAGTGTAAAAACAATTTTCTTACGTACTATATGACAAAAGAAAATTTTAGAAAAAGATTTATATTTTTTAGACTTTTATATTTTTTTATTATGAATTAAAACTAAAAATAGAAATTAAATGTTTAAAATATTAAAAATAATTGGAAAAATACGAAACTTTCAGAAAATACTTTTTGGTAAACTAAATCTAAGAAAAATTAGAAACTTGAAAATTCGAAGAACCAATAAGCGAGAAAATAAGCTAAAGGACTTATTTAGTATTAAAAGTTAAAACGTATATAAAGGAATTAAAGGTGCAAAGAATGACAAGAAAGACCCAAGGGCAAAGATGGATTTGTGAGTTGTGTGTGTGGTGTGGGAAGGTTGTGCGAAGGTCCCAGTGTTCGATTCCCAACTTCTACCTTTTGCAAACTATTTTTTTTTTTGAATTTTCTTTTACAAACTAATTTAGCACAAGGAAATAAGCAATTTTTATAATTACAACTTTTTACAAAATCCACTAATAAGCTCAGAATGAGCTTATTATTTCAACATGAGCAAGAAAGAGGAATAAGCACAAGTTATTAGCCAAATGGCTATTAAGCTAATAAATAAGCAAAATTTGAATGAAAACAAGCTAGATAAGCTAATTTAACAACTGAGAGGGTACAACTACTTAGAAATAAGCAGTTAATAAGCTACAACTAAGCAATAGCTTAACTGTTAGCACAGGGCATGTTTATGAAAAAGGGTCTAAAGTAAGCTTGAAAATAAGCAGTTTATAAGCTAATAAGAGATAAACTAATATTTTTCTAATTAAGGTTTTAAGCATATATTTTAATATCCCAAAAGCACTAAGCATGAAACTCAATATTAAACACACACTAAAATTCTAAAGTTTATTCAAAAACCAAAATGGGAAATTTGACTTTATGAATTACACTAAGAGTTTCACTTTTATGAACTTTTGATGATCCTATATGATCTAATTTGATGTATTAAGCTACTTTAAGACTTATTTAGGCTAAATTAACAACTTTTACACTAGTATGCATGATTATGTAATCAAAATGTCTAACAGTGAACAAGTAATGTGATATTAAAGCTAGATTTGACTTTTTAACTAATAAGCACTATGTTTTATGGTTTATTTGAGCTATTTAGACATAAGGTAACATGTAACAAGCAAAAACAATGACATTAACAACCTTAAACACAGTTTTAACAATAAATCCAAACACCCCTTTATTAGGCGTTTGAAGCTTATTGTGCTAAAACAACTTTTCAAACCATAAAAGCTATAAATTAACTTATATAGACTATAATGAGACATGATAAAACCGAAATTAACAAGATTTAATTACTAAAACTAGGAAATGCAACTTTTAAATAAATGGCTTACAACTTGATTTCAAGCATAAACCGGAGGACTGATGATTAATACCACTTCCTATAGCTTTCCATAAAGCTCTAAACCAAAATGCAATCCAAGATTAGCTCTGCTCCAATATCTGGCATATTCTCCATGGAATTTTTATTTTCTAACTATTTTTTTTTTGTATTTTGGAAATTTTTCTTTTTAATTGTAAACTTACTTTCTTTTGGTTTCTAAAAGCTTATAAGAGCTTTTTAAGAGCTTATATGAGCTTTTAAGTCCAAGACAACAATCAAATATAACATTCGAACTTGGTGAGATTTTTAAGGTAAAAATTGCATAATCTTGAAATGGCACTTAACACAGATTGAAACCGAAAATAGATTCTTAATACACTGAAAATTTATTACAAAGTATTTAAAAGCTTAAACTTGAACTGGAAAACTTAAAAAATTAACTCGACATACATAAAATAAAATTACACTACTTGCTTTCCACATCGCTTCATTCTTGATATTTATTGACTCTTTTGATTCTTTTTCAACCTCGATCAATTCCCACTGCTTTTCTCTTGAATTCATCGGAACCGTCCACTTGGAAATTTGGCGGAAAAGTGGTTTTGGGTGGGTTTCTCGCAATTAATGCGGTTTGGTTGTATGTGAGGTGGAGGGGGTTGGTATACTCTGGGGAGGTGTAAAGTGTGGTGGTGAGGTGGTGAAAACCACCAGGTCTTGGTTAAACAAATGCATGGGGAGATACATGAACAGACACATGGCTTTTTTAATTTTAAACACTGTGGGTTGGTATAGGACTGGGCTTGGGTAATGGATTTGGGCCTTGGATTGTTTATGTTTTGGATTTGTTGGGTTAATAACAATACAAGGGTCCGTTTGGTTTTAAGTTAGCACAAGGACCTTACTTGTAATTTTTGAAAGTATAGGGACTGAATCTGTAACATTTCCAAAGTTATCACAAGGGTTAAACTTGCCAAGTTTCATTTACCAAAGGACCAATAATGTTAATTTTAATACGTCCAAGGGTCATTTTTGTCAATTTTGAAACTTGAAGGACCAATCATGTAAATTCTCCAAACTTATCATATAAGAACCAATTATGCCACATTTTAAATATTACAAGGGTGTTGTTTGAATAATTTCCATTTTTGAACACCAAGGGACTATTTTTGACATTTTTCCAAAGTTGAGGGGCCTTTTCTGTCATTTGCCCAAAGATTCATTCAAGGACCATTTTTGACAATTTAGAATATTTTAGGGACCTTGAATGATAAAACTTTACATTTTGGATTTGGGGACTAGATTTGACAACTTTTGAAACTTGGGGGACTAAAACTGCTAATTATGCAAACTTGATACGTTTTTCATCTGATTTTGATATTTTTGCATTTAAAACACATAAAACACTTATTTGTGATATTTTCATTATTTTGATGCATTTCTGAGTGTTTTCAGATGTTTTTGCAGTTTAAATGGTATAAAAATGATGAGTATTTAGACACTCATCAATCCCCCACACTAAGATATTGCTAGTCCCTAGCAATGATTTGAGAAAATTTAATGGATTTCATCTCTTTACCAAAAGCCATTACTTCTGGAGTAGCCAATTGTTTCAGTTCAAGTAAGAACTTTGGCACAATGATAACCAAATGATTTTGAGCAAATCACCAGCTTTCAACGGTTTTGATTTGTCTTTACCAGAAGCCGTTTTCTTCCGGACTAGCCAACTCTTAGATAAATTATCAATATTATCTTTGGTGAGTCGATTACCAATTATGGTTTTTCCACTGCCTTTACCACAAGCCATAAACTTGCGGGCTAGCCAACTTTTCACTAGTTTAAAGATATGGTGAGCTGAACACCATACAATTTTGGGCAAATTGCAAGCCATCAACGGATTTGATATATCTTTACCAAAGTCAGCTTGCTCTGGATTAGCCAATCCTTATGTGGGTTAGACATGGTGGACTGATTACCATTTGTTGTGTTTTAGTACATAGTACTTCCACTAAATTTTTTTTTTTAAATTTGGCCATTTTGGGGAAAAAGGGACTAAAAGGGTACATTGATGATCAAATTCGCCGAATTTTCCCCACACTTAGAAATGAATATTGTCCTCAATATTCAAAGTACCCTGAACTGTTATGCGAAACTTAGAACGTAAAAGATAACATTACTAGCTAAGTGTAGAAACACAACAATTATTCTCTTTTTTAATATTTACAATTTTCATTCATTTTTTAGATATATATACAACATGTGGGGCATCTCCCACACTAAGGTGGTACACACGGGTGAAAACCCATGTTTAAACTCTCTGTTTTTGATTACCGAGTCGCTAGCTTGACTCGACCCCAATTAATTTGTTCATGGGGAAGTAAGTGGAAGAGACAATCTCCATCGGACTTTCATTCAAGATGTTAGGACAAACATTTGAAGTATTGAAAGTTCCACACCGATGAGATATTGAGAGAACCGCTCACAAATGATAGATGAAAATGCCGGGTCAAAATAATGTCTTCATTCCGAAGGAGTGAAGAACGGAGAAGTCACGGATATGTGAAGAAAAGAAAGAAAATCATGATAAAAATCATGACTAACTCTTCATCCTCAATAGGAGAATTCATAGTTTCATGAATCTCCTCAGTTAAGTTCACTTGATCAAGACATATTATGGGTGTGTCTAGTTCAAAGTAGAAATTATCATACTCCGTAGGAGATATGATATGAGTAAGTTCACAGAGAACTCCTCAAGGTAAATGAATCATATTCGATTGGTATCATGGGTTCACGTGAACTCCTCCAATGTACATGATTCATAAGCGGGGAGAGAATTATGAGAATGAAAAGTGGTACCGCCACTAATCTTCTCTCCCATATTATCAAAACAGAAGGCTTCCATTTCCAGAATAGAATCATCGGAAAAAAATGTCACTATCCTTTATGGGGATAGGAGATGAAATGGGTTTTTCTTTGAAAGCCTCGACTTTAGAAATGAGAAGATGACATTCAGAATGTTGCACGAAGTGCTTCATCTTTGATTTCGTCAACTTCATCATTCTCTTCTTCTAAGCTAACAAGCTCAGAAGGTAATTCTTCCATATAACTGATGTCTCCATAAGATAACGAATCGTCATCAATAGAATCGGAGCACATCTCAACATGATTACTTTGGAAGACAAGAGGAGGAGGGATATCACACACATGATCGATAATTCCCTGTGACTCTCTAGGGATTGGGACAAGGTTCTCAACATTAGAATTTATGAATTCGTCCATTCCTTTTCGTGAACAGTGTCAAGAAGCTCATCCCCATGTTCAGAAGTGAGTGGGAGCTTCGGTGTGATAGCGCTTGTTTGAGAATGAATCTCAACTGCTGGGATATCAACTGATGAATTTGATGAATCTTCAAGTGTATCTTCATCATCACTGTCATCGTGAATAAAACAAAATTGAGAGCTAGATCATTTGCTTTTCTTTTGCAATTGATTCCTTAATAGCTTTTTCAAAGGCAATTTGGAAATTTATTTTATTTACCGCTTCAGCTAGCAATTCTTCCATGGATTTCTCATGTGAATTTTTAATGACGGGACATTGTGGGAGTGGAGATTTGTCAAAACCGGAAGGTTGACATTGATAATCATCATGAGGACCCCCACAATGTACACAAGAAAAACTGGGAACATTATGAAATGTTGTTTTACTCAACTCCTCGTTCTTTTCACCGCACTCCAGAAGCTCTAGATAAGTGTCTTGTTGGGTTTCTTTGAGGAGTTTTGAGTCATTTGGCACCTGGAGGTTGGTCGATATGGATAGTCGTAATTGTTACAAGGAAATGGATTCCTCGTTTGACAATCAGAGCTGAAATGGGGACCTCCACAGTTCACAACAAAGAAAGCTGTTGAGCCCTGGATTGGTGAATCATATGGATATTGGTCATAACCAAAGTTCTGAGCATCACCGGAAAACCGTTCATAGACAAAGCGGTTTTCGGATTGACACTCAAATCCTTGGTGAGGTCCTCCACAAAATTCACAGCAGTGATGTTGATTATATGAAGATAAGTCGGGTTGTGGTGGGTAATTGGAAAAGTTTGAAGGGTCGTTAAATGAGTTCGGATTAGGATCATAATCAAATGAATTCCTCGAACCACAAAACAAACAACTCCCGTTATGAATATCATTAGCACACTGTACACACGCATACACAATGGCAGGGTGAACCCAAAAAGAGGCTCACCACAACCGACACAAGGAATAAACGATTCTATTTGAGAGTTATGAGAAGGAATCGGTTCATTCAAAGAATCAACAAAACAAACATGGTGATCCGAATGACTATTAAGACTCGAAGAACATTTTGAAAAATCCGGAGGTGGGACAAGTGGTGTGCTCTGAGAGCTAGAAATTTCCACCACTTCCGTTATGATCTCTGGTTCTAGTTCTTGAGAAACGTGAAGATTTGGCAAGTCATTCTTGCTAGTCACCGGTCTAAATTCTTCATGATTGCTTCTAACCGTAAATCTTGAAAGTGTAGGATCAATTTTAGACGGCTTAGGAGCAATTGAGGGGTTAGATCTTTGGATAACCGTAGGTGGGACGTATTTAGCACCCCATTATCGAAGGAAAGTACCGGTCCTTTGTCACCCGGCTCGCTTCCATTTCCCTACGAGAATTAATGGATCATCACGAACACACTAATTCTTGACATTTGTGATAAAGTATGAAGTTTTTCAACTTCGTTCCTGAATTCTGTCGTAGTCGGAGATTCCATGAGAATAGAAGAAGTTAGAATCAAATGGATAGAGGGTAAAAGGATAAAGAATCAAAAAGGGTAAGAGGATAAAGAGGAATATTTTTGGCATTTTTGAAAAACATTTTATAAAAACAAAGAATGAAAATATTTTTGGTGTTGTTAACACTTCAGTAAAAGTGTTAATGAACTTTTTGGATTTTCTGATAACTTTACAAAAAACTTTTTACAAAAAGTGGTATATGTGCAAGAATGGATCTGAGAATGCTTAAAACACGCTAAAGCTTCCCCGGCAGCGGTGCCAACATTTGGTTCGCCTCCAAACGGTCAAGTTTAATCACACAAGCTAGCCACTTGTGAATGGCCAACCGTAACAAACTTAAAACAGCTCAGAAGGCAAATGCAATTTAGATCAGAGGAGTATAGTGGATTCCCGGGTCGTTAAGTCCCACGGAGACTCAATGGTGTATAAACACTTTCATGTGTCGAATAATCACTAAGGATAGTGATCAGTAAAGATTTTGGAATATTTATACCTAAAGAAAAAGTTTATAAATTACAACATGACTTAAATGCAAATTAAAAAGTTAAAATATATTAAATAAACGCTATCACTATTTTTAAAATGATGTTTTTCTCGATTTATAAAACAAAATAACTTAAATAAACTATTTTAATTAAAACGTAAACTTAAATTACCTAAAAACGTGATTTAAAATGAAAACGAGCGTTATGTATAAAAATTACGCGAGTGCGCAAGAAGCAAAAACGAAAATTTGTGAAATAAAAAGTCCTACAAGTGTAAAAATAATTTTCTTACTTACTATATGACAAAAGAAAATTTTAGAAAAAAGATTTATATTTTTAGACTTTTATATTTTTTATTATGAATTAAAAACTAAAAAATAGAAATTAAATGTTTAAAATATTAAAATAATTGGAAAAATCTGATACGAACTTTTCAGAAAATACTTTTGGTAAACTAAATCTAAGAAAAATTAGAAACTTGAAAATTCAAAGAACCAATAAGCAGAAAATAAGCTAAAGGACTTATTTAGTATTAAAAGTTAAAACGTATATAAAGGAATTAAAGGTGCAAAGAATGACAAGAAAGACCCAAGGGCAAAGATGGATTTGTGAGTTGTGAGTTGTGTGTGTGGCGTGGGAAGGTTGTGCAGAAGGTCCTGTGTTCGATTCCCAGCTTCCACCTTTTTGCAAACTTTTTTTTTTTTTTTTTTTTTGAATTTTATTTTACAAACTAATTTAGCACAAGGAAATAAGCAATTTTTATAATTACAAATTTTTACAAAATCCACTAATAAGCTCAGAATGAGCTTATTATTTCAACAGTGAGCAAGAAATAGGAATAAGCACAAGTTATTAGCCAAATGGCTATTAAGCTAATAAATAAGCAAAATTTGAATGAAAACAAGCTAGATAAGCTAATTTAACAACTGAGAGGGTACAACTACTTAGAAATAAGCACTGAATAAGCTACAACTAAGCAATAGCTTAAGAACTGTTAGCACAGGCATGTTTAAAAGGGTCTAAAGTAAGCTTGAAAATAAGCAGTTTATAAGCTAATAAGAGATAAACTAATATTTTTCTAATTAAGGTAAGCAGCTATATTTTAATATCCCAAAAGCACTAAGCATGAAACTCAATATTAAACACACACTAAAATTCTAAAGTTTATTCAAAAACTGTAAAATGGGAAATTTGACTTTATGAATTACACTAAGAGTTTGACTTTTATGAACTTTTGATGATCCTATATGATCTAATTTGATGTATTAAGCTACTTTAAGACTTATTTAGGCTAAATTAACAACTTTTACACTAGTATGCATGATTATGTAATCAAAATGTCTAACAGTGAACAAGTAATGTGATATTAAAGCTAGATTTGACTTTTTAACTAATAAGCACTATGTTTTATGGTTTATCTGAGCTATTTAGACATAGGGTAACATGTAACAAGCAAAAACAATGACATTAACAACCTTAAACACAGTTTTAACAATAAATTTAAACACCCCTTTATTAGGCAGTTTTGAAGCTTATTGTGCTAAAACAACTTTTCAAACCATAAAAGCTATAAATTAACTTATATAGACTATAATGAGACAGGATAAAACCAGAATTAACAAGATTTAATTACTAAAACTAGGAAATGCAACTTTTAAATAAATGGCTTACAACTTGATTTCAAGCATAAAACTGAGGACTGATGATTAATACCACTTCCTATAGCTTTCCATAAAGCACTAAACCAAAATGCAATCCAAGATTAGCTCTGCTCCAATATCTGGCATATTCTCCATGGAATTTTTATTTTCTAACTATTTTTTTTTGTATTTTGGAAATTTTTCTTTTTAACTGTAAACTTACTTTCTTTTGGTTTTTAAAAGCTTATAAGAGCTTTTTAAGAGCTTATATGAGCTTTTAAGTCCAAGACAACAACCAAATATAACATTCGAACTTGGTGAGATTTTTAAGGTAAAAATTGCATAATCTTAAAATGGCACTTAACACGAGATTGAAACCGAAAATAGATTCTTAATACACTGAAAATTTATTACAAAGTATTTAAAAGCTTAAACTTGAACTGGAAAACTTAAAAAATTAACTCGACATACATAAAATAAAATTACACTACTTGCTTTCCACACTGCTTCATTCTTGATATTTATTGACTCTTTTGATTCTTTTTCAACCTCTGATCAATTCCCACTTTGCTTCTTCTCTTGAATTCATCAAAACCGTCCACTTGGAAATTTGGCGGGAAAAGTGGTTTTGGGTGGGTTTCTGCAATTAATGCAGTTTGGTTTTATGTAGAGGTGGAGGGGTTGGTATACCGGGGAGCAGTGGTGGTAAGGTGGTGAAAACCACTGGTCTTGGTTAAACAACCATGGGGGAGATACATGAACAGCATACATGGCGGTTTTAAATTTAAACACTGTGGGTTGGTATAGGACTGGGCTTGGGTAATGGATTTGGGCCTTGGATTGTTTATGTTTTGGATTTGTTGGGTTAATAACAATACAAGGGTCCGTTTGGTTTTAAGTTAGCACAAGGACCTTACTTGTAATTTTTGAAAGTATAGGGACTGAATCTGTAACATTTCCAAAGTTATCACAAGGGTTAAACTTGCCAAGTTTCATTTACCAAAGGACCAATAATGTTAATTTTAATACGTCCAAGGGTCATTTTTGTCAATTTTGAAACTTGAAGGACCAATCATGTAAATTCTCCAAACTTATCATATAAGAACCAATTATGCCACATTTTAAATATTACAAGGGTGTTGTTTGAATAATTTCCATTTTTGAACACCAAGGGACTATTTTTGACATTTTTCCAAAGTTGAGGGCCTTTTCTCATTATTTGCCCAAAGATTCATTCAAGGACCATTTTTGACAATTTAGAATATTTCAGGGACCTTGAATGATAAAACTTTACATTTTTGGATTTCAGGGACTAGATTTGACAACTTTTGAAACTTGGGGGACTAAAACTGCTAATTTTGTAAACTTGATACGTTTTCATCGATTTTGATATTTTTGCATTTAAAACACATAAAACACTTATTTGTGATATTTTCATTATTTTGATGCATTTCAGAGTGTTTTCAGATGTTTTCTTTTAAATGGTATAAAATGATGAGTATTTAGACACTCATCAATCCCCACACTAAGATATTGCTAGTCCCTAGCAATCTTTTGAGAAAATTTAATGGATTTCATCTCTTTACCAAAGCCATTACTTCTGGAGTAGCCAATTGTTTCAGTTCAAGTAAGAACTTTGGCACAATGATAACCAAATGATTTTGAGCAAATCACCAGCTTTCAACGGTTTTTGATTTGTCTTTACCGAAGCCGCTTTTCGGACTAGCCAACTCTTAGATAAATTATCAATATTATCTTTGGTGAGTCGATTACCAATTATGGTTTTTCCACTGCCTTTACCACAAGCTATAAACTTGCGGGCTAGCCAACTTTTCACTAGTTTAAAGATATGGTGAGTTGAACACCATACAATTTTGGGCAAATTGCAAGCCGTCAACAGATTTGATAAATCTTTACCAAGAGTCTTTGCTCTCGGATTAGCCAATCCTTATGTGAGTTAGACATGGTGGACTGATTACCATTTGTTGTGTTTAGTACATAGTACTTCCACTAAAAAAATTTTTTTAAATTTGGCCATTTTGGGGAAAAAGGGACTAAAAGGGTACATTTATGATCAAATTCGCCCGAATTTCCCCCCCACACTTAGAAATGAATATTGTCCTCAATATTCAAAGTACTGGTTGTTATGCCGAAACTTAGAACGTAAAAGATAACATTACTAGCTAAGTGTAGAAACACAACAATTATTCTCTTTTTAATATTTACAATTTTCATTCATTTTTTAGATATATATACAACATGTGGGGCATCTCCCCCACACTAAGGTGGTACACACGGGTGAAACCCATGTTTAACTACTGTTTTTGATTACCGAGTCGCTAGCTTGACTCGACCCCGAATTAATTTGTTCATGGGGAAGTAAGTGGAAGAGACAATCTCCATCGGACTTTCATTCAAGATGTTTGGACAAACATTTGAAGTACGTGAAAGTTCCACACCGATGAGATATTGAGAGAACCGGCTCACAAATGATAGATGAAAATGCCGGGGTCAAAAATAATGTCTTCATTCCCGAAGGAGTGAAGAACAGGAGAAGTCACGGGATATGTGAAGAAAAGAAAGAAAATCATGATAAAAATCATGACTAACTCTTCATCCTCAATAGGAGAATTCATAGTTTCATGAATCTCCTCAGTTAAGTTCACTTGATCAAGACATATTATGGGTGTGTCTAGGTCAAAGTAGAAATTATCATACCCCATAGAGATATGATATGAGTAAGTTCATGGAGAACTCCTCTGAAGGTAAATGAATCATATTCAATTGGTATCGGTGGGTTCATGGTGAACTCCTCCAATGTAAATGATTCATAATCGGGAGAGAATTATGAGAATGAAAAGTGAATGCGCACTAATCTTCTCTCCCATATTATCAAAACGAAGGCTTCCATTTCAGAATAGAATCATCGGAAAAAATGTCACTATCCTTTATGGGGATAGGAGATGAAATGGGTTTTTCTTTGAAAGCCTCGCTTTTAGAAATGAGAAGCCCGACATTCAGTAATGTTGCCGAAGTGCTTCATCTTTGATTTCGATGTCATAACTTCATTCTCTTCTTCTAAGCTAACAAGCTCGAGAAGGTAATTCTTCCATATAGCGATGTCTCCATAAGATAACGAATCGTCATCAATAGAATCGGAGCACATCTCAACATGATTACTTTGGAAGACAAGAGGAGGAGGGATATCACACACATGATCGATAATTCCCTGTGACTCTCTAGGGATTGGGACAAGGTTCTCAACATTATACTTTATGAATTCGTAGATTCCTTTTAGAACGGTGTCAAGAAGCTCATCCCCCATGTTCAGAGGTGAGTGGGAGCTTGGTGTGATAGATTGTTTGAGAATGAATCTCAAGCTGGCTGGATATCAACTATGAATTTGATGAATCTTCAAGTGTATCCTCATCATCTGTCATCGAGGAATAAAGCGAATTGAGAGCTAGATCATTTGCTTTTTCTTTTGCAATTGATTCCTTAATAGCTTTTTCAAAGGCAAATTGGGAATTTATTTTAGCGACACCTTTCTTGACTAGCAATTCTTCCATGGATTTCTCATGTGAATTTTGAATGACGGGACATTGTGGGGGTGGAGATTTGTCAAAACCGGAAGGTTGACATTGATAATCATCATGAGGACCCCACAATGTACACAAGAAAAACTGGGAACATTATGAAATCTTTGTTTACTCAACTCTCGGTTCTTTCACCGACTCCAAGCTCTAGATAATGTCTTGTTGGGTTTCTTTGAGGAGTTTGAGTCATTTGGCAATGTGGAGGTTGGTCGTGATATGGATAGTCGTAATTGTTACAAGGAAATGGGTTTCCTGTTTGACAATCAGAGCTGAAATGGGGACCTCCACAGTTCTCACAATAAAGCTGTTGAGCACGGATTGGTGAATCATATGGATATTGGTCATAACCAAAGTTCTGAGCATCACCGGAAGACTGTTCATAGACAAGCGTGTTTTGGATTGACACTCAAATCTTTGGTGAGGACCTCCACAAAATCCGGCAGATGATGTTGATTATATGAAGATAAGTCAATGTGGTGGGTAATTGGAAAAGTTTGAAGGGTCGTTAAATGAGTTCGGATTAGGATCATAATCAAATGAATTCCTCGAACCACAAAACAAACAACTCCTGTTAAGAATATCATTACCACACTTGTACACACATACACAGCGGCAGGGTGAACCAAAGAAGGCTCACCACAACCGACACAAGGAATAAACGATTCTATTTGAGAGTTATGAGAAGGAATCGGTTCATTCAAAGAATCAACAAAACAAACATGGTGATCCGAATGACTATTAAGACTCAAGAACATTTTGAAAAATCCGAGGTGGGACAAGTGGTGTGCTCGAGAGCTAGAAATTTCCACCACTTCCGTTATGATCTCGGTTCTAGTTCTTGAGAAAGCGTGAAGATTTGGCAAGTCATTCTTGCTAGTCACCGTCTAAATCTCGCATGATTGCTTCTAACCGTAAATCTTGAAAGTGTAGGATCAATTTTAGACGGCTTAGGAGCAATTGAGGGTTTAGATCTTTGGAAAACCGTAGGTTGGACGTGATTTAGCACCCCCATCGAAGGAAGTACCGGTCCTTTGTCACCCCGGTTTCTCGCTCCATTTCCCTCACGCTAATTAATGGATCATCACGTAACAACACCGAATTCTTGACATTTGTGATAAAGTATGAAGTTTTTCAACCGCTCCGAATTCCGTGAGTCGAGATTCCATGAGAATAGAAGAAGTTAGAATCAAATGGATGGAGGTAAAGGATAAAGAATAAAAAGGGTAAGAGGATAAAGAGGAATATTTTTTGGCATTTTGAAAAACATTTTATAAAAACAAAGAATGAAAATATTTTTTGGTTGTTAACACTTTAGGAAAAGTGTTAATGAACTTTTTGATTTTCTGATAACTTTACAAAAACTTTTTACAAAAGATGGTATATGTGCAAGAATGGATCCAGAATGCTTAAAACACGCTAAAGCTTCCCGGCATGGTGCCAACATTTGGTTCGCCTCCAAACGGTCAAGTTTAATCACACAAGCTAGCCACTTGTGAATGGCCAACCGTAACAAACTTAAAACAAATGTACCGAAGGCAAATGCAATTTAGATCGAGAGAGTATAGTGGATTCTGGTCGTTAAGTCCCACTGAGACTCCATGGTGTATAAACACTTTCATGTGAATAATCACTAAGGATAGTGATCAAGAAAGATTTTGGAATATTTATACCTAAAGAAAAAGTTTATAAATTACAGCGACTTAAATGCAAATTAAAAAGTTAAAATATATTAAATAAACGCTATCACTATTTTTAAAAATGATGTTTTTCTCGATTTATAAAACAAAATAACTTAAATAAACTATTTTAATTAAAACGTAAACTTAAATTACCTAAAAACGTGATTTAAAATGAAAACGAGCGTTATGTATAAAAATTACGCGAGTGCGCAAGCAAAAACGTAAAATTTGTGAAATAAAAGTCCTACAAGTGTAAAAATAATTTTCTTACTTACTATATGACAAAAGAAAATTTTAGAAAAAAGATTTATATTTTTTAGACTTTTATATTTTTTATTATGAATTAAAAACTAAAAAAATAGAAATTAAATGTTTAAAAATATTAAAAATAATTGGAAAAATACGAAACTTTTCAGGAAAATACTTTTTGGTAAACTAAATCTAAGAAAAAATAGAAACTTGAAAATTCAACAGAACCAATAAGCAAAATAAGCTAAAGGACTTATTTAGTATTAAAAGTTAAAACGTATATAAAGGAATTAAAGGTGCAAAGAATGACAAGAAAGACCCAAGGGCAAAGATGGATTTGTGAGTTGTGTGTGTGGTGTGGGAAGGTTGTGCGAAGGTCCCATCCCGGTGTTGATTCCACTTCCTTTTTTTGCAAACTTTTTTTTTTGAATTTTATTTTACAAACTAATTTAGCACAAGGAAATAAGCAATTTTTATAATTACAAATTTTTACAAAATCCACTAATAAGCTCAGAATGAGCTTATTATTTCAACGATGAGGAGCAAGAAATAGGAATAAGCACAAGTTATTAGCCAAATGGCTATTAAGCTAATAAATAAGCAAAATTTGAATGAAAACAAGCTAGATAAGCTAATTTAACAACTGAGAGGGTACAACTACTTAGAAATAAGCACTGAATAAGCTACACCTAAGCAATAGCTTAAGCTGTTAGCACAGGGGCATGTTTACTGAGAAAAGGGTCTAAAGTAAGCTTGAAAATAAGCAGTTTATAAGCTAATAAGAGATAAACTAATATTTTTCTAATTAAGGTAAGCAGCTATATTTTAATATCCCAAAAGCACTAAGCATGAAACTCAATATTAAACACACACTAAAATTCTAAAGTTTATTCAAAAACTGTAAAATGGGAAATTTGACTTTATGAATTACACTAAGAGTTTGACTTTTATGAACTTTTGATGATCCTATATGATCTAATTTGATGTATTAAGCTACTTTAAGACTTATTTAGGCTAAATTAACAACTTTTACACTAGTATGCATGATTATGTAATCAAAATGTCTAACAGTGAACAAGTAATGTGATATTAAAGCTAGATTTGACTTTTTAACTAATAAGCACTATGTTTTATGGTTTATCTGAGCTATTTAGACATAGGGTAACATGTAACAAGCAAAAACAATGACATTAACAACCTTAAACACAGTTTTAACAATAAATTTAAACACCCCTTTATTAGGCAGTTTTGAAGCTTATTGTGCTAAAACAACTTTTCAAACCATAAAAGCTATAAATTAACTTATATAGACTATAATGAGACAGATAAAACCGAATTAACAAGATTTAATTACTAAAACTAGGAAATGCAACTTTTAAATAAATGGCTTACAACTTGATTTCAAGCATAAAACGAGGACGATGATTAATACCACTTCCTATAGCTTTCCATAAAGCACTAAACCAAAATGCAATCCAAGATTAGCTCTGCCCAATATCCGCATATTCTCCATGGAATTTTTATTTTCTAACTATTTTTTTTTTTTTTTTTTTTGTATTTTGGAAATTTTTCCTTTTAACTGTAAACTTACTTTCTTTTGGTTTCTAAAAGCTTATAAGAGCTTTTTAAGAGCTTATATGAGCTTTTAAGTCCAAGACAACAACCAAATATAACATTCGAACTTTGTGAGATTTTTAAGGTAAAAATTGCATAATCTTGAAATGGCACTTAACACTGAGATTGAAACTGAAAATAGATTCTTAATACACTGAAAATTTATTACAAAGTATTTAAAAGCTTAAACTTGAACTGGAAAACTTAAAAAATTAACTTGACATACATAAAATAAAATTACACTACTTGCTTTCCACCATCGCTTCATTCTTGATATTTATTGACTCTTTTGATTCTTTTTCAACCTCTGATCAATTCCCACTTTGCTTCTTCTCTTGAATTCATCAGAACCGTCCACTTGGAAATTTGGCGGGAAAAGTGGTTTTGGGTGGGTTTCTGCAATTAATGCAGTTTGGTTGTATGTAGAGGTGGAGGGGGTTGGTATACATACGGTGGGAGGCAGGTGTAAAGGTGGTGGTAAGGTGGTGAAAACCAGGTCTTGGTTAAACAAACCATGGGAGATACATGAACGATACATGGCGGTTTTAAATTTAAACACTTGTGGGTTGGTATAGGACTGGGCTTGGGTAATGGATTTGGGCCTTGGATTGTTTATGTTTTGGATTTGTTGGGTTAATAACAATACAAGGGTCCGTTTGGTTTTAAGTTAGCACAAGGACCTTACTTGTAATTTTTGAAAGTATAGGGATTGAATCAGTAACATTTCCAAAGTTATCACAAGGGTTAAACTTGCCAAGTTTCATTTACCAAAGGACCAATAATGTTAATTTTAATACGTCCAAGGGTCATTTTTGTCAATTTTGAAACTTGAAGGACCAATCATGTAAATTCTCCAAACTTATCATATAAGAACCAATTATGCCACATTTTAAATATTACAAGGGTGTTGTTTGAATAATTTCCATTTTTGAACACCAAGGGACTATTTTTGACATTTTTCCAAAGTTGAGGGGCCTTTTACATTCATTTGTTCCAAAGATTCATTCAAGGACCATTTTTTGACAATTTAAAATATTTTAGGGACCTTGAATGATAAAACTTACATTTTGGATTTGAGGGACTAGATTTGACAACTTTTGAAACTTGGGGACTAAACTGCTAATTATGCAAACTTGATACGTTTTTCATCCGATTTTGATATTTTTGCATTTAAAACACATAAAACACTGATTTGTGATATTTGCATCATTTTGATGCATTTAAAGTGTTTTCGATGTTTTGCTGAGTTTAAATGGTATAAAAATGATGAGTATTTAGACACTCATCAATCCCCATTAAAGATATTGCTAGTCCCTAGCAATGATTTGAGAAAATTTAATGGATTTCATCTCTTTCCCAAAAGCCATTACTTACGGGTAGCCAATTGTTTGATTCAAGTAAGAACCTTGGCACAATGATAACCAAATGATTTTGAGCAAATCACCAGATTTCAACGGTTTTGATTTGTCTTTACCAGAAGCCGTTTGCTTCTGGACTAGCCAACTCTTAGATAAATTATAAATATTATCTTTGGTGAGTTGATTACTAATTATGGTTTTTCCATCTTTGCCTTTACCACAAGCCATAAACTTGCGGGCTAGCCAACTTTTCACTAGTTTAAAGATATGGTGAGTTGAACACCATACAATTTTGGGTAAATTGCAAGCCATCAAGCATTTGAGATATCTTTACCAAGAGTAATTTTCTGGATTAGTCAATCCTTATGTGGGTTAGACATGGTGGATTGATTACCATTTGTTGTGTTTAGTACATAGTACTTCCACTAAAAAAAATTTTTTTAAATTTGGCCATTTTGAGGGAAAAAGGGACTAAAAGGGTACATTTATGATCAAATTAGCGAATTTCCCCACACTTAGAAATGAATATTGTCCTCAATATTCAAAGTACGAATGTTATGGAAACTTAGAACGTAAAAGATAACATTACTAGCTAAGTGTAGAAACACAACAATTATTCTCTTTTTTAATATTTACAATTTTCATTCATTTTTAGATCTATATACAACATGTGGGGCATCTCCCCCACACTAAGGTGGTACAGTACACGGTGAAAACCCATGTTTAACTCTTGTTTTTGATTACCGAAGTCGCTAGCTTGACTTCGACCCGAATTAATTTGTTCATGGGAAGTAAGTGGAAGAGACAATCTCCATCGGACTTTCATTCAAGATGTTTGGACAAACATTTGAAACACGTGAAAGTTCCATCGATGAGATATTGAGAGAACCGGCTCACAAATGATAGATGAAAATGCTGGGGTGAAAAATAATGTCTTCATTCGAAGTGAGGAAGAACAGGGAGAAGTCCGCAGGGATATGTGAAGAAAAGAAAGAAAATCATGATAAAAATCATGACTAACTCTTCATCCTCAATAGGAGAATTCATAGTTTCATGAATCTCCTCAATTAAGTTCACTTGATCAAGACATATTATGGGTGTGTCTATATCAAAGTAGAAATTATCATACTCTCGGAGATATGATATGAGTAAGTTCACAGAGAACTCCTCGAAGGTAAATGAATCATATTCGATTGGTATCAGTGGGTTCACCGGTGAACTCCTCCAATGTAAATGATTCATAATCGGGGAGAGAATTATGAGAATGAAAAGTGCCACTAATCTTCTCTCCCATATTATCAAAGCGAGAGGCTTCCATTTCGAATAGAATCATCGGAAAAATGTCACTATCTATCCTTTATGGGGATAGGAGATGAAATGGGTTTTTCTTTGAAAGCCTCGATTTTAGAAATGAGAAGACCGACATTCAGCATGTTGCACTAAGTGCTTCATCTGATTTGATGTCGGTAACTTCATCATCTCTTCTTCTAAGCTAACAAGCTCGAAGGTAATTCTTCCATATAAGCGATGTCTCCATAAGATAACGAATCGTCATCAATAGAATCGGAGCACATCTCAACATGATGACTTTGGAAGACAAAGAGGAGGATATCACACACATGATCGATAATTCCCTGTGACTCTCTAGGGATTGGGACAAGGTTCTCAACATTAGACTTTATGAATTCGTCAGATTCCTTTTTAGGGAGCGATTGTCAAAGCTCATCCCCATGTTCGAGAGTGAGTGGGAGCTTGGTGTGATAGCTTGATTGTTTGAGAATGAATCTCAAGCTGGGATATCAAATGAATTTGATGAATCTTCAAGTGTATCCTCATCATCAACATCATCGAGGAATAAAGCGAAATTGAGAGCTAGATCATTTGCTTTTTCTTTTGCAATTGATTCCTTAATATATTTTTCAAAGGCAATTTGGGAATTTATTTTAGCGACGCTCTTGCTAGCAATTCTTCCATGGATTTCTCATGTGAATTTTTAATGACGGGACATTGTTGGAGTGGAGATTTGTCCGAGGAAAGGTTGACATTGATAATCATCATGAGGACCCCCACAATGTACACAAGAAATACTGGGAACATTATGAAATCTTTTACTCAACTCCTCAGTTCTTTTAACTAACTCCAGAAGCTCTAGATAAGTGTCTTGTTGGGTTTCTTTGAGGAGTTTGAGTCATTTGGCAATCTTGTGGAGGTTGGTGCGTGATATGGATAGTCGTAATTGTTACAAGGAAATGGATTCCACTGTTTGACAATCGGTGAAATGGGGACCTCCACAGTTCTCAATGAAAACTTGTTGAGCTGGATTGGTGAATCATATGGATATTGGTCATAACCAAAGTTCTGAGCATCACCGTAGAACTGTTCATAGACAAGCGTGTTTCGGATTGACACTCAAATCTTTGGTGAGGACCTCCACAAAATTCACCCAGTGATGTTGATTATATGAAGATAAGTCGGGATGTGGTGGGTAATTGGAAAAGTTTGAAGGGTCGATTAAATGAGTTGGATTAGGATCATAATCAAATGAATTCCTCGAACCACAAACAAACAACTCCCGTTATGAATATCATTACCACACTTTGTACGCATTACAGCGAGCGGGGGTGAACCAAAAGAGGCTCACCACAACCGACACAAGGAATAAACGATTCTATTTGAGAGTTATGAGAAGGAATCGGTTCATTCAAAGAATCAACAAAACAAACATGGTGATCCGAATGACTATTAAGACTCGAAGAACATTTTGAAAAAACGGAGGTGGGACAAGTGGTGCTCCGAGAGCTAGAAATTTCCACCACTTCCGTTATGATCTGGTTCTAGTTCTTGAGAAGCGTGAAGATTTGGCAAGTCATTCTTGCTAGTCACCGGTCTAATTTCGCATGATTGCTTCTAACCGTAAATCTTGAAAGTGTAGGATCAATTTTAGACGGCTTAGGAGCAATTGAGGGGTTAGATATTTGGATAACCGTAGGTTGGACGTATTTAGCACCCCCATTATCGGAAGGAAGTACACGGTCCTTTGTCACCCGGTTTCTCGTTCCATTTCCACTGGCGAATTAATGGATCATCACGAACAACACGAATTCTTGACATTTGTGATAAAGTATGAAGGTTTTCAACTTCGTTCGAGTGTCGTAGTCGAGATTCCATGAGAATAAAAGAAGTTAGAATCAAATGGATAGAGGGTAAAAGGATAAAGAATCAAAAAAGGGTAAGAGGATAAAGAGGAATATTTTTGGCATTTTGAAAAACATTTTATAAAAACAAAGAATGAAAATATTTTTGGTGTTGTTAACACTTTAGGAAAAGTGTTAATGAACTTTTTTATAACTTTACAAAAACTTTTTACAAAAGTGGTATATGTGCAAGAATGGATGCGAGAATGCTTAAAAACGCTAAAGCTTCCGGCGGTGATTACAACATTTGGTTAAGCCTCCAAAGCGGTCAAGTTTAATCACACAAGCTAGCCACTTGTGAATGGCCAACCGTAACAAACTTAAAACAGTCTGGAAGCAAATGCAATTTAGATCAGAGGAATATAATGGATTCCCGGGTCGTTAAGTCCCACGGAGACTCAATGGTGTATAAACACTTTCAGGTGTCGAATAATCACTAAGGATAGTGATCAATAAGGATTTTGAAATATTTATACCTAAAGAAAAGATTTATAAATTACAAGGGCTTAAATGCAAATTAAAAAGTTAAAATATATTAAATAAACGCTATCACTATTTTTAAAAATGATGTTTTTCTCGATTTATAAAACAAAATAACTTAAATAAACTATTTTAATTAAAACGTAAACTTAAATTACCTAAAATCGTGATTTAAAATGAAAACGAAGCGTTATGTATAAAATTACGAGCAAGTAAACTAAAACGTAAAATTTGTGAAATAAAAGTCCTACAAGTGTAAAAATAATTTTCTTACTTACTATATGACAAAAGAAAATTTTAGAAAAAAGATTTATATTTTTAGACTTTTATATTTTTTATTATGAATTAAAAACTAAAAAATAGAAATTAAATGTTTAAAATATTAAAAATAATTGGAAAAATCTGAAACTTTTGGGAAAATACTTTTTGGTAAACTAAATCTAAGAAAAATTAGAAACTTGAGAATTCAGCAACCAATAAGAAAATATAAGCTAAAGGACTTATTTAGTATTAAAAGTTAAAACGTATATAAAGGAATTAAAGGTGCAAAGAATGACAAGAAAGACCCAAGGGCAAAGATGGATTTGTGAGTTGTGAGTTGTGTGTGTGGCGTGGGAAGGTTGTGAAAGGTCACGTGTTCGATTCCAGCTTCCACCTTTTGCAAACTTTTTTTTTTTGAATTTTATTTTACAAACTAATTTAGCACAAGGAAATAAGCAATTTTTATAATTACAAATTTTTACAAAATCCACTAATAAGCTCAGAATGAGCTTATTATTTCAACGATGAGCAAGAAATAGGAATAAGCACAAGTTATTAGCCAAATGGCTATTAAGCTAATAAATAAGCAAAATTTGAATGAAAACAAGCTAGATAAGCTAATTTAACAAGCTGAGAGGTACAACTACTTAGAAATAAGAAACCTTGAATAAGCTACAACTAAGCAATAAAGCTTAAGCTTGCAGGGCATGTTTCTGAGAAAAGGGTCTAAAGTAAGCTTGAAAATAAGCGTTTATAAGCTAATAAAGAGATAAACTAATATTTTTCTAATTAAGATAGGTAGCAACTATATTTTAATATCCCAAAAGCACTAAGCATGAAACTCAATATTAAACACACACTAAAATTCTAAAGTTTATTCAAAAGCGTAAAATGGGAAATTTGACTTTATGAATTACACTAAGAGTTTGACTTTTATGAACTTTTGATGATCCTATATGATCTAATTTGATGTATTAAGCTACTTTAAGACTTATTTAGGCTAAATTAACAACTTTTACACTAGTATGCATGATTATGTAATCAAAATGTCTAACGATGAACAAGTAATGTGATATTAAAGCTAGATTTGACTTTTTAACTAATAAGCACTATGTTTTATGGTTTATCTGAGCTATTTAGACATAGGGTAACATGTAACAAGCAAAAACAATGACATTAACAACCTTAAACACAGTTTTAACAATAAATTTAAACACCCCTTTATTAGGCAGTTTTGAAGCTTATTGTGCTAAAACAACTTTTCAAACCATAAAAGCTATAAATTAACGTATATAGACTATAATGAGACGGGATAAAACCGAATTAACAAGATTTAATTACTAAAACTAGGAAATGCAACTTTTAAATAAATGGCTTACAACTTGATTTCAAGCATAAAGCGAGGTGATGATTAATACCACTTCCTATAGCTTTCCATAAAGCACTAAACCAAAATGCAATCCAAGATTAGCTCTGCTCAATATGCAGCATATTCTCCATGGAATTTTATTTTCTAACTATTTTTTATTTTGGAAATTTTCTTTTTAACTGTAAACTTACTTTCTTTTGGTTTCTAAAAGCTTATAAGAGCTTTTTAAGAGCTTATATGAGCTTTTAAGTCCAAGACAACAACCAAATATAACATTCGAACTTGGTGAGATTTTTAAGGTAAAAATTGCATAATCTTGAAATGGCACTTAACGAGATTGAAAGCGAAAATAGATTCTTAATACACTGAAAATTTATTACAAAGTATTTAAAAGCTTAAACTTGAACTGGAAAACTTAAAAAATTAACTTGACATACATAAAATAAAATTACACTACTTGCTTTCCACCCTTTGCTTCATTCTTGATATTTATTGACTCTTTTGATTCGTTTTTCAACCTCGATCAATTCCCACTTTGCTTCTTCTCTTGAATTCATGAGAACCGATCCACTTGGAAATTTGGCGGGAAAAGAGTGGTTTTGGGTGGGTTTTACTTACAATTAATGCGGTTTGGTTGTATGTAGAGGTGGAGGGGTTGGTATCACGGTGGGGGGGCGATGTAAAAGGTGGTGGTAAGGTGGTGAAAACCATCGGTCTTGGTTAACGACCATGGGGAGATACATGAACGATTACATGGCGGTTTTAAATTTCAACGTGGGTTGGTATAGGGGTGGGCTTGGGTAATGGATTTGGGCCTTGGATTGTTTATGTTTTGGATTTGTTGGGTTAATAACAATACAAGGGTCCGTTTGGTTTTAAGTTAGCACAAGGACCTTACTTGTAATTTTTGAAAGTATAGGAACTGAATATGTAACATTTCCAAAGTTATCACAAGGGTTAAACTTGCCAAGTTTCATTTACCAAAGGACCAATAATGTTAATTTTAATACGTCCAAGGGTCATTTTTGTCAATTTTGAAACTTGAAGGACCAATCATGTAAATTCTCCAAACTTATCATATAAGAACCAATTATGCCACATTTTAAATATTACAAGGGTGTTGTTTGAATAATTTCCATTTTTGAACACCAAGGGACTATTTTGACATTTTCCAAAGTTGAGGGCCTTTTCTCTCATTTGCCCAAAGATTCATTCAAGGACCATTTTTGACAATTTAGAATATTCAAGGGACCTTGAATGATAAAACTTTACATTTTGGATTTGAGGGACTAGATTTGACAACTTTTGAAACTTGGGGACTAAAGCGCTAATTATGCAAACTTGATCGTTTTCATCGATTTTGATATTTTGCATTTAAAACACATAAAACACTTATTTGTGATATTTTCATTATTTTGATGCATTTCTGAGTGTTTTCAGATGTTTTTGCAGTCTAAATGGTATAAAAATGATGAGTATTTAGACACTCATCAATCCCCACACTAAGATATTGCTAGTCCCTAGCAATGATTTATGAAAATTTAATGGATTTCATCTCTTTACCAAAAGCCATTACTTCTGGAGTAGCCAATTGTTTCAGATTCAAGTAAGAACTTTGGCACAATGATAACCAAATGATTTTGAGCAAATCACCGACTTTCAGCGGTTTTGATTTGTCTTTACGGAAGCCGTTTATACGGACTAGCCAAATCTTAGATAAATTATCAATATTATCTTTGGTGAGTCGATTACCAATTATGGTTTTTCCACACCTTTTACCACAAGCCATAAACTTGCGGGCTAGCCAACTTTTCACTAGTTTAAAGATATGGTGAGATGAACACCATACAATTTTGGGCAAATTGCAAGCCATCAACGGATTTGAGATATCTTTACCAAGACATTTGCTCTGGATTAGCCAATCCTTATGTGGGTTAGACATGGTGGAGTGATTACCATTTGTTGTGTTTAGTACATAGTACTTCCACTAAAAAATTTTTTTTAAATTTGGCCATTTTGGGGAAAAAGGGACTAAAAGGGTACATTTATGATCAAATTAGCGAATTTCCCCCCACTTAGAAATGAATATTGTCCTCAATATTCAAAGTACTGCGGCTTGTTATGCCGGAAACTTAGAGCGAAAAGATAACATTACTAGCTAAGTGTAGAAACACAACAATTATTCTCTTTTTAATATTTACAATTTTCATTCATTTTTAAGATCTATATACAACATGTGGGGCATCTCCCCACACTAAGGTGAAACCATACGGGTGAAAACCCATGTTTAACTATCTGTTTTTGATTACGAAGTCGCTAGCTTGACTCGACCAGTAATTTGTTCATGGGAAGTAAGTGGAAGAGACAATCTCCATCGGACTTTCATTCAAGATGTTTGGACAAACATTTGAAGTACGTGAAAGTTCCACACCGATGAGATATTGAGAGAACCAGCTCACAAATGATAGATGAAAATGCCGGGGTCAAAAATAATGTCTTCATTCGAAGGAGTGAAGAGCGAGGAGAATCGCGGGATATGTGAAGAAAGAAAGAAAATCATGATAAAAATCATGACTAACTCTTCATCCTCAATAGGAGAATTCATAGTTTCATGAATCTCCTCAGTTAAGTTCACTTGATCAAGACATATTATGGGTGTGTCTAGGTCAAAGTAGAAATTATCATACTCCGGCGGAGATATGATATGAGTAAGTTCACAGGAGAACTCCTCGAAGATAAATGAATCATATTCGAGTTGGTATCGTGGGTTCCTTTGGTGAACTCCTCAATGTAAATGATTCATAATCGGGAAGAATTATGAGAATGAAAAGTGAATGCGCCACTAATCTTCTCTCCCATATTATCAAAACCGAAGGCTTCCATTTCCAGAATAGAATCATCGGAAAAAATGTCACTATCCTTTATGGGGATAGGAGATGAAATGGGTTTTACTTTGAAAGCCTCGATTTTAGAAATGAGAAGACGACATTGATAATGTTGCGCGAAGTGCTTCATCTTTGATTTCGATTGTCGATAACTTCATCATTCTCTTCTTCTAAGCTAACAAGCTCGGAAGGTAATTCTTCCATATAGCGATGTCTCCATAAGATAAGCGAATCGTCATCAATAGAATCGGAGCACATCTCAACATGATTACTTTGGAAGACAAGAGGAGGAGGGATATCACACACATGATCGATAATTCCCTGTGACTCTCTAGGGATTGGGACAAGGTTCTCAACATTAGACTTTATAAATTCGTCCGATTCCTTTTTGAGAAGCGGTGTCAAGAAGCTCATCCCCATGTTGGGAGAGTGAGTGGGAGCTTCGGGTGTGATAGCAGTTGTTTGAGAATGAATCTCAACTACTGGGATATCAACTGATGAATTTGATGAATCTTCAAGTGTATCCTCATCATCAACATCATCGGGAATAAAAGCGAAATTGAGAGCTAGATCTGGCTGCTTTTTCTTTTTGCAATTGATTCCTTAATAGCTTTTTCAAAGGCAATTTGGGAATTTATTTTAGCACACGCTCTTCAGCTACAATTCTTCCATGGATTTCTCATGTGAATTTTTAATGACGGGACATTGTGGGAGTGGAGATTTGTCAAAACCGAAGGTTGACATTGATAATCATCATGAGGACCCCCACAATGTACACAAAAAAAGCTGGGAACATTATGAAATCTTTGTTTTACTCAACTCCTCGGTTCTTTTCACCGACTCGAAGCTCTAGATAAGTGTCTTGTTGGGTTTTGCTGAGGAGTTTGAGTCATTAACCTTGTGGCATGGAGGTTGGTCGCATTGATATGGATAGTCGTAATTGTTACAAGGAAATGGATTCCCTGTTTGACAATCAATTTGAAATGGGGACCTCCACAGTTCTCTCACATAAAAGCTGTTGAACTTCGGATTGGTGAATCATATGGATATTGGTCATAACCAAAGTTGAGCATCACTGGACCGAAAATTGTTCATAGACAAAGCGTGTTTCGGATTGACACTCAAATCTTTGGTGAGGACCTCCACAAAATTCCAGTGATGATGTTGATTATATGAAGATAAGTCGGGTTGTGGTGGGTAATTGGAAAAGTTTGAAGGGTCGTTAAATGAGTTCGGATTAGGATCATAATCAAATGAATTCCTCGAACCACAAAACAAACAACTCCCGTTAAGGATATCATTACCACACCTATACACGATACACCGGTGACGGGGTGAACCAAAAAGAGGCTCACCACAACCGACACAAGGAATAAACGATTCATCTGATTTTGATATTTTTGCATTTAAAACACATAAAACACTTATTTGTGATATTTTCATTATTTTGATGCATTTCTGAGTGTTTTCAGATGTTTTTGCAGTTTAAATGGTATAAAAATGATGAGTATTTAGACACTCATCAGTCATCTTCAAAGTCTAATGTCAAAGCTAAAGGCAAAGGAAAAGGAAAGAATGACAAGAAGGGCAAAGGGAAGTCTGATTACCTTGCTTCTAAAGCTGCAATTGTGAAGCGAAGTTCCAAGGGGTGTGTTTCAATTGTGACCAACCAGTCACCGTCTGCATGTAAGATGTCGGCGGGTGACTCTAATATGGTGAATGAAGATGTTGCTATGGTTGATGCTATGTTCGATTTCATTGCTATGATCTCTCAGAAGTTAACTGGTAGGTTCCAACAACGAGGAATGGTGGGTGGATCTGGGGCTACAGGTCATGTGTGTCTCGATAAGAGTATGTTTCACTCTTTGGAGCGGTTGATAGTGGAGAGAAGGCGTACATGGGCAACTCGGCTGAAATCAGAGGCGAAGGAGATGTAATCTTGAAGATGACATCTGAGAAAGAGCTCAACTTGACTAATGTCTTGTATGTACGAGAGATTACAAGAATCTTTGTGTCAGTTGCGAGTTGAACAAGTTTGGTTTTAAGTCTCTGTGTTTTGAGTCGATAAGTTTGTTCTTTCTAAGAATCAAGTGTATGTTGGTAGGGGATATGCCCCGAATGGTATGTTTAAACTCAATGTAATGGTTGTTAAGAAAGATATCAATAATATGAATTCTTACGCTTACTTGATTGAGTCTTCGAATATGTGGCATGGCCGTCTTGGACATGTAAATTTTAATTCGATCGTCGTTTGATTAAATTTAATTGCATACCTAATTTCCATATTGACTCAAAATATAAATGTGAAACTTGTGTTGAAGCCAAACTTACAAGAAATCGGTTGAGCGAAAACCGAACCACTTGATATGATACACAGTGACATATGTGATTTGAAATCACTACCCACAAAAGGTGGCAATAAGCACTTTATCACGTTTATTGATGATTGTACAAAGTATTGCTATGTTTACGAAAAGTAAAGATGAAGCTATAGACAAGTTTGTTCTATACAAAACGAAGTTGAGAATCAACTTAGTAAGAAAATCAAGGTGGTTCGAAGTGATAGAGGAGGTGAATATGTGTCTCCATTACTGACCTATGTATGTCGAAACATGGAATTAGACAGTTCACATGCTCCCCTATTCACCCTCAGTGAGCGGTATTAGAAAGGAAGAACCGTACCTTGAAAAGAAATGGTTAATGCCATGTTGATAAGTTACGGTCTAAGCGGGACATGTGGGGAAGCCATTTTAACGGCTACTTATCTTTTAAATAAGATACCTCGTAGCGAAAAGAAGAGACCCTTATGAATTATGGATGGGAAGAAAGCCATCATATCGGTACTACGGTGTGGGGTGTCTAGCAAGGTAGCTATACCGACTCCCAAGGCCCAAAAGATTGGACCTAAATCTGTGGATTGTATATTCATCGGATATGCTAAGAATAGCAGTGCTTATCGCTTCATAGTACATGATTCGAAAAACTCGGATATACAAAAGGGTACATTAATGGAATCAAGGAATGCTTCATTCTTTGAAACTATATTTCCTTGTTTAACAAAGGAAACGGAGTTCATCTAGAATAGATGAAGAAGTTGTCCAAGATAAGAACAAGCGAGATGATAATGATCTCCAAGATGAGAGACAAGATCAAATTGAGGAAGAAGAGGTTGAACCTAGAAGAAGTAAAAGGGCAAGAACCGATAAATCGTTTGGACCCAATTTTGTTTCTTTTATGGTTGAAAAGCGAACCTACTTCTACCGAGAAGCAGTTACTTCCCTGAGAAGGGCCTCAATGGAAAGAAGCCATTAAAAGTGAAATAGATTCTATTATACAAAACCATACTTGGACTCGTGGATTTACCTCCCGGTTGTAAACCACTAGGCTATAAATGGATCTTCAAGAAGAAGATGAAAGCCGATGGCACCATTGACAAGTACAAAGCAAGATTGGTGATCAAAGGATTTAGACAACGAGAAGGTCTTGATTACTTTGATACATATTTGCATTACGAATAACCTCGATCGGGATGATACTTGCTATTGCCGCTTTAAGAAATTTGGAAGTTCACCAAATGGATGTGAAAGCGGCATTTCTAAACGGAGATTTAGAAGAAGAAATTTACATGAATCAACCCGAGGGTTTCATGGCTCTGGACAAGAGAACAAAGTTTGTAGGCTTGTTAAGTCATTATATGGCTTAAAGCAAGCTCCCAAACAATGGCATCAAAAATTTGATCACGCCATGCTAGAGAGTGGATTCAAAATTAATGAATGCGACAAATGTGTTTATGTCAAAGACATAAATAGTGGATATGTAATCTTGTGTTTATATGTTGATGATATGCTTATTGTTGGCGATAGCGACAAGATGATCAAATCTACTAAAGACATGTTGAAATCAAAGTTTGACATGAAGGATATGGGTTTGGCTGATGTATTCCTTGGAATAAAGAATCATCACGAACTTCAGAATGGACTTGTGTTAAGTCAAGCACATTATGTGGACAAAATTCTTAATACTCATAATGCGGGGATTCCGGCCTAGCTAGAACTCCAATTGACACCGGTAAGCATCTATCTAAAAATAGAGGCTTAGGTGTTTATGAATTAGAGTATTCAAGAGTTATTGGCATGTTAATGTACTTAATGGCCAATTACCACGACTTAGCATATGTTGTTAGCGAGCTAAGTAGGTATACTAGTAACCCAAGTTATTCACATTGGGCAGCTATGACTAGGGTACTTCACTATTTGAGATCTGATCTTGATTATGGGATGCATTATGATCGATATCAATTTGTTATCGAAGGATCAGTGATGCTGGAATTGGATATCGACATAAAGGATTCTAGATCGACTAGTGGATATGTGTTTACACTAGGAGGGAGACTATATCTTGGAAGTCTTCCAAGCAAATTGTTATAGCTAAGTCCACGATGGAATCAGAATTTATCGCGTTAGATAAATGCGGACAAGAAGCGGAATGGCTACGTCAATTCGTAGAGGACATACCAAGGTGGCCTAAACCGTATGGCCATTAGTATACATTGTGATAGTCAATGGCAATTGGCGAGCTCATAGCATAATGTATAATGGAAAGTCGGACATATCCGTAAATCGACATAATTCATCACGACAACTACTCTCAACATGAGTTATCTCAATTGACTATGTGAAGTCAAAGGATAACATTGCAGATCCGCTTACGAAAGGCTTAGCGAGAGAGTTAGTAAGTAAGTCGTCTAGAGGAATGGGACTAAAGCCCTTGAAGGAATGAGTTTCTATGAAGAAAAACCTAACCCAGTTATTTGGAGATCCCAAGATCACGGGTTCAATAGGACAACCTAATCATAGAAATGTGGGGGAAGTCACGTCAATGTGGGGAGTTACTAAATATTGTAACTTTCCTAGTCCATTCCTATAACAAATGTGACTTGTTGAGAGGTTAAACATATGGCTTTAATGATTAAGGATGAAATCATAAAGCATAATGATTCAAGATGAAATCACAAAACATATGTTTTAATGATTCAAGATGAAATCACCTATGTGAGAGAGAAGTGGGGTCGCTGAAGGGGAAATGTGGGGCGCAATTCCTAAGAGCTCTTGCAGAACTAGGCTAGTGTTCATGACCATAACGAACACGACTATGAGGACTTGACATTGTCAGGGAGAGTCTTGTGTGAAGTGTAATGTCGTCTACGTAAATGGATAATGAGTTCAAGGACATCGTGTCTACTCAGATCTAGGAGACTAAGTGCATTTCACAAGGGAAGGTTCAAAGGGATACACCTACCTATCCTATGCAAGATTTAACCGCAGAAATTTCACAGCTTCGTGTGTGTTTCGACCGATTTCCATTCATGTGGGGGATTGTTGGAAAATGAGTTTTTGCAAAACGAGTTTTTGCAAATTTTGAACACTATTTAATATATGTATATGTTATATATATTTATATTTCTTGGTAGCTTTGCGTTCTCCTAACGAGAGCTTCAGCAACAAGCTAAAGAGTGTCAAAATGGAGTTGATATGAATGAGATATCGTGTCTCAAAGTGAGGCGCTTGAAACACAAAAATTGGAAAAGTGGAAGTATCCCACATCGCCCAAAACAAGAAGTGAAACCTTGTTTATATAGAAATCTTGATATGAACCTTCAAAATGATTTGTTGGTTTTACTCCAACACCTACGACGCCAAGTGCAGATTTCGGATTTTCGGGCCAAAATGAGTTCAAGCTTCAACTCATGCGAGCCCGCTGCGACCGCGACAAATCGCTCGAAATCTCGCATACTTGCGTATCTTTTTCGCAGATTTCGTTGTCATTATTTCAGATTTGTGTCCATTTATTTTTTGAATGATTTAAACTTTGTAAACAAGTTAAATAGAATCGGTTTAAATAAATGGAAGATAATTAAACCGTGTTTAATATTTTAACAGATTCGCATATCTGTTTAGTATTTGGCAGATACCTTTCTTGGTGTCCAAGATAGGTTTAGCCTATATATTAAACTCTTATCATTCGGTTTACGAAAGAAAACGCGGCTCCATTGCGACATATTCCGCAACCTTCGATCGAAACACGCAGCTTCGGTAATTTTTCGTGCAAGTTTAGTCCTACTGCATAAACAGCGGCGACTTGTACCACGGGAAACACACGGCGAACTGTTTAAGGGAATCGTATCCAATACGAGCCTCGTGCAAGTCTATTTTCTGCTTTTTATTACGGTTCTATAGTGTCTCTTCTGCTTCTACCCGTTCTGTCTGTTTAATTCTTGTTGTTTTCTGTTAATTTATATATATTCTTATTGTAATATGATTTTATTAATTAAAAGTGTACACAGTTTCCCACAGTAAAAACAAGTTTCAAATTCCAGGTCTGACCAAAATCTAACTTGCATGCTTGAAGACATTTATCAAACCCACTCAACGCTTCACCTCACTCCAAGTGACAAACGCGAAAAACTAGCTACAACTATTTCGGTGTTGGATGCCACATTTCTAGAATTGATATCTCATCCCCGTGGGTTCTTTTGTTAATACATAATATCTCATAGCATAGTACCCGCGCAAAGCAGCGGCGGTACCCAATATGTCAGTTTTTCTCGTACCTTGATCTTTAAACGGTATGCAATGAGAGTTAGTATTTGACGGTTTACCCGTTTGATCGTTCGAAAAGAGTAGATGCGTATTTGAATTTCCGTAAAGTATATCAATACAAATATAGATATCCATACTTATACTCATTTGAACTTTGCATAACTTGAATGTTTATGATAAAAATTACAACTATAAATTTGTATCATTGTAAGTTTGTAACATCTATTTTAATACTAAAATTTAATGTGTCATTAGTGTACATTATAATGCAATTATTATAGTGTAGAATTTAATTATATGAATTACTAATTATAGTAAGATGTGTAGGCTTAAAAAATTAAGACTTCCTTCTTTAGAAAGTTTTAAATACATTTATAAGGTAGTATAGATTACAAAGCTCTTACCAAAGAGAATGTAAACCCGCGAGATATTATTGCTACAAACCAGCATTGTGTATAAATAAATGTGTCCAAAGCTGGTGATAATCAACTCTTGTACAACCACCTATACTAAAATATAGTAGTTGTTATCTAGATTTTTTTATGCATCTTATAAGCACCAAGTTTGAATTTTATTTTTAAGTTTAGCCCACACACATCATTTTTAGAATGCATTCGGGTGCTTCTTAGTGAGTGCAAGCAACCTTTATCCCCTTACTGTGAAATTCTTATTAGCATTTCTTTGCACGATACCTCTCCACCTGGTCATCACCGTTCCTCTTGATCTTGTACACCCATTTGTTTCCAATGGGTTTTCTACCTTCCGGTAGTGGCATCAGTTCCCATGTTTTATTCTTATGAAGAGCTTCAATCTCTTCTTGCATTGCTACCATCCAGAATGATGCATCTGAATTATTCAGTGCTTCTTGAAGAGTTGATGGCTCTCCTTCCTCGTAAGAAGACAAGTATGCAACGTTGCTCCATAACAAAATCCGAGTGCCATACCGGACGTTTTCTTTCACGATTAAGAGTACGAGTCATTGGAGCTTGAGACTCGGTTGTCTCATTCACCTCGTCTTTGTGGTACGCGCTTAAGAATCACTCTAATGAATTTGCTTTTCCATCTGTATTGATGTAGTTTCTCTTGTAGTGCTATCACCTTCTTCATTCTCTTGAATTTTGTCTTCCATAAAGACAACATCTCTGTTGACGACTACTTTGTGGGCAGTGGGGTCCGACAACCGATACCCCTTTACTCCGTCAGCATACCCCAAGAACAAACATTTTCTGGATTTTGGATCCAGCTTCGTAGTTTCTTGGGTATTGTACATCACGCATACGGGGGCCGAATATATGAAGGTCGAATAGTTGGACGGCTTTCCCCCCACATCTCCATCGGTGTCTTCAACTCAACCGCAGTTCAAGGTGACCGATTTACCACATAACATGCGGTATTGATTGCTTCACTTCCCATAACGATTTTTCCAAGCTTGCAGTTGCCAACATTGCTCTTGCTCTTTCTAACAATGTTCTGTTCATCCGCTCTGCCACTCTATTCTGTTGAGGAGTGTATGCCGTCGTGAACTGCCTTTTGATTCCTTCTTGCCTGCAAAAAGTATCAAATCATCCTGTATATTCGCCTCCATTATCTGTCCTCAAGCACTTGATCTTCTTTCCAGAATCAAGTTCCACCGGCGCTTTGTAAGCCTTGAAAACTTCAAACACATCCGAATTCTTCTTGATTGGGTACACCCAACATCTCCTGGAATAGTCATCAATGAAAGATACAAAATACCTTGCTCCTCCCAGGAATTTGGAATGGTGCTTGCCACACATCAGAGTGAACCAATTCTAGAACGTAATACTTAGAATTCGATGTCTTGAATTTTAGGCTGCTTGCTAGTAACACAATGGCATACAGGCGAATCGGACCATGAATAGCATCCTTCCTCTCGCCTCCATTATCTCCCTTCTGGCCACAGGTAAGTAAGTTCGGCAGCCCTTTTCTCCTTCTCTCTTTACAAGTACAAGCGCCAGCCTTTTATAACTTTCTTACCATCTTGTTTTGTATTTCAACCTTACAACCAAGATCATCCAATTGTCCTAAAGACAATATATTTTTCAGTGCCCTCCACGCGTTCGCATACATCCCGAATAGTACGAACTGTACCATCATGCACCTTTACCATGATATTTCCAATTCTAATGATCTTTAGTTCATGATCATTGCAACTGCACAAGATCCACCTCTAGAGATAGGTTTATATTGATGAAATCATTCTCTTCTTGCAATATATGAAAAGTAGCTCCATAGAATAATAGCCATACATCGTAAAATCTCTTCCCTCCTTCATTTGCAACACCTGCTTCACAACACGAGCGTTACCATCTTACGCTAGCGACATTTCCTGAGGATTAGAGGTACTTAAACCCCGACAATCTTTCTTAAAGTGACCCGGCTTGCCACATTTGTAGCATTTAAAATTCTTCTTCTTTCCTGTTCTAGATTTACCATTATTGTGACTCCCACTGGGGCCACGTTCCATTGACCTTCCTCTTGTCACCATCAAAGCCTCCGTCTGTCTTGAACTGGTCTATCTGTCCTCCCTATTGTTACGCCTGTTTTCTTCCTCCAGAATAGCTGCTGCAACATCATCGAAGACTAGATAGTCAGAAAGAACATAAGCGTTAAGTTGATTATAAGTTGGTCATATGAGTCGTAAACTCTGAAGTAGAATCTCAAAGACGTTCTGTGGCTCTATTTTACAACTCAAAGACGTGAGTTGAGAAAATAAAGTATTCGACTATTAACGTGTTCGGTCACCAAAGTAGATTCCGCATGAGAGCATAAAGCCTCTTAAGGAAAATTTTGTTGTGGAAGCGATCTTGCCTCATACATGTCGTGCAAGATGATCCCGATATCCTTGCAGTGTCTTCTCCTCTATGCTTGACAAAACTCCATCTGCTAACGCAAGATAAAGGTTTGAAATAGCATTTCCGTCCATCTCGTCCCATTTACTATCATCCAGACCTGCACCGGCCTTTCACCAACGGCCGCCAAACATTTATCCTTTCTAAGGATAGCCTTCATCATTAATTTCCACAATGAGAAATTATTCCCATTGAACTTTTCTATTTCAAATTTCGTCGCCATAGCTACAATCACAATCTTCTTTTCGACAAAACTACTATTTGTGGAAAATAGTAACGGACACCTTTTGAGTGAGTATAATCTTATTTATCTTTTGATGTGGAGGGTCCACTAATTAGTGGCAACCACATAGCATACGATAAATAATTATACACACACCCAACCTTAGGTCTGATACCACTTGTTGAGAAAAGCGATACCAGATTGAAGTAAAACCACAACTAAAATAAGAAAATACTAATAAAAGATGACACACGGATTTTACGTGAAAAACCCCAATAGGGTAAAAACCACGGGCAAGGAAAGATACGTTTCACTATAATGGAAATTAGGAGTTACACCTTTTCTTTAATTACAAAGATTAGAGTAATCTTTTGTAATTAGGAAATATTACACAAACTCTCTAAAACCTTACAAACTTAGGAGAGTTGTATACTAGATTTGGAAAGGATGGGATGCATCACTGAGCAATCATATGCCTCTATTTATAGTGTTTGTAAACCAACACTATCAAATGGGAAAAGCCAAGGTCAATATACAACATTGTTGTAGGCGACAACAATGCCACTATTATTGACTTTTATCCCATCAAATCTATAGACCATCTGTCCATATTGAAAGCCATCAATTATGTTCCAACAACTATCAAAGATAGTCCAACATTATAGGCTTCCTTGTCTTCCACCAACCACTCATACTTTAACAGTGAGGTGATATATCAATGTTAAAAATGTAAGACCGTTTGAGAAATGTTTTAAGCTGAAAAGGATTTCCATGTTGATTCATATCGAACTTGCATCTTAAAAAATTTCTCCCTTCTTTTATGCAATGTGAAACTATATTTGTATCATAATCATTCATATCAACTTACTCATTTACCGCACAGCTTATTATGGCTCCTACCACGCGCTTATGGTAAATTTATATTGGGGTGGTAATATTGAATATGAGAATGGATTCATCAAGGGCGACAAATCAACCTCAACTACTTCAATTATGGTTAGGCGAAAAATGCTATGAAGAATTTATTGATTTGGTTTATGCACATGTTGGAGTCGAAAGAGCATCGTTCAAGGTAAATATTTCACTATATTACCACCATTTAAGGGATATCTAAAATCTCATTAATCAGAAGTGACGAAAGTTTGGACACTATATATTTTTTGGCCGAGAAAGATGAGAATTATTGGGGTCAAGTTAGGTGTTGAAGTAGAGAAAATTTCCCATGGACAACCAAAAATTCAGTGTAATCGTGGGTATCCTTGGTAATCTTAGAGGATTGGTACAAACTCATGATGATAGATTTGAGAACGATGATGAAATTAGGGTTAATGAACCGCAAATAAATGAAGGTAACAGTGAGTCATTGAGCAATGTCGAAGATACCTCTAAACATAATGTCAAAAGTATTCAACTACTTGAAGATGATGGGGACACAGGACGCACGCATGGCGTGAATTTGAAGATAGCGATAATTGGATATTTGGAGCGGATCAGTTAACAAAATTTGGGTAGGAATGCAATTTGAAAGCAAGTTACAAGTAAAGAAGGTAATAACACTTTGGTCAATTGCCCAACACAGAGAGTTTAAAGTTATGGAAAGTAAAAGTAGCACGTGGATAGCAAAATGCAAGAGTCTGGAACAAGAAGATGTACCACATTGTGAATGGTATGTTCGTGCAATCAAGAAGAAAAATAAGAGTATGTGGCAGATTTCACGCTGGGTGGATCATAGTTGTATTCGTTCTTGCATTGGTAATAATAATAGAAATCTGAACTCAACAACTATCGCATCTTTGATCCTAGAAACTGTTGAAAAAGATGTTTCCTCTACCGGCCAAAAAATTCAAGAGGATATTAAAAAAAGATTGAATGTTGATATTTCTTATGGTAAGGCATGGAATGGCAGGAGAAAAGCGATTTGCAAAACAAGGAAGATCAATTAATCAGGTGTCAAGGTGGATAACATTGTACTCGGTGTTAGTGAAATGAAAAAGGGTAAAATCAACCATCATCAATGCTGTTGGTGAGCACATAACTTTTAATCAGCTAGTTATCAAAGCTCCGTTAGGACGGAACATGATATTAACCTTTTAATTTTGTCTATATATGTGTGTTCAGTTGTGTTTCTATGTTTAATCTTCTGATCTTTAGCGTACTAGAAGTAGATCAATAACATGATGACTGTAAGACAAATGATCTTTAGATTTCTAAGAAATGTTGAGAATGATGCAGTCCCTAAATTGAGTACTCTAAATGAAACTCTTATCTTTTACAAAGGTTGTAAAATCGTTCGTGTATCCGTAGCGGTCGCCCCTTCAGTTTCACATCTGTTTTGGCGGTGACATATTGGTTTCTACTGGTACTATAAATTATAAAGAATTTGTTTATAAAAGAAATAAACATTAGCAAATATTTTACAAAATAAGTCAATAACCACAAAAAACTAAAAATTTTAACCTTGAAAAATAAAAACCATAAGTCCATACTTATTTATCAATTAAAATAAATAAAAAAATTACCGAGTTTGACATCCATATTGACCGATTTTTTGCCGATTTTGACCATGACCTTCAAATTAGACCGATATGTGAAATGGCGTGTCGGTGGACCGACCCAACTGCCATGACGCCGCCATATCCGCCGCCATGACCGATTTTTACAACACTGTCTTTTACAAACAAAGAGACACTGTTTTAACTTTTAACAAAGGATAAGTTTAGAAAATTTGATGAAAACATAAATAGGCAGTATGTCTTTTCTTTTCGCAAATCCTAAAGTCCAATCTCATGGACATGAGCAACTAGCTTTGTATTGGGCGTGAAGGATCATAGTTATGAACTACTGGATTTTGAGATTTTTTTATAATTAACTACTATGATATGAGTCTGGTTTTGGGGGTTTATTTGTTTTATTCTTTTTTGAACCATTTGTATCGCATACCGGTTCTTCCTAGAATTCTTCTTTGTGAAATGAATCAAACGTGATTTTGAGGATTTTATGTGTATGTAGAGTAAATATCTTGTGGAAAACTAGAAGGGGGGTTGAATAGTTGTGCGATTTTAAGTTAGTTTCAAAAACTTTAGATTCGTTAATATGTGAGATCTTATGGATGTAGAGAAAATATAGATCTAATGATAAAGCAAGTAAATAAAGTAAAGCGAAGGGAAAGAAAAGACACAAACGATGTATAGTGGTTCTACACAAGGACACCTTCCTTGCCCTACTCCACTCCCCGAGTCACCTACTCGAGAGTTCAAGCACTATGTCAACAAACTCCTTCACTTGGCGGAGAAGCCTTCACTACGTTGCTTACACTTTTCCGATAAAAGCTAGATACCGAGTCCCAGTAGCACACGTGGACCAAACCAACACGACTATTACACAACAAATATGTGAAATATCAAATACAAGATCTTCGCCAGTAAATCTTGTGGAGTGACAAATCAATCAAGGACCCCTTGCTTGGATGACTTGTAGAATGCTCGTGATCTCGCCTTAGAGAAGGACCTATATGAGGATCACAATAGAAAGAAAGAAGAACAACTCTCTAGATCAAGTGATCTATATGTTAGAAGAGAATGAGAGTGTTTGAGAGATTTAGTAAGAAGATGGGTGAGTTAGAATGAAGAAATGACTCTCTATTTATAGGCAAAATCTTCCACTGTTCCCCGGATCCCACGGATCCCTTCCACTTGGGATCCGCCTAGTGTAATCCTAGGGATCCGTGGAACGCTCCTCTTTGCCCATGGGTTTTTGGTTATGGGTCATGGGTTATGGGTTGGTCCATGGGTTTTCTTTAGATTCAATGTATATAAGTATACATTGTATCTAGCCAACTTGGGTATGGATTAAGATCCATGGGTTATGGTCCATGGGTTATGGTTTTACCCATCCTAATAAACTATTACAACAAATGCTTAATTACTACATTTTTGTATTTAAATGGCTATATGTAAATGCTTTACAAAAATAACATGTATCCTTATAATTATACTTAAGATAACATTATACTTGTTATCAACAAAACACAAAGAGATCGCAAAATATTAATAAACGTTTTTACGGTTTATTTGTATTAACAAAACATAATGTTATGATGAGTAAAACTTAAGAATAGATGTAAGTTTCGAAAGCCCCTAAGTTTTACTTTTCCTTTTTGTCAAAACAAAAGTTAACCCTTAAAGAAATAACATAAAATGTGGAAAAATTTGTCCACGATTGCTTACTCCCCCTTGACGATAGCTCCCCCTAGTTTGGGGCCAACTAAGAAAAATAAAAATCCTACAAAAAGAAAGGTTATTAACATGCTTAAATAATCTTGTGATTGCCGAGAATCAAGATTGGGAGCCAAGGTATGTAAACAAAGCCTTGTAATAAAAACAACAAATTGTAGTGGTATTTATCCCACCTACAAGCATGTAAAAATAAGAACAAGACTTGTTCTTGAAAATGACTTCAAAAGAAAAAGTACTAAAAATAGAAAATAGTAGTAGTGATTCCTTCCATGCTTGCATAAGGTTATGGATGGAGGTTTGAATGAGTAATGGTATTGATGCGATCAAGGATGAGGTTGAGTATGAATCGCATTTGTTTCCTTACTTCTATTGCAATTTTCCTAGTGGATTGACAATGTTCACAATGTAGGTGATGTGGGTAATGAGTACGGAAATCTTCCGGTTTGTTTTGATTTGTGAGTTGCGGAAGTTGTGGTGGAAAAATAGGAAAATACGGATCAAAATCCGAAATGATTGGAAGTGGTGGTGGAAAAGAACCTAGATGTTCTTGTAGTTTAATGGGAGCTAAAGGTGGTGATGTTTCAAGATCATTGAATATTGTGTTTGGAGAAGTTGGAGGTGTCTAAAAGGCTAATTCTTTTTGCTTTGGTTGTGGAGATCTTGTTGGAGTCGTAAGGAGTTCCAAAAGAGTGATTTTAGGTGATGCATGATTTGGAGATGAAGTTGGTGTACTCGTTGGTGATGAGGGAGGTGCTATAATGGAAGTATATTGTGGTGAGTTGGTTGATGGTGATGAGCCATATGATGGTTTTCCTAAGCAACAAGATCGGATGTTAATCCGTGCGGATATCCTAGAGTTTGATTTTGGTATTTTGGAAGGTGGAAGTACAAAGGTTTGAGTTTCATGGAAATGTTTGTTTGTACTAGGTGATTCATCTAAAGGGTTTGTGGATGACATGGTATATTGCGTTTGTGAAGATGAGATTGATTATGCAAGCATTTTGGGAGTTATATATATAGACAAACAAAGCATTGTAATGAATGCTTGACCCAAAATGTGGATTAAAATCTAATGATTAGATATGAATTTAAGGCATGTGATCATGAGAACACAAGCATTAAAGATCATACTCCCAAAAATAAAACAAATGTCGATTTTTCATCCAAAGTGAGAAAAATAGAAGGTAAAAACAACTTCTGTCTCACGGATCCCACGAATCCTTCCCTTGAAGGATCCGGCCCAAAGATGAAGGTTGGGATCCGCTGGTGCAGTGATTCGAGCCACACAAAATTTTCCTTTTGGAAATATTTTTGCCTGTGTGTGTATATATGCAAACTATTTGGAGTTACGGTTATCTCGACCCCTAAAAACAAAAGGAAAAATAAACTAGAAGTAGAAAAGCATCCTATTTGAGATAACCCGAAAACACATATTTAGTACATAAGTACGTAATTTAGTGTTATCAATGCTCCTAATTCATTGTTGCTTAAATGAATGTACTCGAAAACACATATTAGTTATGTGTCCCCTTTAGCATTCAAAAGACATGAGATGCAATGAAAACGGGTTTTACTTTGTATTAATAATGAAAAAGCGATTTGTCCTAGACGTGAGAAATTGCTTTTGCGAAATTGATACGGGAAGGTATCATCCTTTTAGAAAACATTTTGAAAAGGGATTTTCTTTTGAAAATGTGTATGTAGTTATGTGTTTGCAACAAAAAAAATAAGAAAGCTATAAGTGGAAAACTTATCTTGGGTTTTGAAAATTCCGTATTGTTTTGAGTTGTGCGTGAAATAGAGATCCTAGACTCAGAAAGAAGAAGGCTAGTGTTTACATACCTTGTAGAGTCAAATAAGTTTCGACGTTTGTTCCATTAGACCAAGACCAAGACAAAGTAGGTTGAATTGTTCCCGCTTCAACGGTTTGGTGAGGGCGTCGGCTATGTTGTCTTCGGATGCTACCTTCTCAATAGAGATGTTCCCTTTTGGAACATTGTCTCTAAGAAGTGATGACGATCTCTATATGCTTTGTGCAGAATGCAATACCGATTCTTGCTTAAGTCGATGGCACCTTTGTTGTCACATAGGATGGCTATGTCGCAGATGAATGTAAGTAGTCGACTAACGCTTGTTTCATCCATAGTGTTTGTTGGCATGCTTTACCGGCGGAGACGTATGCTTCGGGTTGTTGATATTGCTAGTGCCGTTTGTTTCTTGGAAAACCAAGACGTTAAACAACATCCCATGAAAGTACATACCCCACTTGTACTTTTTCTATCAACGTCGATCTGCATATACAATTGTTTCTACTTCCGTGCCCTTAGGATACCATAATCCTAATTGTGTTGTACCCTTAATGTATCTAAATATCCTTTTTACGGCTTCTAGGTGTGATGTTTTAGGGTCTTCTTGAAACCTAGCACATAAGCAAACACTAAACATGATATTTGGCCTACTTGCCGTGAGGTAGAGAAGACTACCTATCATGCCACGATATTTAGTATTATCTACTGATTCGCCGTCTTCATCTTTTGTGAGTTTGGTGTCGGATGACATTGGTGTCCTAATTGGTTTCGACTCTTCTAGACCAAATTTCTTTAACATCTCCTTTATGTATTTAGATTGATTAAAGAAGATACCATCTTCTACTTGTTTAATTTGTAGACCAAGAAAGAAACTAAGTTCTCCCATCATACTCATCTCGAACTCGTCTTGCATGATTTTAGAGAAATCATCACACATGTCTTGACAAGTGGATCCGAATATAATACCATCTACATATATTTGCACTATGATTATATGTGACTCTCTTTTCTTAGTAAAAAGTGTGTTGTCAACTAACCCCATGGTATAGTTGTGTTTAATTAAAAATTACTTGAGTATATCATACCAAGCTTTTGGAGCTTGTTTAAGACCGTAAAGAGCTTTCTTTAATTTATATACATGTTTGGGTTTTTCAAAATCGACGAAGCCCGGAGGTTGAGCTACATATACTTCTTCATTAATGAAACCATTTAGAAAAGCGCTTTTGACATCCATTTGATAAAGCTTTAGATCATTAGCACAAGCATACGAAAGAAGTATTCTTATAGACTCTAATCTAGCCATGAGGGCATAGGTCTCATCAAAGTCTATTCCTTCTTGTTGGTTATACCCTTGGGCAACGAGTCTAGCCTTGTTCCTAGACACTACTCCGTTTGCATCTAATTTGTTTTTATAAACCCATTTGGTTCCTATTATGGTTTGATTACTAGGTGGAGGGAAAAGCGTCCAAACATCATTAGAAACGAATTGATTTAGTTCTTCTTGCATAGCCATTACCTAACTCTCATCTTTTATGGCTTCTTGTGTATTCTTAGGTTCTATGGTTGAAACGAAACAAAACAAGCTACTTTGGTTTTGAACTTGAGACCTTAATGTTCGTTCGTTTAGCTTTCCTATGACTTTATCTACGGGGTGATCTTTGGACTCTTTAATGTTTATGACTTCATCATTTAAAGGTTCTTCTTCTTCATTTATCTTTTTATTTATTACTATAGCTTCACTTTCTATAATCTAGGTCATCAAAGAGGTGGTGAGGGTTTGGGTGGACTTTCATCAAATTTTATATTTAATGACTCTTCTACCTTCATTGTTTCTTTGTTTAATATGACGTAAGCTTTGCTATTTGGCCAGTAACCTAGAAAGATACCTTCGGTTGATTTAGGATCAAATTTTGTAAGGTAATCTTTAGTGTTAAGAACAAAACATTTGCTTCCAAAGACTCTAAAGTGATTTAACGTAGGCTTTTTGCCCCTAGAGTAACTCATATGGAGTTTTACCTAAGATTGGTCTAATTAAGACTCGATTGGGTATGTACGTTGAAGTATCAAGCAGACATTACACCAAATTTTTGAGGTATTGATTGTTCATTAAGCATGGTTCACTCATTTCTTGTAGGGTTCTATTCTTTCTTTCTACTACCCCATTCGATTGTGGGAGTGTGGAGCCAGAAGTTGTGAGTAATACCATTAGCGTCACAAAAGGCTCCAAATTGCACTTCATTATCGAATTCTGTTAGAATCGATGCTCTAGGTTGTTTAGACCTTATCTAGGATAATCAATAAGCACAAATAACAATGAACAATAATATGTATGCACAACGGAATAATCAAACTATCATTGTTATTATTAAGGTTTCTTCGTCATCATCATGTGGTCTACAAAACACATCTCATACCCCAATCCTAGACGATCAACTCTAAGAGCGGTTACAATCTAACTAGGATCAATGATCCTTGAGGCTAAACACTACAAGTTTCCTTCACACCAAAACCCTAGGCACCCCACTGGGTTTTTTCCACACACACACACCTTTGTCCGATGTTTACATTGTTTGACACACATAAACCTAATTCCTCAGATTCTCTTTATATAATAAGTTACAAATGACTACAAGGGACTAGATAATAAATACTTCTTTGCCAAGTAGGTCCCTTTGTCTTTGTCTTCCAATAGTCCTCTCTTCTTTCATGTATTTTGTCTTATCAACTTTAAATATAGTTCCCAACAATCTTCCCCTAGTTGATAATGACAAAACCAAATAAGCACGAACAAGTATGTCATGAAAGATAAACAAACTTCCCCTTAAACATGCAATCACCAAGAATCTTCAAGTTGCAATCTTCTATGTAAATATTCTTCCCCTTTTTGTCATCTTCAATTAGGAGAACCGCAAATATAAGCAACTTTGATCTTGACCATCACAAATCATCACCACACTTCCATTCACCATCTAATGTCTCAAATTACCCACCATGAAGTTTTCCGCAACTAAAAATGAACTTAAGACACTAGATACTTAAACCAAAAGTAATAATAATGAATTACAAGAGTAAAAATCTTCCCCTCGAATGATGCATGTAGATGGTTAAACATTGACCAATAAGCTTTCCCGAAACCCATGTGTTAACCATCTTCTTGATTCTTCAAATCTGTAAGCTCTTTGTAATGACCACTTGTGAAGAAAACCAAATATAACGAATTTGATGAAGAAGTAAAATATCCTAAATTTGTGTCTTATGTCTTGTACTATCCACGGGCGAGCCTAACTTATACCACAGAAATATAAGTAGATCGCAACCTCTTGACAAAATCCTCATCTTTAATGAGACACTGAGCACTACAATGTAACTCCTTTAAGTGATAGTTAACTATGTCTTCATCCATCCACCCCTTGACCTATGAAAACTTGATTTTGCAAGTCTTCACAACATCCTTTTACAGCTAAAAGTTATCTACAAAGTGTTACACTCACTTTGAGATATGATAAGAATACAAACCTGTGAAACTCAACTACAACATCAAATTAGTGATAATCAACCTTCTTCGTAATCAATAATGCAATAAATCCAAATATGAGCTTTTTGACGTTTAAGAACAAATAACCAAAATCCAAACACCATGTTTGACTTCCCCTCAAGTCCAAAACTCCTCGTGTGTGAGAACAAAATCCCATGTGTTTGTTCTCCGACATCTTCGAATAAACACATATCATGCTCAAACAGTAACCATATAAATGTCATGTGTATACACAAATCAATTTATCACAAACAAAAGAAATTGTATCACATGATTAGTCATCGCTTTCCTTCGCCCCACCAATATAAAACACACTCACCTTTTAAAAACAAAATGCATGCACCATCTCGTTATAATTCATATATATATCATGTGCACGATAACAATCACCATGTCACAAACCTGTCTTTGACCCACCCAAAATACCAAACATTGAAACCCAACGTGTGTGATCATGTACCAATAATAAATTACCTTGAAGCTCACTTCCTTTATAAGATATATTTTAAGATAGCAGGAGTTATTATCAAAGAAGTAGCTTGTGATTCCAATTTAGATTAGATGCAGCTTGCGATACAAAGAGGTCCAATAAGAGTACCGCTAGTAGTTTCAACTGCGCTCAATCAGATAAATAAGGGACGGCGTGAATCACGCTTAGCGATAAGTGGTATCAAGATAATATGGCAGCTGGTTACGGTATGCAAGGGAAACCATATGAAAGCAAGTGGAAACGCCAACAAGCAAAGTGTAACACTCGAGTGGTAGCAAAGGGTAATGAAGAAGCTAAGTGGTGGTAACGAGATAACTAACACGTTTCAAACATGTAGCAGTGGAAACTTGTTTTGAACAGATCTTAGGGTTACAAAACCCTAACCTCCTTCCTTGGCAGAATAAAAAGTATGTCGAGCAGCACTAAATACCAGGATGTTTCAGTAACCATGAATGAATAGCTTACTTGTTGATCCAATAAGTTTCTCTAATCCAAAAACGACATAGCAGCAGCCCACTTTATCCAAATGATGTATGAGGTATTTAGTATAAAGAAATCAACCACATGCAAACTATACGATTGGAGCAATAAAATAATCCTTCAAACCATTAAACATAACCAGCTTCAGTCCAAACCAAGGAATGGTCAATAATAACAAGCTCAAGCTTTGTTTAATTCATAGAGAACGGTACCACGTGACTTCCTCCAAAACAACTAACACTGTCCCATTCAGATTTCAATTTCAATTTCACGCTTCATGGGCAGTTTATTAAATCGAATATAATACCTCACGTGATAACATGTGTACCATTCCATACAAGATCACAACATCTAGGTACGAGGTAGTATCTATAACCTAAATTCACCATCAAACGACGACAAACACAATTAATAGCCATCGACCCACTTTGATTGAGCAATCTAATGAATCATGATCTTGATTAATTAAGTTCAAGGTAATATTGATTATCAATCATTGGAGTATAAGTAAGAATAAATCACAAAGGGTTAGGGTTTCAAAAAGTAAGCAAAGATTATGATCAAAACCCTAAACAAACCCTAAAAAATTGAAGTTTATACCTCTCTACAGCAGGACTTTACGACTGAATAACTTTTGACTCGACCTCGGATGAAAGATCCTCCGTGAAACGTTATATTGGTATATAGAGAAGTTCCAGCCAAAATTTCGTGCCCGATCCAACGGTTTACGAAAAAGTTATACCTGTTTGAAAACTGACCTGCAGAAGCATTACGAGAATTTTTCAGATTCGAATTTTTCTTATAGGTGTTTTTTGGTCAGATGTAAGTTTAGCAAGCATTTGGGGTAGGAGAGGTGTAAAAATCATATTGTCATCTTTGTTCAAATTTTGAAAAACTTTAGGCTTTAGGCAACTGGTTTGATAAACATTAGTATGGGGTTGCAGTTGAAACTCATTAAGCATTGCTTGCACAAACCTTGGATACATTAAAAATTTTGTTTTACTCTGTACATTGCCTTTTATACTTGTAAAAATATAATTTGACAGCTTAAAAATCTTATGCTGACTAGACAAACTAAAGGATAAGCCATGGTTGAACTAAATTGCTCATAAGATGTTTTCTTTGGACCTGAGATAATGCAATGTAGTATGAATCAAAAATCTCCATTGGGTACAAAAACCACTCTTTTTGAAAGTAGCCTTTTTGTCAGTGGTATCATACCCCATGGATGATAAAGTACCATGAATTTCGGGCATAGGTAATGTGATGAGACCATTGAGATCACCCAATTGGAGTACTCTCCTCAAGGATGCCTCAGTAACATCAACAATTACCCCATCCACAGGGGCTGCGTAAGTAGAGCATCCATCACATTTCATGTGTATCTCCAATCTCAAGTGTTATGGATCGAGCGGAAGTCCAAAAGCGCTTGATTTGAGAGATATAAATTGTGGGTTTTAAAAGCAAAGCATACCTTATATGTGAGGTATGTAGAAAGTCCACAATTTGATGATAAAAGGGCACTCTTCTAGGTTAGACTTTTGTAGGTAGGCCACTAGGTTGTGCTCATCTTCAAAGTTTAAAGATGCCATAGAAACTTTTGATGAAAAACAATATTATGTCAGTAAGAATTGAAAGAATAACTAGCCAATTGAGAGAAAGATATATAGGGTTAGGGTTTGAAGCGTATTGGCAAGTAAAATTATCTTTAGAAAGTATTTATCATAATGGAAAGAAGATAATTTCCTTAATATTTTAATCCTATATATGACAAAAAGTGGTTACTTTCAACGGCTAGTAGTAAAAATAAGTTCTTGACACAATCGAGTTGTAGCTGGCTAGAACAACAATGGTAAAATAACAACCTTGTCGATTGGAAACTGTGAACTAGCAAGTGGTAATTTTTCACAAAATTTCAAAGAGCGCATGGTATTAAATAAAATCATTTGAAAACTAGACTACTCTTATCATAGTTTTAGCAAACTACAAGATATCAACGGATTTGATATGTCTTTACCATAAGCCGTTTGTTATGGACTAGCCAACTCTTAATCATAAAGAATATGGTGAGTTGATAACCATATAGTTTTGGTAAACTATCAACCATAAACGGATTTGACAAGTCTTTACCAGAGCCGTTTGCTTCACGGACTAGTTGATGCTTATGTGTAAGACATGGTGAATCAATAACCATTTGTTGTGTATCTCAGATATACACCTTTTAAGATCAACTCCCAACAAAACTTGGTTATGTATATAGAAATAACCAACTTGTTATTAACCAACAAAGCTTTAACCAAACCATTATCCAAGTAATATATCTTCCAAAGTCAACCCAATAATATCTATATTTACTCCTTAACCTACCAAAATAGGAAAAAGTAAATATACTCATTAATTAACCCTCTCAACCGACTTTGTCTATATAAGGAGGCTTGACTTTAGGTAAACTTCATCAATACACATTCAAACATAATATCCCCAAAAACATAATCATGAGCAATCCTTCCAACCCCATCAACATCTCTTCTAATCTGAAGAAGAGTATGTAATCGAGTCGAGACATCCTCATAGACATCGGGATGGTTTGGATACTTTCCACCATAAGTGGCTCTTCATCAAAAGGTATACCAAAGAAAGCTACTAAGCGTGTACTGCAGCTAAGCCTCGCAAAATCTCTTGAGTTCTACTCCGGCTCATCGATGATGATGAGAAGAATGATGAAACCTATTCCATGGCCAAAGATTTGCCAAAAGCTCTTTCAATAGCACTGGAAACAACTATCTCCAATATGAAGCAGATATCCATCCCAACAAAGTCTGTAATGCTACCGAAACCTCCTCCACAAGTTCTTGGTCTTCCATGTCCAAGAATGCAATCCCACTTTGAGAACAAAAGAAAGAGGACTTAGAAGAACAAGCATAACTATGTGGGCAAAGGCAAGAAGCCTATGGAGTAGCTGAAGTTAGGTGTAGGGTGTGCTAGGATGCAGTATTTTGTGTTTTGATGATTAGAAGTACTTATACTTTGGTTGTAATGAATCATGTTTGATGAATGAAATAAAGTTTCTTTGTTTTCCTTTTTCCACTGTAAAAGCAAACTTGTTACCACTGGTTGCAATATAGTTTCCACTTTAACATAATTTCTGCATAAACATCAGTGGACAACTAGAAAGTCAAACATCAACAAGTAACCATTCAATGTAAACTACGAATCCTTCAAATCTGCAATTCACAAACATAATCCAAACACTGGAATCACTGTTGAGTTTTAGCAATGGTTAGTGTATATAAAGGAATGAACATAGTAGTGGCTATACTCAATAAAGTCAACTAAAAGCATTGATACAATTTCCAAGGCCACAGGACTCCAATTAACTTCTCAACCACTTACACCTTCCCCTCATTAACTTCTTGAATCCAACTTAATATATATATGAAACAAACCATTTAACACAAACCACTCAAATCACATACTCCAAAAATTTCACTCTCAAAGATCATTTCTCCAACAACACCATGAGTCAATCTAGTCCAATAAATCTTTCGTCTAGCGGTCATCCGATAGTTCATGGATGACTTTGTTTTGAAAAACCACAGGAGAGTTGAAAAGGAAGAGTATGGGAAGGTTGTATCGGAAGAGAAAAAACATTCAATTGTTCTTTCAAATCCTTTTCCTGCCGTCCTTCATCACACAACAACGAGCCTCAGGATGCATTAAACAAGGAAGATAGCCTCGAGATCACTCCTATGTATCGCCATATGTGGATACAGATGATGAGACCTCTGAAGAGTCTGAAAGTGTTCCCCTCTGCAGCACAATAGCTCCTCGAAGAGCTGCAATCATCACCTTCTCTACCATTGCTATCAGCACCACCATCAGCAGGTCCTTCATCATCCTCACTACCATCGGAAGAGTGGTGAGGGATTAGTATGTCCTAGAGTGTTGAAAGTGGATTAACATGAGTGGAGCTCAGAAGGTGATGCCTGTCGGGCTTCCCAAAAAGAAATCATAGATAGTAGATGATGGGTAGGTTGGGGATGGGTTATGAAGCTTGTGTCTGGGGTAGGTAGTTGGTAGTTGGTTTCCGCTTGATGTAATGATGCATGTAACTGTATTTCATGGATGTAATTTGCTTAGTATGCGATCTTGTGAAATAGTAATAATAATCCATGTTTTCCTTTATCATTAATGTTCCTACATCATACATATTGTTCCACTAACTTCATTATCAAAACCCACATACCTTGTCCATCATAATGCTCAAAATCGGTAAAGATAGGACTTGTTGCCAGTCATGTGCCTTGAACACCCACTATCACGTATATCCTTGATCGATCTTTTGTCCTTGGATGTTCCTGCACATAAGAGTAAAGAGTTAGTTTCTTTTAGGGACCCAATCCATGAATGAATTGGATCTGCCTCGTGTATCAATATAGTTAAATCTATCCAAGGTCATTGATACACCATTGGGATTGGTTGTAGAGGTATTTCCTTTAGGTTTCCATTCCCAGCGTCTTGAGGCCGGCCTCCAGCACATTGCCCATGTTCCTCCCTTTTCTTGTTCACAACCCTTGCAGCATGGTAACTTTTGAATGAGCAAAGTGGTAACTCTTGCCGGTTTCTTTTAGGCACCCACCTGGTTATAATTAACCTTTTAGCTTGAAAGGTTCTTTTCCCTGTTTGTGCTGATTTTGTAAAAGTTGTTTGAAGCTTGCACTTTTCACAGGTGACTTAGGGTGGCAAGAGTTAATAGTTTTGGTAAAGGCAAATGTTTTGAGGCCACTTCTAAGTTGAAATGCTCTTGGGACCATTTTGCAATGTGAATTAGGGTGTATATTATTTTGAAACCTGTTAGACTCCACCCTTTTATTCCTATAGACTTCCCTTCCCTCAACATGATAATCACAATAAGCATGTAAATGATCAAAACTACCACATATATAACATGCCTTATTGTACATTACAAAATCACTACCTAGTTGTTGAGATTTAACATGATTCCAACTCATTTGGTTACCCCTAGGAGTCAGTAGGCTTGTTCATATACATCTCAAAGCATACTTTACAGTTGGTCTAGGTTTATTAACCGGTTTCCTAGGTTCCTCTCAGAATAGTATTAACAACTTTTGAGATAGAAGCCTCTTCATTCTTTTTAACACTCTCATCTACAACAGATGAGTCACTAGAACTCTCAAAAACATCATTATCATGCTTAACTTCTTCCTCACTTTTCACCTTAGTGTCCTTTAAAGGACCATATTCTCTTTCAAGTTCCTTAAAATCTTCTAAGCCTGTATGAGCTAAATCTATACCTGGAGGTGATGGAACACCTCTTAGTGGTGGATGCACTATATTATAACCCATACCAGACTTAGCTTTATTATATACTTGAAAGCATTCCAAATTTTATCAATTGACTTAGACTGATGATAACATGTGTCTAAAGTTAAATTGACATTTTCATTTTCTTTTGAAGTTTTTCAAGCTCCTTTTGGTATGCTTCATTCACATAGCTTGTATGTTCTACCTCTCTTCTAAGAAGAATCATATCATCATTATATTTTGACTCATTTTCCTGATAGTGCTCTATTTGCTTTTCTAATACAGCTAAAGCTCTCCTAAGGTTAGACACAGTATAATTAGCAATATACAACTCTTGTCTTTCATTAGAATATAAATCATTAAGCCTTTCAACTTCTTTTAGCAAACCCTACATGTTTTAGAACAACTATCAAAGTTTTGTACCTCAGAGTCGGAGAAAGCCATGAGAGCAACTTCAGTAGAAACAAGAGCAGCATCTGAATGTTCTTCTTCTTGATCATCAACCATGAAACTCCAATCATAGCTCACACCATCAATAACCAACATTGCCTTTGGTTCTTCCACAGTTGGTCCCTTCTTTTGCTTGTACTAAGTAGACATGTTGTCCTTGGTCTTTGGTCTTCTACATTCTCTAGCAAAATGTCCAAACTTGTAGCGATTAAAGCACTCCACTCTTCTTCTTATCAAAGCCCCAGTTTCATCACTATGATGTGGATAGGCTTTGCCATGATTCTTGTAGAATTTCCTAGCTCTCATGCTAAGAAGAGCCATTTAATATCCATCATCCCTCCAAGTCATCTTCATCAATTTGTTGTATGTCTTCATGAGTTAAGACAGAGCCATCAACTTGTGTGGATATGAAAGCATAAAAGGTAGAGTCTCCAATACTAACAACCTTCTTCTTTGAACCTTCAGTGGTAACATTTACATTACCATTGGAAACTTTAGAACCAAAGAATGGCAACTTCATCATCATCGTCATCTTGAGAATCATCACGTCAATGCAACATCACAACAAGAGGTTGACAACAATGCCAAGCTACTAGAGCTTGTGCCAAGTTTCTGCCTTCTTCAACCTTTGCTCAATAAGTTTGAAGTTGTTGTAAAGGTCATTGAGTTTCATTGTTTCTATGTCGATTTGCTTTTCCCGCATAACATTGGTTTGAAACTCTCGAAGCAAACTTCTTAGAAACTTCAAATTGAGGTCTTCCTTTTCTAGCTCAATGCCAAACACATGATCGGTTATTGTAACAATCTTCGGTTTGGTAAAAATGCTATCAAGTGAGTCATTGCTTGAAGCAGCGAAGTTTTCATAACTTTGCTTCAACAATGTCTTTTGTGTCTTCTTTGTAGCATCATTACCACCAAACACTGAGCAAATGTCTTCAAACAGTTCTTTAGCAGTCTTGTGCTTATTGAATGCAATGATTTGATCTCTAGGAAGAGTCATTAGCAACAAACTTCTAGCCTTAAGACCATTTTTCCTGCAAGCTTTTTCAATACTAGATTGACACGAGACACTTTCACAACATCTGTTTCACCAACCTTCACCACAGATACTAGTCACAGGCATGAAAAGAATCACCGGTTTGAATGATCTCCCATAGAGCATAGTCATGTATGAGTGAATTATTGCTCAATCAAGATCCTCCACATCTCAAACTCATTAAGTTTGAGCTTTGGTAGCCTTAGTGTAGAAGAGTTTGATTGGTTGTTTTCCATCTCCATTGAAAATTGAGTGAGTAGGTTAAGCTTATTCCTTGGATCTTCTAAAACAAAATATCGTAACCTTCGCTCACATACCACTTGATGGATCTGGACACACTCCTTGTGTCAATGATATTTTGTATAATATTATTAAGCACGCGGAATTTACTTAGTAATACTTAGAAGATGGATTGTATGATGTATAGTATGTAAACACAGATTAAACACAAAACTTAAGCTCTAATATTATTGATGAATAATAATGACCGATCTTAGATTATCACTAGGTTACACCTTGAAGCTCTTGTAGTATCACGTAGGTAATTAAAAACTATCTAAGACAATGACCTAGGATCTCCTTTTATACAATAAGGAGTCCTTTACAAGATAAGTATAAAGCTAACATTATAAAATATACACAAGATCTATTATATACTTATCTAGACGCGTTTAACTAAACATAAACAGATAGCAGTGGTAATAATGTTCTAGCAGTAGGAATACGTTTCCACTGCTAGTGTTAATCCGAGCAGTGTAAATCACAAGTATCCGTGGTAATGAATTATTCCCAACAAATTCCCTACCATGATCCGTCCTAATAGACACTATAGGACTTCTTAGTTGTCTTTGGATCTTTTTGCTTAATATTTCAAAATAATTAAAGGTTTCCGTTTTGTTCTTTAAAAATTTTGTCCATGTATACCTAGAGTAATCATCCACTATGACCAAAGTGTAGTAGTTGCCTCCATAACTTTGGATAGCGGATGGACCAAATAAATCCATATGTAGTAATTCTAGACACCTAGTTGTAGACACCATGTTTTAAGCTTTATGACTAGAATGAGCTTGTTTTCCTACATTACAAGCATCACAAAAGTGATGTTCATATTTTAACTTAGGTAGATCTCTTACTATATCTTTGGATGATAGCTGATTGAAGAAGTCGCATATTGGCATGACCCAATCTTCGATGCCATAAGGTCGAAGTATCATCCATAGAGGTAAGAAAAGGTTTGTCTTTAGGTTCATTACCAATTTTAATGACATAGACTCCATGTTTCCTAATTCCTCTTCCTATGGTTATGCCATTTTTAAGAATCTTACTACCGGTTTTAGGTAAAAGTACATTGCACTTTTTATCACATATTTATCCTATACTTAAGAGGTTAAAGTTTAGGTTTTCTACGTGACACACATCGTTAATGGTTAGAGATTTGTTAGAAATCGTACCTTTACCGATGATTCTACTTTTGCTATTTCCAAACACCACATTACCTCCATTTACGGGTATAGGTCGACCTTTAAGCATACCTCGTCATTTGCCATGAGACAAATTTCTTCGTCCTCCTCGTCGCTCATTCCCCACGTGCCGCTCACAAACGCCTTTTGATCACCCCGTTTGGGACACTTACTAATAAAGTGGTTTGGGTTCCCACATTTAAAGCAAGTACGATCATCTTTTGGCTTCTCGTCCTCTTTGCTTTTCCGAAAGCCTTTCTTATCGTCATATGGTTGTTTGGCGTATCTTCCCTTTCTTCTAAAGAACTTTTTAAAGTCCCTTACCGCCATGGCGTACTCTCACCGTCGTCACTTCAGAGAGTTCTCTTCATCGCTTGAATCCTTTTTGGCTTTAAGGGAAAGAGATTTGTGTTTCTCTTTCACCTTTGAGGCTTTGGAGTCTTTAGCAAGGACAAGCTCGTAGACATTTAGGTTGCCTATGAGTTCATCGAGAGTGAGGATTGTCAAATCTTTTGACTCTTCGATTGCCGTCACCTTGGATCTCCACTACGATGGAAGTGCCCTTAGATATCTCCTAACATGGTTACGGCTAGAAAAAGATTCATCAAGTGCTTGTAAAGATGTAAAAATAGTATTAAAGTTAGCAAATGAATGATCTATAGTTTCCTCATCCGATATTGAAAATTGTTCATATTGTTGAACAAATAAATCAATTTTATTATTTTTAACTTGTTGGTTGCCTTGATGAGTTACAACTAAAGAATTCCAAATTTCTTTAGAGGTTTTAAGCATAGAAATTCTTTCGAATTCCTTTTTCGGTAAAGCATTATATAAAACCACTTTTGCTTCACTATTTTTAGAAAACTTTTTCTTTAATTCATCACTTAATTTATCATGAGGTATGTTAACTACATTTCCTTTATCATCTTTTGAGGTAGCCTCAAAATCGCCTTCAACAATAATGTACCAAAGATCAATATCTTTAGATTTCACAAATGTTTTCAATCTATTTTTCCAATATATAAAACCATTAGTTTCAAGTAGTGGTGGTCGTTGCATAGATTGTCCTTCCTTATAATTTTCAGAACCCATAGTGATCGAAAAGTTTTAAAATACAATTTTACTTTAAAACTTTTATAAACTTAGCTCTTGATACCAATTGTGGAAAACTAGAAGGGGGTTGAATAGTTTTGCCGATTTTAAGTTAGTTTCAAAAACTTTAGATTCGTTAATATGTGAGATCTTATGGATGTAGAGAAAGTATAGATCTAATGATAAAGCAAGTAAATAAAGTAAAGCGAAGGGAAAGAAAAGACACAACCGATGTATAGTGGTTCGGCTAAGAGGACACCTTCCTTGCACCTACTCCAGCACCCCCAGTCACCTACTCGAGAGTTCAAGCACTATGTCAACAAACTCCTTCACTTGGCGGAGAAGCCTTCACAGTGTTGCTTACACTTTTCCGTACAAAGCTAGATACCGAGTCCGTAGTGCGGTGGACCAAACCAACACAACTATTACACAACAAATATGTGAAATATCATATACAAGATCTTCGCTCTGAAATCTTGGGGGTGACAAATCAATCAAGGACCCCTTGCTTGGATGACTTGTAGAATGCTCGTGATCTCGCCTTAGAGAAGGACCTATATAAGGATCACAATAGAAAGAAAGAAGAACAACTCTCTAGATCAAGTGATCTATATGTTAGAAGAGAATGAGAGTGTTTGAGAGATTTAGTAAGAAGAGGGTGAGTTAGAATGAAGAAATGGCTCTCTATTTATAGGCAAAATCTTCTCTCTTGTTCCGGATCCCACGGATCCCTTCCACTTGGGATCCGTCTAGTGTAATCCTAGGGATCCGTTGAGCGCTCCTCTTTGCCCATGGGTTTTTTGGTTATGGGTCATGGGTTATGGGTTGGTCCATGGGTTTTCTTTAGATTTAATGTATCTAAGTATACATTGTATCTAGCCAACTTGGGTATGGATTAAGATCCATAGGTTATGGTTTTTACCCATCCTAATAAACTATTACAACAAATGCTTAATTATTACATTTTTGTATTTAAATGGCTATATGTAAATGCTTTACAAAAATAACATGTATCCTTATAATTATACTTAAGATAACATTATACTTGTTATCAACAAAACACAAAGAGATCGCAAAATATTAATAAACGTTTTACGGTTTATTTGTATTAACATATCTGATCCTTGACCTTTTGCAGAAGAAAGCAAGAATGGCCTTGGTCTTTGCCTATTGTTGGATGACATTTCTGAAACTTTATTGTCTCTATAGTTACAGTTGTTATAGTTATTGGTTTTTTTGGTTGCTGTTGACAAATTAATCTGTCTAATCTTTCTGGTAGCTATGAAGATAATAACAATCTTGTAGTACTGAAATTGTTGTGGGAAAATTGACGATACCCAAATATATATAACATCAAACTATAGATAAATTAAGGTTGGAGCGACAGGTTGGGTAATAGGTTAAAACAAGTTCGGATCAAATTGGGGTGAGACATGCCTTCAAACACTTCTTGTATACTAGTCAAACTATTACTGTACCTTGGAACCATTCTATTTTCTAGGAAGGAAATTGATGGTAAGACTGCCACCTAGTAGTTTCATTTGTATTTAAGATTGATCATAATGCATGACCATGCGTTGACTATCAATTAAAGAGCCACTCACACTTTACTTTCTGCTTTGGTGCAAATCTGCATGCAGTGTCATTAATTTCTGTACATATTTTAAGGGGGCAGTTAGGAGTTGTTTGTTTGCTAGTTAATGAGCCACTAATGGTTCCAACCATGGTTGTCAGGATCCCGATCCTGATCTTAGGATCTTATGATTTTACGATACTGTAAAGCAAAAACGATCCGGATCCTACATAGGATCTTTGCAAGCTTAAGATCTTATAGGATCCCGATCTTGACCATACGATCTTACGATCTAATCCAATCCGATCTTACTCTTATCGGATTACAAAATAAAAAACTACAAATTTATGGGTTGTTTGTTTGTAGAATTCAAAAAACAACTTGTTAATCTTTTTAAACATTTTATAATCATAATTTAGGACAATATTTATATGAAACATTCATATTATTTTGTGGTTATAATGTATTAGAATTTGTAGATTTGTAAAAAATTACATAAACTATTAAGAACTAACATTAGAGTAGGATCTTAAGATCCCGATCCGATCTTACGATCACGATCTTGCAAAGACAAAAACGATCCTGGGTAGGATCCCGATCTTGACAACCTTGGTTCCAACTCTTGTTTGGTTAGATATCTTGTTAACGATTGTCTATAATATATGTCTAAAAGAATCTTAATGGTTATGCTATCTATAGGAACTTTATTTATTTATTTATTGTATACATGGTTTCTGACTCGATATTGCGAGCCGACTAATCAAAGGGTGCATACTCTTTTGGATAGCTCGGAGTCGGCACAGGTGAACCTCCGTGACCAATGGAAGATTGTGTCTAGTGGTTTGAGCAGCCATGTTTGGTAATGACTAACTTTGCTATGTGCCAAAAGGAGAGGGTTGGGTTGAGTTACCCGGTAAGGTTTTGTCTTTTCCTTAGAGCTTATATTCCCGCCGTCCCACTCTAATTGTCAAACAAACAAGTACTTATAGGCTATTGGTGTAATTCACAGTACCAAATGATGCACCATCCTTGAATGGATCAAAACTGTTTCAACTAGATTGAACTATAACTGGCCCTACGCGTAGAGAGCTCCTTGGCATTTGTTAGATATTATTAGAATATAAAATTTGCGTGAAGATAGGTGGCAACTGCCACCTTATTCTTTCTATTATTGCTATTATTATACGTTGACAATACTGCCCAAACATGTTTGACCATAACTTAAAGGAGGTGATACTCACACCATATTTTTTGATGCATGCATTACAATTTGTGCAATACAATATTGTACGGTACAAACTGTAATGCACAGATTATGGTGCATGCATAAAAAAATGTAGTGTGAGTATCAATTACCATAACTTAATGTTCTTTACACCTTATTCAGTGAAGTTCACTTTCTTGAATGGTGCAAGCTGTAATGTCATGAATGTTTATACACCATATTAGTGGTAAGGAGGGTTAGCTAGGTTGTAGGATCGAAAATATTATTGTGTTTGATGATTCGGGTGGTCTTGGATGATCAAAATACATGTTAGCCATTAGAGAGAGAAAGTAGAGAGAGGGAGATTTCTTGGTAGAGACTTGGTTCACAAAAGTTGTAAGGTTGGATTGAAAGCACCACTTCCATGGATGGAAGGGTTATAGTCTGAACACAACGACCTCCTATCGGCTGTGGTGGGTATACAGATGGGTAAAACCGTCCTTCCTCCACGGTGTTACACTACGCTAAACTACACTAATAACTAACTAATAAACTGATAAATAACCAAACTAATGATATGTCTACGAGCTAACTTATGCTAGATAATATTTGGGGTGACCGACTCTTTACTATGGAATTTCCAATTCCTAAAAATCTCCCCCTAAGGGAGGTCACCCCATGTTTTACATTTCGAATCCTAGCATTCTATTCTTGACTTTGTTCTTGAGCTCGTAGACTTCAATTCTTCAATTCTGCCATCTTTGTGCTTAAGCGATTCTTCAAAGTCGCATTGATTTGTACTTTAAGTGGAGGCCTTTAAGCGATCCACATCTTTGATGATTTCGAGCTTTCATTGAGATCATCACCACGAGAAATCTCTATGGATCATCCATAGTTGTGTTGCTTTCATGTGATGTTGTGACTTTTGGACCGATATGCTCACACTTTCAGGATCATGACATCTTTCCATCGAGTTAGCGGAAGCCTTACTGGTTCATGATATTTGCGGCCGTGAAGCAAAATCATAGTATGAAATATCGAGATCCAGGTTATGTAGATATGCAACAGTCATGATTTCTTCAATTAAGTGAGGATGCTGTGAGCATGCGGCTTTGCATTGACTCCTCAATTCACGATCACCTGCAAAGCGTCAAATGTACTGCAAACAATAGTTAGCAATAACACACACGAAAGTGTCTTTGATCACTTTCGTTGAATTGAAATTACCGGCCCATGGTTCCCGTTGATCGTTAAGTCTTTACTTTTGTGATCGGTAGGATTCCTAAGAATCTCCGTGACGAGGTTTCGCAGTTGTTCTAGCTGTTCTCAAACCGGGACGTCTCAGAAAGACAACCGGAATGAGTGAACCCGGTAATTGAGATTCAGCGATTGATGAAAAATTGATTTGAAAACAATCGCGTTGAAGAAAGAGTTTTGCAATACGACGAAGGTTTTATGAGAAAGATCAATTTTCAATCATAAATACTTTGTATTGAGAAAATGAATACATTCGACGTGCTAGTGAAAAGAAGAGAGATTACATCAAATGGTTTTTCTAAAAGTATTTTTCAATCAGAGATACTTTTTGTGTTTGAAATGAATACACATTCGACGTGCTAGAAAAAGAAGGTTTGCACATCGAACGGTTTTTCCAAAAGTATTCGTCAATTCCAATCTTGGACCAAGGTTGATTCACGAGTGAATAAGCCCCATCGCTTCTATCCAGTTGTCACAAGCTTGATCTTTTGCAAGATCTCACATGTCACCCACCAAAAGCTTGTTTGATGTTGGCTCTAAAAGGATTTCCATCTTCATCGTGAATATGTTTTCATATCACTTTCGGATGTTCTGGCAATACCACAAGGATAATGCGTAGGACTCTCAATATATTCTTACTTTCCACATTGTGTGAAACAGAAAGTCTTCATTAATTTAGTGTCCTAATGAGATATTGTGGATGATCTCTTGGCTCTAGACTCAATTTTGAACATTTGGTTCCTATGATGGAGACTAGGGAGAGGGTCTCCTTCTTCAATATCAACAATCTCTAAGAGAAAGTCGATAGATAATGTCGGTTCCCCGTGAGAATGAAACAAGCCCTTTTAAGAGGAACTTGAGTAGCTTGGGAAGTTTAGTGCAGTGCGTCACTGGGTCCATGGCGTCTTGTCTTTAATACCCGAGTGTTACCTTGGTAACAACCATAGCATATGTATTGAACGGTTTCGCCTAAGGTTGAATTATTGGAGGGCTATTTCTTTTCACCCTTTTCACATTCATTTCTATTTCATTCTTCAACCCTTGATCTTACAGAGACTTCATAACTAGAACTTTGTTGGGTTTATTCCATTTTAGCTCTGTCTCAGTCCGCACTCTTCCCATTTCTCATTTTTCTCCTTTTTTCATCATACCTAAGGACTTCACACTATCTAGTGGATTGTCCTGGGTAGATCCTCTCGGTTCTGGCGGATGGTGGAACTAATACCTAACCTAACCATCCTTATAACACCATGCATAAAGTAAATTGGTTGGTCTTTTGGTATTGTTCATTTCTTCTCGAAACCAATTGAAAAATCATTTGGAAAAACAATCAATGTACTTGTGATCGAGATCAAAGCATTTTGTACCTTAATAGTTTTGATCATTTAGAAAACCTCCCCTCAACATGTGCATATGATTTAGAGATTGTTTAGCACATGGAGGCAAGAGGACTTTGAAATATTTTCTTTGATCACAATTTTCATAGAAAAAGCCATTTAATTTTCTTTGGTAAATTCTCCCCTCAATATGTGCATAGGATATTTGAAAACATTTTATCACATAGAGGAAAGAGTTCTTTTGAAACACATTCACAATCACACAAGCCATTAAGAAACCATTTGCTCCCCCTCAATATGTGCCCGAGATTCAAAAGCGTTGCTTTATATGAGAGAACTAACTTTTAATCAAATCGATCATCCTTTACCAAATTTCATAATTAAATCACAAATTCTCCCCCGATCAAACATATCAAACCCTTTGAGATTTTGGATCTCAAGTGATTTAATCAGGTTTAGAAAACATGGGAGAAAATGTGGCCTGGTTTAAATACTCATATTGGTTTTGGATAAATGCTCCTCCTCAACATGTGCATCATATATTGAAATCGTTTGGCACATGAAGGCAGGAGTGCCTTTGAAGGACTAAAACCAATTCCATTTAAACAGATAAGAGATTTAAATCACGATCTCTCCCCGGATCAAAAATATCAAATCATTTGAGATTTGTGATCCCATCTGATTTAAATCATTTAGAAAAGTTTGGGGAAAGTCGTGGCAAGATCTAATTTTGAAAATGATGATAGAGGATAACTTAGACATTAGAGATTGTTAGTGTCGAGGTATATGATGGTTTTTAAATTATCTTTAAGTAGAATAAAAAACAATTTCACAATCAAACAAGAACAGAAAAATTTCATTTTGTAAGATCTTTGAGTTTTAAAGAAAATCATACCATGACATAACATTAAATCTTTAAATCATCACTTATTATTGTACTAAGGACTTTTATGTGAAGAGATATTGTTTGAAAATATTTTAATTTAAATACTCTCCCCTCAATCGATGACGTGAGTCGATGATTGAGTGACTTAAGTTTTGATTAAATGAAGTCCGTTGATTTTCAAAATTGATTCCAATTAATTTTCAAAAACAATATTTTCCATTTTCAAAACAATTTAATCAAATTTTCAAAATTGTTTAAAAATGGTATCCTGCACAAAGATACATTAGTGGTTGAGAAGCTTTTGTTGTTGTTGTTGAGGGTTGGAAGAAAAACGTCTGCAAATGCAGTGAGACTTCTTCGTTGCATTATAATGCCAAGGAGGTCAAATTAAGCTCGCTTTCTTCATCATTAGAAGAAAACCATCTGTGATGGAGGACACCTCTTACGTTGCATTTATGCCAACTCTCCATAGAAGTCCAATTAAGCTTCGTTTCTTCATTTGTCAAACCAAGATATAGTTACCCTTTCCTTTCGGCATCCAATCATCTTCATTTGTGGGATCCGGATCGGGAACATTCTTATATACCAATATACCTATATACGTTAGTGAACACACATACAAATATATGGTGGTCGACATCAAACAAGACAATCGACTAATACAAGTCAATTCAACAAATCAATCAGTTCATATAAAGCATGGGAATTATGTGTTAATCAAACTCTAATCATCTAATCCTAACAATCATATCCTAAATTCCTAGTCCTTCGACATAGGCAAATATTATTTTTTAATTAAGCACATTAGGATAACTAAGAAAGCCCGTTAGATGATATAGATTTGAAAACATTCTCCCCTCAATCAATGACTTATTTTCTGAAAAGATTAAAAGCGCTGAGGTCATTGATTGAGTTTTCAATTTTTTACGAAACCTATGAAACTGATTAATTAAATAGCAACTCATTTACAACCATTTTTGAAAAACAACAAATATTTTCCTGAAGAATTTTAGACGGAAAAAATATTTGTGTAGGAACAGCAGTCTTTTTTTACGACATGCTTTCCTTGTTTTGTTTTAGGATAAGTGCACAAAATATTTGAAAATTGGTTTAGCGCAGCACTTTCTTTTCTTGAAAAACGGGTTGCTATCTGAAATAATAGCAAGCCATGGTTTAAGCACGGGTTACAGTCTCGAATAACTGTAAGCCATATTTTGAGACATGTTTTGGAAAAGAATATTTATACCTCCTGCTCGAACTTCATCTATGGTCCCGTGCTATTATTGAATGACATTTAAGACAGAGATGTTATCGATACCAGAAGACATGTCTTGAGAAAACATATTTTTGGTATTTTTTCAAATTTTTCTGATTTTTATGGATTTTTGAAGGTTTTATATTTTTCTATTTTGTTTTGCTGGTTTTATATTTTTGTATTTGGTTTTTTAAAAAATATATACAAAGATAGAGAAGATGATATAGTTAAAGAAGATGATGATCACAGTAGAGATAAGGATATCGGCGACCCGTTGTAGAAGATAGAAGTCATCATCTCTTAAACATTCACCACCAAAGCTTTCGAGGCTCTTGCATTGAAGAAAGAAATTGAACAATCAGAAAGTGAGACTTTGGACTTCCCCAACAAGAAATCCTATAGTGAGCGGATTCAAAGCTTTCTTTGCTTCCCTTAGCCAGGTGCACAAAGCACACCATTATCATCGAACTGATCTGCTCAGAATAATCATCGTGATTCATCGTTCTAGGTTATATCATCCAATAGAATAAGACAGCGTATCATCCCACATTTAAATAACTCTTCTCGATTTCATAACCGAAGTCGGCGTAGTCCATTCCAAAAGGTGTCAAGAGAGCAATTCCTCAAGTAGTTGAATTGATGCAGTCGGTCTCTTTGTATAATGCTCAAGAACTCTCTCGAATACACTTCATGAGGGGAATGAAGAACACCTTCCCATGTTCACATTTTTCTTCCCTGATGAGCGTGTATGAAGCTCAAGAACCCAAAGTACACCAATATCAAGAACTCTCCAATACACATCATAGGGTAATGAAGAACACCTCCCCTATGTTCACATCTTTTCACACTGATGAATGTATGAAGCTTAAGAATCCGAAGTACACACATTCCCAACGAGAGAATAACTGATAACACCTCCCTCATGTTACACATTTATCTCCCTTGAATATGTCGTAATTGTGTACCTCTTTTATCTATCTTGAAACTTTCTTTTACATCACTTCCCTATATGCGTTGGAATAATAACACAAAAGCCTTGATGAGTAAAACCTTGAGTTTCTCTGCGGTCATGACATTTGTTTTCCCGGGATATCTTCAATCACTTAGAAGTATTAAGTTCATCAAGTTTACTCGCCATGAGTCAAACCTTGAGTTTCTCTGCGGTAATAACATTTGTCTTCCCGGGATATCTTCAATCACTTAGAAGAATTAAGTTCATCAAGTTTACTCGCTTTGTGTTTAAATGTGTGTCTCCTTCCCCTTCTTTGGTTTTGACACCAAGTCAGCAACTCATTGTAAGCCCGTATACTAGAAACTTGATGAGAAGAACACTTGAACTCTTGTAGGAATCAACTTTTGAAGAAGCAGAATGAGCAAGTCTAATGGGGATTAAATCGGACATTTCCTCTCCCCAATTAGTGCTCTCCCTAAACCGACAATCTTGTTTGATAAGCCTTGATTAAGAAGAAGTCTTTAGATAATCAAATGCAACTCGTCTTTAGTCTTCTAACAGTAAGAAGAATGTAGAAGCGATGTAGACTCGACCTTCTTCAAGATTGTCGGTTGGGAATAGATAGTTAATCTTCAACTACTTAAAACAAAGAACATCACCAAAAATCATCAATCAACACATCTCTGCAAATCCTTAACTAAAATCCTCCCAATCAAACAAGAGAGAAAGATGTTCATCAAGGAAATCAGAATCAGGCATAGCGAACACACAAGATGGTAACACCAAACTACCAATCACATCAAAACAGAGATAGATTGTTCGGATCATCATGATGTATCATTGAAGCATGCTTTGGAAGCACTTTGTCGATAAACTCATCAATCCGAGTGAAGATGTCAACCAACGGCTCTTAGAAGCAAAACTCCATGTGAAGATGTCCCGATAAGAAGAAGCTCGGTTCTTACATAAGTTAGGAGCCGTAAGACCATAAATTCTCAGATGTCAATCAACCATGCAAAATTATCACACTTCTTCTCCCCTCAAGAATTGCATACGGAGATGCCATTCTTGATTAAATAAGTGAAAATAATCCAAATGGTCAATTCACTTCTCTCCCGTCAAATTAGCAGGATGATGTAGCCATCGTCATTATAGTTGAAAAGTGGAATCAGAAAACAATCAACAGATAGCCGGTTCACTTGATGACTTGAGCGCATGGAACAAGTATGAAGCATGTTGATGAGAATTGTCATTAGTGAAGATTTCTCTTCGAGAAGATAAAAGCATAGCGGCATTTCTTTTCTTTTCTTTAGAGTACGAGGCATGAACTGTTGTGTTCATACGTCATAAGAAGATTTCTCTTCTTTTCAAGATAAAGCGCCTGAGGCGTACACTTTTCTTTTCTTTAGAGTACGAGGCTTGAGCTGAAGTATTCAACGTCATAATCTCTCTTTTCATCTCTTTTGGCAAAACAAGTAATCATCACCATTATCATTCAAGAAGCTCTGTTTGTGGCAGCTAATGGAGAAAAACAGTATGATGAATTTGACCACAAGTAAACTACCCCGAACTTCGTGACTTAAACTTGCATATGTAATAAAAGCGGTGCCGATTTCCATAGCATCTCTAAGTACTCTATATACTCAACCAACCAACCATCAAGTATAAGACGTACATTACCTCTTGAAAATCCACAATTGAATGTGACACTGAGCACTACAACGTAACTCCTTAAAGTGATAGTTATTTTGTGGTGGTATGAGCCCAATTCCCCCAAGTGGTAAAAGAAAAGGTAAAAGTCACCCAACAATAACTAGATTTCCAAGTCTTCGTTTTTTATAATAAGCATGAACAAGGATCTTGAAGAATCTTCATCCATATCAGATACCTTCGGATACTAAGTACACGCCCGTGATAATTCACTTCAACCTCAAATAAATAATACTGAATTAACGTCGTTGTCACATCTTCTAAACTGCTCAAATCTAGCCTTCTTTGACATTTAAACGAACTTTGATAATGGTTTCATCCCGACCATGGTTTAATAGCATATAACCCCGTAAAACCATGTAATAACCAAACTACCATGACAAATATCCAAACACACATCCAATTCATGAAATACACCCTTTTATCCCATCTTCGAAGCAGAAACCGTAGTACCAGCATCAAGTAAGATCCAAAATTACACTTTCTGTTCTCCAAGATGGTTCCATCATTACGGGATTTTACAACTCTATGGTTTAAACCGAGAAATATTTTCTTTCGCGGGATTTTACAAAACCAAGAGTAAACCGTAAGATAGATCCGGAAATGCACTTTACAATTACCAGGATGTTTCCACTGTCACAGGATTTTGCAAGTCTATGATTTAAACCGAGAAATAGATTCTTTCGCGGGATTTTACAAAAACAAGACAAAACCGTAAACAATGTTAGCTTGAATATGTTATGACAACTTTGGTTTCAGTGAATATCTGTTTTAGGGGAACATGCAGCGGTTCATCAACGGTTCATTATCAACAATTATTTACCCAATTATTTACCCATATGTAGATAACTTCACAAACCATACTAAGTCAAGTAGTATAAACTCCTTTTCCCTGAAGGTTAACCGTAACACATCAAAGTACACGTTTCTCCCCCATGATGGTTTCAAACTTTCGGAAGCATCATAACGTGTATGACCATTTGCACGAGAAGTTCTTGTCATAAGCAAACATCTTGAAAAGAAAAAAAATCATGACTGACGCTGACGATTCTTAAAAAGATTTTGCTTAGACTGTGAAGTATCATTGACAATTTCTGGCGTCAAATATATCATGGGAATTGCTGAAATTGAACCTCCATTGATTCAACGGCTAATAGTGATGACCACATATGGAGATAACCCGATACGACTATCTTGAAAATGAAGTAAACATCCCAACTTTGTGACTTGCTGCTTGTTCTATTTTCTTGATCAATCCACAACAGCGTATGACACTGAGTACAACAACTTCCTTAAGTAATAGTTAAGCTCCAACAAGTTATCTTGAGACATGCAACCAACCAACCAACGTCTCTTAGATAAGGAAGATCACCCATGAAACGTTACTTTAATTTCGCGTCAATAATACCGTATAGAAACCCCGTAGTCATTTTTCACCTTTTCGCTCAAGCCGTGAATTTTGTAACCTCCGAGAAAATTTTACTAATCCAAAAAAATACACTCGCTTTTCCAATATTTAAAAGATTGTATTCCAAAGAAAATTTTGTAACACAAAAATTCTGATGGCAATCTTTTAATTCACTTAAATGCATCCACCTTAGTCCCAACTATTAAGCTTGAAATAATAGTCTAGGAAGATCATTTGGATAGCAGCCTAATTCAAACCCAATAATACTTCAACAATATCAGCCAGCCCAATTCCTACTTGATCCACTAATACCCTATAGAGTAAGGCAACAAAGGTCTAAGGTGTCAATTGGCCCAACGTGTCAATTAGCCCACTCAATATCAACGTGAATAGCCAAGCTCTATTATCAGATTCATGAGACAAAAAAAATGATTAACATAACCCAACCCTAATATCACGGATTATATAAAAGCCACATATCACACATACATGACCTAATCTCATTCTTAAAAAAAACGCCTCCCTCTTCACTCCTCACAAAACTGCTCCATCAAATCTCAATCACTCCTCAATTTCAAACGCATCTCACATATTCGAGTATGTCATAATCTTAATCCAAATCACAAACGCAACTCACAATCATCACATTAAGATGTTCCATTGTCTTCAGTCACTTCATCCGAAGACTTCAAGATCATTTGAAAGTGGTCTCGGGTAGGTCCATGTGTAATCGTTTTTGTATTGGTCTTGTGTTGTATAACGAAACACGAAAATGATTTTAACATACTTGTTATAAATCTTTTTCGAACTCAGTTTCGGATATTAATTCGAAGTAAAGCTTCAATAGGATCAATGATGTAATTTTTTCGTGTTTATGGTCCTTCAAAGGATTTGATAAGCATACGTATTACACGAAAAAAATTAAGCTGAGAGCGTTTTTAGTTTAATTCCGTTTAAAGATTGAGTCATGAGTCTAGTATAGATGTAGGTGATGGAGGATGAGATAGGTTTGGGATTTGTTGGTGAAGTTGGATAATTTGAGTCGAATCTGATGATATTGCATTGAGTCTTCATGTTTTTGAAAAAAAATCATGGACCACTGATGGTTTAAGTATCAGTTTTGGTATTTGGTAAATGGTTGTTGTGGTCAAGGTCATTCTTTCTTCATCTCTTCATTAAAGGCAAGTCGCTAGATTTAAGGATTACAACGACAAGTCGCTAGACCAATTAAGTAACAAGTCGCTAGCTCTGTTATTTGACTCAATAGTCAAACAACCATAAATCGCTACATTTTTTTCAAAACAAGTTGCTAGATGACTTAAGGACAAGTCGCTACACCTTTTGATTCAAGTCAAGTCGCTATACCAGCTTTAGAGTCAAGTCGCTAACAAATTCAGTGAATCTGGACACGACCAACTCGCTATGAAGAATAACCTAAGTCGCTAGCAAGACTTTTGACATTTTTCCGATGAGTTGTTTGTTTGGCACTTATGAGCAGCTAATGGTTCCCACACTTTCTCCGTTAGACTATTAGTATCTTTCTTTTTCTTTTTAATCAGAATGAATCTTAATTCTTGCGCTTGGCCTCGTAAGGAATCATACTTAAGTGCAGGGTCATTACACTTTGGAATTAGCCGTACATACATCTTTTTAAAGCTCTACAATTTTTATTGTACTCCATCCAAACTTGGGGTTTAACGGTTTATATCAGTGTTTTGTACCTTTGTAAATTAAAACCAAGCGGCTTTCCTTTGTAGCATATAATCCAAATCGTTTTTGAATCAGTATAATTTTGTTTTTGCCACTTTTGAGAGACTCAACATCGGAATGGTCAATTGTACATTTGGCAAGAGGTTTCAGGAAAGAGGAACATCAAAGATTTTAGAAATCGATCCTCTTCATTTGTCATGTGTATCATATCTATATGGACAATGTTTCTATAAATGTTGTGCTCCAACAGAGCCCAGCCGTATAATTAAGATGGTCCATTCTTGAGAAATTTGTTATGGATATCATCGTTTAAGTCTTTACTTTGGACCGTTTTAATGTCTTGACGCCAAAGCCTGCAACCCAAAAGGAGGAAGCCTGCATATTCAGGTTGGGCCTCAAGCCAGACCCATTAGATAGCAGTTATAGGCATAAACGGTTATTTAGAGTTTAGGTTTATAACGTTTCATCACAACGTTTACTTTTTGATTGAATCAGTGTGTCTTTTGAAGGCAACGATTCATCATATATATATATATATATATATATATATATATATATATATATATAGGGTAGGATTCTGTAATCAAAAGCAACCCATTCAATTTATATAATATCAGATTATGAGGGTTCAACAAATCTTCTTTATTTTTTCTTTTATCGATTCTTGTTTGAATGTTGTCATGAGTTATGTTTGATCATACGATACACGAAATCGAGAAGATTCAAGACCTGGAAACATTGGTATTAGAGCCGAAGGGGATCAAGCAACAACAACAATTCATGTATCTATCATCACTCAAGAATCAAACCAACCATGGATGCCAATTGAAGAAGAAAGATTAGAGACGGTGGATTTAACTGAGAAGAAGATGTTTTCAAGTGCTATTAAAGCACTAACAGGGTGCCAAAACTCGAACAAAATTATGTTCTTGAGATGATTACAAATTTCGTAGATGATGGCTAGGAGGAAACCTGCCCAAAGCGTCACCAATTTGATAGAGATGAACGAGTGATTGATTCCTACAAACTTTGTAGAAGAGGGCTAAAGGAACCTGCCCCGAAGTCACTATATCAAGACCTGAATCGGACCCTATGAAGATATAGAAGACATCAATTTTTTTTAAAGATTGAAGGCATCAAAGACAAAGATTGATGATTTCATCATCAACACATGAAGAAGAAAGAAACTTAGAAACTAGAAGAAGAAAGAAACTGAGAAGAACTTTTGGCATCTCAACATTAGGGGGGAACTGTTGGACCGTTTTAATCTCTTGACGCCAAAGCCTGCAACCCAAAAGGAAGAAGCCTGCATATTCAGGTTGGGCCTCAGGCCAGACCCATTAGATAGCAGTTATAGGCATAAACGGTTATTTAGAGTTTAGGTTTATAAAGTTTCATCACAACGTTTACTTTTTGATTGAATCAGTGTGTCTTTTGAAGGCAACGATTCATCATATATATATATATATATATATATATATATACATACATATATATATATATATATATATATATATATAGGGTATGATTCTGTAATCAAAAGCAACTCATTCAATTTATATAATATCATATTATGAGGGTTCAACAAATCTTCTTTATTTTTTCTTTTATCGATTCTTGTTTGAATTTTGTCATGAGTTATGTTTGATCATACACGATCCTGGAAATTAGAAGATTCAAGACCTGGAAACATTTAGGTATATGGTGTTTCTCTAGTGGGTTTCTACGACAGAAATAATAGTTTAGTTAGGTCATAAGGTTTATCTTTAACTTTCCTCGAAGATTAACATTTCTAGTTGGTCACGCTTTAATCCCTTTTCATCAAGCTATTTTTCTTTGAATCTTCAACCCTGTGTAGCTTATAATGTTTCATAGATATGTATGGTATGTCATGAACAATTGATGCCAACAACTGATACGTACGTTTTCTTGATGTTCAGTTAGGCGGTGTTTGAAGTTGACTTAATTGTCTTAATACAAAAAAGTTTTATTTTAAAAGTCATATGGAAGTCGTTTTACTTAATTAAAAAAGATAGCTAAAAATATATAGTGATAAAATGGAGGTTCTAGGAGTTAAGTCAACCTCTATTTAAACAGGACTTTGATAATTATTAGACAAACAAGTCTTAAGTGTAGTTACCAGTAAGACTTGTTATGGCAGATGAAGCCTCACCCTCACCATGTCCCGTCATGCGCCACCCCCTTTTGTGGACTTTCTCTCTCACGTGTGACAAAGGCAAACCAAGGGAGAAGTGGTAATGCTTCTCACCATTTATGTACTGAGGCAAAGTGAGTATTAGTATTGGGAGGTGATTTGCACACTTCATGAATTTATTGGAACACTAAAAAATATTACATCTTGACATTTATACCCTTGCAGGGGTGAATATAGGTAAAATGATCTAATGGTATATATGTCAGTATACAATATTTTTGAGTGTCCCAATCAACTAATGGAGTGTGCAAATCACCTCTCATTAGTATTACTATTTATTTGATTTATTTGATTTGTGAGAGTGTGTGTGAAGGATATTTATTAGGATACGTTTGTATAAAGTGGATATTTTTAATGGTGGTGAAAAGAGTGGTAATCATTGTGGCTAAAAAGTGAGGGAAGTAGTGATGTGCTGAATGATGATGTGATACTGATGTGGGGATGAGGGGTGTTGTCACCGTTTGGTCTAAGTCATGTCCACAGATTAGTGTGAACAAGTAGAGCACCCTCCACTACAACGATACAAACGATTTAAGTTAACAAGTATGCTGCATGTCAGATTCCTAAAAAATGATATAAATGTAATTGTAAAACACAAATCAATGTCAAATGTAACTATGATTTGAAAGTACGGGACCCCTTTTTTTTTCTCAATAAAGCGAACGTAAATGCAACTATGGTACATACATCAATTAGCACGTTTTCTGGATGATGGGTACAGTATGAGTCGATCATCTCCATTATTGTTCTAAATGTAATAAAGTGAAGCACGCTCAACCATGACGATATAAACTAGTTTGAATCGATAAGTATAACATTACAACTCTGACAATTGGTATAGATATGATGTATAGCACATATGAAAGTCACATGTAATTATAAAGTGAAAGTAAGAGACCCCTTTTAATTTTCTTCTCAATAATAAAGTGAATGTAAATGCTACTATAATACATACAAATCTCACATACATAACACATGGTCTAAGAAGTTCATGTTGACAGATCTTTTATTGTAGTTTATAGAGAATAAAGAAACAAGTTTATGTGCATGGACTTCTTATTAATGAATGAGAGTGGTGGACGATGGTGTGGCCTCGTTAACATTTTAACCAAATGGTTTGTGTCACAATGATATCCATGTTGTGTGAGAAGTTCTTCAATTAAATAGTTGTGGATACAAATTTTAAATAAGATATGTGAGATTGATTTGTGAATTGTGATGTATATATTATGAGATAGTTGCTGTTCAAAAAGAAAATAGGCAGTATAACCAATGGAACATACTTGAGGAAGATTATAGAAGTTAATGGTTTACTAAAAGCTGATGTGACATAACATAGCAATGTTACGATTTGGTAAATCCCGTAGCAATGAAGATAATTTAACAAGCACTCACTGAATAATGTGATACATAACAGTTGGCTATTATTAGTGGCTACAATATGCTTCATATACTATACATACTTCTTTTAGGAAACAATGATAACGATTATGCAAAAGATATTAACTTAAAGCTTTCAGTTGTCTCCAACTATGGACATAGACGCGTTAGGTTTTTCTATAAAAAAATGACCTATTGTTGCACTTTACCATACATGAAAGAATAATTTTATAACATAATGATTCAAATTTTTAAAAATTGATTATGGTTGTTTTTCTTGACTGACTAAAACATTAAAAAGCAAATAACACACAGTTTCAGTTTTTGATAGTAGTCCAAGTTGAGAAAAAGAGATCAATATTATCTATTGTCAATCAAGATGATGGATTCCTTGTAGAGTCGTTAGACTTATGAAATGGAAACACGAGGTGAAAGCGATCACACTGCTAGATATGTCATGGTCTCCGAATTGTAAAAAGCGACGGATCATTTAAAATAGTACAATGAAATAACGAGATATCGATGCTCAAATGACAAAATACTACCAAGAAAGTTGCACATAAAAGCAATAATATTCGAAGATTTGCTACTAATCCTAGATCAAGTGTACACATTTAAAAATGTTAACAGAACCAATGACTTCATTCCCAACCATACATATGGAAGTACATAAAGTAGTAGCATGTTGGTGGTTGGTGGTTAGAACTTCTTAATGAAATCATGAATGATAGCAGCACATTCTTGAGGTTTTTCCTGGTTTAGAAAATGACCAACACCTTCCATGACCACAATATCTTGAAGCAATGGTACATCTTTCTTGAATCCACCACCATGCACATACTCCTTTAACCCTGGTGTTGTGTAGACCATGTCCTCATCCCCGACTACATAAATCACTGGTAAATTCACTTGTGCTCCGGTCCATGGTGTTGTGAGCTCCCAATTCCTGCGTCGTCAAAGATAGTTAAGTTATCACACATAGTAATCGACACATGAATATATACTAGATCATATTTCTTTTGAACGGATATGCTAGATCATATTAACACCTTGAACATAGCTAGAGTTTTTTACAAGATGAGAAAAACAATAGGTCAACTCATTAGCTCTTTTGAGTCAAGTTAAGTTTACACTATACTGTGTGATCACATGCTAGCTACATCTCACAAAAGAATAACCTCTATACAAAAACACCTTATCCTCAACTTCATAACAAAGTGACTAAAATAAAGCTTTTATGCTAGGCTTATGGCTGTTTCAGCGAATTGTTATCTCACTCGTGGATCCTATATTAGTGTAAAAAATCAAGTCCTAAATGAATTGATTGGATTGTTAATCCTTTAAACTCATGAACTTGCAGATTCCTTGTAACTTTTCCCTAGCTTCTTGCTAGTTCTATTACAATTTCTTTTAAAAAACATGGTTAAGGGTGGTTTGATACGTTCGAACCTATGGCCCACATTAAGCCAACCATGACCCTGGCACGTAAGAACTCTCTCAAATTTATAGGTGACACGTATCAGGACGCACAGAATTATTAGCCAACCTGGCGTATCAAATTCCCAACATCTAACCTATGCCATTAATTGTTGTTAGAAAAATGATTTTTTTTTCGGGTCAAAGCTGGATAGTGACTAGATGGCCTTATACCCCATATCAGACTTGCCTTGGACCAAGAAAACCTGAGATCAAAGATACATGCCATCCTGGACTAGTAACTCACTTACATCCAACCTGATAATTTGTAAACTACATAAACTTAACAAGCGGCTATGGAAAAAGGATATGACAAGCTAGCTAATTGATTGAGAATACGTACAGATCCAAAGCACGATAATAATTCAAGCCACCAATGAAGCCTTTTTCATTAAACTTGTCAACGTTATACTTGATGTCGTCTTCAGATAACCAAGATGGCAATGGCAACGGTCCATTCAATGCTTTTAATCCAAAGGGATCCCCTTTAGGCAAACACGGTGGTCCTGGTGTCCTATCAGTTAGAATTTTCTTAAGTACTTCTGATGTTTCAAAGCTTTTTATCTCATCTTCCATAACTCCAACTTCCTGATAAACACAAACATAACATATTATAGAAAAAGAAACAATAATGTTTACTTTTGATATAAGCTGCCAATGCATGTTACATTAAAGTCACTTGCATGATACTGGTTTTCTTTATTTCTCTTCTTTAATGAGTTCATACCAATGACTTCATTGTTGGAGCAGTATGTACAAGTATCTACGCACAACTCATCCTTGTTTGCTTTCGATCAAATAGTTTATCGAGATGCATCTACTATCTCAATTCAATATATTAAATTCTAAGAGTGCCTTATTTGTCTTTCTGTATTCATCTTAATATTTGTATCTCCCAAAAATATTTCTAACAATGTCCGTCTAATGAGCCTAGAGACGCACCCAAGTTAATAATTGAGATGACTGAAACATATAATTGTATGGCTAAAATTGTATGACAATAATTCGTTGGTTTTGTGAAAGATTTGATCCGACCCCTTTAACAGTAAAATTAGACATGTTTTTAGTTATCTCCATAGTTTTTCATTAATTAATAAGTTATTAGGCAATTGAAAACAAGTTTAAGAAATGAGCAATAATATATCTAAAAAAATTTTACAAAATTATACTCATAAAATGACTTAGCATATGTAGTGAATGACCCACTCTTGTACTAACATTTGTCAACCTGACCTATGAACAACCTATCAATGTATCATGTTCATGTTCAATGAACATGAAAGGATTGTCAGATGAGGAGGGTAAAATATGGGATTATGTCATTGTAGTGCTTGTTTTAATGAATTCCGCGGTTCAAACTTTAATTTTGTTTTCATTTCACATGTAAACGGCCAAACAAAACTTTTTAGCTAATACATCTAAAACCAGATTTGCGTGAAGAGGTTGGCTGGAGTCATGGTGCGTGATATAGGGGGCTTATAGCTTATTTCGTTTTCGGCTTATGTTTCATAAGCTCACTTTTTGTGGCTTATTTAAAACTTTTGAGCTTATACAAGTTTATTATGACATGATAAGATTATATAACCCCATGTGTCCCAAAATAAGCCAAAAAGTTTTGGTTTATATAACATAAGCCGAAAACCAAATAACCTATAAGTGCGCTATGTAACAAACAAACACACCCTAAAATAAATGGGTAAACAAATGTAGTTTTTAGTGTTTAGCGAGTATATAGACTTAGATGTATGCGGCGTAATCGAGGTATCTTCATAACCGTTTTCAACCCTTCTTTTGCCGCCCTAAATGTGTGCCTAGTGAAAGGGTCGGAAACCACGCATTTGAAATCTTTCTTACAAAATCTGAAATTAATTAACTTTCTTTTTCAAAAGAACTTCATAATTACTCTCATCCATCAACCTTATCATAATAAATTAGAAAGGTACAACTGCACTTTTCGCCAGTAGAAAGAGATAGCGTGGTCGTCCCCCAAAATAAAACTAATACGTTTAAACATATTGAAATATATAATATTGATATGCTTTTTAATCAGTTTATTAATCTAACCCATCATTTGTACATATTTCGTTTGTCATCTGACTTAATATATCTTATAATAAAAACAAATTTAGAAAAAAAAAGGTATATCGTAACTTTTGCTAAAGGAACATGAAATCTGGCCTATATAAAGTATAAATATAAAGAGCATCACATTTTATAGACCACCAAAAATAGAAAATATCCTAACGAACATAACGTAATAAGATTACAAAGTGGTCTTTTTCGAGATATGAAACGATAGTAGAGAAAAAAACACCTGAAATCTGCACATGTAGTAATCTTCACCAAAGAACATTTTCATGGTTTCAATCGGCTTCATCTTAGGATGCCGAGGCCGGTATGGTACTGACATGCATGCATAGGCCCGCACTTTATCGGGCCTAAACATGCAAAGTACCACCAATCATGGCACCCCAATCATGTGCCACGAGAAAAACTGGCTCGCCACCCAGCGAGTCTATCAGTGACACTAGGTCCCCAACCACATGGAAACAAGTATAACTTGTTGCTGATGGTGGGGAATCAGTGTCACCGTAGGAGGTCTGGGGCTACGCAGTGATAGCCTTGGGCAGCCAGAGCTTGGATCTGGTGGCGCCAAGTATACCACAGTTCAGGGAAGCCATGAAGGAAAAGGACTGTTGGGCCTTCACCTTTTTCAGCAACATGCATGTTGATTCCATTCACTCTCACTGTTCTATGCTCGATACCATCCATGGCTGTAAGAAAAACTGGTCACTAGTGGGTGAAGTTTGGTTTCCTTTTATAAGGAACAGAGTTGGATTGTATGGAGAAAAGAATAATATGTGGATGGTGATATTATATATTGAGTAAAAATATATTTTTTTTCAGTAATCTAATACCGATGGTTTTTAGTTTTTATATATATAAAAAAAACTTAAGCTATCAGGAAGTTGGAACCGTTGAAATAGAGGTGAAAAATAATTAAATACACTCTTTATTATATTATTGGTGTATATTTTTAACGATTGTATCGACTTGTAACTAAATAAGTATCCGAAGTTTGCACCATGTAAAGATACTATTAACACAATAGGGGAAGTGTGGGTTGTCACTCTAAATGAATTGTAATTGAAGATACTTCTATAATTTGTCCCTTAAATAAATTAAAAAAAAAATGAAAATTTGTTCAAACATCTTTTTCTCCTCAATGGTAATCTCGTGACTTCATCCCTGATCACAAACAAAGCCTCCACCGCTAGAATGAGTAGAAATGAAGACAGATGATCCTCTTATGAAGCAAGGCTGGGAGGACTCATTGGCTACAAATATTCAAACCGGAACCGGAACCAAGAGACTCTTTGATCAGAATATCAGATGCAACAACCATAAAATTAATTAAGTTTTCATCTCCCTCACCCGTCAAAGGACAATGGTTTTTTGTTTTGCATCTTGGAGTTTAATTTAGATGTTGATTTATTGTATTTCGTGAGACACAAAGGGTGCTGGCTAGCAAGAAGCTAGTGACTTACATCCTTTTATTATAAGAAATTAAGAATTATTTAATCGATTTTTCGAGCCTTAAGAGTAAAAATGTCACCATTTTCCGCTTGTGCTTGTATGATGTGCAACTTGTTCCTCGTGTCTTTAAGGATGTTGTATTTTTTTTTTAATTTTTTTTTAGTTAATTACATAATTGGTCATTAAGGTTTACGGATCTTGCAGAGAATGACCTGTGTTTTTACACGGGTCATGTCCTCGTGGTATGCAAAAGTTACGAGATTGGTCCTTTAACCAATAATTTTGTTAGTTGACCGTTAAGTTGAAGGGTATTTTTGACTTTCTACATGTTTTGGCAAACCACAAGGACGATTTATGTAACTAAAAAAAAAACTTTTAAAAAAACGAAAACTGATTAAAAAAATACCAAAAACTGTTTAAAAAATAAAAATAAATAAACATTTAAAAAAAATATTTATTATACTTAAATTTGGGCTTATTTATAATGTAAGGGCTTAAAAAAAATTATTAAAACTTAAAAAAATTATCAAGCAGTTTTTATACGCTTAAAAAAATTTATACGCATTAAAAAAGTTTTTATACGCTTAAAATTTTAATTAATACTTAAAAACCTATTTAACAAAAATGGCGTATAAAACGCATTATAAGAGCGTATAAAATTGATAAAACGTATAAAAACTTATATAAGCGGACTAAAATTATAAAATAGACGAAAATATACAAAAATGTACAAAATAACGCATTAAAAAGTTTTTTTTTAACTATTAATAAATTTTTTTAACCCTCACGTTGTACATTAGCCAAAAAAAAATTTAAGCCCTCACGTTGTGAGGGCCTAATTTTTTTATTTTTCATTTTTTAAAAAGAGTTTTCATAGGCCCTCACATTATACATAAGTACAAATTTAAGTGTAATAAATATTTTTTTTAAACGTTTTTTTTTAAACAATTTTTTTTAATCAGTTTTTCGTTTTTTATTTTTTTTTGGTTAGTTTCATAAATCGTCCTTGTGGTTTGCCAAAACATGTGGAAAGTCAAAAATACCCTTCAACTTAACGGTCAACTAACATAATTCTTTAAAGCTGCCTGGGATATTATTGGAAGAGATGTTTGCAAAGCTATTAAAGAGTTCTTTGATACAAGTAAGTACGCTAGGAGAAGTAAACTCTACTCTCATCACTTTGGTCCCTAAAATGAATGCCCTAAAAAGTATCGACTTTAGGCCCATTGCATGTTGCAATGTGGTATACAAGTGTATTAGTAAGATCCTTACAAACAGGTTAAAGTGCTCCCTTTGTAAAGTCATTAGCCCTAATCAAAGTGCTTTTATCCCTGGCAGATAAATCATCGATAATATTCTTTTAACCCAAGAGTTGTTAAGAGGGTATGATTGGAAGAATGGTGCAAAAAGAATTGCTTGTAAGATAGACATTCAAAAGGCATATGACATTGTGAATTGGGATTTTCTAGAAAAAGTGCTTATTAAGTTTGGGTTCCACAGCAAAATGGTCCAATTGATCATGACTTGTGTAAGGATTGCAAGGTTTTCTATTTGTGTAAATGGGGATAGGCATGGATACTTCAAAGCTGGTAGGGGATTAAGACAAGGTGACCCCTTCTCACCCTATCTTTTCACTATTGTTATGGAGGTCTTTAACATCATTATGCAGCAAAAAATAAGTAAGTGCAGTCAGTTTAGATATCACTGGGGATGTAAAGAGCTGAAGATTTCTCACCTATGTTTTGCTGATGATCTGCTTGTTTTGTGCCATGGTGATGTGGCTTCTGTGAAAGTGGTTAAAGATGCTATGGAGTTATTCAGTCAAATATCTCGTCTTATTCCTAATCTGGGTAAAAGTACTATCTTCTTTGGAAATTTAAAGGACCAAGTCAAGAATGATATCTTATCAATTATGCCTTTTAAAGTTGGTAATTTTCCTGTCACTTACTTGGGAGTCCCCTTCATATCAAAGAAAATTGGTATTAATGAATGCAAATGCTTGGTGGACAAGGTCAGAAACAAGATTTTCAATTGGAAAAATAGGATGCTTACTTATGCAGGCAGAGTACAACTTATTGCAGCTGTTCTTTCTTTAATGCATGTATACTGGGCATTAGTATTCATCATTCCTAAAATGATTGTTAAAGAAATTGACAAAATTTTAAAAGGATTTTTATGGAGCCAAAGTGACAGTTCAAAAGGAAGGGCTAAAATCTCTTGGAAGCAAGTCTGCAAGCCTAAATCTCAGGGTGGTCTTGGTCTCAAGGATTTGGGAAAGTGGAATGAAGTTTTTATGTCAAAGCACTTATGGAATATTGCAAGTAATAAAGAGTCTATCTGGGTTAAATGGATCAATACTGTAAGGTTATAGGGTCAAAGTGTATGGGCAGTAAAAGTTGATCCTAACACCAGTTGTGGGTGGAAACAAATTCTAGCCTTAAGAGATACTATGAGACCTCACATTTTCAAAAAACTGGGAAATGGTAATTCTTCTTTTTTCTGGTATGATACATGGTGTGAGCAGGGCCCTTTAAGTGGAAAGTTTAATGTGGAGAATTCTATTCAAAATAAAGAAGAGTACAAAGTGAAAGTAAATGGAATGATTAGTGACAAGGGATGGAAGTGGCCTTTGTGGGCTAGAGATAATAGTATGTGTGAGATTGTGAAAATTCCTAGCCTAACAGAGGAGATAATGGACGATTACTATGTGGATAACAAATAAGGGTGAATGTGTTACTTACTCCATCAGAAAAGTTTGGCATGATATTAGAGATAATGATACAGAAACTATATGGCATGGTCTTATTTGGTTCTCACATTGCATTCCCAAACACTCCTTCATATTGTGGCTTGCTATCAATGGTAGGTTAGATATTGATGCAGGTATATAAGTGGTTCCCAAATAGTGATCTAAAGTGCTCCTTATGCAAGGCTTGCTCTGATAGCCACACTCATCTATTTTTTGACTGTCAATACTCAAGGAAAGTCTTGGAAAGTCTAATGGTTAGGTTGGATCAAGGTGATTTTGGATATGAATGGGAAAGTATTGTCATGAAAATGTGTTCTATGAGGTGCAACAACAACATCAGAAGTATTATGAGAAGGCGGTTTTGGTACGCTTGTGTCTATCACATTTGGCTAGAGAGAAATAAAAGGCTTTTCTTGATGTTCAAAAGAAATGGGAAGATCTGGTAAAGGTTATCACAAATGAGATTAGACTCAAAATGTCTAGTCTTAAAGTGAAGCATTCAATTCAGGTGTTGGACATGGCTAATAAATGGAAAGTTCAGATGAATATGCAGTTTGGAGAGGAGAATATGATTGAGGAAAACATTCACTGATATAGGCAGTTTGTGTCAATAAGCAGTTTGGATGTTTGGTCTCTTATAGGAGTAAATGGTTCTAAAGGAATGTCTGATCTTGGATTGGATATGCTGAGATTAAAGGAATTCAGCTGACAGAAAAGGTTTTTTTACCTTCCATTCAATTTTTATCTCTTTTAAAAATTGAATGTGATTTTAGTTCAACTCAGATGATGGCTCTGTATCTTGGGATACTCATTTGATCATTCTTGTGCTATCCTACTAAACTTTTTGTAGGCCTTTATTAGGTAACAAAGGGGTGTTTGGGACTGCATAGTTTATGATCTAATTGTGTAAACCATAAAGTGAGTTTCCATCTGAGAAGGGTAGTTGAACTGGTGTGACAATGTATGGTACTAGGAATTGTGAGGAGTGAAAGATGATCCTACATGGTCCTAGTGTGCATTGTCAAAAGGAGAAATGGTTGGTACTCACTGCAGGTGTGTGTTCCCAGGTGTGTGAAGCCATTGTAGTAAATGGAAATGTAGCTCACATGGTATAGCCCTTGCAAGGAGAGGTTATGGTTCCTAGTGAAGCCACTAATCTATCTTGTCATGATTATTGTGGTGGTAGGATGAATGATCATGATGAATAGATAAGGTGGAAATGTAGCTAGATGGTTAATTGGTGCTATAAAAGGTGAATTTGGTACTGCAGGTGTGTTTCAAAAGTTGATTGATTGATTTGCGAAGTATGGAAATTTGATGAAGCAAGGATGCATTTGTTTCGATCCGATTGTATTTGTTCCACTGTATTTCAATGTTGGTAGTATTGTTTTGTGTTAAAAGAGTTATAGGCTTGTCTATAGCTCTTATAGTTGTATGAGTTCTTTGTGTTTAGGGTGTGTTTGGCAAAAGTAGCAGGTGAGTACATGAGCTATGAGTCTTTGTGGCGAGGAGTTGTGAGTAGTAGCAATCACTCCACGCTCACACTGACTTCTTAAAAGAAGCATTGGAAAAATGAGCTTTCCTAAAAATAGCAAAGCTCACCGCTCTTTTGCCAACGAACAATAAAAATCAAAAGCTCATTGCATCGCCATCATAAAGCTCCAAAAAGCTGCACGCCAAACATAGCCTTAATAAAATATGTTCACCTTTTGCACCAAAAAACTAACAGAATTATTGGTCAAAGGACCAAACCCGTAACTTTTACATACCACGAGGACATGACCCATAAAAAAAACACAAGGACATTCTCTGCAAGATCCGGTAAACCTTAAGGACCAATTATGTAATTAACTCATTTTTTTAAAGGTTGAATGATATTAGAACTAAGGCTTCTAGAGGGAAGCTAAAAAAGGAACAGAGTACAAGAGAGGAAACAAAAGCAACAAGAAGACCTGACAACAAACGAAGGCACAAACCACGACTGGAAACATCAAAAGAACATCATGTAACAGAAAACAAATTAAAATGTCTCGAAATCCAAACGTCCCAGTTTGCAGCAGAAGACTTGAGACGAGCCGAGATCCAAGTCTTCGTGAGACTTTGTATAGCAGGAAAGATGTCTTCCTCCTTTATTTTAGAAGCCAAGTCCAAATCAGCATGAGTGATTCTATTTCTCCACTTCCAAATACTCCATAACGTACACTTTAAGACACCACACATGACTTTGTTCAAACGAGAACCGCCAATGAAGCCAATCCTGCCCAAGGCCAAATCCGCGACTAAGGATGTTGTATGACATCATAATTGGGCATCAAATCACTTTTTATTTCGGTGATAAATTCTTTTAGAATATCTTTAGAATAAATGGTCGGGAGGTCGACAATTAGGACCGTTATAGACAACCAATATTTACTAAGAATGGAAATGTTATGAGGACCTTGAATCCGAGAACACATCTTCGTCTCTTGCAATTCAGCCACGAAGAATATGAAGGATGTTTAAATTGGTGGAATGTACGTGTCAAATTTGAATGAATGTCTCGACTCTCTTTGGCGATATTAGCCTTACATATAATGATATAAAGCCAACCTCAAACCTTTTCATACCATCTTACGTTGTGGCCCAAACAACCGTTTGGCTCGCTTGGCGTTGTAGAAGCAAGTTCACTTTCACAAAGAAGATGCCAAAGATGAAAGTTCGGATATATGACGTTATTCTTTTCTTTTTTAACGGTGGAAATTTTAAAAACTCGTGCTAGTAAGAAGCTAGCATGGAAAGATCAAGAAAAGATTACATTTGAGTACAAAAACTATTCGAATTGTTATACCAATCAATCCAAGAAATACTACAACACTTGGCTCTATTTTTTATCCAAAAATAAGATTTTGCGATAATATCATCAATGATATTGATCGTATTAACCTTAACCGTGAAAAAAATAAGTAAATTCCGAGCCCTTCATATCTACTAGATAGCAAATAGAACCACAACATCGGAAAAAGAACTTGTTTTTGTTAGTTCATTAGGCCATATTGCATTATAACGGGCCTAGCCCGATTCTAGAATTCTCAATGCTCTCCTATTTATCGGTACATGTAATCTTTATTGACTCAATCAATCAATCAATATTGATACCTAATAACGAATATGGTATCAGGCCATTAATTACCACGCTCCTTTCCAAAACACTCACCTCCTTCCTCCCACACCTTCTTCCTCCCACCGCCATGTAATCTTTATTGTATCAATCGTTTTTCTTATATTGTGTTACTATTAAGTGCATTTAGTCACGTTAAGTTTGTCACTGATCATACATGATCGTTAATTCATACCTAAATATTCAAAAGTTCTCTCCTTCTCATATACGTTTGTTCGTGTAACCTGTTGCTCTTTCCATTGTTTCATTCGCACCTCTTAATAAATAGTAACCTTAGAATATCATGGATTGCCGATGCTTCGTACCACTCTCGGAGAAACTCTCCTCCACTCATCACCATCTCATTACACGATATACGGTTAAGTTACATCTTGACAATTGAAATTATGCCTCATGGGCATATTTTTTTGAACAACTTTATGGTGGCTATGAGGTTTTGAAATACATTCATGGCTTCCCTACTACTACCTCCGTGACCGTTCTCACACCGGAAGAGCTCAAGGTAGATAAAATAATCCTATCATGGCTTTTACCACTCTTTGGAACCTCTTCAAGCACGATCCGCCAAACATACATGGGATCTCATAACCGAGATTGTAAAAGACAACAAAGGGTCCCGCATTATTGCCTTGAAAGCGGAACTTTGGTCTATTAAACTCAGAGATATGAGCATCGATACATATTTTCTCAAAATTGAGTCGATTGCTACAATTCTTACGAGCCTTGGTTCGTCATTAGTATCGAAGATGTTGTTACTTTTACCCTTGAAGGCCTACCGGAGAAGTATGATAATTTTTGTAGCATTATACACCATCGGGAAACTTTTCCCGATCTCAAAACTACAAGGTCAATGCTTACCTCCTTACTCGTGGATTCTTCATCTTAGTCCCGTTGGTTCTCATGATGGACAAAGGTATCACACGTAATCCCTCTAACCCACAAGTTTAGCCTCGGAAACCATGTATTCATTTTGCCAAGGGTGCATGCCGTTTTGGGGTGGGGTGCAAATTCTTATATGATTCAAATATCAAACATAATATGCGTATGGGTACCTCTAATGACAATCTTGAGGAGATTATTGTTAAAGTATTGGGTAGACTTGGTATAGGTGGACAACATGTTACTAGCACAAACACCATGTCTCGACAATCAACAAATCCCATTACTAGTCCTCAAGATACTACACAAACACTCAACCATTTTACCACCCAAATCAAACCAACCCAAAAACGTCCACAGCACACCACCTTATGCCTCCACTAGGCTTCTCCACCCACGCCCATGTGCTCAAATCCAAAACTTACTCACCTTCACCACCACCTCGCTCTATCCAAAATTCAACTCAGCCCGGCTATGGTTACGGCCCACAACCCAACTACCTACACGTTCACCATTCGCAAACAGCCCCCCACCTCGGACCTACTTTCACTTTCGACTCCGGCCATCCGTCACACCGGGCAAGAAACTACATTACCTCATGCATTTGCCGTCGGACACTTCATGACCCGGACAAGCGCCTGGAATATGGACACAAAAGAGCCTACATTTAAATGCTTCCACTAATAGTCTTAGCATGTTTTTAATACGTGTATGTATAATGTATTCGTCCGTCTCGGTTGGTGATGCGTATTCTACTCCTGTCATCAATACGAGTCATAACATTTTGCCAACTCCTTCTCGATCTCTTCACCTTAATAGCATTCTTATTACCCAAAATATTGTAAAGAATTTGATATTTGTTCGTCAATTTATTCGTGATAATCAATGTCGTTGAATTTGACCAAATTGGTTTTTAGTCAAGGATTTCATGACGTGTCGTGCTTCTCGATGTGATAGCACAATAGATCTATATCCTATCATGGCTCCATGTCCTATTCCTCAAGCTCTTATTGTTAGTGAGCACACGTGGCATCAACGTCTTGGACATCCAGAAGGCGGTGCTACGTCGCATTGTTTCAAATAATTTCATTTCATGTAATAAAGAGAAGCCTCCTGTGCTCTGTCATGCTTGTCGACTTGTCAAACACGTTAGACTTCCTTTTCCCGATCTTTCGGGTTTCAAATATTATGTGTTATTTTTGGATCATTATTGGCACTTTGTTTGGGTTTATCCTTTAATTAACAAACCGACGCGTTCTAATCAATTTAAATTATTTCAGTCTTGATCCAGCAGTAAGCAGTCAAGCTAAATCACTCAAACGCCACTTGTGAATGGCGGACCGTAATCGACTTAAAAGCCAAGCACGAATGCAATTTAAGATCGAGGAATATAGTGTATTCTCGGGTCGTTAAGTCCCACGGAGGATGAATTGGTGTTAAAACAACTTCAGATGATAGAATGATCACTAAGGATAGTGATCAATAAGGTTTTGGATGGATAATTACCTAAAGAAAAGATCTACAAATTAAAGCGACTTAAATGCAAATTAAAAGAAATAAAAGATAAAAGATATTAAATAAACGCTATCACTATTTTTAAAGTCGATGAACGTTTATTTTATAAAACAAAATAACTTAAATAAACTATTTTAATTAAAACGTAAACCTAAATTATCTAAAAACGTTATTTAAAACGGAAACGAGCGTTACGTTTAAAAATTACGCTAGAGCGCAAGCAAAAACGTAAAATTTATGAAATAAAAGGCCTACGAATGTAAAACTAATTTTCTTACGTACTATAGGATAAAAGAAAATTTTAGAAAAAAGATTTATATTTTTTTGACTTTTATATTTTTTATTATGAATTAATTACTATAAAACACTAATTAAATGTTTAAAAATACTAAAACTTATTGGAAAAATCTGAAACTTTTTTATAAAATACTTATTACTAATACAAATTTATTAAAATTACAAAACTGGAAAAAGCTACTTAAAATAAGCTCGAAATAAGCTAAAACAAACGTATAAGCTAAACTGGAAAAGAGTACTTATATATATGATAGTGTAAGATATAAACGAAAAAGACCCAAGGGCGCAATGGCATACAGGTACCCACTATCACCCATATAAGGGAGAGGTCTCAGGTTCGACCCCTGCCTCTCCCTTTTTGTAAAACATTTTATTTTTGGAATTTTCTTTTTGCAAACTATTAAATACAAGAAAATAAGCAACTTTTATAACTTGAGCTTTTTACAAAAACGACTAATAAGCTCTGTATTGAGCTTATAATCTTAACAGTGGACTAGATTAAGGAAATAAGCATAAGCTTAAGCCAAATGGCTTATAAGCTACTGAATAAGCACTAGAAAACTGTAATAAGCTAGATAACTTATTTAAAAGCTATTTTACAACTGAAAAGCAATTTGAATTAGACATAAGCACCGATAAGCTGGAAATAAGCACTACTTAAGCGCGTTTTACACGGGGTATTCTTTAAGTTACTTGGTACCTTTAAGCTCTTGATTAAGCATCAATTAAGCTAGAAATTAAAAATAAGCACTTGGCTTAACAAGCTGGGCTGGTTGACTATCTAGAGAAACAAAACTTATGTAATCGGGACCATCGAAGAGCTTATGACAAGCTTAAGAAGAAGCTTATAATTCCTTTGGATGCATGTTTAAACGAGAAAATGGGACAACCAAAAGGTTGCACCCTATCTAATAAGCTAGAAAATAGAAAGCTAAGATTGGGTCATCAAGTTGGCTAGGTTGGCTACCTAAAGAACTAAGGTACATAAGCTAAAGCTCATGAGCTTTTACAAGCTCATAAAATCAGCTATCTCGGCACGGACAGATTTAGACAAGGGGTCCAAAAGAAGCTACAAAATAAGCTATTAATAAGCTGAGTTTATGAAAGCTAGTATTTTTATAATTTTATTGAGCAGTTAAATATTGAAATCCCAAAAGGGCATAAGCTAAATCCTAATATCTTATCCTATATAAAATTATTCATTTTATTCAAAACCACTTATTCGAAATTTTGACTTTTATGAAAACTACATATGTTGACTTTGGTGAGATTTGAACTGAATCTATGGACTGAATAAGATGTATTAAGCTGATATGAGATGAACTTAGGCTATAGTAACAAGCTATAAGCTTCTGTGATGATTCTTGCAACTCCAAATCCCAACGTGAACTGTCAAAGGCAATTATATGAGATTTTGACTTTTATTCACATAAGGACTAATTTAAATGGCTTGACTGAGTTATTAGACTCTAGTGTGACATGTATCAACAACAAACAATAACACAGTGGCCTATAAAACTGAACAAAACCAAACATCCCTTATTAAAACTGTTTTGAGGTATTAAGCAATGAAACATCTTTTTAAACCAAGGGACCTAGTAATTAGCTTATATTAACTGTAATGAGACAATATTAAGACAGGATTAACAAGTTTTAACTACTTGAACTAAGAAATGCAATATTTAAGAAAATGGCTTACAAACTGAGATCATGCACAAGAACGAACCGTGGATGAAATCACATCCTATGGCTTCCCAAGAAGCATCTAACCTGTGGCAATCCATGAGCAACCCTGCTCCAAGCTTTCATCAGGTTTCACCATTGATTTTTATTTTTTTCTTTATTTTCTTGATATTTTTGTGAATTTTTGGTTTTGGCTACTAAACTGCTTTTAAGGTATCTAAAAGCTTGAATAAGCTTTATAAGGAGCTTATGTGAGCTTCTGAGTCCAAACTAACAACTACTAACAACATTTAATGTAATATGAGATTCCTTTGAAATTTGAAAATTCACAAACTGAGATTGGAACTTGAATACTGAAATTGATTATTGCAAAAGTTTCAAAATACACTGAGAATACTTAATAAAGTGCTTGAGAGCTAAGAAATACACTGGAAATAGAAAATTAACTAAAACGACATTTTCTACACTAAATTACACTACTTGCTTTCTTCTCTCGCTTTTTCTCAGATTTATTGACTTGAAACATCTCTTGTCGACCTCCTCGAGTTAATCCCATCACATCTTGACCATTGGATTAAGCGGATCATTGATTTGCCATTTGTCACTTTTGGCCAAAATTCCAACAGCGTGTTTTTCTCATTAATTGGCTTTGGTTTGATATGGAGGTGGAGGGGGGAGGTAATCAAGTGGTGTAACATTTGGAAATGTTGAAAATGAGGAAAAACCAACACGGTTTTGGCTAAACCGATTAATGGTGAAGAGGGTGAGCGATGTCGCAGCGGTTTTATTTGATTTAAAACTGGTGGGGTTTTGGGCTTGGGTGTTGGGCTAGCCGGGTAAAGATTGGGTTGGTGGACTTGGATAACATATAGGTCCGTTTGGTTTGTATATTAATATAAGCCCAAGGACCTCTTTTGTAATCGCCTAACTTGAGGGATCTGATTTATCATCTTTCCAAACTTCTTTGAGGGACCAAACCTGCCATTAAACAATTACACAAGGACCAAAAGTATATAATTTACTATTTTAAAACTTTAAGGACCTAATATGTAATTTTTGGATTTTTAGGGACTAAAGGTGTAAATTCTCAAAAGTTTATCATAAGGACCAATTATGTCATTTATAAATAGTACAAGGTTTATTTTTGATAAATTTCACTTTTAAAATTCACCAAGGACTATATTTGACATTTTTCAAAGTTGAAGGACTAAAGTTGTAAATTTGTGATTTTTAAACTTAGAAGGGTTTGTTTTGACAACTTTTGAATCCTATGGACCTTAAATGACTTTTTACAAGTTTTTGAATTTCTAGGGACTAATTTTGACAACTTTTGTAATTTGGGGGACTAAAACTGCCAATTATGCAAACTTGATACGTTTTTCACCAGATTTTGATGTTTTTGCATTTAAAACATATAAAACACTTGTTTGTGATATTTTTATCATTTTGAAGCATTTCTGAGTGTTTTCAGATGTTTTTGGCATTCTAAACAGATAAAATGATGAGAGTATTTAGACACTCATCAATCCCCCACACTAAGATATTGCTAGTCCCTAGCAATCTTTTGAGAAAACATAATGGATTTGAAACTCTTTACCAAAAGCCATTACTCGGAGTAGCCAAATGTTTCAGATCAAGTAAGAACCATGGTACACCGATAACCATGTGATTTTGAGCAAACCACCGGCTTTCAACGGATTTGATTTTGTCTTTACCGGAAGCCGTGTTTACCCATACGGACTAGCCAACTCTTAGATAAATTATCAATATTATCTTTGGTGGGCTGATTACCAATTATGGATTTTCCACCGCCTTTACCACAAGCCATAACCTTGCGGGCTAGCCAACTCTTCACTTTTTAGGATATGGTGAGTTGAAAACCATACAATTTTGGGCAAATTGCAAGCCATAAACGGATTTGAGAAATCTTTACAAAGAGCCGTTTGCTCTGGATTAGCCAATCCTTATGTGGGTTAGACATGGTGGACTGATTACCATTTGTTGTGTTTAGTACATAGTACTTCCACTAAATAAAAAATTTTAAAAATTTGGCCATTTTAGGGAAAAAGGGACTAAAGGGTACATTTATGATCAAATTCGCTGTAATTTCCCCACACTTAGAAATGAATATTGTCCTCAATATTCAAAGTGTGAAAACACAACAATTATTCTCTTTTTAATATTTACAATTTTCATTCATTTTTTTTTTTTTTTTTCATTTTTTAAGGTTTATATACAATGGGCAACTCCCACACTAGGGTGGTACACGGTGAAAACCCATGTTTTAGCTATTTTGATTACCGAAGTCGCTAGCTTGACTCGACCCGAATTAATTTGTTCATGGGGAAGTAAGTGGAAGAGACAATCTCCATCGGACTTTCATTCAAGATGTTTGGATAAACATTGAAGTCCGTGAAAGTTCCACACCGATGAGATCTGACATGGACCGGCTCACAAATGGTACATGGAAATGCACAGGTCAAAGATAATGTCTTCATTCGAAGGAGTGAAGAACGAGGGAGAAACCACGGGATATATGAAAAGAGAAAGAAAGTCATGATAAAGATCATGATTAACTCATCATCACTCACAGGGGAATTCATGGTTTCATGAATTTCATCTTTTAAGCTCAATTGGTCTAGACATATCCCGGGTATGTCTAGATCAAAATAGAAGTTATCATACTCCGGTAGAGATATGATATGAGTGAGTTCACAGGAGAACTCCTCAAAGGAGAATGATTCATATTCGGGATTGATTTGAGTGAGTTCACTGGGAACTCCTCAAAAGTGAATGATTCATAATCGGGGAGAGAATTATGAGAATGAGAAGTGGTAATACTACTAATCTTCTCTCCCATATGATCAAAATGGAACGTTTGCAATTCCGGAATAGAATCATCGAAGAAAAGTTTACTATCCTCAAAGGGGATAGGATATGAAGTAGGCTTTTCATTAAAAGCCTCGATTCTAGAAATTAGAAGATTAACATTCATCACTTGTAAGACGAAGAGCTTCGTCTTGGATTATTTCTTCATCATTCTCTTTCCTAGTGACAAGCTCAGAAGGTAATTCCCCCACATAACTTATGTCTCCACAAGATAAAGAATGGTCCTCATCAGAATCAGAGAACACACATACAAATATATGGTGGTCAACATCAGCCAAACAGCAATCGACTAATACAAGTCAATTCAACAAATCAATCAGTTCGTATAAAGCATGGGAATTATGTGTTAATCAAACTCTAATCATCTAATCCTAACAATCATATCCTAAATTCCTAGTCCTTCGATATAGGCAAATATCAATTTTTAATTAAGCACGATAGGATAACTAAGAAAGCCCGTTAGATGATATAGATTTGAAAACATTCTCCCCCTCAATCAATGACTTATTTTCTGAAAAGATTAAAAGCGCTGGGGTCATTGATTGAGTTTTCAATTTTTTACGAAACCTATGAAACTGATTAATTAAATAGCAACTCATTTACAACCATTTTTGAAAAACAACAAATATTTTCCTGAAGAATTTTAGACGGAAAAAATATTTGTGTAGGAACAGCAGTCTTTTTTTACGACATGCTTTCCTTGTTTTGTTTTAGGATAAGTGCACAAAATATTTGAAAATTGGTTTAGCGCAGCACTTTCTTTTCTTGAAAAACGGGTTGCTATCTGAAATAATAGCAAGCCATGGTTTTAAACACGGTTCTGATCAAACCGCGTAAGCAGTAAGCCATATTTTGAGACATGTTTTGGAAAAGAATATTTATACCTCCCTTCGAACTTCATCTATGGTCCGTGCCATTATTGAATGACATTTCTAAGACCTGAGATGTTATCGATACCGAAGACATGTCTTGAGAAAACATATTTTTGGTATTTTTCAAATTTTTCTGATTTTTATGGATTTTTGAAGGTTTTATATTTTTCTATTTTGTTTCTTTGGTTTTATATTTTTGTATTTGGTTTTTAAAAATATATACAAAGATAGAGAAGATGATATAGTTAAAGAAGATGATGATACGAAAATGCGAGATAAGGATATCGAACAGCCCGTTGTAGAAGATAGAAGTCATCATCTCTTAAACATTCACCACCAAAGCTTCCCAGGCTCTTGCATTGAAGAAAGAAATTGAACCATCTGAAAGTGAGACTTTGGCGACTTCCCCAAACCGAAAATCCTATAGTGGCATTCAAAGCTTTCTTTGAAGCTTCCCTTAGCCAGGTGCACAAAGAAGCACACCATTATCATCGAACTTGCTGATCCTTTTAAGAATAATCATCGTGATTCATCGTTCTAGGTTATATCATCCAATAGAATAACAGCAACGTATCATCCCACATTTAAATAACTCTTCTCAGATTTCATAACCACTGAAGTCTGACGTAGTCCATTCCAAAAGGTGTCAAGAGAGCAATTCCTCCAAGTAGTTGAATTGATGCGTCGTCTCTTTGTATAATGCTCAAGAACTCCTCAATACACTTCATGAGGGGAATGAAGAACACCTTCCCATGTTCACATTTTTCTTCCCTGATGAACGTGTATGAAGCTCAAGAACCCGAAGTACACCAATATCCAAGAACTCTCCCGAATACACATCATAGGGTAATGAAGAACACCTCCCCTATGTTCACATCTTTCGTCCCCGATGAATGTGTATGAAGCTTAAGAATCCAGTACACATTCCCAACGAGAGAATAACTGATAACACCTCCCTCATGTTACACATTTATCTCCCCTGAATATGTCGTACTTGTGTACCTCTTTTATCTTCAGAAACTTTCTTTTACATCACTTCCCCTATGTCGTTGGAATAATAACACTAAAAGCCTTGATGAGTAAAACCTTGAGTTTCTCTGCGGTCATGACATTTGTTTTCCCGGGATATCTTCAATCACTTAGAAGTATTAAGTTCATCAAGTTTACTCGCCATGAGTCAAACCTTGAGTTTCTCTGTGGTAATAACATTTGTCTTCCTGGGATATCTTCAATAACTTAGAAGAATTAAGTTCATCAAGTTTACTCGCTTTGTGTTTAGATGTGTGTCTCCTTCTCCCTTGCTGGTTTTGACACTTCAGAATCAGCAACTCATTGTAAGCCCGTATACTAGAAACTTGATGAGAAGAACACTTGAACTCTTGTAGGAATCAACTTGCTGAAGAAACAGAATGAGCAAGTCTAATTGGGGATTAAATCAGACATTTCACCCTCCCCCAATTAGTGCTCTCCCCTAAACCGACAATCTGTTTGATAAATGCCCAGATTAAGAAGAAGTCTTTAGATAATCAAATGCAACTCGTCTTTAGTCTTCTAACATGTAGTAGAGAATGTAGAACCTATCAGAGGCTTCGACCTTCTTCAAGATTGTCCAGTTGGGGAATAGATAGTTAGCATCTTCAACTCACCAAAAACAAGAACATCACCAAAAATCATCCCAATCAACTTACATCTTGCAAATCCCCTTAACTAAAATCCCTCCCAATCAAACAAGAACAGAAGATGTTCATCAAGGAAATCAACAATCCGCACTGAACACACAAGATGGTAACACCAAACTACCAATCACATCAAACAAGAACAGATAGATTGTTCGGAATAATCATGTTGATGTATGAAGCATTAATAAGCTGGAAGCACTTTGTCGATAAACTCATCAATCCGAGTGAAGATGTCAACCAACGGCTCTTAGAAGCAAAACTCCATGTGAAGATGTCCCGATAAGAAGAAGCTCGGTTCTTACATGAGTTAGAGCGTAAGACCATAAATTCTCGGATGTCAATCAACCATGCGAGAATTATCACACTTCTTCTCCCTCAAGAATTGCATACGGAGATGCCATTCTTGATTAAACAAGTGAAAATAATCCAAATGTAGTCAATTCACACTTCTCTCCGTAAAATTAGTACGGGATGTCGCCATCGTCATTATAGTTGAGAAAGTGGAATCGAAAACAATCAACGAGAGTCTAGCGGTTCACTTGATGACTTGAGCGCATGGAACAAGTATGAAGCATCTTGATGAGAATTGTCATTAGTGAGAAGATTTCTCTTCGGAAGATAAAGCGAAACGCTACACTTTTCTTTTCTTTAGAGTACGAGGCATGAAGCTATTTGTGTTCACGTCATAAGAAGATTTCTCTTCTTTCCAAGATAAAGCGCACTGAGACGTACACTTTTCTTTTCTTTAGAGTACGAGGCTTGAACTGAAGTATTCAAACGTCATAATCTCTCTCTTTTCATCATCTCTTTTGGCAAAACAAGTAATCATCACCATTATCATTCAGTAGGCTCTTTGTTGTGACAGCTAATGGAGAAAACCCAATATGATGAATTTGACCTTGAAGTAAACTACCCGAACTCGTGACTTAAACTTGCACATATGTAATAAAAGCGGTGCCGATTTCCATTAGCATCTCTAAGTACTCTCTATGTACTCTATACTCTTCAACCAACCAACCATCAAGTATAAGACGTACATTACCTCTTGAAAATCCATAATTGAATGTGACACTGAGCACTACAACGTAACTCCTTAAAGTGATAGTTATTTTGTGGTGGTATGAGCCCAATTCCCCCAAGTGGTAAAAGAAAAGGTAAAAGTCACCCAACAATAACTAGATTTCCAAGTCTTCGTTTTTTATAATAAGCATGAACAAGGATCTTGAAGAATCTTCATCCATCCATCCCCGATACCTTCAGATACTAAGTACACTCGCCCGTGATAATTCACTTCAACCTCAAATAAATAATACTGAATTAACGTCGTTGTCACATCTTCTAAACTGCTCAAATCTAGCCTTCTTTGACATTTAAACGAACTTTGATAATGGTTTCATCCCGACCATGGTTTAATAGCATATAACCCCGTAAAACCATGTAATAACCAAACTACCATGACAAATATCCAAACACACATCCAATTCATGAAATACACCCTTTTATCCCATCTTCGAAGCAGAAACCGTAGTACCAGCATCAAGTAAGATCCAAAATTACACTTTCTGTTCTCCAAGATGGTTCCATCATTACGGGATTTTACAACTCTATGGTTTAAACCGAGAAATATTTTCTTTCGCGGGATTTTACAAAACCAAGAGTAAACCGTAAGATAGATCCGAAAATGCACTTTACAATTACCGTGATGTTTCCACGTCCGCCACGATTTTGCAAGTCTATGATTTAAACCGAGAAATAGATTCTTTCGCGGGATTTTACAAAAACAAGACAAAACTGTAAACAATGTCAGCTTGAATATGTTATGACAACTTTGGTTTCAGTGAATATCTGTTTTAGGGGAACATGCAGCGGTTCATCAACGGTTCATTATCAACAATTATTTACCCAATTATTTACCCATATGTAGATAACTTCACAAACCATACTAAGTCAAGTAGTATAAACTCCTTTTCCCTGAAGGTTAACCGTAACACATCAAAGTACACGTTTCTCCCCCATGATGGTTTCAAACTTTCGGAAGCATCATAACGTGTATGACCATTTGCACGAGAAGTTCTTGTCATAAGCAAACATCTTGAAAAGAAAAAAAATCATGACTGACGCTGACGATTCTTAAAAAGATTTTGCTTAGACTGTGAAGTATCATTGACAATTTCTGGCGTCAAATATATCATGGGAATTGCTGAAATTGAACCTCCATTGATTCAACGGCTAATAGTGATGACCACATATGGAGATAACCCGATACGACTATCTTGAAAATGAAGTAAACATCCCAACTTTGTGACTTGCTGCTTGTTCTATTTTCTTGATCAATCCACAACAGCGTATGACACTGAGTACAACAACTTCCTTAAGTAATAGTTAAGCTCCAACAAGTTATCTTGAGACATGCAACCAACCAACCAACGTCTCTTAGATAAGGAAGATCACCCATGAAACGTTACTTTAATTTCGCGTCAATAATACCGTATAGAAACCCCGTAGTCATTTTTCACCTTTTCGCTCAAGCCGTGAATTTTGTAACCTCCGAGAAAATTTTACTAATCCAAAAAAAAATACCGCTCAGTTTTCCAATATTTAAAAGATTGTATTCCAAAGAAAATTTTGTAACACAAAAATTCTGATGGCAATCTTTTAATTCACTTAAATGCATCCACCTTAGTCCCAACTATTAAGCTTGAAATAATAGTCTAGAAAGATCATTTGGATAGCAGCCTAATTCAAACCCAATAATACTTCAACAATATCAGCCAGCCCAATTCCTACTTGATCCACTAATACCCTATAGAGTAAGGCAACAAAGGTCTAAGGTGTCAATTGGCCCAACGTGTCAATTAGCCCACTCAATATCAACGTGAATAGCCAAGCTCTATTATCAGATTCATGAGACAAAAAAAATGATTAACATAACCCAACCCTAATATCACGGATTATATAAAAGCCACATATCACACATACATGACCTAATCTCATTCTTAAAAAAAACGCCTCCCTCTTCACTCCTCACAAAACTGCTCCATCAAATCTCAATCACTCCTCAATTTCAAACGCATCTCACATATTCGAGTATGTCATAATCTTAATCCAAATCACAAACGCAACTCACAATCATCACATTAAGATGTTCCATTGTCTTCAGTCACTTCATCCGAAGACTTCAAGATCATTTGAAAGTGGTCTCGGGTAGGTCCATGTGTAATCGTTTTTGTATTGGTCTTGTGTTGTATAACGAAACACGAAAATGATTTTAACATACTTGTTATAAATCTTTTTCGAACTCAGTTTCGGATATTAATTCGAAGTAAAGCTTCAATAGGATCAATGATGTAATTTTTTCGTGTTTATGGTCCTTCAAAGGATTTGATAAGCATACGTATTACACGAAAAAAATTAAGCTGAGAGCTTTTTTAGTTTAATTCCGTTTAAAGATTGAGTCATGAGTCTAGTATAGATGTAGGTGATGGAGGATGAGATAGGTTTGGGATTTGTTGGTGAAGTTGGATAATTTGAGTCGAATCTGATGATATTGCATTGAGTCTTCATGTTTTTGAAAAAAAATCATGGACCACTGATGGTTTAAGTATCAGTTTTGGTATTTGGTAAATGGTTGTTGTGGTCAAGGTCATTCTTTCTTCATCTCTTCATTAAAGGCAAGTCGCTAGATTTAAGGATTACAACGACAAGTCGCTAGACCAATTAAGTAACAAGTCGCTAGCTCTGTTATTTGACTCAATAGTCAAACAACCATAAATCGCTACATTTTTTTCAAAACAAGTTGCTAGATGACTTAAGGACAAGTCGCTACACCTTTTGATTCAAGTCAAGTCGCTATACCAGCTTTAGAGTCAAGTCGCTAACAAATTCAGTGAATCTGGACACGACCAACTCGCTATGAAGAATAACTGCAAGTCGCTAGCAAGACTTTTGACATTTTTCCGATGAGTTTTCCGGTCAAATTCCGACTAAGTTCATGTAACCCAGAAAAACTTGCATAAAAAATGCATCTTTTAAACCCATTTTGACCAGTGTTTGGACCATAAAAATCTTACCATATGACCACTGACTTCACTTTTGGTACGTAAAACATCGTCACACAAAAAAAATGATGAAATTAACATGTCTCTTTGGACCACACAATATGACCAAGACATAAATGTATACATGAATAGACTAAGAGACATCTTTGACCAAAAGAGGAATACAGAATACATAAACCAAGTAATAACCACATGACAGTTTACTCAAGATATTTTGACCATTGAAAACAGGTACAAAAACAGTATGAGACAAGATTCAAAAAGCACCAAAAATCATCAAAACAACATAACCTTGGCTCTGGTACCATTTGTAGGATCGAAAATATTATTGTGTTTGATGATTCGGGTGGTCTTGGATGATCAAAATACATGTTAGCCATTAGAGAGAGAAAGTAGAGAGAGGGAGATTTCTAGGTAGAGACTTGGTTCACAAAAGTTGTAAGGTTAGATTGAAAGCTCCACCCCTTCCATGGATGGAAGGGGTATTTATAGTTACAGATACAACGACCTCCATCCACTGTGGATCGTATACGCGGGTAAAGAAGCCGTCCTTCCTCCACGGTGTTACACTACACTAAACTACACTAATAACTAACTAATAAACTGATAAATAACGTAACTAATGATATGTCTACGAGCTAACTTATGCTAGATAATATTTGGGGTGACCGACACTTTACTTATGGAATTTCCAATTCCTAACATAGGTGTTGTTTGTTTGGCACTTATGAGCAGCTAATGGTTCCCACACTTTCTCCGTTAGACTATTAGTATCTTTCTTTTTCTTTTTAATCAGAATGAATCTTAATTCTTGCGCTTGGCCTCGTAAGGAATCATACTTAAGTGCAGGGTCATTACACTTTGGAATTAGCCGTACATACATCTTTTTAAAGCTCTACAATTTTTATTGTACTCCATCCAAACTTGGGGTTTAACGGTTTATATCAGTGTTTTGTACCTTTGTAAATTAAAACCAAGCGGCTTTCCTTTGTAGCATATAATCCAAATCGTTTTTGAATCAGTATAATTTTGTTTTTGCCACTTTTGAGAGACTCAACATCGGAATGGTCAATGGTACATTTGGCAAGAGGTTTTGAAAGAGGAACATCAAAGATTTTAGAAATCGATCCTCTTCATTTGTCATGTGTATCATATCTATATGGACAATGTTTCTATAAATGTTGTGCTCCAAGATTACCAGTATAATTAAGATGGTCCATTCTTGAGAAATTTGTTATGGATATCATCGTTTAAGTCTTTACTTTGGACCGTTTAATGTCTTGGACGCCAAAGCACGCAACCCAAAGGAGGAAGCAGATATTCGTTGGGCCCGCACCATTAGATAGCAGTTATAGGCATAAACGGTTATTTAGAGTTTAGGTTTATAACGTTTCATCACAACGTTTACTTTTTGATTGAATCAGTGTGTCTTTTGAAGGCAACGATTCATCATATATATATATATATAGGGTAGGATTCTGTAATCAAAAGCAACCCATTCAATTTATATAATATCAGATTATGAGGGTTCAACAAATCTTCTTTATTTTTTCTTTTATCGATTCTTGTTTGAATGTTGTCATGAGTTATGTTTGATCATACACGATCCTGGAAATCAGAAGATTCAAGACCTGGAAACATTGGTATTAGAGCCGAAGGGGATCAAGCAACAACAACAATTCATGTATCTATCATCACTCAAGAATCAAACCAACCATGGATGCCAATTGAAGAAGAAAGATTAGAGACGGTGGATTTAACTGAGAAGAAGATGTTTTCAAGTGCTATTAAAGCACTAACAGGGTGCCAAAACTCGAACAAAATTATGTTCTTGAGATGATTACAAATTTCGTAGATGATGGCTAGGAGGAAACCTGCCCAAAGCGTCACCAATTTGATAGAGATGAACGAGTGATTGATTCCTACAAACTTTGTAGAAGAGGGCTAAAGGAACCTGCCCCGAAGTCACTATATCAAGTGACTGGACGGACCCTATGAAGATATAGAAGACATCAATTTTTTTTAAAGATTGAAGGCATCAAAGACAAAGATTGATGATTTCATCATCAACACATGAAGAAGAAAGAAACTTAGAAACTAGAAGAAGAAAGAAACTGAGAAGAACTTTTGGCATCTCAACATTAGGGGGGAACTGTTGGACCGTTTTAATCTCTTGACGCCAAAGCACGCAACCCAAAAGGAAGAATCCTGCATGATTCGTTGGGCCTCAGGCCGAGATCATTAGATAGCAGTTATAGGCATAAACGGTTATTTAGAGTTTAGGTTTATAAAGTTTCATCACAACGTTTACTTTTGATTGAATCGGTGTGTCTTTTGAAGGCGATTCATCATATATATATATATATATATATATATATACATACATATATATATATATATATATATATATATATAGGGTATGATTCTGTAATCAAAAGCAACTCATTCAATTTATATAATATCATATTATGAGGGTTCAACAAATCTTCTTTATTTTTTCTTTTATCGATTCTTGTTTGAATGTTGTCATGAGTTATGTTTGATCATACACGATCCTGGAAATTAAAAGATTCAAGACCTGGAAACATTTACGTATATGGTGTTTCTCTAGTTGGTTTCTACGACAGAAATAATAGTTTAGTTAGGTCATAAGGTTTATCTTTAACTTTCCTCGAAGATTAACATTTCTAGTTGGTCACGCTTTAATCCCTTTTCATCAAGCTATTTTTCTTTGAATCTTCAACCCTGTGTAGCTTATAATGTTTCATAGATACGTATGGTATGTCATGAACAATTGATGCCAACAACTGATACGTACGTTTTCTTGATGTTCAGTTAGGCGGTGTTTGAAGTTGACTTAATTGTCTTAATACAAAAAAGTTTTATTTTAAAAGTCATATGGAAGTCGTTTTACTTAATTAAAAAAGATAGCTAAAAATATATAGTGATAAAATGGAGGTTCTAGGAGTTAAGTCAACCTCTATTTAAACAGGACTTTGATAATTATTAGACAAACAAGTCTTAAGTGTAGTTACCAGTAAGACTTGTTATGGCAGATGAAGCCTCACCCTCACCATGTCCCGTCATGCGCCACCCCCTTTTGTGGACTTTCTCTCTCACGTGTGACAAAGGCAAACCAAGGGAGAAGTGGTAATGCTTCTCACCATTTATGTACTGAGGCAAAGTGAGTATTAGTATTGGGAGGTGATTTGCACACTTCATGAATTGATTGGAACACTAAAAAATATTACATCTTGACATTTATACCCTTGAGGGTGAATATAGGTAAAATGATCTAATGGTATATATGTCAGTATACAATATTTTTGAGTGTCCCAATCAACTAATGGAGTGTGCAAATCACCTCTCATTAGTATTACTATTTATTTGATTTATTTGATTTGTGAGAGTGTGTGTGAAGGATATTTATTAGGATACGTTTGTATAAAGTGGATATTTTTAATGGTGGTGAAAAGAGTGGTAATCATTGTGGCTAAAAAGTGAGGGAAGTAGTGATGTGCTGAATGATGATGTGATACTGATGTGGGGATGAGGGGTGTTGTCACCGTTTGGTCTAAGTCATGTCCACAGATTAGTGTGAACAAGTAGAGCACCCTCCACTACAACGATACAAACGATTTAAGTTAACAAGTATGCTGCATGTCAGATTCCTAAAAAATGATATAAATGTAATTGTAAAACACAAATCAATGTCAAATGTAACTATGATTTGAAAGTACGGGACCCCTTTTTTTTTCTCAATAAAGCGAACGTAAATGCAACTATGGTACATACATCAATTAGCACGTTTTCTGGATGATGGGTACAGTATGAGTCGATCATCTCCATTATTGTTCTAAATGTAATAAAGTGAAGCACGCTCAACCATGACGATATAAACTAGTTTGAATCGATAAGTATAACATTACAACTCTGACAATTGGTATAGATATGATGTATAGCACATATGAAAGTCACATGTAATTATAAAGTGAAAGTAAGAGACCCCTTTTAATTTTCTTCTCAATAATAAAGTGAATGTAAATGCTACTATAATACATACAAATCTCACATACATAACACATGGTCTAAGAAGTTCATTTTGACAGATCTTTTATTGTAGTTTATAGAGAATAAAGAAACAAGTTTATGTGCATGGACTTCTTATTAATGAATGAGAGAGGTGGACGATGGTGTGGACTCGTTAACATTTTAACCAAATGGTTTGTGTCACAATGATACCCATGTTGTGTGAGAAGTTCTTCAATTAAATAGTTGTGGATACAAATTTTAAATAAGATATGTGAGATTGATTTGTGAATTGTGATGTATATATTATGAGATAGTTGCTGTTCAAAAAGAAAATAGGCAGTATAACCAATGGAACATACTTGAGGAAGATTATAGAAGTTAATGGTTTACTAAAAGCTGATGTGACATAACATAGCAATGTTACGATTTGGTAAATCCCGTAGCAATGAAGATAATTTAACAAGCACTCACTGAATAATGTGATACATAACAGTTGGCTATTATTAGTGGCTACAATATGCTTCATATACTATACATACTTCTTTTAGGAAACAATGATAACGATTATGCAAAAGATATTAACTTAAAGCTTTCAGTTGTCTCCAACTATGGACATAGACGCGTTAGGTTTTTCTATAAAAAAATGACCTATTGTTGCACTTTACCATACATGAAAGAATAATTTTATAACATAATGATTCAAATTTTTAAAAATTGATTATGGTTGTTTTTCTTGACTGACTAAAACATTAAAAAGCAAATAACACACAGTTTCAGTTTTTGATAGTAGTCCAAGTTGAGAAAAAGAGATCAATATTATCTATTGTCAATCAAGATGATGGATTCCTTGTAGAGTCGTTAGACTTATGAAATGGAAACACGAGGTGAAAGCGATCACACTGCTAGATATGTCATGGTCTCCGAATTGTAAAAAGCGACGGATCATTTAAAATAGTACAATGAAATAACGAGATATCGATGCTCAAATGACAAAATACTACCAAGAAAGTTGCACATAAAAGCAATAATATTCGAAGATTTGCTACTAATCCTAGATCAAGTGTACACATTTAAAAATGTTAACAGAACCAATGACTTCATTCCCAACCATACATATGGAAGTACATAAAGTAGTAGCATGTTGGTGGTTGGTGGTTAGAACTTCTTAATGAAATCATGAATGATAGCAGCACATTCTTGAGGTTTTTCCTGGTTTAGAAAATGACCAACACCTTCCATGACCACAATATCTTGAAGCAATGGTACATCTTTCTTGAATCCACCACCATGCACATACTCCTTTAACCCTGGTGTTGTGTAGACCATGTCCTCATCCCCGACTACATAAATCACTGGTAAATTCACTTGTGCTCCGGTCCATGGTGTTGTGAGCTCCCAATTCCTGCGTCGTCAAAGATAGTTAAGTTATCACACATAGTAATCGACACATGAATATATACTAGATCATATTTCTTTTGAACGGATATGCTAGATCATATTAACACCTTGAACATAGCTAGAGTTTTTTACAAGATGAGAAAAACAATAGGTCAACTCATTAGCTCTTTTGAGTCAAGTTAAGTTTACACTATACTGTGTGATCACATGCTAGCTACATCTCACAAAAGAATAACCTCTATACAAAAACACCTTATCCTCAACTTCATAACAAAGTGACTAAAATAAAGCTTTTATGCTAGGCTTATGGCTGTTTCAGCGAATTGTTATCTCACTCGTGGATCCTATATTAGTGTAAAAAATCAAGTCCTAAATGAATTGATTGGATTGTTAATCCTTTAAACTCATGAACTTGCAGATTCCTTGTAACTTTTCCCTAGCTTCTTGCTAGTTCTATTACAATTTCTTTTAAAAAACAAGGTTAAGGGTGGTTTGATACGTTCGAACCTATGGCCCACATTAAGCCAACCATGACCCTGGCACGTAAGAACTCTCTCAAATTTATAGGTGACACGTATCAGGACGCACAGAATTATAAGCCAACCTGGCGTATCAAATTCCCAACATCTAACCTATGCCATTAATTGTTGTTAGAAAAATGATTTTTTTTTCCGGGTCAAAGCTGGATAGTGACTAGATGGCCTTATACCCCATATCAGACTAGCCTTGGACCAAGAAAACCTGAGATCAAAGATACATGCCATCCTGGACTAGTAACTCACTTACATCCAACCTGATAATTTGTAAACTACATAAACTTAACAAGCGGCTATGGAAAAAGGATATGACAAGCTAGCTAATTGATTGAGAATACGTACAGATCCAAAGCACGATAATAATTCAAGCCACCAATGAAGCCTTTTTCATTAAACTTGTCAACGTTATACTTGATGTCGTCTTCAGATAACCAAGATGGCAATGGCAACGGTCCATTCAATGCTTTTAATCCAAAGGGATCCCCTTTAGGCAAACACGGTGGTCCTGGTGTCCTATCAGTTAGAATTTTCTTAAGTACTTCTGATGTTTCAAAGCTTTTTATCTCATCTTCCATAACTCCAACTTCCTGATAAACACAAACATAACATATTATAGAAAAAGAAACAATAATGTTTACTTTTGATATAAGCTGCCAATGCATGTTACATTAAAGTCACTTGCATGATACTGGTTTTCTTTATTTCTCTTCTTTAATGAGTTCATACCAATGACTTCATTGTTGGAGCAGTATGTACAAGTATCTACGCACAACTCATCCTTGTTTGCTTTCGATCAAATAGTTTATCGAGATGCATCTACTATCTCAATTCAATATATTAAATTCTAAGAGTGCCTTATTTGTCTTTCTGTATTCATCTTAATATTTGTATCTCCCAAAAATATTTCTAACAATGTCCGTCTAATGAGCCTAGAGACGCACCCAAGTTAATAATTGAGATGACTGAAACATATAATTGTATGGCTAAAATTGTATGACAATAATTCGTTGGTTTTGTGAAAGATTTGATCCGACCCCTTTAACAGTAAAATTAGACATGTTTTTAGTTATCTCCATAGTTTTTCATTAATTAATAAGTTATTAGGCAATTGAAAACAAGTTTAAGAAATGAGCAATAATATATCTAAAAAAATTTTACAAAATTATACTCATAAAATGACTTAGCATATGTAGTGAATGACCCACTCTTGTACTAACATTTGTCAACCTGACCTATGAACAACCTATCAATGTATCATGTTCATGTTCAATGAACATGAAAGGATTGTCAGATGAGGAGGGTAAAATATGGGATTATGTCATTGTAGTGCTTGTTTTAATGAATTCCGCGGTTCAAACTTTAATTTTGTTTTCATTTCACATGTAAACGGCCAAACAAAACTTTTTAGCTAATACATCTAAAACCAGATTTGCGTGAAGAGGTTGGCTGGAGTCATGGTGCGTGATATAGGGGGCTTATAGCTTATTTCGTTTTCGGCTTATGTTTCATAAGCTCACTTTTTGTGGCTTATTTAAAACTTTTGAGCTTATACAAGTTTATTATGACATGATAAGATTATATAACCCCATGTGTCCCAAAATAAGCCAAAAAGTTTTGGTTTATATAACATAAGCCGAAAACCAAATAACCTATAAGTGCGCTATGTAAGCTTAAACAAACACACCCTAAAATAAATGGGTAAACAAATGTAGTTTTTAGTGTTTAGCGAGTATATAGACTTAGATGTATGCGGCGTAATCGAGGTATCTTCATAACCGTTTTCAACCCTTCTTTTGCCGCCCTAAATGTGTGCCTAGTGAAAGGGTCGGAAACCACGCATTTGAAATCTTTCTTACAAAATCTGAAATTAATTAACTTTCTTTTTCAAAAGAACTTCATAATTACTCTCATCCATCAACCTTATCATAATAAATTAGAAAGGTACAACTGCACTTTTCGCCAGTAGAAAGAGATAGCGTGGTCGTCCCCCAAAATAAAACTAATACGTTTAAACATATTGAAATATATAATATTAATATGCTTTTTAATCAGTTTATTAATCTAACCCATCATTTGTACATATTTCGTTTGTCATCTGACTTAATATATCTTATAATAAAAACAAATTTAGAAAAAAAAAGGTATATCGTAACTTTTGCTAAAGGAACATGAAATCTGGCCTATATAAAGTATAAATATAAAGAGCATCACATTTTATAGACCACTAAAAATAGAAAATATCCTAACGAACATAACGTAATAAGATTACAAAGTGGTCTTTTTCGAGATATGAAACGATAGTAGAGAAAAAAACACCTGAAATCTGCACATGTAGTAATCTTCACCAAAGAACATTTTCATGGTTTCAATCGGCTTCATCTTAGGATGCCGAGGCCGGTATGGTACTGACATGCATGCATAGGCCCGCACTTTATCGGGCCTAAACATGCACAAGTACCACCCAATCATGGCACCCCAATCATGTGCCACGAGAAAAACTGGCTCGCCACCCAGCGAGTCTATCAGTGACACTAGGTCCCCAACCACATGGAAACAAGTATAACTTGTTGCTGATGGTGGGGAATCAGTGTCACCGTAGCCCCGGAGGTCTGGGGCTACGCAGTGATAGCCTTGGGCAGCCAGAGCTTGGATCTGGTGGCGCCAAGTATACCACAGTTCAGGGAAGCCATGAAGGAAAAGGACTGTTGGGCCTTCACCTTTTTCAGCAACATGCATGTTGATTCCATTCACTCTCACTGTTCTATGCTCGATACCATCCATGGCTGTAAGAAAAACTGGTCACTAGTGGGTGAAGTTTGGTTTCCTTTTATAAGGAACAGAGTTGGATTGTATGGAGAAAAGAATAATATGTGGATGGTGATATTATATATTGAGTAAAAATATATTTTTTTTCAGTAATCTAATACCGATGGTTTTTAGTTTTTATATATATAAAAAAAACTTAAGCTATCAGGAAGTTGGAACCGTTGAAATAGAGGTGAAAAATAATTAAATACACTCTTTATTATATTATTGGTGTATATTTTTAACGATTGTATCGACTTGTAACTAAATAAGTATCCGAAGTTTGCACCATGTAAAGATACTATTAACACAATAGGGGAAGTGTGGGTTGTCACTCTAAATGAATTGTAATTGAAGATACTTCTATAATTTGTCCCTTAAATAAATTAAAAAAAAAATGAAAATTTGTTCAAACATCTTTTTCTCCTCAATGGTAATCTCGTGACTTCATCCCTGATCACAAACAAAGCCTCCACCGCTAGAATGAGTAGAAATGAAGACAGATGATCCTCTTATGAAGCAAGGCTGGGAGGACTCATTGGCTACAAATATTCAAACCCGGAACCGGAACCAAGAGACTCTTTGATCAGAATATCAGATGCAACAACCATAAAATTAATTAAGTTTTCATCTCCCTCACCCGTCAAAGGACAATGGTTTTTTGTTTTGCATCTTGGAGTTTAATTTAGATGTTGATTTATTGTATTTCGTGAGACACAAAGGGTGCTGGCTAGCAAGAAGCTAGTGACTTACATCCTTTTATTATAAGAAATTAAGAATTATTTAATCGATTTTTCGAGCCTTAAGAGTAAAAATGTCACCATTTTCCGCTTGTGCTTGTATGATGTGCAACTTGTTCCTCGTGTCTTTAAGGATGTTGTATTTTTTTTTTAATTTTTTTTTAGTTAATTACATAATTGGTCATTAAGGTTTACCGGATCTTGCAGAGAATGACCCTGTGTTTTTTTTTTTGACGGGTCATGTCCTCGTGGTATGCAAAAGTTACGAGATTGGTCCTTTAACCAATAATTTTGTTAGTTGACCGTTAAGTTGAAGGGTATTTTTGACTTTCTACATGTTTTGGCAAACCACAAGGACGATTTATGTAACTAAAAAAAAAAAAAACTATTAAAAAAAAAACGAAAAACTGATTAAAAAAAATACCAAAAACTGTTTAAAAAATAAAAATAAATAAACATTTAAAAAAAATATTTATTATACTTAAATTTGGGCTTATTTATAATGTAAGGGCTTAAAAAAAATTATTAAAACTTAAAAAAAATTATCAAACAGTTTTTATACGCTTAAAAAAAATTTATACGCATTAAAAAAAAGTTTTTTTTATACGCTTAAAATTTTTAATTAATACTTAAAAAACCTATTTAATAAAAAAATGAAAGCGTATAAAAACGTATAAGGAGCGTATAAAAATTGATAAAAACGTATAAAAACTTATATAACGGACGAAAACGTATAAAAATAGACGAAAATATACAAAAATCGTACAAAATACGCATTAAAAAAAGTTTTTTTTTTTAACTATTAATAAATTTTTTTAACCCTCACGTTGTACATTAGCCAAAAAAAAATTTAAGCCCTCACGTTGTGAAGGCCTAATTTTTTTTTTTTTTTTTTTTTTAAAGAGTTTTCATAGGCCCTCACATTATACATAAGTACAAATTTAAGTGTAATAAATATTTTTTTTAAACGTTTTTTTTTAAACAATTTTTTTTAATCAGTTTTTCGTTTTTTATTTTTTTTTGGTTAGTTTCATAAATCGTCCTTGTGGTTTGCCAAAACATGTGGAAAGTCAAAAATACCCTTCAACTTAACGGTCAACTAACATAATTCTTTAAAGCTGCCTGGGATATTATTGGAAGAGATGTTTGCAAAGCTATTAAAGAGTTCTTTGATACAAGTAAGCTGCTAGGAGAAGTAAACTCTACTCTCATCACTTTGGTCCCTAAAATGAATGCCCCTAAAAAGTATCTGACTTTAGGCCCATTGCATGTTGCAATGTGGTATACAAGTGTATTAGTAAGATCCTTACAAACAGGTTAAAGTGCTCCCTTTGTAAAGTCATTAGCCCTAATCAAAGTGCTTTTATCCCTGGCAGATAAATCACTGATAATATTCTTTTAACCCAAGAGTTGTTAAGAGGGTATGATTGGAAGAATGGTGCAAAAAGAATTGCTTGTAAGATAGACATTCAAAAGGCATATGACACTGTGAATTGGGATTTTCTAGAAAAAGTGCTTATTAAGTTTGGGTTCCACAGCAAAATGGTCCAATTGATCATGACTTGTGTAAGGATTGCAAGGTTTTCTATTTGTGTAAATGGGGATAGGCATGGATACTTCAAAGCTGGTAGGGGATTAAGACAAGGTGACCCCTTCTCACCCTATCTTTTCACTATTGTTATGGAGGTCTTTAACATCATTATGCAACAAAAAATAAGTAAGAGCAGACAGTTCAGATATCACTGGGGATGTAAAGAGCTGAAGATTTCTCACCTATGTTTTGCTGATGATCTGCTGGTTTTGTGCCATGGTGATGTGGCTTCTGTGAAAGTGGTTAAAGATGCTATGGAGTTATTCAGTCAAATATCTGGTCTTATTCCTAATCTGGGTAAAAGTACTATCTTCTTTGGAAATTTAAAGGACCAAGTCAAGAATGATATCTTATCAATTATGCCTTTTAAAGTTGGTAATTTTCCTGTCACTTACTTGGGAGTCCCCTTCATATCAAAGAAAATTGGTATTAATGAATGCAAATGCTTGGTGGACAAGGTCAGAAACAAGATTTTCAATTGGAAAAATAGGATGCTTACTTATGCAGGCAGAGTACAACTTATTGCAGCTGTTCTTTCTTTAATGCATGTATACTGGGCATTAGTATTCATCATTCCTAAAATGATTGTTAAAGAAATTGACAAAATTTTAAAAGGATTTTTATGGAGCCAAAGTGACAGTTCAAAAGGAAGGGCTAAAATCTCTTGGAAGCAAGTCTGCAAGCCTAAATCTCAGGGTGGTCTTGGTCTCAAGGATTTGGGAAAGTGGAATGAAGTTTTTATGTCAAAGCACTTATGGAATATTGCAAGTAATAAAGAGTCTATCTGGGTTAAATGGATCAATACTGTAAGGTTATAGGGTCAAAGTGTATGGGCAGTAAAAGTTGATCCTAACACCAGTTGTGGGTGGAAACAAATTCTAGCCTTAAGAGATACTATGAGACCTCACATTTTCAAAAAACTGGGAAATGGTAATTCTTCTTTTTTCTGGTATGATACATGGTGTGAGCAGGGCCCTTTAAGTGGAAAGTTTAATGTGGAGAATTCTATTCAAAATAAAGAAGAGTACAAAGTGAAAGTAAATGGAATGATTAGTGACAAGGGATGGAAGTGGCCTTTGTGGGCTAGAGATAATAGTATGTGTGAGATTGTGAAAATTCCTAGCCTAACAGAGGAGATAATGGACAGTACTATGTGGATAACAAATAAGGGTGAATGTGTTACTTACTCCATCAGAAAAGTTTGGCATGATATTAGAGATAATGATACAGAAACTATATGGCATGGTCTTATTTGGTTCTCACATTGCATTCCCAAACACTCCTTCATATTGTGGCTTGCTATCAATGGTAGGTTAGATATTCAGGACAGGGTATATAAGTGGTTCCCAAATAGTGATCTAAAGTGCTCCTTATGCAAGGCTTGCTCTGATAGCCACACTCATCTGTTTTTTGACTGTCAATACTCAAGGAAAGTCTTGGAAAGTCTAATGGTTAGGTTGGATCAAGGTGATTTTGGATATGAATGGGAAAGTATTGTCATGAAAATGTGTTCTATGAGGTGCAACAACAACATCAGAAGTATTATGAGAAGACTGGTTTTGGCTGCTTGTGTCTATCACATTTGGCTAGAGAGAAATAAAAGGCTTTTTACTGATGTTCAAAAGAAATGGGAAGATCTGGTAAAGGTTATCACAAATGAGATTAGACTCAAAATGTCTAGTCTTAAAGTGAAGCATTCAATTCAGGTGTTGGACATGGCTAATAAATGGAAAGTTCAGATGAATATGCAGTTTGGAGAGGAGAATATGATTGAGGAAAACATTCACTGATATAGGCAGTTTGTGTCAATAAGCAGTTTGGATGTTTGGTCTCTTATAGGAGTAAATGGTTCTAAAGGAATGTCTGATCTTGGATTGGATATGCTGAGATTAAAGGAATTCAGCTGACAGAAAAGGTTTTTTACCTTCCATTCAATTTTTATCTCTTTTAAAAATTGAATGTGATTTTAGTTCAACTCAGATGATGGCTCTGTATCTTGGGATACTCATTTGATCATTACTGTGCTATCCTTTACAGCTTTTTTGTAGGCCTTTGTTAGGTAACAAAGGGGTGTTTGGGACTGCATAGTTTATGATCTAATTGTGTAAACCATAAAGTGAGTTTCCATCTAAGAAAGGTAGTTGAACTGGTGTGACAATGTATGGTACTAGGAATTGTGAGGAGTGAAAGATGATCCTACATGGTCCTAGTGTGCATTGTCAAAAGGAGAAATGGTTGGTACTCACTGCAGGTGTGTGTTCCCAGGTGTGTGAAGCCATTGTAGTAAATGGAAATGTAGCTCACATGGTATAGCCCTTGCAGTGGAGAGGTTATGGTTCCTAGTGAAGCCACTAATCTATCTTGTCATGATTATTGTGGTGGTAGGATGAATGATCATGATGAATAGATAAGGTGGAAATGTAGCTAGATGGTTAATTGGTGCTATAAAAGGTGAATTTGGTACCTGCAGTGTGTTTCAAAGCTGTTGATTGATTGACTGCAGAAGTATGGAAATTTGATGAAGCAAGGATGCATTTGTTTCTGATCCTGATTGTATTTGTTCCACTGTATTTCAATGTTGGTAGTATTGTTTTGTGTTAAAAGAGTTATAGGCTTGTCTATAGCTCTTATAGTTGTATGAGTTCTTTGTGTTTAGGGTGTGTTTGGCAAAAGTAGCGGTGGTACATGATGAGCGGTGTCTTTGTGGCGGGGCGTGAGTAGTAGCCGCAGCTCACAGCTCACAGCTCACCGCTCACAGCTTCTTAAAGAAGCATTGGAAAAATGAGCTTTCCTAAAAAATAGCAAAGCTCACCGCTCTTTTGCCAAACGAACAATAAAAATCAAAAAGCTCATTGCTTACCGCTCATCGCCCCAAAAAGCTCCAAAAAGCTGCACGCCAAACATAGCCTTAATAAAATATGTTCACCTTTTGCACCAAAAAACTAACAGAATTATTGGTCAAAGGACCAAACCCGTAACTTTTACATACCACGAGGACATGACCCATAAAAAAAACACAAGGACATTCTCTGCAAGATCCGGTAAACCTTAAGGACCAATTATGTAATTAACTCATTTTTTTAAAGGTTGAATGATATTAGAACTAAGGCTTCTAGAGGGAAGCTAAAAAGGAACGAGTACAAGAGAGGAAACAAAAGCAACAAGAAGACGACAACAAGCGAAGGCACAAACCACACTTGGAAACATCAAAAGAACATCATGTAACAGAAAACAAATTAAAATGTCTCGAAATCCAAACGTCCCAGTTTGCAGCAGAAGACTTGAGACGAGCCGAGATCCAAGTCTTCGTGAGACTTTGTATAGCAGGAAAGATGTCTTCCTCCTTTATTTTAGAAGCCAAGTCCAAATCAGCATGAGTGATTCTATTTCTCCACTTCCAAATACTCCATAACGTACACTTTAAGACAGCACAAATGACTTTGTTCAAACGAGAACCGCCAATGAAGCCAATCCTGCCCAAGGCCAAATCCGCGACTAAGGATGTTGTATGACATCATAATTGGGCATCAAATCACTTTTTTTATTTCAGTGATAAATTCTTTTAGAATATCTTTAGAATAAATGGTCGGGAGGTCGACAATTAGGACCGTTATAGACAACCAATATTTACTAAGAATGGAAATGTTATGAGGACCTTGAATCCGAGAACACATCTTCGTCTCTTGCAATTCAGCCACGAAGAATATGAAGGACGTTTAAATTGGTGGAATGTACGTGTCAAATTTGAATGAATGTCTCGACTCTCTTTGGCGATATTAGCCTTGCATATAATGATATAAATCCAACCTCAAACCTTTTCATACCATCTTACATTGTGGCCCAAACAACCGTTTGGCTCGCTTGGCGTTGTAGAAGCAAGTTCACTTTCACAAAGAAGATGCCAAAGATGAAAGTTCGGATATATGACGTTATTCTTTTCTTTTTTAACGGTGGAAATTTTAAAAACTCGTGCTAGTAAGAAGCTAGCATGGAAAGATCAAGAAAAGATTACATTTGAGTACAAAAACTATTCGAATTGTTATACCAATCAATCCAAGAAATACTACAACACTTGGCTCTATTTTTTATCCAAAAATAAGATTTTGCGATAATATCATCAATGATATTGATCGTATTAACCTTAATGAAAAAATAAGTAAATTCCGAGCCCTTCATATCTACCAGATAGCAAATAGAACCACAACATCGGAAAAAGAACTTGTTTTTGTTAGTTCATTAGGCCATATTGCATTATAACGGGCCTAGCCCGATTCTAGAATTCTCAATGCTCTCCTATTTATCGGTACATGTAATCTTTATTGACTTAATCAATCAATCAGTATTGATACCTAATAACGAATATGGTATCAGGACATTAATTACCACGCTCCTTTCCAAAACACTCACCTCCTTCCTCCCACACCTTCTTCCTCCCACCGCCATGTAATCTTTATTGTATCAATCGTTTTTCTTATATTGTGTTACTATTAAGTGCATTTAGTCACGTTAAGTTTGTCACTGATCATACATGATCGTTAATTCATACCTAAATATTCAAAAGTTCTCTCCTTCTCATATACGTTTGTTCGTGTAACCTGTTGCTCTTTCCATTGTTTCATTCGCACCTCTTAATAAATAGTAACCTTAGAAGATCATGACTGTTACCGATGCTTCCGTACCACTCTCGGAGAAACTCTCCTCCGTCACTCATCACCATCTCATTACACGTATACCGGTTAAGTTACATCTTGACAATTGAAATTATGCCTCATGGGCATATTTTTTTGAACAACTTTATGGTGGCTATGAGGTTTTGAAATACATTCATGGCTTCCCTACTACTACCTCCGTGACCGCTCTCACACCGGAAGAGCTCAAGGTAGATAAATTATCCTATCATGGCTTTTTACCACTTTTTCGGAACCTCTTCAAGCACGATCCGCCAAATATACATGGGATCTCATAACCGAGATTGTAAAAGACAACAAAGGGTCCCGCATTATTGCCTTGAAAGCGGAACTTCGGTCTATTAAACTCAGAGATATGAGCATCGATATATATTTTCGCAAAATTGAGTCGATTGCTACAATTCTTACGATCCTTGGTTCGTCTGTTAGTAGCGAAGATGTTGTTACTTTTACCCTTGAAGGCCTACCAGAGAAGTATGATAGTTTTTGTAGCATTATACACCATCGGGAAACTTTTCCCGATCTCAAAACTACAAGGTCAATGCTTACCTCCTTACTCGTGGATTCTTCATCTTCGTCCCCGTTGGTTCTCATGACGGACAAAGGTATCACACGTAATCCCTCTAACCCATAAGTTAAGCCTTGGAAACCATGTATTCATTTTGCCAAGGGTGCATGCCGTTTTGGGGTGGGGTGCAAATTCTTACATGATTCAAATATCAAACCTAATATGCGTATGGGTACCTCTAATGACAATACTGAGGAGATTATTGTTAAAGTATTGGGTAGACTTGGTATAGGTGGACAACATGTTACTAGCACAAACACCATGTCTCGACAATCAACAAATCCCATTGCTAGTCCCTCAGTATACTACACAAACGCTAAACCCTTTTACTACCCAAATCAAACCAACCCAAAAACTGTCCCACAGCCCACACCACCTTATGCCTCCACTAGGCTTCTCAGACCCACCCACAGCCCACTCAAATCCAAAAACTTACTCACCTTCACTAGCCCACCCCTCGCCCTATCCATTGAACTCCCACAGCCCAGCTATGGTTACCAGGCCCACAACCCAACTACTACTATTCACCATTCGCAAACAGCCCCCCCCCCACCTCAGACTACTGTTCACTCGACTCCCGGGCCATCCGTCACATCGAGGCAAGAAACTACATTACCTCATGCATTTGCCGTCGGGACACTTCATGACCCGACAACTGGCGCCTGGAATATGGACACAGGTGCGAGCCTACATTTAAATGCTTCCACTAATAGTCTTAGTCATGTTTTTAATACGTGTATGTATAATGTATTCGTCCGTCTCGGTTGGTGATGCGTATTCTACTCCTGTCATCAATACGAGTCATAACATTTTGCCAACTCCTTCTCGATCTCTTCACCTTAATAGCATTCTTATTACCCAAAATATTGTAAAGAATTTGATATTTGTTCGTCAATTTATTCGTGATAATCAATGTACTGTTGAATTTGACCAATTTGGTTTTTCTGTCAAGGATTTCATGACGTGTCGGGTGCTTCTCCGATGTGATAGCACAATAGATCTATATCCTATCATGGCTCCATGTCCTATTCCTCAAGCTCTTATTGTTAGTGAGCACACGTGGCATCAACGTCTTGGACATCCAGGAAGCGAAGTGCTACGTCGCATTGTTTCAAATAATTTCATTTCATGTAATAAAGAGAAGCCTCCTGTGCTCTGTCATGCTTGTCAGCTTGTCAAACACGTTAGACTTCCTTTTCCCAGTCTTTCGGGTTTCAAATATTATGTGTTATTTTTGGATCATTATTGGCACTTTGTTTGGGTTTATCCTTTAATTAACAAAACTGACGTTCTAATCAATTTAAATTATTTCGTACTGATCCGCGCAGAACAGTCAAGCTAAATCACTCAAACCTGCCACTTGTGAATGGCAGACCGTAATCAGCTTAAAACTGCTCAAGCACGAATGCAATTTAAGATCAGAGGAATATAGTGTATTCCTGGGTCGTTAAGTCCCACGGAGGATGAATTGGTGTTAAAACAACTTCAGATGATAGAATGATCACTAAGGATAGTGATCAATAAGGTTTTGGATGGATAATTACCTAAAGAAAAGATCTACAAATTAAAGCGACTTAAATGCAAATTAAAAGAAATAAAAGATAAAAGATATTAAATAAACGCTATCACTATTTTTAAAGTCGATGAACGTTTATTTTATAAAACAAAATAACTTAAATAAACTATTTTAATTAAAACGTAAACCTAAATTATCTAAAAACGTTATTTAAAACGGAAACGAGCGTTACGTTTAAAAATTACGCTAGAGCGCAAGCAAAAACGTAAAATTTATGAAATAAAAGGCCTACGAATGTAAAACTAATTTTCTTACGTACTATAGGATAAAAGAAAATTTTAGAAAAAAGATTTATATTTTTTTGACTTTTATATTTTTTATTATGAATTAATTACTATAAAACACTAATTAAATGTTTAAAAATACTAAAACTTATTGGAAAAATCTGAAACTTTTTTATAAAATACTTATTACTAATACAAATTTATTAAAATTACAAAACTGGAAAAAGCTACTTAAAATAAGCTCGAAATAAGCTAAAACAAACGTATAAGCTAAACTGGAAAAGAGTACTTATATATATGATAGTGTAAGATATAAACGAAAAAGACCCAAGGGCGCAATGGCATACAGGTACCCACTATCACCCATATAAGGGAGAGGTCTCAGGTTCGACCCCTGCCTCTCCCTTTTTGTAAAACATTTTATTTTTGGAATTTTCTTTTTGCAAACTATTAAATACAAGAAAATAAGCAACTTTTATAACTGGAGCTTTTTACAAAAACGACTAATAAGCTCTGTATTGAGCTTATAATCTTAACAGTGGACTAGATTAAGGAAATAAGCATAAGCTTAAGCCAAATGGCTTATAAGCTACTGAATAAGCACTAGAAAACTGTAATAAGCTAGATAACTTATTTAAAAGCTATTTTTACAACTGAAAAAGCAATTTGAATTAGACATAAGCACTGGATAAGCTGGAAATAAGCACTACTTAACTGTTTTACACAGGGTATTCTTTAAGTTACTTGGTACCTTTAAGCTACTGATTAAGCACTGAATTAAGCTAGAAATTAAAAATAAGCACTTGGCTTAACAAGCTGGGCTGGTTGACTATCTAGAGAAACAAAACTTATGTACTGGGGACCACTGAAGAGCTTATGACAAGCTTAAGAAGAAGCTTATAGTTCACTGGATGCATGTTTAAACAGAAAATGGGACAACCAAAAGGCTTATTGCAGCCCTATCTAATAAGCTAGAAAATAGAAAGCTAAGATTGGGTCATCAAGTTGGCTAGGTTGGCTACCTAAAGAACTAAGGTACATAAGCTAAAGCTCTGTAATGAGCTTTTTACAAGCTCATAAAATCAGCTATCTCAGCTGTGCACAGGACAGATTTTCAGACAAGGGGTCCAAAAGAAGCTACAAAATAAGCTATTAATAAGCTGAGTTTATGAAAGCTAGTATTTTTATAATTTTATTGAGCAGTTAAATATTGAAATCCCAAAAGGGCATAAGCTAAATCCTAATATCTTATCCTATATAAAATTATTCATTTTATTCAAAAACCACTTATTCTGAAATTTTGACTTTTATGAAAACTACATATGTTGACTTTGGTGAGATTTGAACTGAATCTATGGACTGAATAAGATGTATTAAGCTGATATGAGATGAACTTAGGCTATAGTAATAAGCTATAAGCTTCTATGATGATTCTTGCAACTCCAAATCCCAACAGTGGACTGTCAAAGGCAATTATATGAGATTTTGACTTTTATTCACATAAGGACTAATTTAAATGGCTTGACTGAGTTATTAGACTCTAGTGTGACATGTATCAACAACAAACAATAACACAGCTGGCCTATAACACAAAGAAACTGAACAAAACCAAACATCCCTTATTAAAACTGTTTTGAGGTATTAAGCAATGAAACATCTTTTTAAACCAAGGGACCTAGTAATTAGCTTATATTAACTGCAATGAGACAATATTAAGACAGGATTAACAAGTTTTAACTACTTGAACTAAGAAATGCAATATTTAAGAAAATGGCTTACAAATTGAGATCATGCACAAGAACCAGAACCAGTGACTGAAATCACATCCTATGGCTTCCCAAGAAGCATCTAACCCAGGGCAATCCATGAGCAACCCTGCTCCAAGCTTTCATCAGGTTTCACCATTGATTTTTATTTTTTCTTTATTTTCTTGATATTTTTGTGAATTTTTTGTTTTGGCTACTAAACTGCTTTTAAGGTATCTAAAAGCTTGAATAAGCTTTATAAGGAGCTTATGTGAGCTTCTGAGTCCAAACTAACAACTACTAACAACATTTAATGTAATATGAGATTCCTTTGAAATTTGAAAATTCACAAACTGAGATTGGAACTTGAATACTGAAATTGATTATTGAAAAAGTTTCAAAATACACTGAGAATACTTAATAAAGTGCTTGAGAGCTAAGAAATACACTGGAAATAGAAAATTAACTAAAACGACATTTTCTACACTAAATTACACTACTTGCTTTCTCCTCTGCTTCTTTCTCTGTATTTATTGACTTGAAACATCTCTTGTCGACCTCTGAGTTAATCCCATCACATCTTGACCATTGGATTAAGCCAGATCATTGATTTGCCATTTGTCACTTTTTGGCGCCAAAATTCCAACGAGCAGGTTTTTCTCATTAATTGGCTTTGGTTTTATATGGAGGTGGAGGGGGGAGGTAATCAAGTGGTGTAACAGCTGGAAATGTTGAAAATGAGGAAAAACCAACACTGGTTTTGGCTAAACCAGTGTGGTGAAGAGGGTGAACAGTACGCGCGGTTTTATTTGATTTAAAAACTGGTCGGGTTTTGGGCTTGGGTGTTGGGCTAGCCGGGTAAAGATTGGGTTGGTGGACTTGGATAACATATAGGTCCGTTTGGTTTGTATATTAATATAAGCCCAAGGACCTCTTTTGTAAATCTGCCTAACTTGAGGGATCTGATTTATCATCTTTCCAAACTTCTTTGAGGGACCAAACCTGCCATTAAACAATTACACAAGGACCAAAAGTATATAATTTACTATTTTAAAACTTTAAGGACCTAATATGTAATTTTTGGATTTTTAGGGACTAAAGGTGTAAATTCTCAAAAGTTTATCATAAGGACCAATTATGTCATTTATAAATAGTACAAGGTTTATTTTTGATAAATTTCACTTTTAAAATTCACCAAGGACTATATTTGACATTTTTCAAAGTTGAAGGACTAAAGTTGTAAATTTGTGATTTTTAAACTTAGAAGGGTTTGTTTTGACAACTTTTGAATCCTATGGACCTTAAATGACTTTTTACAAGTTTTTGAATTTCCAGGGACTAATTTTGACAACTTTTGTAATTTGGGGGACTAAAACTGCCAATTATGCAAACTTGATACGTTTTTCACCAGATTTTGATGTTTTTGCATTTAAAACATATAAAACACTTGTTTGTGATATTTTTATCATTTTGAAGCATTTCTGAGTGTTTTCAGATGTTTTTGGCATTCTAAACAGTATAAAAATGATGAGTATTTAGACACTCATCAATCCCCCACACTAAGATATTGCTAGTCCCTAGCAATCTTTTGAGAAAACATAATGGATTTGAAACTCTTTACCAAAAGCCATTACTTCTGGAGTAGCCAAATGTTTCAGTTCAAGTAAGAACCATGGTACACCGATAACCATGTGATTTTGAGCAAACCACCGGCTTTCAACGGATTTGATTTTGTCTTTACCGGAAGCCGTACCCATACGGACTAGCCAACTCTTAGATAAATTATCAATATTATCTTTGGTGAGCTGATTACCAATTATGGATTTTCCATTGCCTTTACCACAAGCCATAACCTTGCGGGCTAGCCAACTCTTCACTTTTTAGGATATGGTGAGCTGAAAACCATACAATTTTGGGCAAATTGCAAGCCATAAACGGATTTGAGATATCTTTACCAAGAGCCGTTTGCTCCTGGATTAGCCAGTCCTTATGTGGGTTAGACATGGTGGACTGATTACCATTTGTTGTGTTTAGTACATAGTACTTCCACTAAATAAAAAATTTTAAAATTTGGCCATTTTAGGGGAAAAAGGGACTAAAAGGGTACATTTATGATCAAATTCGCCAGAATTTCCCCCCCACACTTAGAAATGAATATTGTCCTCAATATTCAAAGTGTGAAAACACAACAATTATTCTCTTTTTTTAATATTCACAATTTTCATTCATTTTTTTTTTTTTTTTTTTCATTTTTTTTAAGGTTTATATACAACAGCGGGGGGCAACTCCCCCACACTAGGGTGGTACACACGGGTGAAAACCCATGTTTTAGCTACTGTTTTTGATTACCGAGTCGCTAGCTTGACTCGACCCGAATTAATTTGTTCATGGGGAAGTAAGTGGAAGAGACAATCTCCATCGGACTTTCATTCAAGATGTTTGGATAAACATTGAAGTACGTGAAAGTTCCACACCGATGAGATACAGACAGACAGACCCGGCTCACAAATGGTACATGGAAATGCCTGGGTCAAAGATAATGTCTTCATTCCCGAAGGAGTGAAGAACAGGAGAAGCCACGGGATATATGAAAAAGAGAAAGAAAGTCATGATAAAGATCATGATTAACTCATCATCACTCACAGGGGAATTCATGGTTTCATGAATTTCATCTTTTAAGCTCAATTGGTCTAGACATATCCCGGGTGTGTCTAGATCAAAATAGAAGTTATCATACTCCGGTAGAGATATGATATGAGTGAGTTCACAGGAGAACTCCTCAAAGGAGAATGATTCATATTCAGGATTGATTTGAGTGAGTTCACTGGGGAACTCCTCAAAAGTGAATGATTCATAATCGGGGAGAGAATTATGAGAATGAGAAGTGGTAATACCACTAATCTTCTCTCCCTTATGATCAAAATGGAAGCGTTTGCAATTCGGAATAGAATCATCGAAGAAAAGTTTACTATCCTCAAAGGGGATAGGATATGAAGTAGGCTTTTCATTAAAAGCCTCGATTCTAGAAATGAGAAGATTAACATTCAATCATGTAAGACGAAGAGCTTCGTCTTGGATTATTTCTTCATCATTCTCTTCTCCTAGTGACAAGCTCGAGAAGGTAATTCCCCACATAACTTATGTCTCCACAAGATAAAGAATGGTCCTCATCGAATCGAGAACATCTCAATATAATCATTTTGGAAGACAAGAGGAGGAGGGATATCACACAAATGCTCGAGAATTCCCTGTGACTCTCTAGGGATTGGGACAAGGTCCTCAACACTAGATTTTATGAATTCGTCCGATTCCTTTTGAGAACAGTGTCAAGATGCTCATCCCCCATAATAAGAAAGTGAGTGTGAATCTCGGGTGTGATAACAACAAACTGAGGGAGTTGAGAAGGACTAGCAGTTATGGATTCTACAAGTTCCATTATTTCTCTGCTAGTGATTGTCATATTCTTTTCTCCCTGCATTTCCACGGATAGAATCTCAACTGATGAATTTGATGAATAAAATTGTAGAATATCAAAGGTATCTTCATCGTCATCAGGAATGAAATGGAATTGAGAGCTAGATTTGAATGCTTTTGTAGTCTAATTGATTCCCTAACAGTGTTTTCAATGGCAATCTGGGAATCTAATTTAGCGTACCGTTCCTCCGCTAACAATTCTTCCATGGATTTCTCGTGTGACATAGCCGACTCCTCCTTAAGTTCTTTTAATAACTCAAGACTCTTCATAGAAGGTCTGCGTAGTTTCATGAGGAGTTGCTTGAATCATTTGGTATTGTGGAGGTTGGTCTTGATATGAAGAGTCGTAATTGTTACAAGGAATTGGATTCCCTGTTTGACAATCCGAGCTAGAGTGAGGACCTTCACAATACTCACAACGAAGCTGATGTGGTTGTGAGTCATATGTATTGTAGTCATAATTGTTATCGGGAACCGCTCATAGACAAGCGTGTTTCCGATTGACAATCAGCTGGAGTGTGAACCATCACAGTACTCACAACAAGTATAGCTGCTGAGTCTCATAGTGTGGTAGGTGATGGAATAAATCAGGTTGTGTTATGGTAGGAATAGGGATCTTGGTTATAGAGCAGACCCGTTTCTGATTCCACCATGCTACAACTGGGCAATTGCCACCATTATAAGGACCACCACACCATTGACAACCAAGAGGGTGAGGATAAGACATAGAAAGAATCAAATGGTTCTAGAGGGTAAGAAATGAAGAATCAAAAGGGTAAGAGGGTAAAGAGGAATATTTTTGGTATTTTTGAAAAACATGTTATAAAAACAAAGAATGAAAATATTTTTGGAGTTGTTAACACTTTAGGAAAAGTGTTAATGAACTTTTTGATTTTTTTAAAAACTTTTTACAAAAATATGGTATATTTGCAAGAATGGATCTGGAAATGCTTAAAACACGCTTACAGCCTCCCCGGCAGCGGCGCCAAAATTTGATCCGCGCAGAACAGTCAAGCTAAATCACTCAAACCTGCCACTTGTGAATGGCAGACCGTAACAAGCTTAAAACTGCTCAAGCACGAATGCAATTTAAGATCAGAGGAATATAGTGTATTCCTGGGTCGTTAAGTCCCACGGAGGATGAATTGGTGTTAAAACAACTTCAGATGATAGAATGATCACTAAGGATAGTGATCAATAAGGTTTTGGATGGATAATTACCTAAAGAAAAGATCTACAAATTAAAGCGACTTAAATGCAAATTAAAAGAAATAAAAGATAAAAGATATTAAATAAACGCTATCACTATTTTTAAAGTCGATGAACGTTTATTTTATAAAACAAAATAACTTAAATAAACTATTTTAATTAAAACGTAAACCTAAATTATCTAAAAACGTTATTTAAAAGCGAAACAGCGTTACGTTTAAAAATTACGCTGGAGCGCAAGCAAAAGCGTAAAATTTATGAAATAAAAGGCCTACGAATGTAAAACTAATTTTCTTACGTACTATAGGATAAAAGAAAATTTTAGAAAAAAGATTTATATTTTTTTGACTTTTATATTTTTTATTATGAATTAATTACTATAAAACACTAATTAAATGTTTAAAAATACTAAAACTTATTGGAAAAATCTGAAACTTTTTTATAAAATACTTATTACTAATACAAATTTATTAAAATTACAAAACTGGAAAAAGCTACTTAAAATAAGCTCGAAATAAGCTAAAACAAACGTATAAGCTAAACTGGAAAAGAGTACTTATATATATGATAGTGTAAGATATAAACGAAAAAGACCCAAGGGCGCAATGGCATACAGGTACCCACTATCACCCATATAAGGGAGAGGTCTCAGGTTCGACCCCTGCCTCTCCCTTTTTGTAAAACATTTTATTTTTGGAATTTTCTTTTTGCAAACTATTAAATACAAGAAAATAAGCAACTTTTATAACTGGAGCTTTTTACAAAAACGACTAATAAGCTCTGTATTGAGCTTATAATCTTAACAGTGGACTAGATTAAGGAAATAAGCATAAGCTTAAGCCAAATGGCTTATAAGCTACTGAATAAGCACTAGAAAACTGTAATAAGCTAGATAACTTATTTAAAAGCTATTTTTACAACTGAAAAAGCAATTTGAATTAGACATAAGCACTGGATAAGCTGGAAATAAGCACTACTTAACTGTTTTACACAGGGTATTCTTTAAGTTACTTGGTACCTTTAAGCTCTTGATTAAGCACGAATTAAGCTAGAAATTAAAAATAAGCACTTGGCTTAACAAGTTGGGGTGGTTGACTATCTAGAGAAACAAAACTTATGTCTTGGGGACCATGAAGAGCTTATGACAAGCTTAAGAAGAAGCTTATAATTCACTGGATGCATGTTTAAACAGAAAATGGGACAACCAAAAGGCTTATTGCAGCCCTATCTAATAAGCTAGAAAATAGAAAGCTAAGATTGGGTCATCAAGTTGGCTAGGTTGGCTACCTAAAGAACTAAGGTACATAAGCTAAAGCTCTGTAATGAGCTTTTTACAAGCTCATAAAATCACCTATCTCGGTATTGCACGAGGACGATTTTTGGACAAGGGGTCCAAAAGAAGCTACAAAATAAGCTATTAATAAGCTAAGTTTATGAAAGCTAGTATTTTTATATTTTTGTTTAGCAGCTAAATATTAATTTCCCAAAAGGGCATAAGCTAAATCCTAATATCTTATCCTATATAAAATTATTCATTTTATTCAAAAACCACTTATTCTGAAATTTTGACTTTTATGAAAACTACATATGTTGACTTTGGTGAGATTTGAACTGAATCTATGGACTGAATAAGATGTATTAAGCTGATATGAGATGAACTTAGGCTATAGTAACAAGCTATAAGCTTCTGTGATGATTCTTGCAACTCCAAATCCCAACATTGAATTTGTCAAAGGCAATTATATGAGATTTTGACTTTTATTCACATAAGGACTAATTTAAATGGCTTGACTGAGTTATTAGACTCTAGTGTGACATGTATCAACAACAAACAATAACACAGCTGGCCTATAACACAGCAAACTGAACAAAACCAAACATCCCTTATTAAAACTGTTTTGAGGTATTAAGCAATGAAACATCTTTTTAAACCAAGGGACCTAGTAATTAGCTTATATTAACTGTAATGAGACAATATTAAGACAGGATTAACAAGTTTTAACTACTTGAACTAAGAAATGCAATATTTAAGAAAATGGCTTACAAACTGAGATCATGCACAAGAACCAGAACCAGTGACTGAAATCACATCCTATGGCTTCCCAAGAAGCATCTAACCCAGGGCAATCCATGAGCAACCCTGCTCCAAGCTTTCATCAGGTTTCACCATTGATTTTTATTTTTTTTCTTTATTTTCTTGATATTTTTGTGAATTTTTGGTTTTGGCTACTAAACTGCTTTTAAGGTATCTAAAAGCTTGAATAAGCTTTATAAGGAGCTTATGTGAGCTTCTGAGTCCAAACTAACAACTACTAACAACATTTAATGTAATATGAGATTCCTTTGAAATTTGAAAATTCACAAACTGAGATTGGAACTTGAATCTTGAAATTGATTATTGAAAAAGTTTCAAAATACACTGAGAATACTTAATAAAGTGCTTGAGAGCTAAGAAATACACTGGAAATAGAAAATTAACTAAAACGACATTTTCTACACTAAATTACACTACTTGCTTTCTTCTCTCGCTTCTTTCTGTATTTATTGACTTGAAACATCTCTTGTCGACCTCTGAGTTAATCCCATCACATCTTGACCATTGGATTAAGCCAGATCATTGATTTGCCATTTGTCACTTTTTGGCGCCAAAATTCCAACGGCGGGTTTTCTCATTAATTGGCTTTGGTTTTATATGGAGGTGGAGGGGGGAGGTAATCAAGTGGTGTAACAGCTGGAAATGTTGAAAATGAGAAAAAACCAACACTGGTTTTGGCTAAACCAGTGTGGTGAAGAGGGTGAACAGTACGCGCGGTTTTATTTGATTTAAAAACTGGTCGGGTTTTGGGCTTGGGTGTTGGGCTAGCCGGGTAAAGATTGGGTTGGTGGACTTGGATAACATATAGGTCCGTTTGGTTTGTATATTAATATAAGCCCAAGGACCTCTTTTGTAAATCTGCCTAACTTGAGGGATCTGATTTATCATCTTTCCAAACTTCTTTGAGGGACCAAACACGCCATTAAACAATTACACAAGGACCAAAAGTATATAATTTACTATTTTAAAACTTTAAGGACCTAATATGTAATTTTTGGATTTTTAGGGACTAAAGGTGTAAATTCTCAAAAGTTTATCATAAGGACCAATTATGTCATTTATAAATAGTACAAGGTTTATTTTTGATAAATTTCACTTTTAAAATTCACCAAGGACTATATTTGACATTTTTCAAAGTTGAAGGACTAAAGTTGTAAATTTGTGATTTTTAAACTTAGAAGGGTTTGTTTTGACAACTTTTGAATCCTATGGACCTTAAATGACTTTTTACAAGTTTTTGAATTTCGGGGACTAATTTTGACAACTTTTGTAATTTGGGGGACTAAAAGCGCCAATTATGCAAACTTGATACGTTTTTCATCCGATTTTGATGTTTTTGCATTTAAAACATATAAAACACTTGTTTGTGATATTTTTATCATTTTGAAGCATTTCTGAGTGTTTTCAGATGTTTTTGGCATTCTAAACAGTATAAAAATGATGAGTATTTAGACACTCATCACGTACCTATATTCAAATGTGAGATAAAGGCATTTCAGTGTGACCACGGTGGCGAATTTGATAATCGCAACCTCCACAAACTCTTTGCCGACAATGGCATTCAGTTCCGCTTTTCCTGCCCTAAAATGTCATAACAAAATTGCAAATCCGAATGGATGATTCGCACCATTAATAACCAAATTCGAACCTTACTTTTTCAAGCCATCCTTCCTCCAACTTTCTAGGTTGAATCTCTAAATATGGTTGTCCATCTAATCAGCATCTTACCATCAACAACTATTGCAAACGAAATCCCATATACTCACCTTTTTGGCTGCAACCCAGATTACAGCCTCTTACGCACATTCGGTTGTCTATGCTATCCTCACCTATACCCTAACCACAAGCTTGAACCTCGTGCCACACCATCTATCTATTTAGGTTAAGCATCCAATCACCGTGGATACCGTTGCCTTACCCTGCACACCATAAAATTATCCTTTCCCGCCATGTTACCTTTGACGAAACTGTTTTCCCATATAGCTCATCTCAAACGACACCTACACCAACCTACACGTTTTTGGATGATTCTCCAGGTATCCTTCCTCCAATCATTCCATCCATTCCCACACAAACACCTGTCGAACAACTAGAACCAATAACCCCTCTTACACAACCGAACCAAGATCACCAAAGTAACACACCACCCCACACACCCAACCATTCACCACCCCCTTCACCTGCACATCCCACTCCACCCATCACACCAATTCAACACCCACAAATCATCCTGATCCCTTCATAACCCAAACCGTGTCTCAACTCACCCCATGGTCACACGCTACCATGTCGGGACTAATCGTCCCACTCAGCGTCTTAAAATGCATGTTTCTTCAGTCTCACCATTACCAAAATCATATCGCGAGGCGTTTAATAATCCAAACTGGAAAAATGCTATGCTTGTTGAATACAATGCTCTTATTAAAAACGGGACTTGGACTCTAGTACCGCGACCCACCGATACCAACATTATCCACTGCATGTGGCTCTTTCGACACAAGTATTTGGTTGATGACACACTTAGTCATTACAAGGTACGTCCGGTGGCTAATGTTAATAACCAGTTAGAAGGGATGGATGTTGATGAACCTTTAGTCCGGTAGTTAAATCGGGCACTATTCGGACTGTTCTGAGTTTAGCTGCTTCTCGAAATTGGCCGATGTCAAGAATGCTTTCCTACATGGAGATTTATCTGAGACATTTTATATGCACCAGCCTCCGGGGTTTCGGGACTCTGTGCATCCTGATTATGTATGTTTGCTACAACGATCTCTGTATGGGCTCAAGCAGACCCCTAGAGCTTGGTTTCAGCGATTTGCATCTTATATCACTCAGGTTGGGTTTCTAATAGTCGGTGTGACTCATCTTTATTTATATATAGACAGGGGACGGATATTGCTTACCTGTTATTATATGTTGATGATATTGTTTTCACGGCCTCTTCTAAGAGTTTGTTCTAGCGGATCATTGGTTCCTTACATAAGGAGTTGGCTATGACGGATTTGGGATCTCTTATTTATTTTCTTGGCATCTCTGTCACATGTGACTCTTCAGTGTTTTTTTATCTCTAAAGAAGTATGCTATTGAGATTTTGGAGAAAGCGCATATGGTTAGTTGTAATCCTAGTCGGACTCCGGTTGACACTAAGTCTAAACTAGAGGATGATGGTAATCCAGTATCTGATCCTATTTTATATCGGAGTCTTACAGGTTCCCTTCAGTACCTCACCTTTACGCGTCCAGATATATCTTATGCGGTTCAGCAGGTTTGTCTTCATATGCATAACCCTTAAGAACCTCACTTCTCGGATCTCAAACCAGTCTTGCGGTATGTTCGAGGTACCTTAGAGTATGGGTTGTAGTTGTATGCTTCTTGTACTTCATCATTGGTTGCGTACTCAGATGTAGATTGGGTTGGTTGCCCTACCACTCGAAGATCGACTTCAGGTTAATGTGTGTTTCTTGGCAACAACCTTCTGTCCTGGTCTGCTAAACGGCAACCGACTCTCTCTCGCTCCAGTTCAGAAGCAGAGTATCGTGGGATTGCCAATGTTGTTGCTGAAACCTGTTGGTTACGGAAGTTACTTCGAGAGCTTCACACTCCGCTATCTTTCGCTACGCTAGTTTACTGTGACAATGTTAGCACTGTGTATTTGTCCTCTAATCCGGTTCAACATCAACGTATGAAACATATTGAGATTGATATATATTTTGTCAGGGACTTGGTTGCTACCGGTCAGGTTCGGGTCTTCCATGTGCCCTCTCGTTATCATTATGCTGACATCTTCACCAAAGGTGTGCCCTCAGTTTTGTTTGAGGAATTTCGCTCCAGCCTGAGCGTTCGGTGTCCTCCCGCTCCGAGTGTTAGTCCATTAGGCCATATTGTATTATAATGGGCCTAGCCCGATTCTAAAATTCTCCATACTCTCTTATTTATCTGCACAGGCGGACTTATGCATAACAAGGTGGTTCTCATGAACCACCTTAGGAATCGAGAGTCTTTAGAAGTTATGTATAGGAAAAACGCATGACCTACTTTAGAATTTGGTCATGAACCACCTTAGATCCGAAAAATAAGAAGGAAGAAAGAAAAAGATGTGATTAAAGAAGGAAAACAAAAAGCAATCTTAGGTCTTTTTAATGGAGTTTTTCGGGTGAAAAAGATGGCCCAAAATTCAATGGGTGTAATATTATTTTAATTCCTTATATTATTTAAGGTTCTATTTAACCTCTCCACTTATATTCAAAGTACTATTTAACATCCTATTCGAAAAGCAGATTTGCACAAATATCCTATGCAGTATATTATTAACTAATTGAATAGTATAAGGTAAAGTGATTATAATTGATTTTTGTAGCTATTAATTATATCCAATGTTTTTGAACTTTTTGGAGTATCACTCTGTATTGATTAGTATATGAATCTTTTGGTTAAATAATTTATGTCTTAACAACTCGACATTTTTGTTTAATAGAATATATTGAAAAAAAATATGATCTAGTATTAATAATAAGCAATGCAAATATAATCGTTTCCATGTTGTGAAAGCTACAAAAATTAATTATAATCACTTTACCTATTATTCAATTTAACCCGACCCGACCACATTGACCTGTTGTATGTTGTCAAGTTTATTGTTTACGTCTTGACTAAACTAAAGAACCATCTTAGTTTTTTTAGCTGGGTTCGTCACTGTTTATCTGTACGACTGGACATGTAATCTATATTGAATCAATCAATCAGTCACTATTGATACCTAATAACGAATAGTTTTATCATCCAAATTCAAATCACCATCACCATCCATATCAATAAAATGCAAGGCGCTATCAAGAGGATCACATCTAACCGCCACCGGTTACGAATCAATTCCCACCTATTATGTGAAAAGGCACAAAGTGCGGATAATGATTTTTCATCTTCGATTTGATCCTAACACAAGAGACATAAAATAGAGTTTTTTATTTTTATTTATTTATTTTTTTTCAATCGGATTTTCAGTAAATATAGTAAATTGTTTTCTTTCTCCTAGTCTGTTGCTAGGTTGTAAATGCAATTTGTCTTTAAAGAAAAATAAAAAAATTATCTTTGTCAAAGCAAAAACTTGAATATTTGGCCATCACTAGTTGGAAAAGTGATCCGGGACAAGAAAGAACAAAGATTACATTTCATATCACACCTCACAAATGGAGGTAATTTGAAAACAACAAGTTCCATCGAACATAAAGGGCAAAATCGAAGCCGACTTGCCAAACAAAATACACGAGGCAACAAGTTAAGTCAAAAGAAAGCATACACCCTAATAGTTGTGATAGACCACAGCAACACCATACAAGGGTGGGGGGAATCACCAAAGTGAGCTTTAGGGAGACACAACCATACAAAGATGTAGCTTGACAAAAGTACACAAAGTACAGAAAACATACATAGAAGATAAAACAAAGCATCCTAAAAAGAGCCAGAGCAAAACCCAACAGATCCTGAATCAAAAGTCAAGGCTACAACAAGCTATCGAAGGCGGACCACAACAGATCTGAGCAGACCGAGCAGGTGGCGGCAGCGACAACAACGGCAGCGGCGAGAGATGACAGATATGTGAGTAAGGCTTTTATTGTAGGAAAATAAAGTACAAGAAATGATCCGGACGGCCGGTCGAAACCGACCGCTGGAGAAAAGGATTGGATTTGTGTGGATGTGTTTTAGAGAGAGGTAGGAGTGTTTAGAGAGAGGTAGGAGAAAAGGATTTGTACAAAAGCAGTTATATTGACTATTGATGTTACTAAATTTCGAGTTAGGTACAATATGTGTAGATAAATAATTTTTGAGAGACAAAGTGAAATGATGACGTATAGTCTATATTCGGGTCACGAACTCGACTAAAGCCCAATACTAATAAGCCCAGCACGAACTGGGCTACGCCGATAAGTGTTTAGGCTCACGAAGGCCCAAACCCGATGTTATTTACGTAACATGATATCGGATATATCCTAATTATGGAGATAATCATTCCCCAACCGACTTAGGCGGGATACGCCGAAGGTTGAGGAACATGGAACCAACAAGGATTCCGTGTGTATATAAAGGGAACCCCATCCCTCGTTAAAGGTACGATCTACAAAACCCTAACTCTCCTTTAACCCTAAATCGATTACTTACTCTCACGCCGGAGGATAATCGTGGGAGACAATCCCACGGTAAGCCTAACGGTGTTTTCTGTCTTCTTAGTGCGCAGGTCTCAAGCAACAATCATCAATTGGTACGAGAGCCGGAGCCCAAATAAGGAACGCCCAACTTTTGTATCAACAAGTGGCGCCATCCGTGGGACCATTCACTAAGAACTAAGAATTAGGATGAAGAAGCATGGAAATCAGCGATCGCAAACAGACCTTACGGGGAAGAAGCCGCATGCCGGTTCAGCTTCCAAGCAAACTTCTGGGACAACCAGTGTTGCTAAAAACCAGGGATCAGGCCAAGATTTGGTCTTCCCTCTGGTGGAACCACGCCCGGGGACAACCCAGGCCACGGTAACTACCGCTAGCGCAGGAGATCCACTGCGCACCCCTTTTGCCACTCCATTCCAAACGGTGGTGGAAACAAATTTCACAAAAGCACCTGATGCACCTGACAAAAATTTAAGGTATAGTAGTGGAAACTGATACTCCTAATCTAGAAGGGGTTGTGTCAGAACTAGCGCTAGATGAGTTCGTATCACAAAACTACGAAACCTTGGCTGCTCTTATGGAAAAGGAAGCAAAGAAGAGGTCAGGTCGGAGTCTGCATGCCCGACTCGATTTCGGCCCGACTCGATCTGGAAGAAAGTGAGGAGGATGAACGGCGTACCGGTGTCCATGCCAGACTTGGTAGCCGGAGAATTCAGGACAGACTTGGGCGACGATACTCCCCAAGTGATAGTCCTTCAAGTCCAGATTCGAGGACGTCGGCAAGCGCCCGAAGAAAGGAAAATTCATCCTCGACAATTCCTCGAACAACGAGGATAGCGATACTGAGACATTGGAAGTCCGAAACAGATACAATGACCAAGAGGAGGAAGATATATCTCTCCCATGGCGCCGTCAAAAGGTGGATGCGTTCACTCGACGCATCGGTGATTTCTCAGAGAACAAAAGGAGGCGCATGCACAAACGTGAAAACCTATGACGGAACAGGTGATCCTGATGATCACCTAAAAATTTTTGAATCAGCCGCTACAATTGAAAACTGGCCACAGCCTGTATGGTGCCATATGTTCAACTCCACGCTAGTAGGAAGTGCGCGGAACTGGTTCAACAAGCTTCCACGCACAAGCATCAATGGTTTTGAAGAATTGAGAAAGGCGTTCCGCCTAAACTTTACTCAACGGAAAAAGTGTGCAAAAAACCCCATCGAACTCGCCAAGGTCAAACAGCGCCAAGGGGAATCCACAAGCGCTTTTATGGAGCGCTTCAAAGATGAATGCATGCAAGTTAAAGCGTGCCCCGAGGTGCTCAAAATCTCAGGGTTCATGAATGGGATCAGCAACCCAGAACTTATCAAAAGGTTGAACGACAAGATTCCCCAATCCTTTGATGAGGTCATGAAACGCACACAGTCCTTCGTCCAAAGAGAGGCTGCTGATGCGGATAGCAAGAAAATCTACTCGAACTACCGGTCACAGGAACAACCTGGGAGACAATCCACTGACCGGAGTAATAACCGTAACAGGAATTACCGCAACCAAGGGAGTGGGCGCGACAATGACAAATATATCCCACTGACAAAGACTCCAAAGGAGATACTCGCAACAGAAGGCGCGAACTTTCCAAGACCGCCACAGATGCGCACTCCAGAGGATCGGCGAGTGGGGAGTGGATACTGTGACTATCACGCACAGAAAGGCCACACTACCAATGAATGCGTCCAACTGCGCCAGCTCATTGATAAGATGGTAAAGAAGGCGATTGGACCATTTGGTCAAGAACATCAAGGATGGGAAGGATAGACAGAAGAATGGGAACAAAAAAGAGATACCCAAGGACAAGGCCGACACCATCTACATGATACAATCATGGCGGCGGGTTACTAGGCAGAAGGTCGACCATGAGTTTTCCGTGGAAGTGCAATCTCTTACCCCACCTTAACTGCGGACAACGCAGTGGTAGAGCCACTCACCATTGAGATTAGTGCGGGGGGTCACGACATCCACCGCATGTACATTGATGGTGGAGCATCTGCAGATATCATGTATGAGCACTGCTTCAAGCGACTGCGGCCTAAAATACGCAGTCAGTTAAGCCCGGTCAGGACGGCGCTGACTGGTTTTACGGGAGAAAAGATATGGCCTATGGGGAAAATACGTCTACTAGTCAGCGTAGGCAATGAAGAACACTCTGCAACAGCCTGGATGGATTTCATGGTAATCAAATCTCCTTCGCCATACAATGGCATTATTGGAAGACCAGGGATATCCGCTATGCGCGCAGTGCCATCTACAGCGCACAGGATGCTTAAATTCCCAATTTAAGGTGGTATTGTTACTCTTTACAATGCCACTGTGCTGCATAGAGAATGTAACACGATTACATGCGAAACGACAACTATCCCAGATCAGCGCGCAACCAAAGTTCCAAATCTGAAGGTTGCAATCCACCCTGACTACCCAGAACAGGAAATATCCATCGGAGGGTCACTGTCGGACAACGGCAAAAGCTGTGTGCACTCTTGCTAAAGAACATGGACATTTTGCATGGGAGCCAAAGCACATGACTGGGGTACCACGTTCAATCACAGAACATAAGCTAAGAATCCGACAAGGATACTCACCAATACGCCAGAAGAAGCGCGGCCGGGGCTACGGAGCGCAGCAGGTCCCTGGCGAGAAGTACACAAGCTAGTAGAGGCAGGAATCATGCGAGAAGTCTACTACCATGACTGGCTTTCTAACCCAGTAATGGTAAATAAAAGCGACGGTAGCTGGCGAATGTGCGTGGACTTCACAGACCTCAATAAAGCATGTCCACAAGACTGCTACCCACTGCCAGAGATAGACTGGAAAATAGAGTCTTTGTGCGGATATCCACTAAAGTGTTTTTTAGATGCATACAAAGGTTATCATCAAATCCAGATGGCTAAGGAGGACGAGGAAAAAAAGGCCTTTCACACAAGCCAGGGCGTTTACTATTACACAAAAATGCCCTTTGGCATAAAGAATGCAGGCGCCACCTATCAGCGGTTAGTAGATAATGCTTTCGAAAAGCAGGTGGGCCGCAACCTGGAGGTCTATGTTGATGACACGGTCATAAAGAGCCATACTGAAGATGGGTTAGTGCGCGATATTGAGGAAACGTTCAAAACTTTACGAGAGATCAACATGAAGTGAATCCCAAAAATGTACCTTCGGGCACTGAAGGCATGTTCCTTGGATACCTGATAGAACCTGACGGTATAAAACCGTGTCCAGAAAAGACTAAGGCTGTCATCGAACTTCCTTCACCGCGCACGTTGAAGGAAGTCCAATCTCTCAACGGAAAGCTAGCTGGTCTAAACAGATTCCTATCCAAGTCAGCAGACAAATCATTACCCCTTTTCAAAACACTCAAGAAGTGTATAAAAAAGGGTGATTTCCGGTGGACTACGGAGGCAGAAGAGGCCTTCACACCGCTTAAACAACACCTGGCAACGCTCCCCACACTTTTCGCACCCCGACCATGGGAAGAGTTGATTATGTATTTATCCAACGATGGAGCAGTCAGCGCAGTGTTACTAACAGATAGGGATTCAGTACAAACCCTTGTCTATTTTGTAAGCAAGGCGCTTAAGAAGACGGAGATGAACTATAGCGCCATGGAAAAATTAGTTATGGCATTGGTGTTTGCTGCTAAATGGTCACGCAGGTACTTCCAAGCGCACCCAATAGCAGTAATCACAGACCAACCGATCAAGCAAATCATCTCCAAGCCTGATGCATCAGGACGACTGCAAAAATGGAGTGTGTTGCTCGGTGAGCACAACATCACCTACAGACCACGAACTGCGGTGAAAGGGCAGGTACTCGCAGACTTCATCATTGAAAAACCAGACACTGATGACGCACCTGCACCAAGTACAAAGGAACTACCAGATCCATGGATCTTGTTCACAGACGGATCCTCATGCGTAGATGGGTCAGGAGCAGGCCTCATCCTTACAAGCCAGGAAGGAATGGAATTCACTTACGCGCGCGTTCAATTCACATCAACAAATAATGAGGCAGAGTATGAAGCCCTAATAGCCGGACTACGCATTGCATCTCGAATGGGTATACGCAACCTGGAAGCGAATGTAGATTCCAGACTAGTAGCCAACCACGTGTTGGGCGAGTACGTAGCCAAGGAGGAAAACATGATTCAGTACCTCGACAAAACCAAGGCACTAATTCAAGGCTTTGACAGGTTTACCATCAAGCAGGCTCCTAGAGGGGAAACCGCAAAGGCGGATGCACTAAGCAAAATTGCATCCACAAGTTTTGCACACCTATCCAAACAGGTGTTGGTAGAAACATTGAAAAGCAAATCCATCTCAGAGATGGAAGTATCCACGGTAATAGAGGAAGACGGACCTACGTGGATGACACCGATAGCGGAGTTCATAAGCAAGGGAATATTACCCCAAGAGCAGAAGGAAGCCCGAAGGTTACGGCGCATAGCACAAAGGTTTGAAATTCGGGACAACATACTATACCGACGCTTTTTCTTGCAACCATGGCTCCGCTGTGTTGGCCCCCTACAAGCAAACTATGTACTGCGAGAAATCCACGAAGGTTCATGCAGCATGCATTCCAGACCACGATCGTGGTGGGCGGCGCTTTACGGTCAGGATATTATTGGCCCACCATGCACCGCGATGCGCGTGACTTAATAAGAAAGTACAGCGACTGCCAAGTTCACAGACCCATTCCCCGCCAACCACAACAGGAGCTAACACCAATTACGGCACCATGGCCATTCTACAAGTGGGGTATTGACATCGCAGGTCCTTTTCCTGTTGCAACAGGAGGATTAAAGTTCCTCATAGTCGCCATAGACTACTTTACTTGGAGTGGATCGAAGCAAAGGCAGTGGTAACAATCACTGGCAACCAGGTAAAGCGTTTTGTCTGGGAAAATATTGTATGCCGCTTCGGTCTACACGGGAGATCATCTCGGACAACGGAAACAATTCTGCGACAATCCTTTCAAGGACGGTGCGAAGCTAAACATCACACAGCACTTCGCGTCAGTTAAACACCCACAAACCAACGGCTTAGTTGAACGTGCGAATCGAAGCCTGGGTGAAGGAATCAAGGCACGCTTGGACAAGCACAAAGGAAGATGGGTAGAAGAACTTTCGCATGTCCTGTGGGCGCACCGCACTTCAATAAAAACCAGCACAGGGGACACCCCCTTCTCTATAGTCTATGGGATAGAAGCCGTCATACCAGCCGAAATCGGAATGCCAACTATTCGCCTTCTTTGAAATCAACGTGGCAACCAATGACGACGAGCGACGTATCGACTTAGACCTGGTAGAAGAAAGGCGCAAACGCGCAGCTATACGGGAAGCAAAATCAAAGTCAAGGATGAAAGGATACTATGATGCTAAGGTGCAAAATGTTTCATTCAGACCAGGTGACTTCGTTTACCGCGCCAATGATGCGAGCCACGCAGAAGACACAGGTAAGCTTGGACCAAAGTGGGAAGGACCCTATGAGGTTACTAAAGCATTAGGAACAAGCGCGTACAAGCTACGAGGCTTGGATGGCCGTGAACTGCCACGCACATGGAACATCTACAACCTTAAGAGGTGCTACCTATAGGAATGGCTAGGGGCCAGCGCACAGACGCCCCGTACTTTATTGAAGTGCCGAATGAACATCTATGTTTTTACTTTTTGTTTTTCTTAGTATAATGTCTTATTTATTTCTCGTAAAAACTTGCAAGTATCAATAAAACGTCGCGGTTTCTAGCTAACTCCGCGACATATTTTAATTTGTTATTTCCATATACTTTATGTCTTAACATTTTTCATCTCTTGCCTACATGGCGTGCATGCACTAAAATAAACCCATGATGGTAAAAGGATAAGTTAACATAATAAACAACTTGTTGAGTAAGAGGGTTGCAAACCCATCAACGATGGATCACGTATCCTTGTTAAACACCTTGTTCTCACGACGTTGGAATAAGTTTGTGCGCATCTCACGATGGAGGCGCACCAATGCATATGGTGCACGTTTAACAACTTAGGAACCAAGACACTTGACTCCTTGATGTGCTATTTTCAGATTGTATATCACAACATACACGATTATGATAAAAAAAAAAAAAAGAGGTACTTATAAATGATCTCTTATGAATACTATGATCTTCATACATGACTATGGATTTCTTACATTATTCGCGCTTAGAACTTTGAATACTTAGAACTTTGACCTGTCGACTATGTCTTATACGCAAAGACAAACAGATAAGTCCAAGTTGCCATAATATGAACACACATTTCACAAAAAGAGATTTCTATTAATAACTAAGTTATTACAAAGGATGTTCATAAACAAAAGATCCTATCTATATACTATTCGACCACGCCAATAATGAAGTTCCCACGCGGCCTGCAGCATCTCCACTCTCGCTTAGCCTCTTCAATAAGTCCGAGTCTTGGCGAGACACAGTGGCAACACTCACCGGCACCCCGTCAGACCTCGGAAGATGAGCTGCACCAACCCCGCACATAGTCGCTTTACCTTTGATACCCTCTTTTTAGCAAGTCCGGTGGCATGCGCTTCCAACACTTCCTTCAATGACATTTCTTTCTCCAGAGCAAAAGGATTTAGAATGTCCCCGGGCGAGCAAAAGCAGGCACTTGGAGCTGCGAGACATCAGGCTTCAGAAAATAGTCCGGTTGCGCTTCTGCATTATCAATACGATGGCGCGCTAAGGTCAACCCTTCCATAATAACAGTTATGGGATAATCTTGGTCGCGTTCCATTTCAGCAATCATTGGAAGCTCCAAAGACTTCATTTTCTCCATGGCGGACACTAGCTCATCATAAGCCTGCGCATTATAGCCGGGTACCTTTTCAGAGTACCTTCAACAGATCTGCCTCATGAAGTTTCTCCACGCTTACGCTTTACGCGCTCTAAGGCACATTGGACCACCCCACCAAATGCGTCCACTACCTCCTTGGACTCCAGTATGGTAAGAGCAGCAAAGCGCTGAGCCATGGTGATAAGCCACTGCGCTCAGCAATATGAGACATAAGATGAGGATATAATTCCTCATCATATTCCAAACCGAGCTTACGCAGCTTCATCTCTTGTGTTTCCAGCGCCTTTGCTCACAGTTGTACCAAACTCTTCCAACTGCGTGGTCAACGTATCCTTGCTCTTCTCCAGATATTTTAGTGCCTAGAGACACGAAGACTTGTACCCGGATGCTTCAGAGCGCTCTTGGCTTAGTTGGCCCATCACGCTATTTTTCATCGGCTTGCTTCGGGCGTACACACTCGGACTTTACGCCTCGGACTTGGCACTAGCGGTTGCGCCTCCGGCAAAGCAATCTTCGATCCTTTTGGCGCCTTGGCGCTTTCACCGAAATTTTAGCCTTTAGCTTCTCAACCAGCGAAGTTTGATGCGCAGATACCTGCACCAACTCTTCAACCAGTTGTTCCATTGGAGCATCCCCTGCAAACACATCCTCATCTTTCTCGTTGTATGGCTCAGAAGGCTCAGACTGCACAGGACTATCCTTGAGGGGCGCCTCAGCAGCCTGTTCAAACCTGCATACACGGACAGAGCATTATCAGTTTCCCATATAAGTAGTTGGTGCGCAAAAAAAACATTAACGACATTACTTACTGTGGGCCAGCGACATTAGCAGAGGGGTGAGATGACGCAGCATCACTGGGGGATGATTCCACAGTGAAGACCACAGGGCGTTTTTTCCTCGATGAGCTAGTGTCATCCTCTCCGAGCGATCTTTTGCGCTTAAGCCCAGATTCTTGCTCTTCTTCTTCTTCTTCCTCCATAGGCTACGCCACTGCTACGGGTGGTGGTTGCGCTACTGGGGATGGCACTCTGGGGTTTGGCAAGCTTTGAAGCGGCGTCGCTTCCACTGCGACTGATGAGCTGGTCTCTGTTTCTCCTAAATTCATTGCCAGGGTACGCCCTGCTGTGGCATCCAGGATTGGTTCTTCTCCTTCTTTCAGTGGCCGCATCCCTACACTCACTTGGATCGGCTTCGCTAATTGCACAACCGTAAATAGATCCATCTCTGCGCAACAGAAGACAACAAGTACACAGGTTACATAATGTGCAAAAAGGAAAAGAAAACTCTTACATTAATTAAGAAAGGGGATGTGTAGGGATGAGCACCCACCCTGGCCATTAGCGCCTAAGAAAATTGGCATCTCATCTGGCATTCCAAAGTAATTACGACTAATGCCCATATGCACCAGAAATTCCTCAGGATAGGAACTAATAGAGATGCGGTTGGCGTTTATCAGTTCCGCATCCTCTACGACATATGATCCAGGCAGGGGCCATCCTTCGGCAATGTCCCCTGGGTATAAATTCATAACGCGGCGGGAAGCACACATCGTCTACCCGAAAAAGACTCTCTCCGGTTTGAGTGCGTCCGGTTTTTACGTATAACACTGTAGCGCCAGGCGTTTAGAAAATGAGACCCACCCGTGCGACCATGTTGTGTGGTAGAACGCACGGAATAAGTGGATAGTTGGGTTAATCGCCGATGTCGGCAATTAACCTCGAAGTTAGTAATCTTATTTGCCGATACGATGCACCTGGGATAGATGCAACGGTAATAATTTAATACGCCGTACAGAAATAGAGATATGGGCACACGCTGATTCGCGAACTCGAAAAACCGTGTACACCCCTATTTTCCTTCGGGAAATCTGCAATAGATGCCCGCGCACCCAGAACAACCGGATGCACGTCAAGTGGTATATAATAATCGAGGTGAACTCTGAAGTTCACCCTCGTTATATCGGAGGTAAAATCAGATAACTGTTTGACGATGGTATTCTGTTTCTTTTTTAAAGGCGCACGCGTGGTTACCTTTGGATTAGGTAGTTTTCTGTTTTTTGCAAATGGAGGATTTCTTAACAATGGCGGATTGAGTTTTTTCACTGTGAACAACACAGTTAAAATGAGGCGGCTTGTTATATAAATTTTCCTCATCCACGCGATGAGCGACACGTGGATCCCACTATCTTCAACATGTGGTTCAGATCCCTTGATGTGACGCTGCTACAGTTACTTTCCCCCGATTTACGAGGCTTCCATTTTAAAATAATATGTCTAGATACAATGTATAGGCGGGTATATTTTTTGGCTTATTAGCTACGCTTCGTAGTTTTTTATTTATCTGCAGTTATTAGTCTAGCACCCGCAGTCCTTCACTGCGCATACTAGACTGGGGGGACATGATGACGTATAGTCTATATTCGGGTCACGAACCCGACTAAAGCCCAATACTAATAAGCCCAGCACGAACTAGGCTACGCCGATAAGTGTTTAGGCCCACGAAGGCCCAAACCCGATGTTATTTACGTAACATGATATCGGATATATCCTAATTATGGAGATAATCATTCCCCAACCGACTTAGGCGGGATACGCCGAAGGTTGAGGAACACGGAACTAACAAGGATTCCGTGTGTATATAAAGGGAATCTCATCCCTCGTTAAAGGTACGATCTACAAAACCCTAACTCTCCTTTAACCCTAAATCGATTACTTACTCTCATGCCGGAGGATAATCGTGGGAGACAATTCCACGGTAAGCCTAACGGTGTTTTCTGTCTTCTTAGTGCGCAGGTCTCAAGCAACAATCATCAATTGGTACGAGAACCGGAGCCCAAATAAGGAACGCCCAACTTTTGTATCAACATGAAATCATGTACTTTTAAATTGTTGTTTAAATATAGGAAGTGTTTATGAATGCACCCGCAATGTTAATTAGTATAAAAACCATGTTAAAGTTTAGCTCGCAAAACGACGATTTCACTTATATCAAACTATAGAAGACATCTATTTCTGACGACCTTTATTAATGTATAGAGTCAAAACTCTAACTCGGCCAACAGAGTAGTTGGTGAGAGTAAATGCCTCTACCATTGAATGATGCAATTTATTTTAGGGATTGTCTAACCAGTGCCCTTAGGGCACTGGTTAAGAAGGCTGAGGACCCACAAAAAAGTACCGAAAAAATAATTTAAAAATCCAAAGACCCACACTTTTTCAATAAAAAAATATTTTTTCGGTACCTTTTTGTGGGTCCTCAGCCTTCTTAACCAGTGCCCTCAGGGCACTGGTTAGACAATCCCTTTATTTTACCCTTATCATAAGATTTTTTCTATATATATGTGAACGTTATTATTGTCTTGTAAAAGGTGGTAGGTTGGTTAAAATTTAATAATTTGGTTTCACTAAGACTATCATTTATTATTTGTAGGTGGCGTTTATTAAAAGACACGCTTAAATATTGTATGTACAAACCATTCATAAGAGAGTATTTGTGAGTATTTCGTAAGTAACTTGTAGATATAAGGTTGGTTGACAAGCCAAAGAGACGTTTTCTCTTCTCATAGTTAATTCCTTGTGTTTTTAAAACTAATCTTGCAAATTGTTGGTGGGATTATTATTGGGCAAACTTGTAGGTTTTGCTGATGAGCCAAAACCAACAAATCCAAATGGTGACAAACATAAAACAATCACTGATCAATGATCACTAAACTTAATTTCTACTTGTTTAAAGAGAGCAAGTTGATTGCTAATGATGTAGGACGCCTTCTATAACAACATTTTCTATTCACTCAACTCGCAGAAAGTACCGCGTTTTTAGCTCCGATATACATAGCCTAAGCGGTGTTAATTCCTGTGGATGTTTACAAACTTTTCGCTAGCCATCTCAAGATGTTTATACATCGATGTTCAAAGAGTATCTTCTCTTCTATAGTAAAATCTTTAGACCACCTTACCACTAGGCCACTTTAGACTAATTAACCTAATACCCAAATGTATTGTGTGTTAAGTTTGTACTTATTTCTAGCAATAAATGAGATTAATTAGGCTATGGCAAAACACCAATCACCATGCAATGTTATATGTTTGTTCCGATTAATTGGATGGCAATTAGACAATAATTTTATAAGGGTCATGTGGTTTATACTTTATACCCCATTAATTTTTTTTTTTACTTTTTGTTGACCTATTTTGGTTACCACAAATTTTGTTAACCTATAATGAATAAAAAATTAAAAGATTATGCCAATAATTGTTTCCTCGTATTTTGAAACTGTGGAATAAATAAGTTGGGCATTTAATATATATATATATATATATATATATATATATATATATATATATATATTTTTTACTGAATTATGGACTAAATAAGTTGGGCATTTAATGTATTTTTTTATTACAGAATTAATTTAGTTAATTCACACCTATATTCTCTAGTGTACGTTTACTTTTTTATTTTTATTATTGTACAAAATCAGCCATCTATTGATCAACGTCTTTGTATAATAGTTATTTTTATGGAACGAAATAAATATAACGCTAGTGTTGTCCTATCTTTTGTATATAACTAGCAGGGTACCCGCACAATGCGGCGGCGGGTATCCTGTGACTATATTTTGTGACGATTAAATGTTATTCTGTTTTATGTTTTTCTAACAATAAATGTACAAATAATTGATAATTTATATTAAAATAACTTTGAGCAATAACAATGCAAAATATTTAATATCCAAATAGACGGGTACCCGCGTGTTGCGGCGATGGGTTCCCGTATAATTAAATTTTCTGGCGAGCAAATATTTACGTTCTCAAGCACCAAATAATTTGATCAGCTTTAAATGATCATTTTTAAACTTAATTGAATAGCAACCTTATAATTAGCATGTTGTTACAATATGGCTGGCAATCACTTTTACAAACTGATTGGATCTCACAATTTCAGTTGTTAGCATCAAGATGATTGTTAAAAGTTTAGAGATGTTAAAAGTTTCACATTAAAATTATTGTCACAAAGTACAATATGAAAATAAAAAAACCATACAAAATTTAAAAAATCATATGAAACTTAAAAAGATACATCAAGTTATAAATAAACTAATTTTCTTGTTGATGTTTTGCCAAACATGCTCAATAAAATTCCGTATGCTAGGCTCGAAAAAAAATTTAACCAACAAAGCCACATCTTTTCTAATGTTTATCCAATTATTTTTTTAAACATATTTTCCGTAGTTCATTTTTTATCTTTTGATTTAATATTTTTGGAAAACAATTTTATGAAGCATACCCGCCCATCGGGCGAGTCATAGAGCTAGTTTTATTAATGTTCTGCTTGTACAAAAAGCTTTATGTAGTTGTATGAACACCAACGTTTTTTTTACTCTATTACATTTTTTCCATCCAAAATATTGCCATAGTAACTTGAGCAAAAATGTTGTGCGTCTTTTTTTTTTTAAAGAAAAAAAAATGCAAAGCTACAAGTATTATATTATGATTAATTGTAAAAAAAAACAAAAAATTAATTAAACATGATAGCAATGATTATTTAATGATTGAATTATATTATAAATGAAACAAATGATAATGATTATTTGTAATGATTGGTCTAGGTGGAGTGGATCTCCTAAGTTAATGGGGTAGAAACCCACAAAGCCTTTTATAAAAGTGAGAAATGTGCTTCCTTGACATAATTGTAGAAGCGATGTCATTACAAGATTTGGGGTTCAGTTCCTAAAAGCTAAAATGTCGTCGCTTTGTGCTTTTAGAGATGACTTGTCCTCACTAAAAAATTGCCGTTAAAGGACCGTAGCTAAAGGCCTTTAGCGACGACATTTTTCACTTTTAGGGAGGCCAATGTGGGACCGACATATCTCCACAGTCAAAGTTTAAAGTCGGGCCACGTCACCTTTAGCGACGACAATGTTGTCACTAAAAGTGCCTACGAAACCCACCATCAAATTATTACCTGTAATAGTTTAATAAATTAATTATTATAAAAAAATGACGTGTTGTCAACGACGACATCATCGTCGCTAAAGTGTAATAAGACATCTTTTAGCGACAACGTTATCGTAGCTAAAAGCACATGTAGGTTCAACACGCCCTGCTTGCTTCTGCTACTATTCCAGATTTTTTCCATAAAACCTTTTCGGAAAAAATGTACCTTAAACAGTCCAGAAATTTATCCAAAAATACAATCTCATTTAAATGCATTCTTCCATTCAACCGTTCTGAAACGAAAGTACAAATTTATAGTTCCCGATCCAAAATATTAATACAATTACTAACATGTCCATAGAAGTACCAAGAGTTTAAAGTTATAATCCATACCAAACACCAACGCAATCCCTCCCTGGTAGTATTGCCGTCATCATTCCCGCCATACCCTCCTGTAGGAAGAAAAAATGACGATAAATCAAAAGCTGGGTGATTGCTCAAGTAAGTCAAAAGTTGAGTGAGTTGTGATTGTGTTGTGTCAGCCGTCTTCTAGCTTCCGCAACATCATGCTCTACCTTTTGAAATTTATGCCTAATTTTTAAATTTTTGACATGTTTTTCATAATCGAACTAGTTAGTAATCGAGTACACATTAACACTTATTCCATTATGCGAGGATTTTTAGCCATTATTTTCTTCTTTAGAACTTGACTTTATTTGCATATCGAGACCATCCAAGTGAGCATTGCACTAGAAAAACCTGGTGCAATTGGTTTAATTAGAATAGAAGGCAAAATTTTAGAATTTAAACCAAATAGTCCATCATATATGTAGTGTTTTGTGTGTATTGGCTTTTCACACACTGTAAAACCCTATTTGTTACACTCATTTTAAGTGTAAGATACCTCTAATATAACATGTTGAGCCATTATTTCTTTTGTTACACACCATTAAAAGTTATTTCGTTACAGCCTTACACCTAGCCTTCCATGTAGTTCTTTTAAAGTCCATAATAGTGGGCTGGCAGTTGTTCTTGGTTCGTGTGGTTGACTTATCGGTTCAAGAATCAGGTTGATGAAGAAATTTCGGTTTTGTGACCTTAGTTGTGCTCAAAGGGGGGGACCCTTGCATTATGTATTTATGTTTATTTGTTATGATTTTTTTTAAGTTACAAAAAAGTGTAAAGTATTATGTATTTATGCTTATAAGCCCACTACATTTTTATTTATATGTTTAGTTATGTGTTAATGTTCCTATATTTCATGATATGGTGGAGAAATTCATAAAAGTTTTCATGGATGATTTTTCGGTTTTTGGTAATTCTTTTGATGATTGCTTGATGAATCTTGATAAAATGTCTGCTAGGTGTGAACAGACTAATCTTGTGTTAAACTAGGAAAAATGCCATTTTATGGTGCGAGAAGGTATAGTTTTTGGTCATAAAATCTCTAGTGCATGTATTGAGGTGGACATGGCTAAGATTGACGTCATTTCTAAACTGCCTTACTCAACTAATGTAAAGGGATTAGGATTTCTTTAGGGCATGCGGGTTTTTATAAGAGGTTTGTTAAGGACTTTTCTAAGGTTTCCCGACGAATGACCCAATTATTAGTCAAAGATGTTGAGTTTGATTTCGCAGGATTGTATGAAAGCGTTTAATACTCTGAAAAATTAACTTAGTACTGCTCCTATTATGGTTTCTCCGAATTGGGATCTTTCATCAAATTGATGTATGATGCTAGTGGCTTTTGCAGTTGGTGTTGCTTTGGGTCAAAGTTATGAAAATAAACTTAAACCTATTTATTATGCTAGTAAGATCTTTAATGATGCTCAAGAGCATTATACCACTATTGAGAAAGAGTTATTAGTTGTAGTTTTTGCTTATGATAAGTTTCGTTTTTATTTTTTTATGTTTAAAACAATGTTTTTATTTGTTATGGTCTAAAACAATTGTTTATACCGATCATTTTGCTTTGAAGTATTGTTCAATAAACAAGATGACAAACCAATATTGATCCGTTGGGTTCTTATTTTGCAAGAATTCAACATTGAGATCAAGGCGAAAAGGGATCTGAAAACTTGGTTGCAAATCAGTTATCAAGGCTAAAGAATCCATAAATGGAAGTTTGGACAAGCCAGAAATTGATGATAATTTCCCAGATGAGCATCAAAAGTTGTGCAAGCTAAAGAGGATCAGGTAGAACCACGGTATGCTGATATCGTAAATTTTCTTGTATCTAGAATTTTGAATACTAGACTAATAACTCGTCAGAGGAGGAAATTCTTTTCTGAAATCAAATATTATTTGTGGGACAATCCATATGAAAATGGTATCATCAAAAGATGCTTTTATGGTAAGGAGAAACTGGACAACTTTATCATTTCCATAAGGGCCCAATTAGGGGACATTATGGCGCAGAATTGACACGAATTTTTTTTATGTCAGTTTATTTTGGCTTTTTGTGTTTAAAGATGCTGCTAGTTATGTTCATAGGTGCGATGCATGCTAGCGGACAAGTAATATTAATTCATGTAATAAAATGCCCTTGACCCAGATTTAGGTTTGTGAAGTTTTTGATTTTCGGGGACCATTTCCTTCTTCTCAGGTTAATAGATATATTTTAGTTGTTGTTGACTACGTGACTAAGTGGGTTGAAGCAGAATCTTTGACAACTAATGATGCTCGCGTGGTTTTCCATTTTCTAAAATGTCTGTTTTCACGATTTGGTGTTCCTAAGGCCTTAATTAGTGATAGGGGTACACATATTTGCAATTCACAAATGGAAAAGGTTTTTAAAAGATATGGGGTAACTCATAGAGTTTTGAGCGCCTATCATTCACAAACTAGTCCAAACTGAAAAAAAATACTAAAAGGCCCTTTAAAGCATATTATGGAAAGGAGAGTTGGGAACAATAGGAAGGAGTGGTCCGATAAGCTTTATGATGCTTTATGGGCTTTTCATGCAGCTTACAAAACACCTTTAGGAAGTACTCCCTTAAGCATTGTTTATGGTAAGGCGTGTCATTTACCTCGTAGAGTTGGAACATAGAGCATATTGGGCATTAAGAAACTATAATATGAGTCTATCTAAGGCAGGTAAATTTCATTTTATGCAGTTGAATCTGAATGAATGTGACAAGATGCTTATGAGAATTCGCGAATTTAGAAGGAACGCACTAAAAAGTGGTATGACACACGCTTAAGAAGAGACACGAATTTTAAGCCCGGAGATCAAGTATTGTTATATAATTCCCGTTTGAGACTATTCTCGAGTAAATGAAAGTCAAGGTGGTATGTTTCGTATTTGTTAAAAAGGTATTTCTATATGGGACTTGTGGAAAACTAGAAGGCGGGGTTGAATAGTTTTTTCGATTAAAACTTCGTTTTAATGTATTTAGATCGACTTATGTCAATCCATTTAGATCGTGTGTTGGATATTGATAGATGGACATATATATATAAGTAATGCAAGAGATAAAGAGTAAAGGAACACAAAACCACAACACGGGTATTTATAGTGTTAGGAACATGTTTTATTATCAAGTGTAGGTCATATCATTTGTAATAGGTCGTTAATAATTATGGTTTATAAATGTTTGTAATTAGTTTCTCAGCTCATGTAGTAAGCCCATGAGCTGTGATAGAAGGTTCTTCTAGAACCAAGGGGAAACATCCCTACTTATGTAAAGACTATAAATACCCCCTCCCTAGAAGGGAGAGGGTTGTTGGTTCTAATTGCAATTATCATTTTCACTAATCATTCATTAGTTCCTTCCACTCTCTCTCTCTATAACTTTCTCTCTCTAGAAATACATATTGTTGTGATAAGATGGTGACCTAACAAGTGGTATCAAGAGCCAAGGGATAGTTTAGGTTAATATTGATTAGATCTAATAGAAATTCGTACTTAAAAACGTGTTTTAGATTGAAATTTATGGACTTTTTGGACTGAATACGTGTTTCTGCGAGTTTCTGCACATTTTTATGAGTTTTGGCGAGTTAGCCATGAATTTCTGCGAGTTTCTACTTGAAGTTTAGCGAGTTTGCAAAATTGGCGAGTTTCTGTCTGATTTCTTGCGAGTTTGCAAAATTGGCGAGTTTCTGTCTGAACTTTTGCGAGTTTGCAAATTTGGCGAGTTTCTGTCTGATTTTTTGCGAGTTTGCAAAATTGGCGAGTTTCTGTCTGATTTCTTGCGAGTTTGCAAAATTGGCGAGTTTCTGTCTGAACTTTTGCGAGTTTGCAAATTTGGCGAGTTTCTGTCTGATTTTTTGCGAGTTTGCAAAATTGGCGAGTTTCTGTCTGATTTTTTGCGAGTTTGCAAAATTGGCGAGTTTCTGTCTGAATTTTTTGCGAGTTTGCAAAATTGGCGAGTTTCTGTCTGAACTTCTGCGAGTTTGCAGTTTGGCGAGTTTCTTCCTGCGAGTTTGAAGTTCTGCCACTTTCTTGTCTGCGAGTTTCTTGCTAGTACGTTTGGATTTCTGCAACTTTGTTTTTCTTCTACTCATCTACTTAAGTATAAACAACCTCAACCTGAACTATCCTTAACGATCAACATCACTTCACAAATATGTCTCAACCACCATCATCCAACTATTTTCCTTACACTCATAATCAACCACAACAACAACAACTAAGTCCACAACATCAACAATGGAATCAACAACAAGCAATTTATCAACAACAATTTAATCAACAATATACTCCAAACCATCCTCAACAAGGACCACAACGAACGTCAATGGTTCCACAAATCCCTCAACAACAAACTTGGTTCTCTCAAATGTGCGAAGCTGTTACTAGTCAACAATCGATTCATGAAGCTGGTTCGGATACTCGTCCTCCAATGCTTACACCTGGAAATTATGTGCAATGGTCAAGTCGATTTCTAAGGTATATGGAACTTAAGAAACCTCATGGTAAGTATCTAAAGAAGGTGATATTAGAAGGACCGTTTCAAATGCCAACTGAAACTGTTCCTGGCGATCCTACAGCTGTTCCACCGAGACCCGATACTATCACAATTGTTCCACTCAGTCGTTTAACACCAGAACAACTACTTCATCTTGAAGCTGATGAGCTTGCTATGCAACAAATACTTCTTGGAATTCCTAATCCGATTTACAAAAGTATTGATGCACAGATAACTGCAAAAGCTATGTGGGAACAAATTCATCTTTTAATGGAAGGCACTGAACTGAATAAGATCGACATGGAGTCTAAGTTATATCACATCTTTGATGTGTTTACCATTGAGCCTGGGGAATCACTTGAATCATATTATCATCGTTTCACTAATGTGGTCAATGATTTGCATCGACATAAGATTGATCTTCCAACAATTGTTATTAACACCAAGTTTCTGAACTCTTTAGGACCGGATTGGCATAAGTATGTTACGTTTGTTCGACAAGTCAAGGATCTTCATGAAGTCAAGCATGGATTATTGTATGATTATCTGAAACATCATCAATATGAAGTTATCAAAGATAAAGAAGCTCGTGGCACACATGGTTTCCCTACACCACCCATTGCTGATCAAATTGCTCTCATGGCACATGGTTATCCAACTCCTTACCCAAAGTCAAATCATGCTTTCGATCAACAACAACGTCACTTTAGTTATGCTCCACCTACACCTTCTCATCAACTCACACCCGCAGGTGATTCTAACAATGCATACTCTGCTCAACTCAATGATGATCAAGTTGATGCCTTTGAAGCATTAAATCATGGAATGGCCTTTATTGCTAAAGCCTTCTCCAAGTTCTCTACTCAGTCAAACAATCGTCTTCGTTCATCATCAAATCCCAAAAGTCATGCTGTAATACAAGGTGGAAAAGTTGAGGTTCAAAACAGAACTAGTGGTCGTCGTTTGATTACAAGTGGGTATTCTGGTAATTCTGGAAATGGTCAAACATCAGCAAGGGGATCGGGTAATACTTTCAAGAGAAATGTTCAAGTTGTGGAAACAGGGAATTCACCGGCTTCCGGATCTACTATTCGCTGCTATAATTGCAAAAAGCAAGGACATCTTGCTAATGCTTGTCCTGAACCACGAACAAGAGGAGGAGATTACTATAAGCAAGTCATGCTGATGGCATACAAGGATGAAGCAGGAGGAGAACTCAGTGAAACTCTGCAAGGTTTTATGGCGATACTCTCTCGATGATGAATATGAAGATTTGGAAGCAAATGCTGCAGTTATTTTGATGGCAAATATGCAAGAACATCACATCAGTCAAACAGAGAATGGACCATTCTATGACACAGACGGTCTATCTCGGTACCGACACGATATTTGTCTCATAAATGCAATTGTGTCTGCATCTGCATCTGATGAGCTGCAATCTGTTCAACATGAATCATCATTTAATCATACTGAAGTTGATCAAATTAACCCCGTGGTTACATTTGATGACTTCAGTGATGATGAAAATAATGAGCATATTGAACAGAGTGAAGCAATTCATGGTCCGATTCAGAATATCGACTTCATTACTTCGCCATTTCAAGCTCAAACTGCAAAATGTAATGAAATAAATCATAACCTTAGGGCTGAGATTACCTCCTTGACTGCTGAACTTGAGAGTTGTCGAAAACGGATAAATGATTTTGAAACCAAAAACACCCGAGAAACAAGTTTTGAAGTGGCTTTTCAAAAATCTTACGTTAACGAACAAAATCTTCAACATCAAATGCATGAAATTGTTGCGACAAATAACGAAAAGATTTCTAAAATTGAACGAGAAAAGTCTGAACTTCAGAAACACATCGACAATCTTCAAACGGAAATTTCAAATACAAAACAAGATTTTTCAACAAGTCGGTCAAATTTTTCTGAATTCAAGAAGAAATCTAAGAAGCGCATTGATGATCAAATCGAGGAAATTCTTCGATTGGAAAGACGGTTAAAAGATTTTGGTACTGTTGTATATAAGATTGGCCACTCAGTTAAACAGATTGAAATGTCAATTTTACTTCCGAGTCCGATGACTCAAAACGTTTTGCTCTTGGGTATAATCACCCACGTTTTCTTCACACAGCTCTCAAGGAAATGCCCAAATTGTATAGTGCTCAATGTCTTTTAGATCCAAACATGCAACTTGTTGTATTTGATTGTGAGGAACAATGGACACAAGATGATCGAAGTCGCTTAAACATGCGACAAAATGGAATTTTACCATATGATTACACAAGAGAAAATGCTTCTTACAAACTGAATGTCATTTCAACACCAACGTATAATCTTTCTGAAAAAACTGAGGCATCTTATGTAGAAGGTCCCGTTCACGTGTTGCACAAATAAATGGTCCTTTACCGTCCTCTTGCAAAAGCAACTCATTGCCCAAAACTCCTAAATCTTGTTTAGTATTACGATACTTTCAAACGTTTATGGAAGACATTTCATTTTTAGAAACGGCAATTGAAAAAATTTCGAGTTAAAAGCATCTAATTTTCAATCTGCTTATGCAAGAGAGCAAAGACAAATGTTTCAAACCCAAATATCACCTCATGTCGCACATTTGCGTCTGTGTGCAACACACTGGGAAAGGGAACTTCAACAAGAGGTGACTTCAATGATTGAAGCTTTTAACACACTTGAAAACTCAGTTTCACAAGAACAATGCAAAAACCAAGATCTTCAAAATGCCCTCGATCGATTGTTAGAAGATGCTCTTTCTGCTAATATTGCTTCTGTGGTTATATATTGTGAATTTGCTTCTGTGAATGAAAATGTGTTAACTGCTGAGAATCTCAATGTGATTCAAACGTTGGAAATGGACAATCAGATGTTAAGGCATGAAATTGAGAAATTAAAAGCGGAAAATGAAAAACTGTTTTCACAAAATGATGATGTCAAATCTAAACTTTCAATGGAGATTTCTGAACTTAAACGAAGACTTCAATGGTGTCAGTCTAAGACAATTGAATCTGAACTTGCTTTGCAAAATCACATGGAAAAGGTGTCTTTGGATCAGTCGCGAATTTCAAAAGTCGAATTTCTTGATGATGAAAATGCATCGTTAAAATGTCAAATTTTCAAATATGAACAAGAGATTGCACAAGTCAAAAAGGAATATAAAACGATTTTTGATTCTCTTAAAACTGTTCGTTCTGAAGCTTCAAAAGAACTTGATCACCATGTTGAATACACTCGACAAATGTTGGGTGAACAAGGAAGATTAAATTCCATAATTCAGGATCAAAAACACATCATCATTGCGCTTAAAGAAAAGCTAGATAAACATGAATCTAGCAAGTCTAGTAACACAAAAGTGATTGCTCCTGGTATTTATATAATTGATAAACCTCAGGGAACAAATTTGCTTTCTTCCACTTCTACAGGAATAGTTGCGTCTACTAATGTTAGAAGATCCGAGCATAAGAGACACCAAGAAAATACTAGGATCTCGCAACATAGGAAGAGCACTCGTCCGACATCATAAGTAGAAGTTCATCTTAGGAAATCGAATAAAAATCATGTTGCATCTGCTTTAGATTCAAATTTGGCAAATTGTAATTCTAATGTCAGTGTAACGAATGATAGGTCTGTAAACGTTTCAAACGTTAATGCTTCCTGTGTGTTTTGTCGTAAAAGTATGTTGTCTGGTAATCATGATAAATGTGTTGCAAAATCTCTGTTAGCTCGTTCTAAGAAATCTATAATTGGCTCTTCCTCTAGGTCCTCACTAGTTGCAAAATCGAATTTAGGGAAGGTGCACAATGTAGTTTCTGAGAAACTTGTAGACACACCCATTGCTGCAAAAACATCTCCTAAGCATAAGTACTCACCTAGTGACTTCACTAAGACCAAAGCGAAACATAATTGGTTATGGCAACAATGGTTGCAGCGTACCTCAAGTTTTAAATGGATTCCTAAATGTGCAAATGTATGTAACACTAACATAATGGAACCCACTAACTCTTTGGGTTCCACTGCTTCTATCATACCACCCTCGTTGTCTTCGTGTGTTGCCGGTGATTCAACTCGTTCTGTGGATTGTTGATAGCGGATGTACCCGACATATGACAGGAAATCTAAAGCTGTTAATAAACTTTGTTTCAAAGTTCATCGGTACTGTCAGATTCGGGAATGATCATTTTGCTGCAATAATGGGATATGGAGATTATGTCAATGGAAACATTGAGATCAGTCGTGTTTATTATGTTGAAGGTCTTGGACACAATCTTTTCTCTGTTGGACAATTCTGTGATGATGATTTGGAAGTTGCGTTTCGCTCCAAAACTTGTTACGTACGTGACTTGGATGGACATGATTTACTCACCGGCAATCGGAGCACAAATCTTTATACGATTCCTATGTCCGATATGATTGCATCATCACCAATTTGTCTTCTCTCCAAAGCAACTTCGACTAAATCATGGTATCTTGGCAGTCAAAGAAACAAGACTGTACATCTATGTCATCAACAGAAGCAGAATACGTTGCCATGTCAGCATGTTGTGCTCAGATAATTTGGATGAGATCACAACTGATGGACTACGGTTTTGTATTCGACAAGATTCCGATGTACTGTGACTCCAAGAGTGCCATTGCAATCTCCTGCAACACGGTTCAGCATTCCAAGTCAAAGCATATCGCTCTCCGATATCATTTCATCAAAGAGCATGTTGAACAGGGTACAATTGAACTATACTTTGTGGGTACTCAATACCAATTGGCGGATCTGTTCACCAAAGCCTTGCCACCAGCAAGGTTTACTGAGCTTGTCCATCAAATTGGTATGCGGTGTTTGACTCCAGAAGATCTGGAAAAGTTAATCAAACGTTCTTAAAACGTCAAACACCAAAAACATTTCTTTGTAAATACATATTTCAAAATAAAAATACAACAATATAAAATCTATACAAAACCCAAAAAGATTTTTTATTTTTCATTTTTCACCAAAAAAAAAAACGTTTTTAATACTCTAGGGACTAAAAATGTCATTTTCTCATTTCACTTCCTTTAAAACCTTAGTTTTAATTCACTATTCTAATATCCTAAACTCTCAAACTCACACACACCTGCTGCTGCTTAATTTCTTTGTTATCAGTCGATCCAATCAAGTTTTTGTTATTCCAAATCAATTGTAAGTATCATTAACTAATTGTTGTGTTATGTATGGGTTCCTTTTTTCTCGTATTTAGGACATATTCGATCTTAGGTTATGCGGAACTTAGGATTATGCGGGTCTGATCTTAGGTTAGGTATTTGGCTAATCTGTTGAGCTTTATGAATTTAGGGTTCTTGAATTATATGAATGCTTGGTAGGTTCTCTAGTTGTGTAACGTTATGATTATTGGCGAGTTTGAGATAAACTGATGCGTTTTGGCGAGTTTCTCCTGGTCTTATGAATTTTGGCGAGTTTGCCGACTAATTGTGATTTTTCGCGAGTTTGCCGTCAAATTAAATTTTGGCGAGTTTGCCATTTATTGAAATTTTGGCGAGTTTGCCATTTCATTATGACTGTTTGGCGAGTTTGCCATTTATTTTAATTTTTGGCGAGTTTGCCACTCCCTTAAATTTTTGGCGAGTTTGTCATTTATTTTAAATTTTTGGCGAGTTTGCCACTTCCTTAAATTTTTGGCGAGTTTGTCATTTATTTGAATTTTTGGCGAGTTTGCCACTTCCTTAAATTTTTGGCGAGTTTGTCATTTATTTTAAATTTTTGGCGAGTTTGCCACTTCCTTAAATTTTTGGCGAGTTTGTCATTTATTTGAATTTTTGGCGAGTTTGCCACTTCCTTAAATTTTTGGCGAGTTTGACATTTATTTAAATTTTTGGCGAGTTTGCCATTTATTTTAAATTTTTGGCGAGTTTCTCTTCATAAGTGGCGAGTTTGACTACCACACGAGTGTCTGGCGAGTTTCTTTTAGCTTTAGATTTTGGCGAGTTTGTGTTGCTTGCGAGTTTCTTGTTGTCCTGACCGATTAATGGCTAGTTTCTACCTGCCCTATGATTATTTGCAAGCTTGTCATTGGTTCAAGGTTTCAGGACATGTTTATGCGTTTAAGGTTCCATTAATAAACTTTGGCGAGTTTGTATACTTGTTATTCTTCATGAATTTGATGTTCCCAGTGTGTTTCAAGTGAGTCTTAGCAAGTATGACTCAGTTAATTTTGAGAATTTCAATCATTAATGATTTTGTGTGTTTGCATTGTTTGTATGTTAGAATCATATGAGTTATCTCTCTAACATGTCATTACCTATTCTTGGATATCTTGGTAAATGCTTTGTTTCAGGTCTCAACATGTCTCAAGGATCTCTCACAAAGAAAGACATGTATCCCATTGACGATGAACGCAATATTGCGCTTTCAAACTCTCGTATTGATTTCGAACAACTTCTATGCCATCCCACGTGTCAGATTGTAGTGGAACTTCTTAAGAAGCACTTCAGTAGGCATCTTCGACTTTATCTGCAAGTGTCCCCAATCTGCATCAATTGGCATTCACTCAAGATAAGTAACGATTCCACCATCATGACAGTTCAGATTGACAGAACTCCAGTTGAATTTGATGTTAGCATTCTTCGTCATGTTCTTCATCTTCCTCTTGAAGAAACACAGACCAACACTTCATTCACACCATCCCCATCGTTTTCACAAATTGCATTATCTCTTCGTAAAATGGGTTATGATGAGTCTTCTCAACCGCTGTCAACCAGTTCTGATGTACATCGCAAATTCATTCCCCAACCATGGTTATCTATGTTTACCATACTCAGCCATTGTGTTACGGGAAAAGCTACTGGCCATGAACACCCTCGATTGGAACTACTTCAAATCTTCTGGGTATCATTAATACACAACACCTTGATTATGCAGCTAATCTGAATGATATGATTTATCAAGCACGGCAGTTTACCAATAAGAAAGGGTATAAAATTCCATTTGCTCGTTACACCAAGCTTCTTATTGAATACTTCATGCAAATAGATCCAAGCATCGACAAACGAATAGCAAGTGCGACAAGTATCATACTCCTCACATGGATCATGTGCTTAAAACTGTTAAAGTTCAAAGCACGAGCACAACAAACAAAGGTTTAAGAATTCCCGATCGTCTCTTTAATGATGGCATCAAGCTGACTACCGCTTACAGGGACTATGATCAAGCAGAAAAAGCAGGAACAGTTGGCATTATTTCTAAAAGAAGAAGCAGGATATCCACTGCAAAACACAAGCAAACCTCACTGATTGATGAAGATTTGTCCAAATCAGAACATGTTGCTGAAGAAGAACAAGTTCATCCTCACGACGAAGATGCTAACCCTACAGAAACTCAAAGAATTCTCAAAGTGAAACAAGAAAAAGCTGCAAGACAACGTGGTAAAACCATCAGTAGTCAAACTCTACTACTTCAATCTCCTCGCACCCACAAACAAGACCAAGCAATTCTGAAGAAAACCTTGGCTATCACCAAACGTCATCACCAAGCTGATATTGAAAGGTTGCAGAAGAAGGGTGCAGGATCAGGTTCCAAGATGATTTCTGAACCACTTCAACAACCCATGAATGAATCAGAATCTTCCGAAGAGGATAACTCAATTTCTGCAGCACACTCTTCATCCAAAGATGAATCTGATCAATTCATTCATTCTGATAATGAAGAATCTGTCAACAATGATGAATCTGATGATTCTGATGATGTTTTCGTTGTGAAACCACATTTGCAAGGTGATGCTCATAACCAACAATCACTAATACAACCACCTCCAGCATCCTCAGATCAACAGTCAAAGACGAATGTTCCTTCCAAAACCACCTTTAAGATCAGGCTCCCTTCTCGACAAACATCTGAAGCAACTGAGAAAGATAAATTTCAAGACATTCAAGCACTTCTCTTCAAACTCAAGTTCAGACACAACAACAGCAACTTCAAGAACAACATCAACAAATTCAGAAGTTTCCATTACCAGAACAGATTGAGGAAATCCTTAAACAGGTCCTTCCTACAGAGGTCAAGAGTTGCATTAATGAAGTTCTACCATCTGCCTTACGCACATATGTCAAAAACAAGCTTCAAAGTGCTGTAGCCACTCATCTTCAAACACATCCGATAACTCTTGAAACTAAACCATCAACGTTGCCTGTCGTTGATCTCAAAAGTCAACTTCTGGAGAAGATAATTGATGATAAAGAAGAAGTGGAACTTCGAGACGCTCTACTCAAATCCATGAAGAGGGCTGATAAGAAAAGTGCATCTGCAACGTGCAAGGATATCCCGCCTCGTAAACGCAGACCCGATGACAAAGATGATGAGTCACGTCCACGCGACAAACGTTCCAAATTCACTGCACCGTCATCTTCAGCTTTTCAAACCACTTCTCATGATATTTCACCTGAAGATGAAATTCAACCACAATCCTCCAATCAACCTCCACAACAGACTGTCTCTCAAGTCATATCCCAGCCACCATTCAACATGCAACAAGATGATGCTCCAGAATGGATTGACTCTTCCACGACTCAGTTTGACTGGTTTGAAGATATGGTTGATGCTCATCCAGAAGATGATCTTCCTAATGAAGCTTCCATTGTGGGTTTCACAAAGAATTTGAAAAAGATCATGAAGGTGCAGAAACTTCAGTTGTCTCACAGTGCCACTATTCGCCGAAAGGGGTTTACACAATTTAAGACTTCCACAACTTCCGGCTTCAATTTGAATACAATCTTGAGGAAGTTGCACGAGCAATGTCTGAGAACATTACTTGGGATGTTTCGCTGCCCTCCAGTGCTCCCAAAACATTCAAGTTTCATGACTATTCTCAACCTTTACCACTCATGGGTCATACTCACAATCTCAAGGTACCCACACCTTATTTTTTAATCATGATCTAGAATATCTAATGTATGGAAACACAGATCCAGAGAAACGATATGCAACATCATTGTCTAAGTTTCATGTTGCGGTTTACACTCAAGAGGGAATGGAGGAAGAAGTTGCTGACTTGTTTAGTTCTTCGGTTGTTAATTATAATGATGAGGCAGAACTTGGCATCTTCCATTGGCCTAATATGCGTAAATGGTTTTACAAATGGCGGCTCACATTCACCTCCAAACACAAAGTGTGTTATAACCACCGGATCTTGTCCATTAAAAGTGCAGAGATTATGGATAAATACGGGTACAACTTTTTAACTAACATCAAGGTTCGCCGAGCTGACGACAACGAGTATACTTTCAACGAAGCTGACTACAGGTTTCTGAACCTCAACGATATCGAAGATATGTATCTTCTCAAAGTTCAAGGAAAACTTGAGCATCTTCCTGGAAGCTTACAATATGATATCTTCAACTCAATCCTCATTTTTATCCGCAGTCTTGTCATTAAGTCAAGAGTTGAAGATCTTCATCTTGGTGTTGAAAGTTATCAGAAACGTCTGAATCTTACCAAACCTGATCTCCAACCACCCGGCATTTATGACAAGCAACCGTATACATTCACCACAACACCATTTGGATTACACTTCATCCGGAACAACATCGTCAAATACATGAGATATGAAGAAATCCACAAGTTCAGTGATGATACGTTGACACAGGTAAAGGTTGAGCTTGTCAACATTCTTGAAGATCTGAATGCGGGCAGAAAACAACGTTGGTTGCGGAACATGACATGGAAGAGAAGTGATGTTAAGCAAGCTGAAAAGTTTGTCAAGAAAATTGATTCACGACTCAAGTTCCGAATTCAGATGCGACGACTTGAAAGCTATGTTGGAGGAAGAGCAAGGGTTCCGAATATCTTGACGTTTCGTCGACCTGAATGAAGTACTGCAGTTAGTTAGTTTATTTGGAACATTACTGGAACATTTAAACATCTGTCTGTAATAACTCTAACTCTTTACTTTCATTCGTTTGCTTATCTTAATTGATTTTGATTTTCTGTTAAACCTTGAGCTCGAATTTTTTTCACAAGTACAACAAATCTGATAATATGTTTTTTACAACCTGTAATAAACTGTTTCAAATTCGACTCAAGAAGGCTATCTCTTGAATATGCTTCCATATTTGAGGGGGAGTACTTTTGTTCAACGAAAACAGAATCTGATTCCACGAAAGGACCCTGTGGTACGTTTCAGTGCCTCAATCCAAATTAAAGGAGCGAAAGCTTCTTAACTGTTTAAAACAAAATCTTTGTTCAAACTCAAATGTTCTTGAAATCCGTTTCTTCCCAAAGGAATTTCAAACACCTCAAAAAGCATATTTTAATCAACATGTTTTTCAAAAACAACATTCATATGCTATTTTTGAGGGGGAGAAATGTGATTAAAATTGTTGATCAGGAAGTTGTGGAATCTCATAACGTGCTCGACTCAGATATCACCAATGAATTGACGATCTTTGAATGTCAGAAATCGAAAAGATTTGTCTTCCAAGACTTATCTTAGTAGAATGTACCAATCCGAGACACTCTTGATTGACATGAACTTTGACGGGTCTAACCTCCTTTTCAAGGAGAGTTTACATCTTCAAGGTAGTTATTAGAGCTAGTTGTCACCTAAAAGCTGATAATGGAACTCTTTAACTATACAACGTAACCGTGTCTCACGGGGAATTGTCTATCAAGAGTCGATCAATTCAAAAAGTGCTAGCTCTTCCCTCTCTGTGCAGACTTCAGTCAAAACTCATAAGCACATGTGGAGGGGGAGTATTTCTGAAAAACCAAAAACTCTCAAGGTGTTAGCAAAACATGTTTTTCATCATAAACATATTGAGAGATTTTTCAAGAAAAGGTTTTGTGGCAACATAGGATAGTTATGGAGTTATAAGGTGACTAAGTTTAGGAATAAACGTCCTATGATCCGCCAGAGCCGGAGGGATCTACCCAAGGACATCACAAATAGTTAGTATCTAGAAGTCCTTAGGTATGATTTAAAAAGGAGAAAATGAGAATCGGAGAAAGAAGGAGTTGAAGAATTAAAAAGAAAAGTTAAAGAAAAGGGTGAAAAGAAATAGCCCTCCAAATTATTCAACTTAGGGCAGACAACGGGTTCAATTCATATGCTACTGGTTGTCACAAGATGACACCGGTATTGAAGACAAAGTCGTCATGGACCCAGTGACGCAATGCACTAAACCTTCTAAGCCACTCAAGTTCTCTCAAAAGAGCTTGTTTTATTCTCACAGGGAACCCTACGTAATCTATCGACTCTCTCTTAGAGATTGTTGGTATTGAAGAAGGAGACCCTCTCCCTAGTCTCCGCTTAGGAAAATCAAAGCGCACTAATCGAGTCTAGAGCCATGAGATTTATCAAAAGATCTCTTAGGAACACTTAAATATTTCATCACTTGTTGTTCAAACAATAAGAACACAAGTGACATTTTTCCAGAGTCCTACGCAGATCTTAGCAATCTGCCAGAACATTTATGAGGGGATTCACAATTGTGATCCTCAATGATTGAATGGAAATTCCTGCCAGGGTCAACATCAAACAGCCTTGACAGCAGGTCACTTCGGTAACTCCTTGTGGGTTACGCTTAGTGTGTCTCAAACGGTCTACAGTCGTGGGGTGATGCTTTGGTGTACCTCAGCGACTCATCTGAACTGTAGGTGTATTTCGGTACATCGTGTTATCTCACTTGTGGGACTCCAGTTCAGGAACAGCCTTTGTAAGAATTAGAGATGTGTTTTCACACTATGCTGTTAACACTCTCGAAGTTCAAACTTGTAAGTGCTGGATTATTTCTAACCCATGTTTTATGTTTTCTTCTTATGGATGCTCACGGGTGGAAAAGATCGTGCAGACTCTTCACATGCTCATACCAACATCAACAAAAATTGAAGTTCTCTCAAAAGGCAAAGAAAATTTCAAAAAGATTCTACATCAAAGTTAAAGAATCTGCAAAGTTATGAGATAAAGATCAAAGTTAAAAAATTGAGAGCTTCAAATATACGAATCACAAACTTCATCAGAAGTATGAGCATGCTGGAAATGACTTTCATCACTAACAACAAAGATGTTGATAAAAGGCAGATTTCACAACTGATCACAACAACAAGAACAAAGAACAAAGATTCAAAGAATCAAAGACGTCACAAGCTATGAACGCCAAAGAATTTCAAGACGTCAAACGACCTAAGCAAGACAACAAATGATGACCAACCCTTAGGGGGAGATTGTTAGGAACATGTTTTATTATCAAGTGTAGGTCATATCATTTGTAATAGGTCGTTAATAATTATGGTTTATAAATGTTTGTAATTAGTTTCTCAGCTCATGTAGTAAGCCCATGAGCTGTGATAGAAGGTTCTTCTAGAACCAAGGGGAAACATCCCTACTTATGTAAAGACTATAAATACCCCCTCCCTAGAAGGGAGAGGGTTGTTGGTTCTAATTGCAATTATCATTTTCACTAATCATTCATTAGTTCCTTCCACTCTCTCTCTCTCTATAACTTTCTCTCTCTAGAAATACATATTGTTGTGATAAGATGGTGACCTAACATATAGTGATTCGGCTACAAGGACACCTTCCTTGCCCTACTCCACTCCCCGAGTACCCAACTCGAGAGTTTCTAAGAACTTGTAACACCCCCAAAAATGGTTTGCAGCGGAAGAAAAGGTTTTTGGGATGTTACTCAATTGGATCATAACACAAAGCGAAAAAAATAAATATTTTTCTTAAAAGATTTCATTTATTGAAGCAAAATAGAGTTTACAAAGTTTGAATTGTTGCGGAAAATGGCCCATTAATAAAATATGGTCCACATAAGTAAATCAGACTCATCTATGACCATGCCATGCCAATGCCCAAGCGCCTCCAGAGTTAGCTATCGCCTTTTTAATACCCGAGATAAACATGCTTAAAAAGATCAACACAAAGGTTGAGTGATATTCATAGGTTTAGTAAATAGTTGAACACAAGTAAGAGATGATAATTTCTTCGAAGACAATTACCATAAAAAACAGAGGTTATTATTATGCACTAAGCTCATGACACCAATACTAACTGCATACACCTAATTACTGGTGTAAGTAATAAAATTTCCCCCCAGATGTAATAGCCAATTACATAGAGATAATCAAATATAGTGCGCCCCGGTTATTTCCGATAACCGAGTCGGGGTCGTCAATTCCCATAGTACTATCCACAATATTCGCGTTCACTCGCAAGTGATTAATGGTTCATGATGAAGGGGACTTTTGGCAGGTAACTTAGGCTATAATAATAATAATCATGCAAGCATGCATTTTAAGAAAAGACTTGTGTTCTAGTTTATAGCATGTATCTCCCCCAAAGAGTTTATAAAACAGTTAAAAGAGTAAAAGTGGTGCTATGAACTCACCTTAGTCTGAAGCAATGCAAGAATCGATACTATCTCGACTAGCATCGGGAAATTAAACAAAGTAGTATCATAGTATGGCATCGCATAACGATATAAGAGTACAGGCACAACAACTAGTCATCGGCTCAACCTAGTAGTGTACGGCTTATCTCAGAATACGTATCGTAAAGTAAAGAGATTTTTAAAAGATAAGTGTTTTAGTTTTCGTGGATACTCGTATCAATGTGTGTTTAAAATATAATATATCGTATCACAAAAGTTTATCATTAATGTTTCGTGTGGTGGTAAGAAAACAAGACTCGACAAGTAACTTACGCCAAATATAACTCACACTAAAGCGTAATGTATATCCCAATACATTATAAGAATAGTCAAGTAGTTTTGACCAAGACTCAAGAACACACACCAAAGCATAAAACATATATAAAGGAACTAAACAAGTAAGGATCATCTAGCAATAAAACAAGTAAATGGTTGAGCCTTAGGCATTTAGCTGGTGATCCTAGATAGTTTAGAAAAGTCAATTAGACTTTATAAGAAACTCTAATTATAATAACGTTTCATAATTTTATAAAACATATGTTCGGTTCTTGTCGGGTTTTATATAAATAAAAGGATTTTCAAATAGAAGTATAATTTTAATAATTTATAAATTCCGATATGATGCGCCCGTTTATACAATATTTCCGTGTTAATGGACTTTAATGAAAACTTGATTTTTAAAACAATATATCCCGTCAGATTTATAATTAAACATGTGTTCGAGTTAATTAATCCAACCCATTTCAATAATAACTTAACTAAATAGTTTTAGTAGTTAATCAAAATTTTAGATTATTTATTAGCTATTGTTTTACCACTTATCATTAGTTTATTATGGTGTTTTTGATCCATGACGAGTAGAGTCTAGCCCGACACCTCTGTCTCGGGCCAATAGTCCAATTCAATAAACGTCCAATGACATATGTCCAAGCATTATACATCCGATTTAAGTTTAAGCCATATCTCGATGTTTATAACTCGTTAAATATGATAAACGATATACTATAATTAGCAATTATCAAATTATATTCAATTTACTTATACAAATATAAATCATTTACTTAACGTTTCATTTTCATTTAGTAATATCTTTTTAATTTGGAGATCCAATGGGCCTTGGCCCATCACTCCACCATACGTACCCTATGTGGACAAAACATACAACAGAAACAAACGCACCCAAGCTGATGAAAATGTACTCGAATATTTACACAAATAAGCTGGGAGTAAGCTGGACAACAGCTAGATATCAATTAGACGATAAGCTGGGATATAAACTCGACAAACGCACACCCTCTTGGTTCTCTCTCATCAACCGAGAAAGGTCAGACAAACACCACCCCGATAGACTAACACGCAAGGTTTTAGATAGGCACTAGACTTAGAAAATGAGGTTCAAACACAAGTACACTAAGCAGGTTTGACACGAACAAGACATAACAAGTTGAGCGACTCTAAACCGAACCCGAGGCTAACCAAGTAAAGCCACATCAAGACTAGAAACACTAGATAAATAGGATGAAACTGAGCTCGTGATTCGTAATGGGGAGGTCCCGTAAACCCGAGGCGGGTCTAACCTTAATCCGACTCTACAAAATTATAACAACAACCACACGGTACAACAATGTCAAAACTAAGGGCGGTCGACCCGACCACTGCACGTGGTTTTACCACCTGTCCGAGACACAACAACACACAAATAATATGCATTCAACTAGTTCATTTGGCTTCGGGCCTAATAATCATACAACCACCCATTTGAGCTTGAGCCCGACACTAAATCCAGACATAACCCAAACGCACCCTGATTTGTCGAACACAACAAAAAAAGTAAAAAAAAAAAAAAAAAAACTAACTAACGAGCTTATTAACACAACAAAATTTAGTCAAAATGAGCATGTAAGACACCCCTTGTGCCTCGTTGAGCCAGGCTGAATAAGGAGACTCCACCCTTGTGGTGCTCCTGCTATGGACCGAATCAAATAACGCCTTTGTGGTGTTCTTGATAAACCAAAAAAATAATCAATGCAACGCATGCCAACACCCTTCGTGGGTGTGGCTGAACCGAGAGTCCAAAACAAAACAACTTCGAATTCCACTTTTGATTAGACCAACTAAAGACACCAAATTAGATCCAAAACTGACTCGCGACCAAATAATCAAACAAACGCCCCCTTAAATTCTTACCACACGAGACAAGAAAAATCAAACAAAACGTTTTCAAATCCATTTCTTATCCACGAAAATCATAACAACTTATATATAATCGGTTTCAAACGATAAATCAACAAATTAATGTTGGGTTTTAGACATACCATAAGGAAACGAGAGGGAAAAATGGAGACGAGATGGAGGAGATTAGCCACGAACATAAACACGGTCAAATCACGCCCATACGATTAAGCAAACGATTCCTATGCGTGACCCCAACCCAATTTACAAAACCCCCAAATCAATTTGTAATACCCCTAACCTTTGAAAAACCTAATTTTGTGTGTTAGTGTGTGAAAAGTGACGAGAACTGTGAATACTTGCTTCAATTTATAGATAAATACAAGGTATGAAAGACCCTAGTCTTCTTGATCTCGTGTGGAGGGTGATGCCTCTTCTTGGCAAACTTCGCTGTCACTGCCATCTTTACGTGGGAGGGATGAAGCGTCTTTGGAGGAGATGAGCAAAAGTGGGGTGTTGGTTTTGAGATGAAAGTGATATTTCATCTTGTGTTTGTTTTGAATACATAGAACGAGAAGGAGAAGGAGAGCAGAAAGAGGTAGGGCGTGAAGACAAAAAGGGTAGGGTAGGGCTGGTTTAGGTGTAATATTATTAAGAGTATATTGTGTACCTCGTACTATATAATTTGTTCCGTACAGGATAACGTTTATTTATGTAGAATGGTTTTCGGGTAACCGTAAATTAAAGTTTTTATATTTTCGGAGACGTTTTGACGAGCGAAATAACATGGTATTATTATCATTTTGATATTATAAAATAAATTTCGTGCCAATTTTATTATGGTGTCGGTACGCGTGTGGACTCGTTAATCGAGATAACCTCTCGTTGTCGTGTTTTGATAATCAGTAAATGTCAGGAAATAATTAATTGCATCATTCGTTTATTAACATTACCCGTGATTGCATATTTCAAATAAAAAGTAAAAATTTAGGCGTGAAAATGCATAAGAGCGTTTAATTAAATAAAGATAAATGATTACTGTATTCTTTACAGGTGAATGATGACTTGGAAATTAACGGGTGGTTACAGTACCTACCCCTTATGGGAACCTCGTCCTCGAGGTTAAGTTTGTGTTAGCCGCTTAGGTGATAAAGAGAAATTTTTGAAGTTTTCTAGTTTTGTTCGCAAACGTGATGTGGATAAATTTATTCAAATAACATTTTTTCAAGAAACACAATTTCTTGGAGATATAAAACTGAGTAAGAGGTTTGCATCCTCGAAAGGATCCCAATTTAATAACACGATTTTTACACGTGACGCAAGTAAAATAATTTTGCAAGGGTCGATGTTTTCATATTTCTTAGCATAAGAAATTTTGATAAGGTTTGATCAGAAAATTTTTGACTCGTTAGAATAAATCTTTTTAGAAAAAAATGCCACCATGTGTTTTATTGGTGGTACAATTGTTATTTAAAGAAAAGTCCTCGAAGGTGAAAACGTCATAGGAGAAGATTTGGTTGGGTATGTATATTTTCATAAGTTTTAAACGTTTATGGGCAGAATTTAGTTGTTAAGGTTATTCTTGTTGGTAGGTTGTCACCATCCTCTCTAATTTGAACGGTATATAAAAATATATAGAGTCTTTAAAATCTTTAAAAACAACTCGATGTATGTAAAGAAAGTTGCCGAATTTCAGCTTTTATGATGAAAACTTGTTAAATAAAGTTTTAAGCGACAACATGGATTCGGTTTCAAGCTGGAGGTTTACATGTGAATTCAAAAGTTGTTCCGCAATTTCAAATAACTTCAAATACCTTAGCTTTTGTAGATGATGAATCAGTTTTGTTTCTTAGCATTTCTCATTATTGTTTTCAAAAAAAAAATAAGCGCTTATTTTTACTTCGAAAATTTGGTTTATATTCAAAAGAAAATACCGGTTATCCTTTAAAGCTTTTTAAGAGGAGTAAATAGTTTGTAAAGAAAGAAAGGTTTGTAAAACCACTTTATTGAGTAAGAAGAAAGTATTTTTATTATCTACAGTTTAATAATAAATCGTAGTTTGTGGTTTGGTATTAAAGCAACAATTTGGTTTAAATAAATAGCTTGTGAGATGATTTTTAAAATAGTTCATAGGGTAATAGAAAATGATTTATCACTTATAGAATAGTAGTGAAATCGTAGTTAAATTTGTGACATTTTCGGTAAGACAATAATTCGGGTTGTAAAATAACTCGTGAAATGATTTGTAAAATAGCTTATAAGAAAGTACTTTATTGTTTGTCAATTAGTAGAAGATTTCGTAATTTAATTAATATCAAGATGGTTTATAGGGTGGTAATAAAATAGTCAGTAAAGTAAAGGCGAATAGTTTGTGAGGTAAGAGTACCAAGTTTTATGGTTTTAAATCAGACAGTGGCTAAAACAGCTCACTAAAAGGGTAAAATAGTTTATAAGACCGTAATATAACTTGCAGGAAAAAAAATTTGTAATATAGTTTACAAATCGCTATCGCAGTTGTTTGTTGTTTCGTAAAATAGGAGTAAGGAAATTAATTAGTTTATCACTCTATAATAAAATAGTTTGCAAAGCATTAGTAAGGTCATTGTTTATGAAGTATTAGTAAGGTCGTAAGTTTTCGGTTTAATGGCATAGTAGTAAGACTTTTTGTAAAGTGACCGTGAAATGGTCGATAAAATAGTTGAAAGAAGTTTGTGTCAGATAACGGCAAAGTTTATTATTTCATAAGAGGTAAAGTAGGAAAGACAGTTGGTGTTTCAAAGAGATGAGTGGAAGATTAGGGATCCGTTCCCAGGAAAAGTGGCTTAAGTTGCAAGTTGACTCTTGGTATGTTTTTAAATCTTTTAGTCGTTCGTTTATTACTTATGTTTAGCGAGGGGGTTCCCTTTGTAGATGTCAAAGTGTGTTGTTCCCAGAACAGCTAGGGAAGAAATCTGGTTCATCGATTTGGTACGAGTTTTAGGGTAGAGGTGACACTGTTACAATATTGGATGACGAGACAACTTCGATCTCAACGTATGAGAGAATAATAATAGGATGGGGTTATGAAGACGTGGGTTGCAATGTTCTAGTAATAGAGGTTTAATGAAGACGATAAGTCGATGGGACGGGAAGACAGAAGACATGGTATTGTAGCAACCAAAGAAGATATAACCTAGACCTATAGTAATGTCGTGTGGTAATTAAAATTTTTGTTAGTCGGGCATAATCTACTAAGCAAATTTAAATGGTAAATATAATCATTAACTCACATCATGCAACATTTCACTGGTTATGTATTATATGCTCAGCAAATCTCATACATAACGTAGGTACGGAGGGCGCGAAGTGGTGGCGTAGAGTGGACCATTTCAACATGGATCACTGTGGTGTCCTTGCGAGAAGTGGTAGCGTGCATCATCTGCCATGCAAATCTCCATGCACGTTGCTAGTAAGATGTAGATGCGGAGGCGTAAGGTGGTGGTGTAAAATGGTCAGTTTAGAGAGTGTAGTAATGAGAAAAGCGTTCCACTTAGGAGAAAAAGTATCGTAGTGAGAAATTGTTGTGACGTCAGTGTGTGATGTGTAGGAGTAAACCTTTATAACTCTTATGATGAAAATTTTAAATCTTTTTAGAAGTTAATCAGGAGGTCGATTGGACATACCACTATTATAACTACTTTCAGTATTGCAACATTCACCTCTGAGTCGGACATAGGTGATCAAGCTATGTCCCACTGTCCCTGGTTGAATATAGGTGATCAAGCTATATTCACCCGAGGTTCAATGAATCTTGCAATGCTTATCTTAGTTATACTAGTAACATGCCCTAATGTCTTTAAAGTTTGGTATGAAAGATGGAACAAATATTTAATTTATGTGGGGGAGAAGGCGTAGATTTGTGGTATGTAAACATACGTATAAGTAAGACACTTATAGCTAATAGTGAGGTTAAGTTGTCAGTAATAAAACACATATCTTATCAAAGATGACTTCAACGAGTCATAAGTGAGGCATTCAGCTTGGCAGGCAGGCATGTGTCGGTCATAGGGTTAAGTTTTTGTAAAAGTGGTTATAGTCTAGGTTTTGAAAATTTCCTAGTTCTCTATAACCAAGGCTCTGATACCAACTGTAACACCCCCAAAAATGGTTTGCAGCGGAAGAAAAGGTTTTTGGGATGTTACTCAATTGGATCATAACACAAAGCGAAAAAAATAAAGATTTTTCTTAAAAGATTTCATTTATTGAAGCAAAATAGAGTTTACAAAGTTTGAATTGTTGCGGAAAATGGCCCATTAATAAAATATGGTCCCAATAAGTAAATCAGAGTCATCTATGACCATGCCATGCCAATGCCCAAGCGCCTCAAGAGTTAGCTATCGCCTTTTTAATACCTGAGATAAACATGCTTAAAAAGATCAACACAAAGGTTGAGTGATATTCATAGGTTTAGTAAATAGTTGAACACAAGTAAGAGATGATAATTGCTTCGAAGACAATTACCATAGAAAACAGAGATTATTATTATGCACTAAGCTCATGACACCAATACTAACTGCATACACCTAATTACTGGTGTAAGTAATAAAATTGCCCCCCAGATGTAATAGCCAATTACATAGAGATAATCAAATATAGTGCGCCCCGGTTATTTCCGATAACCGAGTTGGGGTCGTCAATTCCCATAGTACTATCCACAATATTCGCGTTCACTCGCAAGTGATTAATGGTTCATGATGAAGGGGACTTTTGGGAGGTAACTTACGCTATAATAATAATAATCATGCAAGCATGCATTTTAAGAAAAGACTTGTGTTCTAGTTTATAGCATGTATCTCCCCCAAAGAGTTTATAAAACAGTTAAAAGAGTAAAAGTGGAGCAATGAACTCACCTTAGTATGAAGCAATGCAAGAATCGATACTATCTCGACTAGCATCGGGAAATTAAACAAAGTAGTATCATAGTATGGCATCGCATAACGATATAAGAGTACAGGCACAACAACTCGTCATCGGCTCAACCTAGTAGTGTACGGCTTATCTCAGAATACGTATCGTAAAGTAAAGAGATTTTTAAAAGATAAGTGTTTTAGTTTTCGTGGATACTCGTATCAATGTGTGTTTAAAATATAATATATCGTATCACAAAAGTTTATCATTAATGTTTCGTGTGGTGGTAAGAAAACAAGACTCGACAAGTAACTTACACCAAATATAACTCACACTAAAGCGTAATGTATATCCCAATACATTATAAGAATAGTCAAGTAGTTTTGACCAAGACTCAAGAACACACACCAAAGCATAAAACATATATAAAGGAACTAAACAAGTAAGGATCATCTAGCAATAAAACAAGTAAATGGTTGAGCCTTAGGAATTTAGCTGGTGATCCTAGATAGTTTAGAAAAGTCAATTAGACTTTATAAGAAACTCTAATTATAATAACGTTTCATAATTTTATAAAACATATGTTCGGTTCTAGTCGGGTTTTATATAAATAAAAGGATTTTCAAATAGAAGTATAAGTTTAATAAGTTTTTATAAATTCCGATGTGATGCGCCCGTTTATACAATATTTCCGTGTTAATGGACTTTAATGAAAACTTGATTTTTAAAACAATATATCCCGTCAGATTTATAATTAAACATGTGTTCGAGTTAATTAATCCAACCCATTTCAATAATAACTTAACTAAATAGTTTTAGTAGTTAATCAAATTTTTAGATTATTTATTAGCTATTGGTTTTACCACTTATCATTAGTTTATTATGGTGTTTTTGATCCATGACGAGTAGAGTCTAGCATGACACCTCTGTCTCGGGCCAATAGTCCAATTCCATAAACGTCCAATGACATATGTCCAAGCATTATACATCCGATTTAAGTTTAAGCCATATCTCGATGTTTATAACTCGTTAAATATGATAAACGATATACTATAATTAGCAATTATCAAATTATATTCAATTTACTTATACAAATATAAATCATTTATTTAACTTTTCATTTTCGTTTAGTAATATCTTTTTAATTTGGAGATCCAATGGGCCTTGGCCCATCACTCCACCATACGTACCCTATGTGGACAAAACATACAACAGAAACAAACGCACCCAAGCTGATGAAAATGTACTCGAATATTTACACAAATAAGCTGGGAGTAAGCTGGACAACAGCTAGATATCAATTAGAAGATAAGCTGGGATATAAACTCGACATACGCACACCCTCTTGGTTCTCTCTCGTCAACCGAGCAAGGTCAGACAAACACCACCCCGATAGACTAACACGCAAGGTTTTAGATAGGCACTAGACTTAGAAAATGAGGTTCAAACACAAGTACACTAAGCAGGTTTGACACGAACAAGACACAACAAGTTGAGCGACTCTAAACCGAACCCGAGGCTAACCAAGTAAAGCCACATCAAGACTAGAAACACTAGATAAATAGGATGAAACTGAGCTCGTGATTCGTAATGGGGAGGTCCCGTAAACCCGAGGCGGGTCTAACCTTAATCCGACTCTACAAAATTATAACAACAACCACACGGTACAACAATGTCAAAACTAAGGGCGGGTCTGACCCGACCCGTACGTGGTTTTTACCACCTGTCCGAGACACAACAACACACAAATAATATGCATTCAACTAGTTCATTTGGCTTCGGGCCTAATAATCATACAACCACCCATTTGAGCTTGAGCCCGACACTAAATCCAGACATAACCCAAACGCACCTTGATTTGTCGAACACAACAAAAAAAGTAAAAAAAAAAACTAACGAGCTTATTAACACAACAAAATTTAGTCAAAATAAGCATGTGAGACACCCCTTGTGCCTCGTTGAGCCAGGTTGAATAAGGAGACTCCACCCTTGTGGTGCTCCTGCTGTGGACCGAATCAAATAACGCCTTTGTGGTGTTCTTGATACACCAAAAAAAAATCAATGCAACGCATGCCAACACCCTTCGTGGGTGTGGCTGAACCGAGAGTCCAAAACAAAACAACTTTGAATTCCACTTTTGATTAGACCAACTAAAGACACCAAATTAGATCCAAAACTGACTCGCGACCAAATAATCAAACAAACGCCCCCTTAAATTCTTACCACACGAGACAAGAAAAATCAAACAAAACGTTTTCAAATCCATTTCTTATCCACGAAAATCATAACAACTTATCTGTAATCGGTTTCAAATGATAAATCAACAAATTAATGTTGGGTTTTAGACATACCATAAGGAAACGAGAGGGAAAAATGGAGATGAGATGGTGGAGATTAGCCACGAACATAAACACGGTCAAATCACGCCCATACGATTAAGAAAACGATTCCTATGCGTGACCCCAACCCAATTTACAAAACCCCCAAATCAATTTGTAATACCCCTAACCTTTGAAAAACCTAATTTTGTGTGTTAGTGTGTGAAAAGTGACGAGAACTGTGAATACTTGCTTCAATTTATAGATAAATACAAGGTATGAAAGACCCTAGTCTTCTTGATCTCGTGTGGAGGGTGATGCCTCTTCTTGGCAAACGTCGCTGTCACTGCCATCTTCACGTGGGAGGGATGAAGCGTCTTTGGAGGAGATGAGCAGAAGTGGGGTGTTGGTTTTGAGATGAAAGTGATATTTCATCTTGTGTTTGTTTTGAATACATAGAACGAGAAGGAGAAGGAGAGCAGAAAGAGGTAGGGCGTGAAGACAAAAAGGGTAGGGTAGGGCTGGTTTAGGTGTAATATTATTAAGAGTATATTGTGTACCTCGTACTATATAATTTGTTCCGTACAGGATAACGTTTATTTATGTAGAATGGTTTTCGGGTAACCGTAAATTAAAGTTTTTATATTTTCGGAGACGTTTTGACGAGCGAAATAACTTGGTATTATTATCATTTTGATATTATAAAATAAATTTCGTGCCAATTTTATTATGGTGTCGGTACGCGTGTGGACTCGTTAATCGAGATAACCTCTCGTTGTCGTGTTTTGATAATCAGTAAATGTCAGGAAATAATTAATTGCATCATTCGTTTATTAACGTTACCCGTGATTGCATATTTCAAATAAAAAGTAAAAATTTAGGCGTGAAAAGGCATACGAGCGTTTAATTAAATCAAGATAAACGATTACTGTATTCTTTACAGGTGAATGATGACTTGGAAATTAATGGGTGGTTACAGCACTACACAACACAAGTTCCTTAATGTGGCGGAGAAGCCTTCACAACGTCACCTACACTTTATCCAGTACAAGGCTAGACACCGAGTTCTTCCACGAGGTAGAAAACCTATCACAACGTCGCTTACACTTTATCTGGTACAAGGCTAGATACCGAGTTCCATTACAAATGAGGAACTACTACCCAACACAACTACCCAAAGAAGACACACTCTTTTATACAATACTAGAAAGGATATCAATATCCTTTAACCCAATCTACACAACTTGTACATCGACGCACCATATCAAATGTACACCTTCGGCACTTTATACCAATGCATTCAACACGACACACTATGGAGGGAGAGAAGAACTATCAACAAGATGCACTTCAGTGGTCTTGATGATGAAAAAGCTTAGCAACTCATGACATTGAGCTTGCACGTCTTCAAGAGGTTGTGATCTCGTCTTTAAGAGGAACCTAGAGAATCACACAAAGATAAAACTACATAGAAGATCATTTGGATCTGTGGTTAGAGAGGTTAGAACATAGAGAGAAAGTATCTAAAAGGGTTGGTTAGCAAGAGAGAAATGGCTCACTATTTATAGGAAAAACATGTCTACTGATCCACGGTTCTGGCGGATCCCTCACCCAAGGGATCTGGCTGATGGGTCAGCTTAGTTCGGATTTTGGGTTGCAAACCGGGTTATGGGTTATGGACCATGGGTCATGGACTTTGGATCATGGATACCCAACAAGATACAATGTACCTAGTCAATGGGTTATAGATCTTGGGTCATGGGTCATGGACTTTGGGTCATGGATCATAGATAATATCCAACATGACTTCATGCATGATGTCATGCAATGGGTCATGGGTTATGGATCATGCTCCATGGGTATAGGTTATGGACTTTGGTTCTTACTAAACAAGATTCATTATACCTAGTCAATGGATCATGGGTATTGGGTCATGGGTTATGGACTTTGGTTTTTACCCATTATTTACCCATCACAAGGTATACAAAGTACATACACATTTTTGTAAAGTGTAAGTAAACAATATTACTTATGAGTGTTTTATAAAAATGGTTTTGTTTTTATATAACTTATTTAACTAAACATGTTTTGATAGTTTTATATGTTTAGTAAAAGTGTGTTATTAAATTATTGGCTCAAAGCTTTTACGTGTTTTATTTATTTCGTTAAAATGATTTACGTTTGTTATCGACAAAACATTAGAAGATCGTAAAATATAAATATACATTTTTATGGTTTATTTGTATTAACATGACTGTTGAAATTGTTAGCGAGAATGAAGTATGTTTCAAGGTTAATGGTCATAGGCTCAAGACATATTATCACGAGATTGATAAGAACGAAGGGAGTGAAGAGCTTATCGTTGCTCTTCCCAATGCTTGATCGGGAGTTAAGTCGAACTTAACGACTCGCTAATAAACGAAAGTGCTGACCAGGAAACAACTCGGGTGGTTTGTTTTATTTTCTATCATATGTTTTTATCATTGTTTTTAATAGGTAGTGTATACGTTGTACAAGCTGCCTGTTTGGTATTTTCTTTTCACTTATTTTTAAGTTATGATATGTTAATCATATACGTTTGAAGGTTTGTTTGGTTCCCCCTGTAAGGTAGTGGATAGTACGTATCATGCTAGCAGTTAATTCAACAAAATTTTGGATTCTGTAACTTCTTGCTCGAATTCATTGGATCATACCGAGCACAAGCATGGGATTTTTTCTGTTTCATTTTTTGTTTTTCTTTTTCAATTTATGCATAAATTTTTACAATGAGTGCATTGTACATCTTAAGTGGTGGAAGGGAGAATAGAAAGTTATGTCTACATGTGCTTCTTGCTAGTTGTTTATGAAATTTATGCCTAATTTTCAAATTGTTGACATGTTTTTCATAACCGAACTAGTTAGCGTAAACCAAGTGCACATTAACCCTTATTCCATTATGTGAGGATTTTTAGCTTTTATTTTTTATATATGATACATCTTCGCATATGTCATTGAGTGTGTGCCGGTGGTTTGTAATACTAGTTTAGAAATTGACCTTATTTGTAACCTTAGTTGTCCACAAGTGGGGGGATGAACCTTGTATTATGTATTTATGTTTATTTGTTATGAGAAAAAAGAAAAAAAAAAGTGTATCGTATATATGTATTATATCGGGTAGTAATTATAAGCTCGCTACATTTTTATTTATATGTTTAGTTATGTGTTAATGTGCCTATATTTGCTTAAGTATGAATATCACTCAAGTTTAAAGGAAAAATTCAAGAAAATGGTGCACATTAGCTCATAAAGTTCTCAAGGTATTTGCCAAGACAATTACTGTTTTGTTCGTTTATGATGAAGGTTGAGTTAATCCGATATATGCCTAAGTATTATGAGTTATGAAGTTTCTAAGGCATTATCCAAAGTTAATATGCATTAACTCATTATTAATGATTTAAAGACTTATGATTCTTGATGATACGCAATTTGGGTGTGTCGAATTGAAAGTAACTAGCAATAAAGGATTATGGACTTAGGAACTATTTGTTTTTTTATTGTTATTGTTTAACCTCAAAATGTTTCTCATGTCTTTATTCTACCCTTTATTACCCGAATCCTTTGCATTGTTTACCCATTTTTCCTCTAGCTTAATTATATCTAGACTCTAGTGGTGGAGAGTTAAAATATCTCAAGTTTGTGACAATGTATTCACCATGACTATGCCCTTGAGTGATCTGAAAAATATAACACGTACATTAGTGAGATATTGAGTGTTATTTCTTTCCTTTTTCGTGAGGTGCTTGGTTTTTGCAATTTAAATAGTAGGTTAAATTTAATTTCATTTTTTCTAGTTTAGACTTTTTAAGTTTAAAGCTGAAGTCTACTTGAGGACAAGTAGCAGTCAAGTGCGGGGATATTTAATATCATTAAACAGTAACATGTTTTTGTAATTAAAACCCCACGACTAGTGCTCATTTTTATAGTGTTTATACAATATTTGGTACTGAATTGTTATAAATTTGCATTTTAGTATTAATCTGGAGCTATGGAGAAATTGTCGCGGAAAAGACCAGAAAATGACAGAAAATGGAGCTAAAAGTGAAGAAACATGAGTTACAGTCAGAGAATGTGTTGTATACAACATAATTAGTATATGGCGTATACATACAAGCCCTAGTAAAATTTACTAAGTGTTGAAGAGTATACGGCGTATACTATGTTCCTTGTATACGGCGTATACACCTGAGGACCAGTGACGTGGCTAGTGCACATGAGGGGTATACGGCGTATACCAACTTATATGTATACACTGTATACACTGACGGGCTTGGGCATTTTCAACTTAAAAGTCGAATTCTACACACAACTAGGGTACGTTTTCATAACCTTTGAAGACCAGGCGACTTTGAAGCTTCCATTGATGATTTTCCAAGCTGCAAACATCATCAAGATTAAGATTTAACGCATCATAAACACTCATTTTTGTTGGTTTGCTCATTTACACTATGTTTAATCTTTCAAACTTGATTGTCGTTTGTTTATCGTGCTTTATGGAAGGCTAAGCACTTATGTGCTTGCCTTGTTATGAATCTTTCTTATTAATGACATGATTTTTATATTTATCTAGCATTGTTTTGGATAATTTATATGTGTTAATAGACTAACGCCTTTGAGTTTACCATGGCTACGTGTTGAGAGTAGTTTATTAGTAAGTTAAATACTGAAAATTAAAGTACTTGAATCATTAATGTATTAACTGATACTTCTTAGTGGTTAGGGATCGTCCATTGAACTAACGGTGTTAAAAGTGGTAGACGATAGGTTTAAGATTTAGTGAATGGTAAAATTACTTAGTAATTAAGTGCATGGCGAACACATAAAAACAATCTAATATAGGTTAGTTTAGGAACGTAATGCTTTGATCATAATTAGATATCACCCTTGGCCGGCGGGATAGATAGTTATAGGATTAAGAGTGAGGGACTAACTACCCGAATTAAACTTACACTACAGACTCACTGAGATGAACATTGCACATACGTTTCATGTCATTGATCGGTTAGAGGATTAGTTAGGCGAGCATGTCTTTATTTTATTGATTTATTCTCCGTTTTCATTTCCTTGTCACTTATTATCGCTATTTAGTTATTACTATTCTATAATCGTATGAATTTAAAACACAGTTGTTTATTTTAATTTGCTTTTCAACCTTGTAAATTTCACTCGTTTCGGCGAACGACCAGGTCTTACCGAGTCTATACTATACATGATCAGGTACACTCTGCCCAAGACTCATTGGATTCAATTTAATAAATATTAAAACGATATTTTACACATAAATAGTCTCACACAATTACAACATTATAACAATAGAACACGACCAAGGTTTTAAAGGTTGACTACTCTCATCACCGCACTTATGCTTTTACGTTTTCAAGCTCTCAACGTAAAGTTTACAACATATACGCTCAGTTCTCGAGTTGAAAAGGAAGAGGAAAGTAAAGGAAACGGAAAGTTTTTTTTGTTCTTGAGTCTTTTTTAAAGGAGGAAAGGGAAACGGAAAGGAAATAGAGAGGAAGATTTGATAAGTAAATCTTCCTCCCACTTTTGGGAGGAAAGGGAAAGGAAACGGAATTATATATTGTGTAAAGACTAATATACCCTTTTAAAACATTTCACATTAATAATTAAAGGGCATATATGTAATTTGACCAACTTATTTTCCTTTTCCTCTCACTCAAAAACATGATTATGATTATTTTCCTTTTCCTTTCCTCTATCTCAAGAACATAACAACTAACCCTTACTTTCCTTTTCCATTTCTTTTCCCTTTCCTATTCTTTTCCATTTCCCTTCCCTTAAAACTCGAGAACTGAGCGATAGCGTAACAAAGTGCTAAGAGTTCACGAAATCTATTACAATATCTCATGATAAAGCGTAATTAACTTGTTATATACTATTTAATTTATATCTTAATTTTACAACTTTTTAGAATTAAATGTATATACTTTCTAATTTTTTAAAAGTTAAATAGTAATTTTTATAATTTTGTTCATTTAATAATAATTTTATATTTCTTACAACTAATATTAAATTTTAAAAGTGTTCGGATCTTTGGAGGACATTGCCGTCGCTAAAACTTTAACCACCACAATTTATTTATTATTTTTGAATGTGAAAAACCATTTTTAGTAGAGATAACGCCTTTAAGTACCGTAATGTAGTCACTAAAACGTTTGCCACCACAATTAAAATTCATAATTATGATTGACAGTTAGTGGAAGTGATTAGTGAAAAACTTTCGTCGCTCAAAGGTACGTGAAAAACGAAAATGTTTGGGCCTTTAGTGACGACATTGTCATTGCTAAATAATGGCGTTGAAAGTCAAATTCAAACGAACCCCAATTTTTTATCATTTAGTGGCTTTTTAGCCATGACGGATGACTCGTCATCAAGTCTACTTTTTCGTGTAGTGTATCCTGCAATGCCTGACGCGTGGACTCGAGCACATTTATGGTAGGAACGAGTGTGGAAACTCGCGCAATGCAGCGGGATTGCTTTTGTAGACGTGAATTTGGAACTGATGAATGACCGGAAAATTTGTTTGTCTATTTATTTGGTTAGTCCTTGAAAGACCTACGTTGCAAAGACAATTCGAACCTTAGGGACTATTTTTTAGTGGCATGAAAGGACTTACTTTGCAAGGACACTTAAACCGTAGGGACTATTTTTGCCAAATTGCTATAGATAGCAATTAATGCTACAAACTTTATTTGGTTAGTCCTTGAAGGACTTACTTTGCAAATACAATTAAAACCTTAGGGACTATTTTCGTGGCTACAAAGGACTTACTTTATAACGACACTTAAACTTTAGGGACTATTTTTGCCAAATTGCTATATATAGTTATTAATTCTACAGGACTTACTTTCTTGCAATGACACACTTAAACCTTAGGGACTATTTTTGCCAACTTGCTATAGATAGCAATTAATGCTAAAGGACTTACTTTGTAACGCAACTTAAACCTCAGAGGCTATTTTTGCCAAGTTGCTAAACATAGCAATTAATGCACCTACTTTGGGGGAATTGTTTGCTAAACATAGCAATTAATGCACCTACTTTGGGGGAATTGTACTCCCCATCTTTAGTATATATATAGAATTCCAAGTTAAACTAGGAATTTAGCTCGAGCTCTAGTGATTAGCTCTAACAAGTTGGGCTTGAATAAATGATGGTAATCCTATCGATAAAGAAGAGGTATAAGCATCGCCTCTCGATCCAATCCGTCTTCCCTGGCCTCCCCAAAACAACCCGCGAGTAGCAGCTAGCACCACTATATGCGCCTCGTTTTGTATGTCCTAATAAGCCATTAACTAGTAAACATCATAGGGGGTTAACTTATTTTGTCATACGATTCAAATGAATTTTATCCAAATCCCAACAGATTTTAGATAAGTAAACTTTGGATAATTACTGAAAAATGTATCATACTTGTCACTTTTTGTTATTGTGTGTATTATTTTTTTTTCTTATTGTGTGTAATGAACTTTCAAATTTCGATTATTCTGTATATTTTGTGACTATTCAGCCATGTAAAATGATCATTTTACCTTTTGAAATTTTTAAAAAAAAATAAGTGTAAAATAGTTACAAAATACACACAATAACAAAAAATGACAAATATGATACATTTTTAAGCAATTAACCCTAAAATAAAAACACCCCGTAAACCTTAAAAAGTTAAAATCATAAGCTACCACAAACTCACGGTTTGGTCAATAAACCAGAAAATTCAAGGCCACCTACAGCCAGTACCTTAGCACGCCCAGTAGCACTTATTTTTCTCACAAAAAAAGTAACATTAACCACTTATTTCAACTACTTAAAAACACTCCAATAAATGATGCTAATTACGGCCGGTGTTAAGGATCATGTGAGGTCATGTACGACTTACCAGCCTCAACGAAACATTCATAGTTTGATTTAACATTTTACTTTCATTATTCTGAAAAATATAGTTATAAAGAAAAAACTCACTTAAAATTGCTGAGTATGTACCATGGACGTCCATCTATACCATTTTTCGCAAACCTTATCGCTTATGTTAAATCATTCAGGCATATAGCAAGCTAGTTTCTCGTTTGACATTAGTTCGACATTTAGAAAGCATAATAGCTTGTTCAGCCGTATACGTCTGTCTCTTTGGACACCATTTTAAGACGTAACAAGTTAGGCACGTAAGTGTGACAATATATATGAACTAACAAGAATGCGACTCATCTTGTGGATGTCTCTACTGATCGGTACCTCGTTTTGATAAACAAGGCTGACCAACATGTGTTGATTGAATAGATATACGACTGACTGTTGGGTGTGTTGGATAACTGAAATAATCACTTGTGTAGTGCATGCCATCTTTCTAGCTGACAACACTTTAAAGTTTAAACTGTGTATGAAAATTATGGCGTCTGTGGCTCTGTGCATTATATTACCAGGTTATTTATAATGCCTAGAATTGAATGTTAGGACTCGGACCGGGCTTGAACATAGATCCAAACATTGCAGTAAATCTTGTTAAACGGGTAACGTTTCTTAGCGAGGTTTAAACCCTTGTGGGAAAACCAAAGACCTTTCCACTAGCAATTTGGCTGTGGTTTCAGAGTAAATCATGCATGTGCGTATTGAAACAATTTTGAAAGCTTATAATATTTTGTGAGATATTTTGTAGTTCGCGTATCATAGATTCATAGGTATCAGCAACCTCTCATCTAAGAATCAGAGGAACTCCATTAGAAATTAACCAAAACAAAACCAACAACCCACATCAGACATTCCAGAATAAACTTTTTATTGTTTCCTATTTGTGTAACTGTTTCAACTTCTGATGATAGGTATCCACCAATACTGGATCCCGGCAATACTTCGACCATCAGTCTACCCTCACTGGAATCCTGTGAGATTCGACAAGTCCTTTTTGGCCAAGAAATCCAAAAATCAAGCACTTAAATGCTGACATCTTCTACGGAGCACTATAGAAACACCATCACTAAGAATCTGCCGCCCCCTACCTTCTAGTTCCTCACCCTCATTGCTGCAGATCTGCTGCCCCCTACTTCTTTCTGTCAACATTAATCAAATCATCTTTATCGGAACACCATGGTCATCCATTAGAAACAATCACCATGTGTTGTCTGGTGCAGTGGGTTTTGATCTGATAATGATGTAATACACAGTTGTAATTTATATTACTGTACTTGTTATTGAGTATCATAAACTGGGGTGAAGCATTCTTAAATATACCTGGAATTGATCGCTAAAAGAAAATATTATAATCACAGCTTTAGTTTAAACTTGGGAGACTTTGAGTTGGTTTTGCTAGAAAAGATGATGGGAATGCGACTAAGATGCTCAACCAATGTAGAATGACACTTGGTAAAACCCGGGGTTATGAAACCAAAATACATGTTTCAAGTCAAACTTTGTTTGGGATACTTATATACATGTAACTAAAAAAAGAATTAGTTTGATGCATACAGTAGGAATAAGGGTATCGTTTTAAACATTTTCAATTAAAAACCCGTTTCCAACATTCATGAAAAATCTTCACTGAAATGAGAATAAGTAACATTCGAATTCATTTGGAAATTAACATGAAAAACTACTTGATCCAGATCAAATGGTCAAAACAATTCGCCAAAATCAAACTTCTAACATATTCAAAACTAGTGATAAATACTCCCTATGTCACATTCCAACAACACAAACAAAGATAAACATTAAGTTTCACTGACCCAAAAAGGAAGAACATCATATAATAATGGGTCTTACAATCTCCCATGGATAAAGTAGAGCAGAATCACCATAGCTTCAGTCATAACTAGCATTCAAGAATTTCAGCAACTGATTCCGATTATTTTCTGCCTTCTTATCCTCCTTTGTCTTGTCGAGTTTTAACAAGATCTGCCAATGCAATTACAAATTTAAGACAATGCAAGATACACTCATTTCAAGTAACAGCGCAACACCAGATGATAAGCATTAGAGGTGGCACAATGGGCAGGTTGGTTAATCATTCAAACATATCATTTTAGTATAGGCAACGGTCGGAATGGGTTGGGCCAGGTTGAGCCAAAACACTTTTTGTCCAAAAATATATTTATTACAAATAAGAGTGTGTCATATTCAAATATTAAGGTACAAAATTTCAATAATTATCTACTAATTTGAATAAACGATTTACGATGCTTTTACGCGTTAAAGATACACTAAGGTTGAGTTTCGACCATTACCGTTTTCACTTCTTTTTTTCATTATATAAATTAAGCCATTAGACCCAAAAGAGATAATCATAGCCGGGATCAGGCATTCACATGTAAATACATCAAAACTGCAGTCTCTAGAAACCTAGTAACTACTCACCTTTTTACCAGATACTGCACTGCGGCGGACACCATCATCAACTTTGTCACGACCTAGAAACTGTAGAAGGCAGATTATTCACATTAGTACAATCAGAAGTCACTAATTTATTTTGCTGTTATTAACTTAATAAGATCAAAGTTATGAAGTTACCTTAGAGAGTCGAACAGGACTGCTGCTACCATCCTTCTGATTCTGTTAAGACTCCCAATGCCAGGACCAAATCCAAGCCAGAACATCATCCAGACATGCCAAATAAGCACCCATTCATCATGTCATAGATCCCAGCTCCAATTTCAAAGAGCCAATTCATGAAAGAAGGCAGAAAGTACTATCAGCACTTTATATGTCCAATACAAATCTACCATATTTTTATATCAAAAACTAACTAAAGAAACATTAGTAACAAATCCATTTTTTGCTGAACAGACTTGCACGTGCAGAAAAAGCCAGTGGAGCAAAAACACTAGCATTGATGTAAAATGAAATGTTTACTACTTATACAAAAAACGATAATAGTATAATGTCTCCACTAGAGCCAACATTATACAATAAAGACGCAGTGGCCTACCTCTTTCACTTTGCGCTTATCACGTTTGTCGTGCTGCCTAGCCTTCCCCTTCTCCTTATCCTTCTGATGAAACAAATAAAAGAACATCAAACAAAATGAGATAAGGGTTGACCAAACAGGTGCAAATTATGATATGATTCTAGACACATAACCTTTTTGTGGCGATGCGCCCGTTTATGTTTCCTTGAGCGGTTTGATGGTCCATCTTCACTGCCAGATGAGCTGTAACATGCAAAAGAAATCCTTAATATCTGAATTCTACAAAGAAGTAAATAAACAACTTCAAAATTCAAGTGTCCAAAACAGAACCAAAAACTAAGTTTTACTCCTTAATGCAAATCTCTAGACTTCAGTAAGAACAACTTTGTACTTCACAACCTGAAAATTTTCTTTTTCCCTTCTCTCATTTTGTGCGTGGGGCTAATTTTTTGCTAGATTATATTTTTAATCATCATTCATCTGTAGTATCAACAGAGAGAGATACGCTCACATACTTATAGTGTACTATTCAATTCAAGTGATAAATAGCAAGAGCTAAAATCAAATAAACTTAGCATGATCTTAAAAAGTTCATGCATTATTCGTACCTTTTGGGTTATGAAACTTAGATAGTCCATATCTACAGCTTTTAGGTTGTTAGTAACTATTACCAATCCATCTTCCCAATTTCTCTGACTTAAAAAGTTATCTAGACTAGCCATGTGATGTGCAACTGATACGATAATCTATACACATTCTGCACGAAATCCTACTTGCTTCTATTTCTTCCGTTCTTGACACTCATTAAAACCTAGAAAGAGGGAAATAGTGTTTTACGAGTCTCGCCTCGGGCTTCAATAAAGCCCATTCCAACAAAATAAAGAGCAAGATAGATTTTCTGTAGTGTTAGCTGTGCTGAATGTCTGAATAACACTTAAATAAAAGGGATAATTGTTTCTAAATGTATCGAAGTTACCACTTTTACTAATCCTACTATTATATGCATAATTTAACATTTGTTTAGAGTTATTTACATAAATCGTCCTTGTGGCTAGGACCAAATTGCAGTGACAGTCCTTAAAGTTATTTACATAATTCGTCCTTGTGGTTAGGCCGGTCAACGCCACGTGTCACCACCTGAGTGGTGCCACGTGTCATCGGGGGTCGGGTCGGTGGGATCAGTGAACGGGTCGGGTCGGTAACCCGGTCGGGTTGCCACGTGGCATTGGTATAATATACCATATTTTTGGCGGGCCTAGGATTCGAACCCGGGATTTTGTGTTGGAAGCAAAGCTTTGCCCAGTTGGGCTAAGCATAGCTTCAATAATATTTTCCTAAATCAATTACATAACCCTTCCTAAAATTTAAGGGCCCAATACAATAACACTAAAAGGTTCAATTTTGTTTTTGGCCTATCAATTTAAGGGGTTATATGGACTGTAAAAAAATAAATAAATATACCGTCAGTATATTTATTTATTTATAAATTTAGTTTTTGGCGTTGACCGACCGTTGACCGGCCTAACCACAAGGATGAATTATGTAAATAATTTTAAGGACTGTCATTGCAATTTGGTCCTAGCCACAAGGACGATTTATGTAAATAATTCTAAACAAATGTTAAATTATGCATATAATAGTAGGATTAGTAAATTGTTTGCATTGTTTAGGAGGATTAATAGATGCATACACAACTTAGCAAAAAGTGGTAACTTCGATACATTTAGAAACAATTATCCCTAAATAAAAAGCAAAACTAGTTTCTTCGTTATAAAATCTTTCCATCTCTTATTAAATTTTTTAACAAATAATACACAATATAATTAGACAAGGTAAGTACAATTATCATACCATATCCCTAAAATGGCCACACCAACCTCTTGAAAAGGGAGGGCTTTACCCAACCTCCTGAAAAAGGAGGGCTTTACCTAGTTTAAGTCTATGTGGTGGTGGCTTCAGACCACATGGATTAGTTGACCAAAAGGTTGGAAACCATAGTACCCAAAAAATTATCATATTATACTCTGTAGACCTTTAGATCCGTACCCTATACCGACATACCAGAAAATAAAACATGCGTACCATTAGTACCCTGGAATTTAATTATGCTACAATCTGTGTTTAAGAAAGCGCGCACAAGGAGGCGTGATGCGTTGCGATGCACGACCTATTTGCATCAGACACCCTAATGCATTGCAATCACGGGATGCGTGGTGATGCGCGCGCATCAGACACGCATTAGCTGAGGCATGCATCAGCGCTTTTTTGCGCATCATGTACTTTTGGCCTTATAACATAAAATTGGACGTAATAATGTGTATTGGGCTTCTTCTCATTGGCTTTACTTTTAAGATGTGGGTCCTATTTGACCAATTCCTTATAAACGAAAAGACTTTTGATATTAGTTTTAGACTATTTAAGTATTTTAGCGATATGGAATCGTGAACTATGAAATGCATGGTATCTTTTGATATTAAATGTGGTATAAATGTGTTTTGTGCACTATATATAATTTAAATATTTTTTTTTATAAAATTGTCGCCTCGGGTACGTAATGCGCGTGCTTTCGCCTCGGCTTTTTTACCCTTTTTGCATCGACGCGCATCGCGCTTTTTAAAACCCTGGCTACAATTATTGGCTTTGCAGCAAAAACTATTTTTTTGAATTGCTTATTTTTCCTGCTTAGGCTTCTGCGATTAAGCATCTTAAGAATTGGCAGCTCTGAAAATAATATTTGGATTCACTTATGCCGTAAGTAATCCAAATACAAAAAAGGGTCCAGAGTATAAACTGAATCCGTATTTTTATTAAAGATATTTAGCGTAGTATGAGGGCTAGAAAGTGGCATTGATTTCATCTCAAACGAGTAATCTAAAGCAGTCTCAAGGTGCATATTTGATACCTACTTATTATAACCCAAAATAAGATAAGAACCAGCTTGTCTTATCCAAACACTCCAATCTTCTACAGTGTGTTTGGGATTGCTTATCTGCTTCAAATAAGCAGATAAGCAGTGTTTTAACAACCCAAGCTACTATTGCTGATTTGGAGTAAAATATATAGTTTTCCATCAGCAAGTTGCGACCTGCTTATCTGCTTGTTTTGTGAGAATATAAATTTTTAATCCTGTGATCTAATCAAAACACCCATACGTAGAGATATGTAGCCATCAAATCATCTTCTCTCTGCTCAGCAATCAGTTCAGGATAACGCAAAATTTAAAAAATAATAATAATAAAATAAATAAATAAAAAATAATCTGAACACTATATTCCAACTTTGTGACGAAACTTAACCAATTCCAAACACGCAATAAATGTAAGCCATAAAGGAGTTCCATACACTAATGCAAGTCAGCGATGCTTAACAAAACCGACAAACACTAAATGTCAAATGCACATGAGCATGAAAGCTATTTATACACATTCTGCACAAAATCCTACTTGCTTCTAATTGTTCCGTTCTTGACTTCCATTAGCACCTAAAAATAGCGAAATAGCGTGTTACTAGTCTCGCCTCATGCTTCAATAAAGCTCACCCCTAAAAAGCATAGATTTTCTGCAGTGTAAGCTATGGTGAAGCTCACTTTAACAAAGAGGACTTGTTTCCTCTGGGATACATCTTTTGTTTTGTAATCAAAATCTTTAGCAAAAAAATACATTACTATCAGACAATGTTGTATTTAAAATTAGAATAGGTCGCTCACTCCTTGTAGACCTTTAGGAGTTCTTGTATACATTCTACAGTTACCGGCTTAGCAGTGTCTGGGAATCCTTATTTGTTCTACTGATAAGCAGCCTAAAAATGAGCAATTCTTGATATGAAGTTTGGATTTGCTTATGCTGTAAAAATTGGAGCTAAAACATGATAAATTAAACTGCACCCATTTATCAAAGGTTTTAGGGTAGACATGAGATTAAATGGTAATTTTGTTTTCATCTCAAACAAGCAAGCCAAAGCAGTCTCGACGGGCTTGTTTTATCCACACTTGTACAGGGTGTTTGGGAGTATTTCAATAATCCAAGCTGCATCTACTACATCTATTTGGGGTAAAGTAAAAAGTTTTTAATAAGCATGTTGCGAGCTGCTTAGAAAAATATTAAAGTTAACCCTCAGATCTAACCTAGAAACCCTTAAATAGAGATATGTAGCCATCTAACTTTCTTATCTCTACTCCTCAAAACTACCTGAGATAAACGTGAAATAAGCAAATCCAAACACTATCTTCTAAACCGCTTATTTTCTTAAGAAACTAACTTAATAACCAATCCCAAACACCCTCATAATACTAAATAAAATAACATGATAAATAAAAATGGTAAAATAACATGATATATCTAAAAAAGAATATTAAATAAACTAACCTATAGTCATCAGATGAAGAAGAGGAGGAGGAGGAAGAGTGAGTACGCCTACGACGACGTTTAGTACTGGTGCGGCTTTTCTTGTTGATTTTGAGAGAATCTTTTTTGGTTTTGTCTTTACGGCGGCGTGAACGGCGGTCATGATCAGACGATGAAGAAGAGGATAGATCTGAGGATGAAGAGGATGATGTTGAGGCGGCCATGGAAGATGATGAAGAAGATCCAGATGCGTCAATGCATCTATGTACTTTGGTTAAAATATTTTTAAAAGTATCATCATTATTTTTTGAGTATACACCGGGGATGGTCCTAAACTTGTACAGAAGCATCACGTTGGAACAAAGTTGAGCGTTATCATAATTAGAGGTCATTTTTCCAAGTTTTTTAGGCTAAACTAGTCCTTTTTGACCCTTTAACCCGTTTTCCGTTAGTTAACCCCGTTATTTATTGTCCTTTTTGTTTTTAGTTAAAGGTTATAACATTCTTATTACTCTTCTACTTTTATCCCCTTTGTTACCAAACCATCACAAAAATACACACACATATTTTATCACTCAAACCATATTTCCAGATTTGAACATGATCGGGATAAAGAAGGTATGCCTGCTTAATGGTCGACTTTAGATGGCCAAACTTTTACTGACTTATTTGTTCTTGATGTGATGGTTTTAATTTACCCGATGGTTGTATCCATAATGATAGAGGTGTTACTATTGAATCTTGATAAAAAAAAAATTGATGTTTCTAAAGTGTTTTGATTATTGATTTATAAAAAAAAGTTGGATTTTTTTATAAAGGGTATTAACCCAATTAGTCCTTTTTTAGTTAAAATTACTAATAAGATTGAATCTTGGTGAAAATTTGATGTTTTTAATGTGTTTTGATTATTGATTTATAAAAAAGATTTAATCTTTGATTAAGGGTATTGGCCCAAACAGGGTCATTTAGGTATGGTCCCCTCGTCTTTCGATTTGGATATCATTTGTTAACAGTGGATACCCGTTTTGGTCATTTGATCTATTAAGCCTATGAATAATAAGAGTTTGTCAAACATTCAAACATCTGATTATCTCATTATTAGAACTTCAATCAGCAGTAGCACATTTAAGTCTCAAGTACTATCTTCTACAGCCCGTTAGAATTGTGACCATTTGACATCAACTTACTATGTGTATTATTAGTTTAGCGCATAGATAATGTAGGAATGTAGGATTTCACCAGGACCCATATTAAATTGTTCTAATACTCATTTATTTGACGCCTTTACTTAATTGTCTTAATATGAGGTCAAAGATGTGATCTACAACTGTTCGTTCAGTAATTTTTCTAGCTACATATGAATAAAATTGAGTGCAATATCTGTACCTTATGGAAAATCAGAGTGTGTATTGACATGGTGATAACAGAGCGACACAAGAAACTATGTTCTTGTTTCTAGCTAAATTTGATGAATCAGCCTTATCTCAAGCATGACTTCGTAAAGAATCGTAAGTATCAACTATAGTTGGTCTTCACTAAGAATTTCCTTTAAAGCTCTCCCTTTTTTGCACAACTAATCTACTTGGCATGTACTGGCATACCATATAAGTTTATTTGCTCTTTGGACCGCTTGCTTGATGAGGGTATACTGATATGTAAATGTGAAATATAGTTGCAGACTTGCAGATCTTATGGTGCTTAGAATTCTAGATTAAGAGACGACACCTGATTTTATGTTTATTACAGCTTAAAGCTTTCCCTTCTATGTATGCTTATCAACACTACAGTTTCTATGAAGCCTTATGTTTGTGAATTATGACATGCAGGTTTGATCAAGGGCTAACTGTGGACGTGGATGATCGAAACTACTCTTCTGGAGCTTCAAGTGCAAGAGGTCTAGGCATGGAATCTAACGCAGACAGTACATGGCGTCTGATGCCTGCCCAACTTCGCACCGCTTCTCTAATGGAATCAAGAAACGAATCTTATCTACAAACAAAATCCCCACAACTGACCATGGTTAATGCATTTGACCCTATTCTTGATGCTATACCAGTCTCAAAATCAACTCAACAACATTGCTTATTTGGCAACAAGATTGACTCACCGGTTGAACCTAAACATGAACAACACATGATGCGGCCATTCTTTGACGAGTGGCCCGAAGCCCGTGAACAATGGTCCAGTCTTGATGTTGATAGCAAGAACTCGTTTTCAACACCTCAGCTATCTATGTCAACTGTTTCTGAGTATTCTGGAGGAAACGAATGCTCCCCAAATGGTATGTTAAGTGTAATCACTCGCTAATTAGCATTTACGTGTGTGGTTTATTGATGAGTGCTTATTCACTCATCGTTTTTACCCACCTAAGACCACAAAAACGACCAAAAACACCCAAATATGATCAAAATATGCTACAAATATCCTCGGAGTGTGTTTTGTGTCTTGCAGGTACAAAAGTATTGAAAACAGTGCGAAAACGAGCCGAAATCAGAAAAAGTGCTTTGCAGACGGAGCCGGGAGTGGATTTTCAACATTTCTGAAGCCCGGGACACGTTCTGAGAGTGAGCAAGGGGAAACAAACTCAAAACCACACCATATACCCAAAATCACTATTTTACCCTTTCCGATACCCAAATGACCAAAATCCCCTTTTAAAACCAAAAATCCAAATAATCCCGATTTTACCCAAAACCCATTTTTGTAAAATATCAAATTTGTCTTAAACCCAATTTTTACTTTTCAAAAAAAAAAATAAAAAAAAAATACAAAACTTTAAAAATACGAATTCTTTTTCACAAAACCTTTTTAATAAATCCTAACCCCCCTCTTTTAACCTTCCTTCTCTATTCCATCCCAACACAGATAACACAAAAAAATAAAAATAAAAAAAACCCAAACCTCAAAACACCCTTGGCGCCAAATTAAGTCAACCCTCCCCTTTCCCTCTCAATCCCAAACTCCCAACACACTCACTCCATCACCCAATGCAATGTCACGGGTTACCCATTGCCACCTTGGCAATCTTTGGCACAAGACAACCCATGGACGGCTCTGATTTACTCTTGGGATGTACCTAACTCTTGGATGGCTTGGATCAACTCAAAGAAACACAAGTTGGTTTTGGTCTGGTTTGTCTCACACAAGAAACACATCAGGAAGAGAGAAGAGAGAAGCTTTATGTTTGTATAAATAGGCTTTTAGTGAGAGAATAGAACTTTGTCTAGAAATTTCATGTTCTAGTCCCATTTTAATTTTTCTGTCATTTACAATTCCTGTAAGTTAATTTTCAATGCAAGTTAAATTTAAGTCTTTAGTTCCAAAGCATTTTTCATTCTCTCTAAGTTCTTAAATTCTGTTTTCTCTTATTGTTCTAAAGTGTTTGCTTAATTGTCTAAACTCATTCTAAGTTTCTGTTAGTGGTGCAAATTCAGTTTTTAAGGTCTCAAGCAAAATTTTCGAAATCAGTTTTATAACTTTCTGCCCCTAAAGGGGTGTTTGGAACAGCACATTGTGTGGGTCAAAATCCATTTTTGACCCACTTTGGGTCTCAAACCAGTGTCAAATGAAGTTTTATGCTACTTTTGTTCTCAAGTTTTAAGGTGTCAAGCATTTTGTGTGTTAAACAGTTTTCTAAAATCTGTCAATAGCCCTTGTTTGTTGCCCCCCTCGCACTAGCCATTTTAATTCATTAGTAGCTAAAAATTAGTTTTTAGGATCTTTATTATATGAGATTTTTTATGGCTAAGCTTGTTTTAGTAGTTAGAGTAGGCTTTGTAGCTTATTTATGCCTTTGAATTGCACCCCTTAGCCATTTTGATTCTGTCAACAGCAGGCTCCAACAGGTGCTTTAGTAGTTTAGTTTGCTTGTTTTAGGAGCTTTAGTAGTTTTGCAATATTTTAGATTAGTGCTTATTAGATTTGTAGATTGTTGCAAGCTTTTTGAAGCTTATTGTCCCTTTGGCAGCCTACAAGAACCAAACAATCCCATTCATTTTTTTTTACCAAGTCTGCTGCTTCAAAACTCTGTTTACAGCTTTTTCCAAGTTTTAATTTCTGTCAAAAAACCTTATTTCAGTTACTTAGTTGGTAATAAAAAAAGGGTGAAACAAAAAGTTGGAGGTGGGATTCGATCCCAGGACCTCATGCCCCACGAACAGCACACATCACAACACCCCAAACCCAACTGCTCTTGGGTCTTTTAGTGGTTATGAAATGCATAGTTAAATATATACCACATGTAGGCAGTTTTACATTTAAGCTATTTAGAGCTTATTTCAAAATGCAACACCACTGTTTTATATTTTTCATAGGATTAGTTTAGTGCAAGGTGTTTTAAGGAATTTTTACAGATTTTTGTGAAATCATTTAGTTTTTTTTAGAATTTAATTTAGTTTAAATCTTAGATAATTCGTAATAAATAAAATAAAAGTTAAAAAATACCCGGCTTTTTTCTAGAATCATTTTTAGTCATGTAGAATGTAGGAAAATTGTTTTTGCACTCGTAGGACTTAAATATTTTTCACTTTCGGGGCTCGGTGCGTTCTCGATTTTTCGCGTTTTTGCATTTTAACACCCTAGGATGTAGTTTAGTATAGTTTTATTGTTCCTTAGGCTTAGTAGTAGTTTATTTAGTGTTTACATTGTTTTACATGCTTTATTTTCATTCTCGTTCCTTAATTTGTAGACTAACGTAATAAAAAATCCAAAATTCGTTAACCAATTCAAAACCTAATTACGAAACTCAACGACACCGTCAATTTCACACCTCGTTGGGACACGACCCGGGGAAATCACTTTCCCGGTATCACTTTTATCACATTGGTGAGGTTTGGCACGTTACCCCTTTTCCTAAAAGGTTGATTTGTCAGATTTCACGTTCAATTTGATATATTGATATTGTGTTTATTTCACCACACTCACAACAAAAGACGAATCAAATTTTGGCGCCGCTGCCGGGGAGGTGTATTGCGACAATATCGTGAAGTTTTTGCGATTAGTGACTTGAAGAACCTTCCTTGTGAAGATATTGTTTTTTATAAAAATACAAAAATACAAAAATATTTTCCTTTTCTTTGTATATATATGTAAAAGATTAAAAATACAAAAAGATTTTGCTTGTTGTTTTAAATAAATAGAATACATCAATCATATAACACTTCTCAACTTGAGTGTTATCATAATAAGTTCCCAAACCAAAGATTCAAAACTTGCCTTTGTGTCACTTGTGTGAATACACTTGTAATTATTGGTTTAAGTTCTTTGTGTTTTTGCTTCGGTCTAGTTTTGATTGATTGTGTTTTTTGTGCATGTGCACTCGTTTTCGAAAAATCCAAAAATATTCTTCTCGTTCCTCTTATCCGTATAATTCCATTTCTCTTACCCTCTTTTACCATTTGATTCTATTCTTCGTATCCTCTCGACCATTTGATTCTATCTCTTTAACCCTCTACATGTTTAATTCTCATGGCGACGATCGACTATCGTCGTTGTTTTCACTGCAAAAGCCGTATGGAAGAGGATCAGCTTTATTGTCAGAATCACGATTGTTTATGTAAGCGGTGTGGAAGGGTTGGTGCAAGCAAATATTGCTATTGGTGTGAATTATCCGATAAAAACTCTCTTGATGATTCTCCAAGTTTGTCCGACCACCCGCACAACCGAGATTTGTTCTATTGTTTCTGAGCCCAAACCGTCTAGAATTGATCAAAATCTGTCGCGATTTACGGTTAAGGTTAAGAGAAAAGAGCAAGAAGGAGACCAAAACAGTGGTGGAAATTGCTAGCTTGAGAGCACACCACTTGTCCCACCTCGAATCTTCAAAACCTTTTGGAGACGAAATCATAAACATACTTCAAAATTGCTTGAATGAACTTCGTCAAGATTCAATTTTGGGAAATACCGTTTTACCTACCATTTGTGATGTTGTTGAGCCCTCGATTCCTACTCCGTACAGAGATACTTTTAGTTCGATCAAGAGTATTGCTACGGTTGTGGAGACGTGTTATAGAAAGGTTTCGTTGTTACAAATGTATGTGCGAGTGGTGTGGAACCTATCTCATTGATGGATGTTGTTTGATTTGCGCCGAGAATTCATTCACTTATGATTCTAAACCGAACTCTTTCAATTATCCTCAAAACAATTTCAACTACCCTCCACAAAACTCATACGAACCACAGTCGTACTATCATCATTTAGGTGATTCATCGTTTCATAATTTCTCTCCCAATACCCTCATTGTGATAAGTGTGGGGGTCCTCATGATGATTATCAATGTCAATCGTGGAATCAAAATTACTATGGACCTGATCCTTGTTATAACACTTCCAGTTTTGACAACATCCAACCCCACAACTTCCCGTCATTGATCAATTTCCTCGTATAATCCTTGAAGAACTTTTAGGAACAAGCTCATAGCGAAAGATATCTAGCCGATGAACGAGCGGCTCAAAAGCTTCTCCTATTTAACGAAGGCTTGCTCAAGCGTCTCCTATTTAACGAAGCTTGCCGTCTCGATGACGAGGATGAGGAAGATTGGGAGACGAAAAAGGACAAGGTGCATATCTCAAGCCCACAAAGTACCGCACATGTCCACTCTCCGCCCTCATATTGCCTACCTACCATAGAACCTTCAGATAACCTTTTAATGGGGGACGGGCATCTTAGCACTATTCGGAAGCGGAACCGTCTTGTGCTGAGAACCTTGTCCCAACCCCAAGTGAGTTCGAGGTTATGTGTGATGAGCCTCTTGATGATGATTCTTCTCCCACCCCAAAAGTTTCGTTGAGGTGATTTAGAGTCAAAACGATTATACATCGTTTGATGATTCCTTATCGTGTGGAGACATCGAGTATGTTGAGGAGATACCTTCGACTCATCGGCTTGGAAGAAGTGAGAGATGTTGATCCCGATGATCTTGATATGGACACTGATTTTGAAACGGATGATGAAGATATTCTCGTTGTGTCCGAGAAACGTTTTGCTATGGCGTTCACTAATCATCTGTTTGACTTTGATTCTGAATTCACTTTAGTTTCGGATAATCCCATCTTTGACATTCAGAATGAGGATAGTGTGGAAAACTAGAAGGGGGTTGAATAGTTTTGCCGATTTTAAGTTGATTTCAAAAACTTTTAGATTCGATATTATGTGAAATCGTATGGATGTTGAGAACGTATAGATCTAATGATAATGCAAGCAAATAGATAAAGTTAAGGGATAGAAATGACACAACCGATTTATAGTGGTTCGGCTACAAGGTCACCTTCCTTGCCCTACTTCACTCCTCGAGTCACCTACTCGAGAGTTCAAGCACCATGTCAACAAACTCCTTCACTTGGCGGAGAAGCCTTCACAACGTTGCTTACACTTTTATCGGTACAAAGCTAGAATCAGAGTCAGTAGCACGGTGGACCAAACCAACACAACTATTACACAACAAATATGTGAAATATTAAGTACAAGATCTTCGCATCTAGAAATCTTGCGGAGTGACAAATCAATCAAGGACCCCTTGCTTGGATGACTTGTAGAATGCTCGTGATCTCGCCTTAGAGAAGGACCTATATGAGGATCACAAATAGAAAGAAAGAAGAACAACTCTCTAGATCAAGTGATCTATATGTTAGAAGAGAATGAGAGTGTATGAGAGATTTAGTAAGAAGAGGGTGAGTTAGAATGAAGAAATGGCTCTCTATTTATAGGCAAATTTCTCCTCTGTTCCACGGATCCCTTCCACTTGGGATCCGGCTAGTGTAATCCTAGGGATCCGTAGTACGCTCCTCTTTGCCCATGGGTTTTTTGGTTATGGGTCATGGGTTATGGGTTGGTCCATGGGTTTTCTCTAGATTCAATGTATCTAAGTATACATTGTATCAAGTCTTCTTTGGTATGGGTTTAAGATCCATGGGTTATGGTCCATGGGTTATGGTTTTTCCCCATCCTAATAAACTATTACAACAAATGCTTAATTATTACATTTTTGTATTTAAATGGCTATATGTAAATGCTTTACAAAAATAACATGTATCCTTATAATTTTACTTAAGATAACATTACATTTGTTATCAACAAAACACAAAAAGATCGCAAAATATTAATAAACGTTTTTACGGTTTATTTGTATTAACAATCTCTCCCTTTTTGTTGATGACAAAACATGATAATTAACAATCTCCCCCTTTTTATCCACACTTGTACAGGGTGTTTGGGAGTATTTCAATAATCCAAGTTGCATCTACTACATCTATTTGGGGTAAAGTAAAAAGTTTTTAATAAGCATGTTGCGAGCTGCTTAGAAAAATATTAAAGTTAACCCTCAGATCTAACCTAGAAACCCTTAAATAGAGATATGTAGCCATCTAACTTTCTTATCTCTACTCCTCAAAACTACCTGAGATAAACGTGAAATAAGCAAATCCAAACACTATCTTCTAAACCGCTTATTTTCTTAAGAAACTAACTTAATAACCAATCCCAAACACCCTCATAATACTAAATAAAATAACATGATAATTAAAAATGGTAAAATAACATGATATATCTAAAAAAGAATATTAAATAAACTAACCTATAGTCACCAGATGAAGAAGAAGAGGAGGAGGAAAAGTGGAGTAAGCCTGACGGCGTTTATCTGGTGCAACTTTTCTTGTTGATTTTGAGAGAATCTTTTTGGTTTTGTCTTTAAATGGAGCGGTCATGATCAGGCGATGAAGAAGAGGATAGATCGAGGATGAAGAGGATGATGTTGAGGCGCCATGGAAGATGATGAAGAAGATCGGATGCATCAATGCGTCTAGAGGTGCACAAAAACCGGTTCTTGAACCGTAGCGAAAAGAAACCGAAAACCTAACCGTTCAAAACGGTTTTGACCCAAACCGGTCGGTTTTTATCCAAACCGCGGTTTGGGGTTTTGTAAAACCACGGTTTGAGACGGTTTTTATTAATAATAACCCAGGATTCGGTTACTTAGGTTTTGGTCTAAGCGGGTTTGTGATTTTTGAATTTTTAAACTTTGAATTTGAAATTTTGAAAGAGGGGCGTGGGTGGGGGATATTATTAAATATGTTTTAAAAATTACCATTTTGCCATACAAATGTTAGTATAAATAGATGTGTTATGTATTTGGTTAATTACCACTTTCAAGCAATCAAAAAACACTCCAAAAAATCAAAACCGAAAGTATTTCACTAAACACTAATGGAAAGTTCAAACACAAACAACACCACCAACCCGAAGGGTTCAACAAGTGCGCGGCGATTTTGAAAGTTTTACCGTGTGACTGTGTAAAAGATCCATGGGAACACTTCAACTACGTCCTAATGTGGGACGGTAAGAAAAGGCTCAATGCAAATATTGCTTGAGTATATTGTCTAGCGGTTCCACTCGGCGTTGAGGGCTCACATCAAACAAAAGTATTGCAAGGAACTCAAATCGGTTCCGGAAGCCGGTCAATCGTCCATGGCTCGAGACGGGACTATTTTGCATACGATCATGATTTACTCCGTGAAAAATTGGCCGGTTTGGTGATTCAACGTAGTTTGCCGTTCAACAACTATGACCACGATGGGGCGACGGAGTGTACGAGAATTATATGCAACCAGATACCATCATGTAAGTCGTATGACTCTTAAACGCGATGCTATGAAAATGTGGAAAACGGCTAAGCAAGATTTAAAAAATACTTTTTTAAATATGGATGCTTGTGTTAATTTAACAACCGATGTTTGGGCCGCTCCTCATAATTTGACATTTTCGTACCTTTGTGTTACCGCACATTGGGTTGATCGAAAAGTTGGCAAATGATGAAGCGAGTCGTAGCATTTGAAAACTTTCCGTTCCTCACTCTAGAAAGCTTTATACAATTTGTTGAGAAAAGTGTTTCATAAGTTTAACATGACAGAAATTTTTTTTCAATAACGTTGGATAATGCTAGTAACAACACAAATGCAATGGGTGGACTAAAAATGGAATATGAGCCACCTTGTAATGGCGAATTTTTTCATACTCGATGTGTTGCACACATCATTAACTTGGTTGTGCAAGAGTTAAAAGATCCGCATTTGAGTGAAGTGAAAGAAGATTTTAAAAGAATGTTAGTCGATGTTTTAAAAAGGGTAATAAAAGATATAATGCATACATTCGGATGTGTGAAACTACGGGGAAACATTGGTTACAACCTTGTTGGGATATTGAAACACGGTGGAACTCCACTTATCTTATGTTCATAAGTGGTTTAAGACAAAAGGTGACCTTGCAATATTTTCATGATGAGAAATTGTCGGGGAAGGGTAGGTGTGCTCCATTTAGTCAAGATAATTGGGATACTATTGAAAAAATAACCCGACTACTTGAAGTTTTTTACAACGCAACAAAAAAATTGTCGGGGTTTATTATCCAACGGCTCATTTGGTACTCGAGCAACTATTCTTGATGTCTTCACAAATCGTCGCATTTGAATTTAATGGTGGTGTTTATACTAGCATGGTTTCCGGGATGAAAGAAAAGCTTTTGAAATATTTTGAAACTTTGCCACCGTTAATTACTTGTGCGGCCGCGTTAAATCCATGTTATAATGTAAACGGGGTGGAGGTTCTTATTGACTCGATTGTGAGTGATTTGGGTTGTTTCGCGTCAAACCCGAACTATGCTAATGATGCAAAAAAGTCCTTTGGCCATTCTTTTAAAAGTTTGTGGCAATATTATTTTGAAAAATATGGCAACCCCCTCCTACTGTGTGAGTCTTCTTCATCATCATCAAGGGCTTTTAGAGGGAGTCCGATACTTGCTTTGCATAAAAAGATAAGAGAAAATCCCAACAAACGGTTAAGAAATGATGGTTTAGCGAACAGTGAATATGAAAGATATATCACAATCGATTTTATCTCACATATTGAACAAGTTGAAAACTTTGATGTGTTGGCGTTTTGGAAAGCAAAGGAAACAATGTTTTCCGTTCTATCCCGAATGGCTCGTGATGTACTAAGTGTACAAGCTACTTCGGTAGCTTCTGAATCCGCTTTTTCAACAAGTGGAAGGGTTTTATCAAATTTGAGAAACAGACTCACACGGCTTCTTTGGAGATGTGTATGGGTTTGAGAGATCACTTGGGCCAATGAAGCGAGTGCAACATAAAAGTAGTCTTGATGATGCGGAGACTTCGAAGGGGAGGTCTACGTGGAAGAGGCACAAGCGGGTGAAATCGAGATGCTTTCAGATGAAGAACTAAGGCAAGATCAGGTGCTCAAGAAGCTAGGGGATCCAGATGCGACTATTAGTTTATGTATTTCCTTTGATGTATTATGTTTTAAGTTTATGTATTTCCTTTGATGTATTTCTATTAAGTTTATGTATTTCCTTCGGTTTATGTATTTCATTATAAATAAAAGTTGAAGTTTATTCAGTGTAAGTTTGAATAATGTTGAAAAAAAAAAAAAAATCCGGTTAACGGTTAAAACCGGTTACAAACCGGTTCAAACCGTTATATGTTTTAAAATTTGAATTTTTAACTAGGCGGCAAAAATTTTTAAAATGAAACCGGTTAACCGGTTCAAACTTTTGAAAATTTGAATTTTTGAACTAGGCGGCAATTTTTAAAAATTCAAAATTTTGAAACCGAACCGGTTAACCGGTTAAGAACTGGTCCAAAACCGGTTAAAACCGGTCAAACCGGTCCAATATTCAAATTTTAAAATTTCAAAATTTGTATTTTTTTGAGCGGGAAGGCGGGTAAACTTTCAAAATTCGTTTTTTTTTTTAATATTTACAAGTTTGCCATTGTAAGAATAGTATAAATAAATATATTGTGTTTTTATTTTTTGCAACTTTTATACAATTTAAATTACACTCTAAAAACTAAAAATCGGAAGCATTTAATTAATGGCTGATCCGCGCAGCCTCGCCACCCCTGCCGGTTATTGTTCGTTATTTTCCGGTAGACCGTACAAACGGTAATCCCAAGGTTTGGGCTCACTACAAACTAAATCGAAATGGGATGGCAGCGAATGCCTCAATGTAAGTATTGTTTATGTTTATTCAAACCCACTTCCGGCGTGCCGTTGAGGGTTCACACGATATTGCCGCCAAGCACCGCAATGATGCACGATTCGAGATCTCGAGTTGACGTTGAGTATTGTATCAAGTTATCGATGATTTATGTTTAAGTTATTATGTGTTGTGTTTTAAGTTTATATGTAATGTGTGATGTATCATGTATTCTCCGATCCATTCTATTAAATAAAAGTTCTAGTTTATTAATACACGAAACAATAAAAGTTCTAGTTTATTAATACATGAAACAAGAAAACGATTACAAACGGCGGCGAAAAACGGAAAAAGAAACCTAGAACCGGCCAAAAGGTTAACCGTCTAGACCGGTTCCAAACCGTGCCCAAACGGTTTGGACCGGTTGGGTTTTCCACTTCACTACGGTTCGAAACCGGACCGGTTAACCGGCCCGACCGGTTTTTTTGGCCGTTGACCCAAACCGGTTCGGTTTTGACCGGATCAAAAACCGAACTGGTTAACCTCTTTGTGCACCACTAAATGCGTCTATGTACTTTGGTTAAAATATTTTTAAAGTATCATCATTATTTTTTGAGTATACACCGGGATGGTCCCTAAACTTGTACAGAAGCATCACGTTGGAACAAAGTTGAGCGTTATCATCGTTAGAGGTCCTTTTTTCAAGTTTTTTAGGCTAAACTAGTCCTTTTTGACCCTTTTTCCTGTTTTCCGTTAGTCAACCTCGTTATTTATTGTCCTTTTTGTTTTTAGTTAAAGGTTATAACATTCTTATTACTCTTCTACTTTTCTCCCATTTGTTACCAAACCATTACAAAAATACACACACATATTTCCCATATTTTATCACTCAAACCATATTTCCAAATTTGAACATGATCGGGATAAAGAAGGTATGCCTGCTTAATGGTCGACTTTAGATGGCCAAACTTTTACTGACTTATTTGTTCTTGATGTGATGGTTTTAATTTACTAGATGGTTGTTGTGCACCCCAAATTACATTTGCGATGGAATGGAATTCAAAGGGGTTTGACTGTCATAGCATCACAATCACAGTTATATTGAACGACTTAAAGTGTCGTTTGAAAAACACATCGTTTGATTTAATAAAATTTCGAGTTTACAAAGTGTAGGTCCCAAATGAAACTCAACATATGCGGAAATAAATTTGTTACAATTCAAGCGATGTTTTTAAAAGTGCATAAAATCCATGTAAGGCGTTCGTCACCACGACTCTATGATAAGTCCGCATGCATGCCATGAAGTGTATGCCTTAGATGCCTGAGATAAAACATGCTTAAAACAGTCAACACAAAGGTTGAGTGAAATCCACAGGTTTAATTAATTCGTTTGAACACAATAATCATAGTGTGAGTTAAATTGATTCACACTCATCGTTGAAAACAAAACAACATTTATTTCACTAAGTTCATGACAACCAAAGCGTAAACATCGCACCAATAAAAATTGGTAATCATCGTTTCATCGCAGCCCAATAAGGTAAACTTGCCAATTTACAATGATTCAAATATAGTGCGCTCGATTTCCCTAAGCGGGTCAATAAGGCGAAGTGTTAATTCAATAGGCCTATTCACAATATTCGCTCACTTTCGCAAGTGACTAATGGTGCATGATGTAGGGACTTCAAACATGGCAAATACTTAGTGACAATAAAACATTCGGATATAGCATACAGTTCAAAGCATTTGTGTTCGATTAAAAATATAGCATGTATCTCCCCAAGAGTTTGTAAAACAGTTAAAAGAGTAAAAGTGGGGCTATGAACTCACAATTTTACAACGAATAATATAATCAAAAGGAAACGTGCACGGGAAATGAGGCTCGGATACTACATAACCTAATATGAATGATATGATTTAGGTCATGAAATATGTCGTGAATGCATTTTGTAAAAGTGTATCACCCGAATATGTTTGTTTGTGAGTTTAGTTATAACAATAACATCACTTGAATAAATCTTGATTATACTCAAATATATACATGTGAACTTTTGTGAAAATATATAAGTAAAAACTGTATAACTGATTTTGTATATATATTTTGTAATAAATCGGACTCGACCAAAATATATACTGGAATACTACTTCATTTTTAAGGTCCGTTTCAGGACATTTCATATAGACTAGATTTAGTCTACATATCATTAGTAACATCATTTCATATCAATTTATGCATGGGTTTTGCATTTCATATCAATTTACGATTAAAATATATTTTCCAAATCTTTGATAAAACTTGTAAAAATAAATAACTTTTTCAAAAGTTGTAAATTTGGCAGCTTTCAGCCCATTTTGATTAGCCATTTTTCTAGTCTATTTAACCCCAAATCAACTCAACAAATCTAACCTACTCATCCACCAATTTTTCTATCAAAATATACTTCAAATGGTCATGACAAAAATGATGATCAAATATTTTTGGCCAAAAGTTCATATAAACCTTTATAAACATATATAAACTAATATATATCAATAATATCTAAAAATCATATCTGTATGTACTCTTTTCCAATTCCAATATTTTTATAAAACTTATTATATCATGATTTCATCATAAAAATTCACAAACATATTTATGGGTGATATTTTGTAATTTATGAGTTTAAATAATCATTTAAACTCAATAAATACATAAAATGCATAATAAATACATAAAGTGCAAAATAAAAGTATAAAAATTATTTTTATACTCATTTGATATAAGGATGTTCTTAGAAGTATTTTGAACAATAGATCTAACGATGGCTCCAAATCAATTTGTAGCTTGTAAATAACCCGAAAATGATTATAAGCGCTTGAACTATCAAAACCGACTTTTCTTTCTTATTTTTTTTTTTTCCTTGCGAAATATCCAGCCATAGGGAGAGCTTTTGGTGAAAGAAATTGCTAAATGAATGTATGTGTATGTATTTTTCTATTTATAATTGTTAAAAGGGCAAAATAGTAATGTACACAAAGGGTATTTTGGTAAATTCCATTTTGGACAAGATCCTTAAATTAGGAAAAGGGGTGAAATCGGAATGGGAGTGGGGGATGATTGCTTTGATTGATTTTTATATATAAAATATATATATATATATATATATATATATATATATATATATATATATATATATATATATATATTAATAATAAATAAATTAGATATTTATTTATTGGGTATTGAGTTAACTAAAAAAAATAATCTTAGCGGGACAAAATAAAGTTATAAAAATTATAAAAATATAATTTTCACAAGAATCGGGTGTCAAAATAATTATTGTTACGTAATTATTTAAATTACGTAAGCGTATATATTTAAAAATATATGTTATGAAGCGAGTGCGAAACGGGTAAAATAATAATATTATTTTTATAATCTTATTATGAGTACAAAAATATATTGGAATAATTTTTGGAAGTGTCGGATCAAATGTTCAAATAATGTTTACGCGATAGCTTTTATTTAATAAGAAAATAAACGTTTAATGAAAAATGCAAAACCCATGCATAAATTGATATGAAATGATGTTACTAATGATATGTAGACTAAATCTAGTCTATATGAAATGTCCTGAAATTACGAGTTGTCACAGTTGTATCCATGATGATAGAGGTGTTACTATTGAATCTTGATAAAAAAAAAATTGATGTTTCTAAAGTGTTTTGATTATTGATTTATAAAAAAAAGTTGGATTTTTTTTATAAAGGGTATTAACCCAATTAGTCCTTTTTTAGTTAAAATTACTAATAAGATTGAATCTTGGTGAAAATTTGATGTTTTTAATGTGTTTTGATTATTGATTTATAAAAAAGATTTAATCTTTGATTAAGGGTATTGGCCCAAACAGGGTCATTTAGGTATGGTCCCCTCGTCTTTCGATTTGGATATCATTTGTTAACAGTGGATACCCGTTTTGGTCATTTGATCTATTAAGCCTATGAATAATAAGAGTTTGTCAAACATTCAAACATCTGATTATCTCATTATTAGAATGATTCGCTCTGAACTGTCAAGTTTATTACACAAGTCAACCACTTGTGAATGGTCAACCGTAATAAAATTCAAACAGTCTAAAACCAATGCAATTTCTCTTAGAATATAGTGGATTCGGTTGATTAAGTCAGCGGAGGATTAATGGTTTAAAAACGCGTTAGGATGTCGAATGATCACTAAGGATAATGATCTGTAAGGATTTTGATTGGTAATACACTCTGATTGATTGGAAGGGTATTTGGATCAGAATTATAAAGCACAACAATCAGATTAAACAAGCGTGAATCGTATGTTTACTAAATTCTCACGTAAGCGTCAAAATAAAGCGTGAATTTAAAAGAGTAAAACACCTATGGATATGAAAATAATATTTTTATAAACCTAATAATAAAAGAAAATTATTGGAAAATTAAAATTATTTTTATAACTATTTATTTAATTATTATTAATTAAAAACTATTTTAAACTATTTAATAATACTTTAAAATATAAGAAAATGAAATAAAGCTAGAAAAATAAAATTATGACTTAGAAAAATCTAAAATATTATAAAACTAATTTTAAAACTGAAAAGATATTTTTTATGCTTTTATTTATTTATTATTAATTATTTAATACTTTTTAACTATTTTAAATTCTAATAAATACTAAAAAGGCTAAGAAAATTCGAACTTTTTATAAAATTATCCTATGATAACAGAAAACTAAGAAAATTATAAAAACAGAAAGTGCTTAATAATAAGTTGAAAAAGAAAATTAAAAAGCTAATTTCTATTAAATAAACGCTATCACTATTTTAAAATGATGTTTTTGTGATTTTTCTTTTACAAAACTATTTAACTACTTAAAATAAGCAACTTTAATAAAGACAAAAATTTTACAACTTAAAAATAAGTAGTTTGATGAGCTTATGAGCTAAACAGTTGAGCTTATGGCTTATTTTGATTTTTTAAGCTCAAATAAACTTACAAACTGGAACCAAAGTTAAAATAAGATGCAAATAAGCTAAAAGTACTTATATGAAGCTAAAAGACACAAAGAACCATATTGATAAGCTTAAAATAAGCAAATAAGCACTTATACTAAACCAAACAACCAAACAGGCCTGCAATCATTTTGTAGGCTAGATTAAGCTACGGTAAAAGCTCCAAAGCCAAAAATAAGCACTGAGGCAACAAGCTTGTTAGGTGAGCTTCTCAGAAAACCAAAATATACAAGGTTTGACCCACTATTAAGCTCTGTGTGAGCTTGTGAAAATGGCTTATAAACACTGAGTACTAAGTTTACACAGAAATGGGACAAACAATAAAATTGGTTGCAGCCCTACCAAATAAGCTATAAAGTAGAAAATAAGCACTGGACTAGAGAGACAGCTAGGTTAGCTTTCCAATAAGCTAAGATACACAAGCTAAAGCTAACTAATGAGCTCTTTGTGAGCTTGTGAAAAAGCTTGGCTCAATCGTGCACATGGCACTTTTTCAAACAAGTGGTTAAAAGAAGCTAAGAAATAAGCTGTTTAATAAGCTAATTAGAAATTATTAAAATTACTATGATTAAGATGAGCAGTTGAATATTAATATCCCAAAAGCTCAAATCTTGAAACTTAATATTAAGTCCTATAGAAAATTATCTATTTTATTCAAAAACGACTAAACTGAAAATTTGACTTTTTATACAAAACTAAATAGTTGACTTATATGAACTTTGAATTGATTCTACTTCTTGATTTGGTTGTAATAACCTAAGATAAGATGAAATTAAGCTAGGTGACCAAGTTATAAGCCACTGTGATGAGTTTTATATCCTAAATCCTAACAGTTAACAACCTAGGTGAAATTAAAGAAGATTTTGACTTTTGATCAAACAAGGACAATATTTTATGGTTTCTATAAGTTATATTGACCTAATGTGACAAGTAACAACCACAAACAACAACACAAACAACCTCTAATACAAATGACACAGCAAATCCAAACACCCTTTTATCAAACTGAACTTGTGATTTTCAAAAGGTTTTACAGATTAAGACCATGCCATTGATTCAAGACCTTAAATTATCATTTAATGAGATTAAATAAGCACTAAACAACAACAATAACATCATTAAACTAAGAAATGACAATTATGCTAATTTAACTGTTAAACTAAGTTTTTTAGTAAGTACAAATTAAAGAGAAGAAGCAAACTGTTTTATTGTTTAATTTTACTTAACTACAACTAAGAAACATAAAAATACAAAGATTTAAGCTAATCAATGACTTAAACAGTGAAATGCTAAAATGGAGTAAAAAGCTTACAAAATGGTTTCCAAGTGAAAACTGAGAACCAAGGACTGAGAACACAACCTATAGCTTCCCAAGAAGCTCTAAACCAAGGCAATCAATATTCACCTTGCTCGGATGTGATCTCCATTTCCATTGATTTTGATTTTCCACATTTTTTTTTTGTATTTTTGGTATTTTTTTTCTTTTTGATACTAAACAGACTTTTATGGTTTCTAATAGCTTACATAAGCTATATAAGGAGCTTATATGAGCTTATGAGTCCTTAACAACAACTAACAACAACATTCGATCATTTTGAGAATTTGAACAAGGAAATTTGCAAAAACTTGAAATGAAACTTAACACTGAAATTTATGGTAGAAAAGATTCACAATACACTGAGATTACTTAAAAAAAGTGCTTGAAAGCTAAGAAATACATTGGAATTTGAAAATTAATTAAAACGACATACATTAACTAAATTAAAACTAGATTGTTCTTCACATTGCTTCTCCGTCTTTCTTTATAGACTTTAGAGACTCCCCACATGCTTCTGATCATTTCCCACTTGCAATCTTGGCCATTGGATGAGCAGAGATGATCACAGCCTTTGAAATTACTTTTGGCGCCAAAAGTGATACTAGTGGATTGAGGCGATTCTGCGCAATTAATGCACTTTGGTATGTTGTGGAGGTGTAAGGGGACAATTTGGGAAGTAGATATGGAGCTAGGGGTGAGTTGGCAACAAAAATAGGTTTTGAGGTGAAGATGGAGTGTTTGATGGTGGGGAAGCATTAAATACTTATGGGTGGTATAGGAGGAGGGGGATGAGTTGGAGTAGATAGGTGAGGTGGAAGGTGGTGAGGTGTGGTGGTAAAACCACCGGTTTTGGTTTGCTTGGCGAGTGAGGAAGAAGCACAGTGATGGCGGTTTAATATTTAAAACATGGGTTGGGCTTGGTGTTGGGCGGTGGGTATTGGGTTGGATTTGTATTAATAGGGTCGGTTGGTTTAAGCTTATTAACACAAGGACTAATCTTGTAATATTCGAAATGAGGGATTTGAAGTTGAAACTTTTCCAAAGTTAACACAAGGACTAAACCTGCAATTAATGGTTAGTACAAGGACCAATATTGCATAAAATTCTATTTTTATAAATCCAAGGACCAAAACTGCCAATTTTGTAACTCCAAGGACCAAACTTGTAATTTTCTCAAAACTTATCATATAAGGACCAAATATGCCACATTTGAATAGTACAAGGGTGTAGTTTGAATAATTTCCATTTTAATCACCCGGTGATTTTGACACTTTGTAAAGTTGAGGGACTAGCGCAATTATGCAAACTTTACATTTTTCACGATTTTGGTATTTTGCATTTGAAACACATAAAACACTTATTTGTGATATTTTTATCATTTTGATGCATTTCGGAGTGTTTTCAGATGTTTTTGCAGTCTAAAAAGGTATAAAAATGATGAGTATTTGCACACTCATCATAGAACTTCAATCAGCAGAAGCACATTTAAGTCTCAAGTACTATCTTCTACAGCCCATTCGAATTGTGACTATTTGACATCAACTTACTATGTGTATTATTAGTTTAGCGCATAGATAATGTAGGAATGTAGGATTTCACCAGGACCCATATTAAATTGTTCTAATGCTCATTTATTTGACGCCTTTACTTAATTGTCTTAATATGAGGTCAAAGATGTGATCTACAACTGTTCGTTCAGTAATTTTTCTAGCTACATATGAATAAAATTGAGTGCAATATATGTACCTTATGGAAAATCAGAGTGTGTATTGACATGGTGATAACAGAGCGACACTAGAAACTATGTTCTTGTTTCTAGCTAAATTTGATGAATCAGCCTTATCTCAGGCATGACTTCGTAAAGAATCGTAAGTATCAACTATAGTTGGTCTTCACTAAGAATTTCCTTTAAAGCTCTCCCTTTTTTGCACAACTAATCTACTTGGCATGTACTAGCATACCATATAAGTTTATTTGCTCTTTGGACCGCTTGCTTGATGAGGGTATACTGATATGTAAATGTGAAATATAGTTGCAGATCTTATGGTGCTTAGAATTCTAGATTAAGAGACGACACCTGATTTTATGTTTATTACAGCTTAAAGCTTTCCCTTCTATGTATGCTTATCAACACTACAGTTTCTATGAAGCCTTATGTTTGTGAATTATGACATGCAGGTTTGATCAAGGGCTAACTGTGGACGTGGATGATCGAAACTACTCTTCTGGAGCTTCAAGTGCAAGAGGTCTAGGCATGGAATCTAGAAGACCCGGTACATGGCGTCGATGCACCCAACTTCGCACGCTTCTCTAATGGAATCAAGAAACGAATCTTATCTACAAACAAAATCCCCACAACTGACCATGGTTAATGCATTTGACCCTATTCTTGATGCTATACCAGTCTCAAAATCAACTCAACAACATTGCTTATTTGGCAACAAGATTGACTCACCGGTTGAACCTAAACATGAACAACACATGATGCGGCCATTCTTTGTAGTGGCGAAGCCCGTGAACAATGGTCCAGTCTTGATGTTGATAGCAAGAACTCGTTTTCAACACCTCAGCTATCTATGTCAACTGTTTCTGAGTATTCTGGAGGAAACGAATGCTCCCCAAATGGTATGTTAAGTGTAATCACTCGCTAATTAGCATTTACGTGTGTGGTTTATGCAAGTATAAGAATAAACTGAACCATTGTTATCTTGTACAGATGCGTAAGAATGGATGCTCTAGTGACGAAAGATTGTGCCAATGATGTGTGTATTTGATTATGTTGTATGATCTTGAAATTACACCAGGATAATGTAAGTTTTGGATGTTGTTGTCATGTTGACTGTTATTGTCTGCGAGTCAAAGTAAATGTAGCCAAAGTGGCGAAGTCCTCCCAACATATACTTGTTTAAGAAACCCTGGAATAAATGTTGGTCTATTTTAAATTTTACATTTATTTGCAGTTGCGTGAATCTTGGGCTATTCTAAGTTGTTAACTTTGTTGGGTTGCCGTCTTTTTGGCTAATTTGGTGTTAATGTATCAATGAGATTTGGTTCGATTGTTATTTGTAGTTGAGGTGACATTTAAAAACGTTCGCTAGGATAAAAAGTTGCAGTTCAGTAAAAAAATTATGAGTTGTTTATAGACTACTGAGATGCTTAAATTCAGCTGCGAAATCTGAAGCTCCACTCTCATTAAAGACAAATTATTGTTTATAAGAAGTGCGAAAAATAAAAGAAAGTTGTATCCTAATTGACAATATGCGATTTAGTATTCGGTTTCAAGAAAGAACAAATTCAAAACTCGTATTTTTGCTACAACACAAGAATGCCCCTGATGCTAGCTGCAAAGTTGATACGAAGATTGATGACGAGTAGTCTGGTGTACGATTCACAGTTGTTTTAGGTCTATCTTATCACAGTTGTTTCAGATAATATAACATGAGTTGTGTGCACTTATTTGAACTTATATAATACCTTTTGAAAGTTTATTCTTATCAAAGGCATCAGTGATATGCTGCTGATCATATACTAAATTAGAATAATGATGAGATTGGTCCAAATTCATGTAGAATATATGATGTTGACTTGTATGTGGAACAAAGGAAGCATGGTGTCGTTGAGTGTGCATAGTATTAACAGAAGTTTTCTCATATGGTGATTGATTTTAAATGTTCTATAGCAAAAGAATTTATGAAATGACCATTATGCCCTTAGCTAAAAAAAAGCAAGTAATGGTGTTGACTAACGGAAAACGGGTCAAGGGGCCAAAAAGGACCAGTTTAGCCTAAAATACTTGGAAAAAGGACCTCTAACGATGAAAAAGCCAAGTTTTGTCCCAACATGATGCTTCTGTACAAGTTTAGGGACCAACGGTGTATTTTACTCTTATTTTTTTTAGTGAAAACCATTTTGTCACGTGAATTTGTGAAAATTGCATCCATCGTCCTTAGTAAATTACATAAATGGTACATGTGATTTAGCGAAAAATGGATTCACCGTTCTTAAACTTTTTTTCCGTCCATTTTTATACGCTTTCGTCAGTTTTCTTACGTTTTCGTCTGTTTTACTACGGTTTGGTCCATTTTTATACGTTTTCACACATTTTTATCCGTTAACATCCGTTTTTTATGCGTTTTCATCCGTTTTTATACGTTTTCATTCATTTTTACACGTTTTCTTATGTTACCATACGTTTTTATGCGTTTTGTACGTTTGTGTCCATTTTTCTTCATTTCCGTCCGTGTTTATACGTTTTCGTCTGTTTTTATACGTTGTCATTCGTTTTCATCCGTTTTATATGTTTTCATACGTTTCTATCATTTTTTATACGTTTCCGTCCATTATTATTCGTTTCGTACGTCTTTATATGTTTTCATCCGTTTTATCAGTTTTGGTCCGGTTTTATACATTTTCGTCCGTTTTTATATATTTTCATACATATTCATACGTTTTTATCCATTTTTGTACGTTCATACATGAATCGTTATGTGTTTATACATTTTTCGTCCGTTTTTGTACGTTTTTATATGTATTTGTACATATGAAAACGGATAATAATGGTTAATAACGGTTAAAAACATATGAAAACGTACAAAACGTATAAAAACGTACAAAAATTTATAAAAATGGATGAAAACGTAAACGAATAAAAACGGACAAAAACGTATAAAAACGTAAAAAAGTGAGTATAAAAACGGAAGAAAACGTATATAAATGGACGAAAGCGTATAAGAACAAACCAGAACTGATAAAAACAGATGAAAACGTATAAAATGGACGAAAACGTATAAAAAAGAATAAAAATGGACTAAAACATATAAATCATACAAAACCATACAAAAACGTATAAGAACGTACCAAAACGGATATAAATGTAAGAAAAATGAACTAAAGGGTATAAAAATGGATGAAAACGTATAAAAACGGACGAAAACGTATAAAACATATGCGAATAGAAAAGGACGAAAACGTATAAAACCGGTCGAAAACAGATAAAAACGGGTGAAAACGTAAGAAAAACGGACGAAAACAGGAAAAACATATGAAACATCGGACGAAAACATATAAAAACGAACGAAAACAGATAAAATTGAATGAATATGTATAAAAACGGATGAAAACAGATAAAAACGGATGAAAACATAAAAGCGGACGAAGACGTATAAAAACGGACGAAAGCGGATAAAAACGGACTAAAACATATAAAACGGATAAAAGCGGATAAAAACGTATGAAAACGTATAAAAATGTATAATACAGACGAATAAGGAATGGAAAATTTAGGGACAGTTGATGCAATTTTCTCCAAACGACGGGAGCCATTTACGTAATTTACCTTATGGACGGTAGATGCAATTTTCGCTAACCCACATGGACCATTTATGTAATTTGGAAGGGTAAATTGGTCATCACTAGTCATCAGTACCTATAAAAGATAAAAGAAAAAAAAAAGAAATTGTACTGAAAAACAAAAAAATTTGTTCAATACCCAGAAAAACAAAAGATGGAATGTATGGTACCTTTAAAAAACATTTGCTCTTTATTTTTCCACAAACAAATGGGCTAATGTTTATGTCTTGTGTTTAGGTTCCTTTTTATTTTTGTTTAAGTAAATTTTTATTTCGTCAAAGAGAGTATATCAAAGCTCCAAAATGTAACTAGCGGTTGTAATCGAGCCGAGTCGGATTAAATACGGTCTACGAAGACTTGACTCAATAGCTAGAACTGATGTTTGGAACTTGATTCAAGCTTGATCGAGCTGTAAAATTCAAAATTAGCTTGATTGATTCAGTTAGACTCGAGTGAAAATCAAGTTGTATTATGCTTCGGTGAAAGATTTAGAAAGAGCTGCTTGTTTTTTCTTTTCCAAGAGATCAAAATTGAACTTTATTTATAAAACTTCTTTAAAACCATTCAAAAGTTTAAAATCAAGATACTATCATCTCTGCATCTGATGTACCTCAAGTTTTAGACTCAAATGGTAGTGGATATGTTACTCCTGCTCCTAAACTAGAAGTTGATATATTTACCAAATGGATATAAAAGGTTTTTATATCATATT